>CM073129.1:26119249-26719249 GCA_037039145.1 Fundulus diaphanus | reverse complement strand
GGACGGCCGCGATGACGGTCGTTTCTGTCAGACAGGATAACAGCTACGGATGGAGGAATACAAAAGAAACAACTTAAGAGGGATGATACTAAATGTATTCTGCTTTACTCACAAAAAAAAAAAAAAAAAACACAAACCTGAACTACTCCACCGAGATACATCTTGATGTCATTCTGATTCCTCTGCCACCTTGGACTAGATGAAGGAAGCACCAATCTGAGAATAAAAGCAGGAATCATCCTGGGATCAGAACAGCTTTCTGAAGCTAAACAGCAGGAAGTGGGATCAGCAGATTGTTTGGTTGACTTTATACTTTTTCTGGTCTTTGTTGGGCTTCATGTTGAGCATCCTCTGCAGCGTCACGTAAACATCTCTGATACAGAACAGGACCAAAGCGTTGAACACTGCAGGGATGAGAAAACAAAATGTGACAGAAATCTGCAGAGCCCGAAACTTCTTGTGTCATACGTAGCATTTATTAATAAAATAAACTGTAAATAGACTGAATTTATACAGTGCTTTTCTTGTCATAATGACCACTAAATGCTCTTCACGCTGGAGCCACACTCATACACCGAAACGCAGATCAGCGGGCAAATTCAAATCTAGTGCTTTGCACAGGGGCACATCAACACGTGGCAAGAGCAAGCTGGAATTAAACCCACAACTTTCTGATTGCAGGACCACTACTCTACCCACTGAGCCACAATAAAATTGATTCTTCAAAACGAACTGAGAAACACTTTTATTAAAGGGTTTTCGTGAAGAAAAGACAAAAAGTGGCAGAATCTTTCAGCTTTATAATGAAAGTGGAAGTCACCAATGCTTTAAGTGGGTTTGACTGAAAACAAACAAAACAATATATCTGTTGAGGACCAAATTAACTAAAACTTTATTTCCAAGGGTTTGTAAATATTTTAGTTCAATATTTCAACCTTTTGAGACTCATTAAAACTTGAAGCGTGCTGAAAAAGTTACTGAGAGGAACCGGTAATGAGTCAAAAGCAAAAGTAAAATGGTTTTGGGTAAGGTGCCCTGATGGATTTGCCAGAGATCAGAAATGTTCCCTTCCTTCTCTGATAAGTGAGCTGCAGGATCAACTACTGGGAAAAAATTACTATTTTCTCTTTATTCATTAAATGTATCAAAGCTAAAACCTCAAATCAGTTTTTGCGCACAAAAGCATCAACAAACAGCATCTATTTCAATGCAACTGAATAAGCTTTGTAAAAATACTAAAGGTTAGGGACACATGCTTTGTGAGTTGTAGTCCTTGGGAAACGTTTCATCACAATCAACCAAATAAAGAAAAGAGAAAGAGAAATCTTTATCGGCCAGAAAATGATCGATCGGTGCATCTCTAGTTTTGGAGCCCACTGTTGCTTTATCTACGCTCGAAATGTTCTTCTTTGACTTCTCACACAGGTAACAGACCAATAATCACACTTTCTCTGCTATCTACTCGACCAGCAAGGGTTTTTAAGCGTTTGAATTTCAGATCATGCGTGGAGGCAAATATTGATCTACCTTTATATAATACAGTTCTGGTTATCTGGATAAATAAAGGTGATGATACAGAACACAAACTTTCTTTTTTTTAATTGAAAAAATATCAGATTCTAAAAATACTCTCTGGGCAGTGAAGCTGGGGTCTTAAACTGTAATTTCTCAGTAAGTATTG
This sequence comes from Fundulus diaphanus, assembly GCA_037039145.1. NCBI lineage: Eukaryota > Metazoa > Chordata > Actinopteri > Cyprinodontiformes > Fundulidae > Fundulus > Fundulus diaphanus. The sequence continues at coordinate 26,717,568 of CM073129.1, read as the reverse complement.
AATCTCTACATCTTTACAAATCAAAATATACTGAATAGAAATGTTGTGAACAGACACCAACAATGACTGAATATGTCGAGTAACTTGAATACAGATAAAAATCCCGCCGGCATTAGAAGCCCAGGCTGTATTCGCAGGTGGAGGACCTACCTGAACTGTCAGCCACCTTGTAGCGACACGGACCGCCGCCATCACCCTTCGTCGTGGCGACGGCAGCCTTAAAGGCCTGCGTGACGTCTCTGAAGAGACGAGGAGTGGGCTCTTTCTTCAGAGCGGCTCTCCATCCTTCAATCATTTTGCCTGTGACTTTAATGGACTCGGCTGCCTTTTTGGTCTTCTTCGGAGACCTCTCTTCATCGCCGTCATCCTCCTCAGAGCTACCTTCCTGCAAGGAGAACATGACAGCCTCAACATCTTCCATTTCCCACATGAATCGTTACGGATACCCACCAAGCAGAGGCTGGCTTACCTGCAGTTCGGTTGGTAGCTTGTGGTACTTATTTCCATCCTCCTCGTCAGAGCTGTCGGTGTCGTCAAAATTGAGCAGCGATTGGTCGTTCTCTTCCAGAAACTTGTAGAACTCCGGATCTTTGCTCTTCAACCGAGACAGCTGCTCCTTGTGCTCAGAGGCTTTACCCTTCTTTTCATTTTGACTCCTAACATGAAACGGAAACAAATCTGGGTTGGAGAGGTTTGTTCAGCCCAGTGATATGCACTGCCCTGCAAACGTATTCATTCCCCGCCGAACCTTTTTACATTTGTCACATTAGAACCACAAACCTAAATCTATTTTATTGGCATTTTATGTGAAAATTGTATAATTCAACATTATTTACATATAAAAATATCTGAAAAGGGAGGGCGTGCATTTGTTTTCAGCCCCCCTGGGTAGTTTAAAGTCTCTACCAGTGTTGCACATGTAGAGGCTAAAACTTCTTTTTTTTCTGAGCAATATAGCTCAAGCTCAGCCAAGATCCATTTTCAAGTCATCCCAAAGATTATCAACTGATTTTAGCTTTGGACTTTGACTGGACCTTTTTAAAACACAAATATAGTTGAATCTAAATAATTCTGTTGCATCTCTGGCTGCATGTTTAGGCTCGCTGTCTTACAGGACGGGGAACCTCCGACTGACTCTTAAGTCTATTGTAGCCTCTGACAGTCTTAACTCTATCATTAAGGCCATACTTGTGGATCACAGAGCTAAATTTCCCGTGAACAGATTCTCCAAAACTGTTCATCTCCACAGTTCCTCCTCTGTTTATCATGGGCCATAATCTGTTTAGGTGGATGGCCATGCCTTGTTAGGTTTGGACTCGTGCCATCCTTTTTTTTCCATTTGATGCCTTGAACAGTTTTATTCTTTTATAACACAAAGCTGTGTCAAGTCTCTCTATAGCCATGTTTCCATCCAATTGTCGTACGAATTTTAAGAAAACTTTTTAAAAGTCGCATAAAAGAAAATGCTAACTAGATGTGTTTTCCACAGTTTTGGAGAGAATTAACCAGGTTACCCAACTCGTCTACATGTCAAAATTTGATGTTATGAACGATCGTAGTAAACAGGATGTAGAGGTTGCAAACTAGCAAAGACTACACATATAAAAAGAAAAGGAGTAGGAGAGAGAAAGAAGTACTGTTCTATGCGTGATATCAAGACGCAGTCATATGAGGGAAATGTTCGCTGCATCAGAACTAGGGATCCTTAAAAAAAACCAGAGTGGATTTGGGAGATGTTCTTCACTCGATCCCCCTGAGAGGCATAAAAGGAGGTAAGATGTTCATGCATAGGCCCAGTTATTCAAAAAGGGACTTGGACATTTCTTACTTACATTTCCGGGAAAATCGGCGACTCTACCTTTAACTGATAATGTCAGCTTACAGACCTTATTTCAGTGTTGTAGCATGGCTGCCAACCACAAGAGAGCGCCCCCACTAATTCTAATGTGGAGTCAGTTGTAAGAGAAAAAAGCAATCATAGTGGAGGCTGCATGAAGCAGTCCAAACAGAGTCCAATGTGGGATTATTTTACACTGTTTAATGACAACAAGGACACAAAATGTTCTGTTTTTAAATATAAACACTAAGCTCCTTAAGTTACGACCTGAATTGCTCCCATTCATCTGTGCTGCAAGGCTGGATGCATTAGCGGAAGGTATTACGCAATTGTAACAAGACAAAAGAAGACATGATGCCAAAAGCACGGCTGATGGTGAGGGCTTTCATGACAACTTTAAGTGTTTCTTTTTTATTCTATTCATCCAGTTTCCAGTCAGTAACCTAATGGTTCCTGTTTTGTAATATTTTATAAATATGTGAAACACATATGTTTCCGGGAGAAGACTCAGGACCCGCTGGAGGGACTATGTCTCTCGGCTGGCCTGGGAATGCCTTGGGGTTCCTCCTGAGGAGCTGGCCCAAGTGGCTGGGGAGGGACGTCTGGGCCTCCCTACTGAAGCTGCTACCCCCGCGACCCGACCCCGGATAAGTGGAAGAGGATGGATGGATGGATGGATATAAATATGTCCAAGTTTAATAATGTCTGAGAAAACCACAATTTGTTGCTTATTCAGTTAGTATTTAATACCGGTGGAACAGTGTCCAGTGGAAATGTAATGATGTGCCTCTTTTTAAATTCAGCATATTGTAAAGAAAAAAAGAAGAAAAAAAAAACAGCCCTTCAAGTTATGGACAGACCCTCTTGATACAAGAAAAAAAAAACAGGTTTTTGAGAAAATGGCCGCTTAACTAATCAACTAACCGCAAGTTGACTGATAAGACCAATCAATTTTAGATTCACTCATTAATCAATAACTTACATCCCTAGTGAGAACTTATTTGGCAAATGTGTTTCCATCTCCTGTTTTGTACATTAACTCTTCTTTGGCAAAACCCAGTGTAACGGGGCCCCAATACAGATGCAAAACAACATTTGTCAGACTTTATTTGTAATAACTTCAAAATTATATATAATTTTCCAACTACACCACAATTATGCAATATTTTGTGTAGGTCTAGAACAGGGGTCTGCAACCTGTGGCTCTTTGAACCTTCCAAAGTGGCTCTTAATAACTTTGGCTCCAAATTATATTTTTATTATTGTATTTAAATGTAATAATGATAATAAATGCAGGTTTTAGCACTTTTTTTTTCTTGGAATAACTGCTTTTAATTTTCACAACAGAATGATGCTAAAGGTGCCGGTAATATTTTATTTTAAATCAATATTTTTTTCATTATGTTAGAAACTATGATTTTTTTTACATCATTATCCACAATTATCAACATCTCGTCCATCCATTTTTTTAAACCTCAAAATAGACTAAAAGGGCGTTTCTTTAACGATGACAACATATTACCTACAGTAGATCTTTATCAAAAATTATAACTTGTCTTTTTTCAAAAGGCCAGGCGAGTAGGCAAAATGTCTCTTTAGACTGTAAAGGATGCAGGCCCCTGGTCTAGAACATCGATATAAATCAAACACACCAAAGTTTGTTTTTGTGACGTTGCAGGGAGATTTAGGGTATAAAGTACTTCACAGCAATAATTAAATACTCACTTCGAAGGAGTTGCTTCTTTCTTATTCTTCTGTTTTGGAGTCTCTACTTCAGAATCATCTTCCTCTGGAGACTCAAAACCTGATACCAGGAACTCGTCCAAACTGAGGTCTTCTAGTTTCCTGCGGTAGATACAAGTTATTGAACAGAAGTCAGAAACTGTGTGCGGACAACATGTTTACATTGGGAAAGAAGCAGTGAAAAATTTCGATTAGACAATTAGCCCCAAACACGTGCTAAAACACTCGTGAAGAACATCAGATAAAAATAAGGGGTTAGCATGCCTGCTCTATGCTAACAGCATGGATGGCAAAAATATCAACCAAACTATTTTAAGATCGTTATAATAAACCCTAAATGACCCAGTGGGTTTGAAAGCACTTAACCTTCAAATCAGAACCGGAGTCAACATATAAACCGCTCATTACATCCCCCAGCCTTAGTAAACTTGTAACCAACCTTTTCTGTTTCGCTGCCATGCTGGATTAGAAAACGTGACGCTGGCGTGACGCAGAACTTCAGTACCCATAATCCCCTAGAGCTCAGAGAATGGTCGCGTTCCTTAACAGTGCGCCGGGGAACGAACCGCAGAGAAGTGAGGACGAAGCGGGCTTGAAGGGATTTTCCTCTTGAAATGAAGGTAGAGTTTTTGTTGCCCTGCGGTGGACTAGAGTCCTGACCGAAGTCTACCCCATCTGTCACCCAGTGACCACCTTGGAGGCCTCACAACCACTTGTGCACTGATCAAAATCAAGATTAGACCTGGACTGAAATATTTCACACTGAACTTTGACACTATTTGCCAAAATACAACAGTGTTTTGTTTTTAAATCTATGTCTAGTGATATAAAGAATGAGCTCTAACATCAGAAAAATCCACATTTTCTTTCAAATTGTCATGGTTTTGATAAGTCTAATTGACATTAATGCTAGAAATACATCTCCATTTCTATTATTCGTCATTTAATATATATTTCTTATCTTGCAAACAAACAACGCTGTTGTGATATATTAGGTTAGTCAAGATGAATGCAGGATGTAAGCCGACTATAATGCGCCGTTAGGAAATGTGTGCAAACCACGCCCACTCGGCGCCCCGCTTGCCTCGCGGGCTAACAAATGGTGCGCACCCACTGAATTGATTTTACGTTTCTTATGTCCGGATATAATTACTTGGAATTTTAATCAACTTAAACTAGCCATCCTGTAAGCAAAAATAATTTCATGTAACACTGTTAGGCACAATGGCTTAGATAAAGATACCGTTAAAAAAATAATTCTTCCAGCTCGGAAAACAAAAACCCATCGAAGCGTTGACGCCAACCTTCATGTTTAAACCCCGCCGCCCTTGCACGCAAGAGCGAGCGGTGTTTTGATGCGGCACGTGAGGTTTAAATGTAATTATCCGAAACGGGGGGTTGTAGTTTTACTTCTTTTTTTTGGCCACTGCTTTACATAACCACAAACCTGGGCAAGCTAACAAATCGACAGAAATCAGCGCTGTCACATCGACACCGGAGGCGGCTGCGGGTGAGCACTGCCTGCTTTTTATTCCTCCAGCCCGACAGTCAGTACAGGCATAGCTAGCTTGGTTTAGCTAGCTAGCGCAGAGTGAAACAATAGATTTTGACTCGATAACTTAATGCTGTTTTCATTTAAACTAAAAAAAATAGAATGTTTAACCTTTAACTTTATGCGATAATATACATAGATATGCATATATTCAGTCAGACGTTTGAGTTTGTTGGTGTTTGTTTGATATTTGCTCAGGGATAACCGAAATGGCCATCCGTAGTGGGGTCATGGTAAGCTCCGCCTTTCACAAAAGCGTGGAAGTATTTATCAAACGCACTTCCGTACTCAGCCACAACAAAAGGTGGCATTCAAGACGGTTGTGTTATCTTTTCCCCAATCGCTATGGCGTGGGTCAAGGACTGGTCATGTGACACCGCTTCATTACGGTGGCTTTACTCCTGCGGATGGACATTACTGTAGCCGCCTGTGCAGCCACTCTTGAGCCGTAGTGGCTCCACCTTAAAAAAAACGATGTCAGCTTTCGTGCAGTTCTTTTTTTTTTTTTTTGCATTGACGTCAGCGCATACGGCACAAAACAGAGGCTTTCTTCACATTTCCTATGCTGCCGTGGTCATATTATGTACACAACAGCCAGACGATGGTACCGATCTTAAGGCAGCCTGACTGCGACAGCTGCTGATTTGTCTCCCATCACTTCGAAGAGGACACGGTGTCCAAGGATACCCGCAACACGACCCCCGGTAAAGAAACTGGTCGTTCATTGTTTCTTGCAGCTGATGGGTGCTGTTGTTTAAAATAGATGCAGCGGGGGTTGTTGTTTCCTCACATCGCTCTAGAGACAAACTAGTCTGCAACAAAACATTTGGTTTCTTCAGCGTCAAGCAGCCAGGAGCCAGAAGGGAAGAGACATATGATCCGGTCTTTAGTTTGGCTGTGGCAGTGCTGTCAGATCAGGTGTGTGCCTGTTTTAGTTTGCAGCAGTATTCCCCTGCGAGGGGATGCCTTTCTGACTGGGGAATAAGTTTTTGTTCTTTTTTGTGGTCTTTTGTGTTTTGGAAAAATGGGACCCGGAGGTCGCCACTCAGCTGTGATGACATTTGAGATGCCAGTGGGACGGTGGAGGAGAGTGTGCAGTTAAGAGCTGGTGGATATTTTCAAGATGCAGCGGCAATTATAGGCTTGTGTTCACCTCGTATGTAAAATCTGGACTTCAGTCGGGTCAATATTCTTTCAGGAGTAGATGTTGGGGGTTGTGAATTTGCTCCGATTGTCTTAGCGTGCGTTACCGCGAACGAGTCTCCTTTATTTTGACGAGCATTTCGACTGAAATTTACTAATAAGACATTTTTGCAAAACATCCCCATAACCACGGGACACAATCAAACAGAGTTTCTCTAGCCTTTCAGATGCGATTTAAAGAGTCAGTGTTGGAGTCTGTCAGACATGTCGTGCCAGTTTATCTAACAATCTAGTGGGAGTTTGTGCAAGGCCATTTTGAAACAAGGCTCTGGTCTATCTGGATCCAACGCAGTACTTCTGTGAATACAACTAGAACCAAGCATTGTTTTTGTTTTATCCTCATTGAAGCTAAGGAAGTAGAGTTCCATCCAGGTTTAGATTTCAGCGAGCCAAACAAAGAGCAAGAGGATATTTATGCTTATAAAGATCTGCCATTGCTATTGATAGAGATGTAATGTTTCCTAAAACAGAGGCAGGGAGAAGCTTGTAGAGTGAGCATAGTGTGGGCCTGGGAGGCAATGGCTAAGAGTCAGGACCAGAAGAGAGGACACCCTCACCAAGGTGTAGAGATTTAATTCTCCACATGACATAAACTACTGAGATATACAGTGTGAAAACTTCTCCAGGAGTGAATGCTGCTTGTCGGGACTTTGATGCAATCAACTGGTTTCCTTATATAGGAACATTTTTGACCAATCTGTATAATCTGATCCAATCTGTATAATATGATTGAACTTAACTTTGTAAAGTGCCTTGAGATCGCATGTTTCATGAATTGGCGCTATATAAATAAAATTGAATTGAATTGAATTGAAAAGCAGTGGTGAGGTCTAAAAGCATAAGAATATAACAGTCAAGTTTTCATTCAAAGTTTTTAAGAAGTGCAGTTCGTGTTGTGAAGAGCTTTGAAACCAGCCTGAAACTCCCCCGAATTATTTTCATTTAAAAGGGATTGAAGTTAAATCAGATTACATCAAAATGAAGCTTATATATCTTGATAAAGGAAGTATTTTACATATCGCCATTGTGCTGCTCATTCAAGTGACAAGGCAAATGATGCACTTGGTGTGTTCTGCTTTTATGTGTGTGCTGTATTGTTCGAGGCATTAACTGTTTCTTCTTTGTGTTTCGATATATGCCTTCTGACTCTTGGTGAATAGTCTTGGTATTGGGCTGCAGCTGAGGCCTGATTCTGTGTAAGGATTTGTGATAAGCCTGCTGGGCTCTCAGAAAACCAATGATGCAGTCTATGCTCATTCATTTTTTTATTTTTTACATTTTATTTGAGGTATCAAAGTATCCATCGTGGTGTATTTGATGGCTGTTTCTGTCAGATTTATTGTAGTGCTGCGCAATATTAGAATCATGAGATGACATTATTATTATTATTATACATTTTTTTATTATTATTATTATCATCCATCCATCCATCCATGGATGGATGGATCCCCATTTATGTATCAAAGCACATGTATGTCCCTAACAGTTATCTGATTTCATTTTATTAAACTAAAGAGTGCATCAGAGTTGGTTGGAGAGCAAAAATGATTAAAGTCCAATTAATAAATAGAAAAAAATTTAGTGTTTTCCACTCTTTGACCTGCAGATCTCTAACAGCCAAAGCAAAGGAACATTGATCAGTTTGTGCATCTCTAATAAATTATTCCACACACTGATATTGTAATGACAATATATTGTGCAGCGCTCCTGTGTTGTACCTGTTTTTATGTTTATGAAAGCTCGTGTCCTCCGCTGCGGCCGTCCTTCAAAATCTCCATACTTCAAGATTCAGCAAACCCCTTTTTTACGTTCTGCATTAAATCTGCTAAAAGAAATTAAAATGTAAAAAGAATCAACTAAATTATTTCCCCGCATTGATTTTAGATCATTTAGGGAATAAAAACCTTTTGGCTCTTTAAGCTGTCAAAGTAAGATCTAATTAAACTTGACTGGGATAAAACCACGTCAGCACTTTGCATCCAGCTGCACTTTGTTGTCATACTTCTCTTTCTGTCATGCTGGTCGGGGCTCCTGTCGTAGCTGACAGGGTGGCTTCTATAACTGTGACAATATTTATGATGATGGCTCAGCACCTGCCTCCATGCAAGACATGCAAATACCTCAAGACTGGACGAATAAAAGAAGGAGTTAATAATACAAAGGAGTTCTATTTCGTTCCTTTTGACCTCCAGAGGGCGATGCTGAGCACCTCAGTCCTGTGAGCACGTTCCGAAAATAAGTGAGTGCTGGGTGCGTCGCGTATAAAAGCGTACCTCCGACTAGGGTTGTGTAAACAAACAAAAAAATTCCAATTATGAATCGATTCTCATATTTATTCATAAAAATCGGTTCATATAACCAAAGATCAATTTAAAAAAAATGAATTTTTCACTGTAAACTTAAATGTGTGAGCCAGCATCACTGGCATGACAGGTACGCGCAGAGCTCAATTTTTTTCGACTGCGTACGCGGTGTGACACTATAAACTCCTCGGCGACGAGTCTTCACACTGAACTGTTTTATACGTGACACCGAGCTTGATGCACTGAGCTGCTCCAAGCAGGCGGTCTCCAGGACGCGTGGCATCACAGTCCCTCTCTGTGCTCACTGACAGCTGTGCAGTGGGTGCCTGCTGGAAAATAAACGGCTCTGCGTGCTCAACTAGCTAAGCTAATTAAACATTTAACCATTCCTTCCCAGACTTCGTCCCTCTGGGGGAAAGTGTGAGAATTAGAGGAATTTGACACAAGAAATGTGGGCAACAGGTACGCTCGACTATGAAGGTAAAAGATCCGCGGAGAGTCCGCGCGGCTCACAGTCTGCGCACGGCACGCCCAAGTATGTGAATTTCTAATGTAATTTTAATAATGCACCAGGTTAGTGTCCAAATTTACTGTCCCTTTTGTTTTAATAAAGTATTTTTGAAGTGAATTGAATAGAAACAGCGGCTGCAGATGTCTCTGGTGTTCTCTGTTTTCTACCCTGGATCTGTTTGGGTATTCTGCCGCACAGGATGTTTGTGAAATCAATTGCCTCAACATTCAGGGAGAGGGTGGGGTCCTTACAGCCTCCATTAGCTATCATTACTTTATTAATATGCAGTTAAATGTTAATATGATACTAGTGTCAATATGCTGCATTACTACACAGTCATGAAATTCAGTTAACAGCTAAAAAATGTTTTTAATTCCAGCAATCCAATTTGGGATCGGATCGAAAAATAAATGATCCAAAATCTTGAGAATCAAATCGATTCTTACAATTTGAATCGATAACCAGCTGAAGTCACCCCTTTCATGTCCAATGGCGTGACTTTGTTGGTTGACCTCTGTCCTGCGCACACGTCGATATGCAGGTGCTCAGCACCGTCCTCTGGCGGTCAGGAGGAGTTCCTAGAACCTCGGTTACATAGTAGGTAACTCCCGTTTTGTTTCCTTAATGTTGCAGTTGCCCGGTGTGCGGCCCGAACTCAAACCCACCACGGCGGCGCCAGCCATCATGATGGAGGGGGGCATGCAGCTGCTCAACCGCGATGGGCACAGCATCTCGCACAACTCCAAGCGGCACTACCACGATTCCTTCGTCTCCATGAACAGGATGCGACAGCGCGGCCTGCTGTGTGACATCGTGCTCCACGTCTCCAACAAAGAAATCAAGGCGCACAAAGTGGTGCTGGCGTCTTGCAGCCCTTACTTCCATGCCATGTTTACCAGTGAGTTGACCAGATAATCTGCTTTAATGCTGTACTATATGGTGCTTGTGAAAATGTTCATCGCTCCTGAATTTTTTTTGTCACCTTTTTTTTTTTTTTTTTTACAAATGAAAATCTGAAATATATTGTGTGCATTTATATTCAGAGCCCTTTACTTTGACATCCCTCAATAAAACCCAGCGCAACAGATGTCATTTAATCTGAAAATATTCTCTGCACGTTTCATTTAATCTCAATGCGAATCCAGCTGTTCTGTGAAGGACACAAAAAACACCATAAGGGTGACGAAGGAACACAGCCTAGAGGTCTGAGATAAACTTTTGGAGAAGTTTTAAAGCAGGATTAGGTTGTAAAACAATGTGGCACGACTCCATAGATATGGTCGTCCCCCTAAACTGACATGCAGACTGGCGGGGAGAGACTTGATGTTAAAAGCAGGCAAAATGTCTGTATGTTTTGAGGAGCTGCAGAGATCCACAGTTCAGGTGAGAGAAACTGCTTACAATGCACACATCAGGCTTTTGTGCTCAAGTGGCATAAATAAAGCCGTTTTTGTAGACGGTCACAACCCCTATAGGGGGCACAGCAAACACGAGCGAGAGGGTGCTCTGTTCATACGAAACCAAAAGTAAACTTTTTAGCGCACAAATAAAACACTACTGTGGAAGCAAAATGATAGGTTACATCACTTCATGGCGAAGCACGGCGGTGGCAGCATCATGTTACCAGAGACAAAGATGCTGGTCAGACTTGATGGGAAGATGGACGGAGCTCAATGCGGAGGCAGTCCAGAGACTTGAGACCGGTCCAAAGTCGCTCCTAGAAGAACAACAAGCATAAAGTAGCAGCCAGAGCAAGAGTGGTTTTGACAGCGTATTTATGTTCAAATAGCCCAGACAAAATCTAGACCTAAATCCAACTGGGAATCTGTGGGAACACTTGGACAACTGATGTTGACAGATCTTCTTCCAGTCTGAGCTTCACCCAGAAGAACGGGCCAAAATGTCAGATTCTAGACGTGCAAAGCTTGTAGAGACACACCCCAAAAACGCTTTCAGCTGTAACCGGATTGAACAGTGGTCCTACTGTTGACTCAGAGGGGCCAATACCCAACGCACACCACAGCCTTCAGATTTTTACTGTTAAAATAAAATTATTCCACTGCACAATTCTGCACTATTGTATTTTGGTCTGTCACATAAAATCCAAATGATCCATTGAAGTTTACAGTTATAATGTGAGCAAATATGAGAAAGTTAAAGGGATATGGGAAACTTTGCAAGGCAATGTGTGCTTTTAGTCTCTGCAATGTGTTAAGGCCAATATGAGGAAGGTTGAGACGGGGCACGCTCTGACGGCGAGCTTCAAGCATTTCCTTTAGTTGTTGAGCTGAAGCCCCGACATCCTCTGTCAGCTTATCATTTCCTCAGCCCTGATCCTGTCTGCGGTACAAGTGTTCAGATGAGTTGACTCTGACTTCCTATTATTTTTCTAAACTGAGCTGCTAAACTCTCCCCCCCTTGATTTTATTAGAAGTGACCCTTAGAAATGTAACCATAGATGTTCAGCAACGCCGACATACCTAGAAGTATTTTGTGGGAGCTCCTGCATAGTTCTGCTGTTTGTTTCACAAATTCGTTCGAGACATCTCATTAAATAGATGGGAAGGAATGAGCCGTGCTTACATTTAGCTGCAGGCTTGTGTACGTTAGCAGATGCCGTACTTCAGCATGACTGACGAGGGGAGTTGATGTTTATCTGGCAAAGCTCCACGAGTAATGACCCGCTGGACGTTACTTGATTTGGTTCTATTTGGGCATTCAGATGAGATGTCTGAGAGCCGGCAGACCCACGTGACCCTCCATGACATCGACTCTCAGGCGTTGGAGCAGCTCGTCCAGTACGCCTACACGGCAGAGATCGTAGTCGGGGAAGGAAACGTGCAGGTGGGGTTGAATTATTGGCCAACTTTATCATAAATATATAAATGTACTTTTCTTTTTTTTTATCTGTAATTGACCTTCTCTGTAGACCCTTCTTCCAGCAGCGAGCCTGCTGCAGCTCAACGGGGTGAGAGATGCGTGCTGCAAGTTCCTCCTCAGTCAGCTGGACCCCTCCAACTGCCTGGGCATCCGAGGCTTTGCAGACACGCACTCCTGCAGCGACCTGCTCAAGTCGGCGCACAAGTACGTGCTGCAGCACTTTGTGGAAGTGTCCAAGACAGAGGAGTTCATGCTGCTGCCCCTGAAACAGGTGGGTGGGCTGCTGTTTCTGTCTCCGGCTGCGTGCTCTGCTGACTCATGCGTATGAATTTTAATAATGGCATTCTCACCGTGGGGCGTAAAGCTCTTTCTGCCTTTCCTGTGTTTATCCATGAGCTATGTTGAATTTGGACATCTAGCAATACACAAAACGTTGCAAAAGTCTTCCCTTTTTTTATCGTCCATATTTTATTTTATTTATTTTTTTACATTTTATCTCAAAAGCACAAACCTGAATGCATTTCATTAGGATGTTATTTGACAGAACAACACAAGGAGGGAGGCGCACTGAAGTGGAAGAACAAGCGATATATGGGGGATTTGTATTCTCCTCCACTGAGTTAACGGATGCAGCATTTACAGGCAGCAGAATGCCTCCAGCTCAGTCAGACTGGACGGAGAGCATCTGTGAATATCAGTTTTTAGGTCTTGCCGCAGATTCCCGGTTGGATTTAGGTGTGGACTTTGACTGGGCCATTCTAACACTAGAATATGCTTCGATCCAAACCGTTCCAGTGTACCTTTGGCTGCATGCCTTACTGCTGCTCTGGGGACCCTTCACCACACTCTCAAGTTTAGCCGGTTTCTTTCCAGGAATGTCATGTATTCCCATCAGCTCTGACTAGCTTTACTGTCTCTATTGAGGTAAAGTATTCCCACAGCATCATGCTGCCACCGCTGCCATATTGCCCCGTGGGCTTCTGTTTTCAGGGATGGGGTAAAAGTGAGTCTCTGGTGGAACTGGCCCTTAATAATTGGTTGTGGGTGTGACATCCTTTAAAAATACTCTCCTTTCTCTGCGTTTCAGTTTAATCCTTTACTCCCGTGGTATTATCACTCCTCGGGGCCTGTTGTCCAGTTTATCAGGTATATCAACTCAGCTAAACCACCTCATCTTCCTGTTTGGGCTCAGCTGCAGCAGCTCTGCTGCTCCAGTACTGGAAGTGGTAATTAGGCAAAGCTGGTGACATTTTCACAGCTGCTCTACTTTTTATAGGGCAAACAACCATGTTTACGCCGCTTACATATCAATGAGGGTTTCTATTCTGGCTCTAGTACGTTGTTGTCTCCAGTTTAAACCAATGACAAAAGGGATGGATCTATTGATTTATTAGTTGTACTTTAAGGGCTGCAGCTTATACAAGTTATCAGCTGCTGCAGCTGGTTTGCTTATATTAGCAAGTTAACCTGCAAAGCAGCTGAACAGCTTCATCTAATCAGTCTGAGCTCATCTGAAGGTCTTTTATGTTGGATAAACCAATGCATTTATATTTGTGCTTTGTTCCAGTGGTATAATATACAATGAGTCCTGTATTAAACAAATATGAGTTAGCTGGTGTTCTCTGGATCCGTGATGATGCATACATGGTATGTTAATTGACTGACAACAAAGGGGGCTCGGTAAATAAAAATAAATGTGAGTTTCATGGATATGTGCCGTAAATGGCAGCTCACATCCTGAGGACGACCTTACACACCGTATGGCTATGGTACAAAGCCATGGCAATAAAGGGACTCTCCACTTTAAGGTTTTTGGAAACATGGACATTTCACCTTCAAACTCAGAACGTTGAGGAACCCTACTTCTGAAGGGGAGATGGATCGGCTTCAGATCAGATGGTTTGATTCTGCTCTCTGCGCCCAAAGAAAGCGTAGAACATAATTCTGGCCTGTGTGAAGTTATGCACAATATTGCGCTGGATAGTAAGGTTGATTTTTGTTCTGTAGCCACATGAACTGATGCAGGTCTGGGGGTCGTCAGGCAGGACCTCTTTCAGAACCTCTAAAATTTCTCTATTAATAATCTGTCTATAAATATGACAGGTTAAACTTTTAAGCTATTAAAATAAGAAGTTTCACATTTGCATAGACATGTTGTGTTTTTTTTTTTTTTTTTTGCTTCTAGCGTGTCAATAATCCTGTGTTGTAATGCTGACAGAAATGTTCTCTGTCTTTAATGGTCCATAAGGCAATGTTCACACTGCAGGTCTGATTCTCAGTTTTGACGTTCTGCTGAAATTGGATTTTTATTATTTTTATTTTTTAATGTTGCAAGGTCGTTCATGCTACTATTTAAATGCCACCGCCATCAGACTTCTGACACAACTTGGGATACAACTTTGTTGTGGATACTGTAATTTTATTTGGATGTTGTATTTCCTATTGTGAATCCTGCTGGACGTGTTAGTTTAGTCTTTTCTGTAATATTGTAAGAGGTAAAAGCCCAACAGTAGTGTCTTTGGATTTTGATGGGTCTTCAACAAAATGTTTTGAACATTTCTAGTGTGCTTCATTAAATGCCTGTTGAGCCTTTCCAGACGACAGTGGCTTAAAAAAACGCCGCTCTCCCATTATCTTCACTGTTTGCTACAGCACTGTTCCTGCAGCAGTGAAGCAGCGATGGTGCGCCACAGGAGTCAAACGCTAAGCCTCACCACGTTTCTGCCCTTCAAAGGCCTTAGACTGAATCTGCTCTTCGTGTGTGGGAACACTCCACTAAAACAGCAACAGTTAAGCTACATTAAAACAGATTAAAGACCCACAATTTTCTTCAGATCCGTTCCTCTGGCTCTTTCACCCATTCTGTCCACAGCTGTTCCAAATCTGCACCAGATCTGGATTTATATACTCTCCGCTTTGAAAGACTCGGCCCAAACGGCGCTGTGAAATATGCCCCATTTTTCTTTATACGTTCTGTGGGAGGGGAAATCCAGAAGGCGTGACAGGATTGTGATTAGTCAGCTTGGCTGACGGGTCACTGCTTTAGCATCACATGCATGACATTTTGAAGCATGATGGCTCCGCTTTAATGGCTGCGGAAATTCCTGTTGTTCATGCTTTCATTTACCACCATGCCTCCAGTAAGAGGTCGGCAATGGCCGTTTTATTTTTTTAAGAGCATCCTCTGTGCACTCTTTGGTAAACTCATATGATGCAGTATGTCTATGCAGATGCGGTAGTGACTGCAGGGTGGGGCAGGAGCTTTCTCTCTCGCTTTGTGACGATGGATTAGAAGAGGCTGAGGTCCTCAGCGGCTGCAAAGAGTTGCTGTGGCCAGGAAAGACGGCGGCCACGATGGCAGCTGGCTGCTCTGTTCCCTTCCAGTCCAGCCAGCTTAGCGTTGACCTGGGAGCAGTGCCAGCCAGCCACTCAGACTGCTGCGTTTGTTTTATGGGCCTGAATAATGGGAGCTTTAAATATATGGCAGCAAAGGCACAGAGACTGTAGTATGAAAACAGAAGGGTTTATGTGTTTGGAAGTTGAACCGTATTTGATCTGGACTCATTCTATTTGCGTGGCATTTTGAAACGATAAGCAAAGACGAGGAGGAAGGAGGAGAGGCAGGAGTTCAGCAGTAATAAAATAATTCATGCCCCTTCAACTTTTTACAGTCCATCGCATTGCAACATCAAACTGCAGTGTGTTCGATGAGGGTTTATGCATATTTCGTCATTGTGGAGAGGAAAGGAAATTATGTATCATTTCTTAAATTTCTCTACATTTTTTTATTAAAAAAAATCGGTGAAAAGGCGTGCCGCTCCCTTTTACTCCAATTCCTCTAAACAAAATACAGTGCTACCAATTGGCCTTTTCAATCATTTATTCTATAAATGAAAATGTTACAGCTTCGCTGGGAAAGGAGCACATTAATCAGTAGCCGAGAGGTTCATGGTAACTCTGGAGGAGATGCAAAGATCCAAAGCTCAGGTGGGAGAATCTATTGACAGAACAACTGTTATACACATAGTCTATCTGGCATCCATGGAGGAGCATTTGGATTAAAATAGTTGTTAAAACTAGGTCCAAAACAAAATGTAACTTTTGCTCTAAGTTGAAACTCCCAGCTGCTCATCTCCCTGAACACGCCATTCCCACGATGAAACAATGTGGTGGCGGTATCATGCCGTGGGGATGCTTTTCTTTGGCAGGGACAGGGTTGCTGGTCTGAGGTGGTGAGACGATGGACCAGAGCTAAATATAGATCAATCCTGTTTGACTTGAGAGAGACTCGAGACATTGGTGGAGCTTCCCCTCCCAGCGGGACAATGGCACCAATCATGCAGCCAGAGCTACAATGGAGTGAGGGGTTGACAATATGCTTTTAAACAAGTGCTTTTTATTTTTCAGATTTTGATTTAGGAAGGATGCCTCTTTAGGTTGTGATTAACCATGATCTTAACCGTTGGTCCTGTTTATTCAGGTCCTTGACTTGATCTCCAGTGATAATCTAAACGTGCCATCTGAGGAGGAGGTGTACCGGGCCGTGTTGAGCTGGGTGAAGCATGACATAGACGTACGCAGGCAACACGTGCCTTGGGTGAGTCAGGACTTGTTACCATTTGTTGTTACCCCCCAAACGACACGTTTGTTTCCCCTCCTTATCCGTCATCCTCCACACACCCTTTTCCGTGTCTCTCCAGCTGATGAAGTGTGTGCGGCTGCCTCTGCTGAGGCGAGACTTCCTGATGAGCAACGTTGACACTGAGCTGCTGGTGCGTCACCACTCGGAGTGCAAAGATCTGCTGATCGAGGCTCTCAAGTACCACCTGATGCCCGAGCAGAGGGGAGTCCTGAGCAACAGCCGGACACGCCCTCGACGCTGTGAGGGCGCCAGCCCTGTGCTCTTTGCCGTTGGTCAGTGTGCCTCTGCAGGTACCCATTAGGGTACATCTAGAAAATGCATCACTGTTTTTTTAATTTAATTTTATTTCTAAAACACACAAATATTAACTTCTGTTGCAGGCGGGGGAAGCCTTTTTGCTATCCACGGAGACTGTGAGGCCTACGACACCAGGACAGATCGCTGGCATATGGTGGCATCTATGTCCACAAGGCGCGCACGAGTCGGCGTGGCAGCCATCGGGAACAGGCTCTATGCTGTCGGAGGGTGAGTGAGAATACCAACCAGGATGACCTTTTAATAAAACATGAACTGGTGCCAGCAAATATACGACCTAGTGGCTGATCTTTGCTGAGCAGCTTTAGTGGTGGTAGTTTGTTGCTGAAACACACGTCTGCAGCTTAAACTGGTCTGATGATCATGGCTGATCTCCTACAGATAAACACTGACGGTTTTCTGAAGGTCTTCAAATGTTAGTCTTTGTATTCAGCGTTTAGACTTTTCACTGTCAGACGTGCTTAAAATGCCACGCCATATCCGTCTTTTTTTTTTTTTTTGCCCCGATTCTGATATGATCAGCTATCTTTGTAAACCGTAGGCAGTAAAAGTCATGCAGTAAACTTGAATATAATATCCGATTGAATGCTGACACTTCCATTGCAAACGTTTCTCTTAAGGTATGATGGCACCTCAGATCTCGCAACTGTCGAGTCCTACGATCCCATCACCAACTCCTGGCAACCCGAGGTTTCCATGGGAACGAGGCGGAGTTGTCTGGGTGTAGCTGTGCTACATGGCCTGCTGTACGCTGCTGGGGGTTATGATGGCGCTTCCTGTCTCAACAGGTACACATTCTTTGATATTTTAAATCTAGGATCTCTTTACATTTGTCACAAGCCGTGTAGCGGACATGGCTAGCATGTACAGTCATGGCCAAAAGTATTGAGAGTGATTCAAATGTTAATATTTACAAAGTCTACTGCTTAGGTTTTTATAACGGCAATTTGCATATACTCCAGAATGTTGTAAAGAGTGATCAGCGTAACAGCAATTAATTGCAAAGTCAATATTTGCCTAGAAAATGAACTTTATCCCCCAAAACACATTTCAACGTCATTGCAGCCCTGCCTTATAAGGACCAGCTAACATCGTTTCAGTGATTGCTCCATTAACACAGGTGTGGGTGGTGATGAGGACAGGGCTGGAGATCAATCTGTCATGATTAAGTAAGAATGACACCACTGGACACTTTAAAAAGAGGCTGGTGCTTGGCATCATTGTTTCTCTTCTGTGAACCATGGTTATCTCTAAAGAAACACGTGCAGTCATCATTGCACTGCACTGCATAACAGGAAAGAGAATCGCAGCTAGAAAGATTGCACCTCAGTCAACAATCTATCGCATCATCAAGAACTTCAAGGAGAGACGTTCCATTGTTGCCAAAAAGGCTCCAGGGCGCACAAGAAAGACTAGCAAGCGCCAGGACCGTCTCTTAAAAGTGTTTCAGCTGCGGGATCGGGCTACCAGCAGTGCAGAGCTTACTCAGGAATGGCAGCAGTGCACGCACTGTGAGGCGGAGACTCTTGGAGCAAGGCCTGGTCTCAAGGAGGGCAGCAAAGAAGCCACTTCTCTCCAGGAAAAACATCAGGGGCAGACTGATATTCTGCAAAAGGTACAGGGAGTGGACTGCTGAGGACTGGGGTAAAGTCATTTTCTCTGATGAATCCCCTTTCCCATTGTTTGGGACATCTGGAAAACAGCTTGTTCGGAGAAGACGAGGTGAGCGCTACCACCAGTCTTGTCTCATGCCAACTATAAAGCATCCTGAAACCATTCATGTGTGGGGTTGCTTCTCAGCCAAGGGAGTCGGCTCTCTCACAGTCTTACCTAAAAACACAGCCATGAATAAAGAATAGTACCAGAATGTCCTCTGACAGCAACTTCTCCCAACCGTCCAAGAGCAGTTTGGTGATGAACAATGCCTTTTCCAGCATGATGGAGCACCTTGCCATAAAGCAAAGATGATATCTAACTGGCTCAGGGAACAAAACATAGAGATTTTGGGTCCATGGCCTGGAAACTCCCCTGATCTTAATCCCATTGAAAACTTGTGGTCAATCATCAAGAGACGGGTGGAAAAACGAAAACCTAGGAATTCTGACAAAATGCAAGCATTGATTGTGCAAGAATGGACTATCAGTCAGGATTTGGTCCAGAAGTTGATTGAGAGCATGCCAGGGAGAATTGCAGAGGTCCTGAAGAAGAGGGGTCAACACTGCAAATATTGACTTGCTGCATTAATTCATTCTAACTGTCATTAAAAGCTTTTGTTACTCATAATATGATTGCAATTGTATTTCTGTACGTATGTGATGACAACATCTGACATACACACATGAAAACCAGAGGGCAGCAGATCATGTGAAAATATAATATTTGTGTCATTCTCAATACTTTTGGCCATGACTGTACAAGAATGTGTTCTGCTTGAACTCTGGCCTACAAGCAATACACTATTTGTGCAGTAAACGCAATAGTGAACACACCTCCCACACCATAAAACACGTTGGTGGCAGCATCATGCTGTGGTGAAGCTTTTCTTCTGGTCAGATGAGACTAGAGTTTTTTTTTTTTTTTATAACATCGAAAATGCCTTAAATGGTGGAAGGTGCACATTTCAACAAGATAACTATAAACATACTGCCAGGGGTACAAGGTTATACTTTTTGGCCTACTTTCATATCGCTGTGGCAGAAAGTCAATGTAGCACATCACCCTGAAAAATTTTAAAATGTGGGGGTGTCAGCTTCATGCAATTGTCTTTAAATATTTGTTTTACAAAAAGAATCTCCATCCAACATGACTGAGCTGTAGCTATTTTGTAAAGAGAAATTGGCAGAAGTTTCAGTCTCTAAACCGGTGGTCCCCAACCTTTTTTGTACCATTTAATGTCAATCAATATTTTCACAGACCAACCTTTGAGGTGTGGCGGATAAATATAACAAACTAAAAGGACACAACCATCATAAAAACGGGCTAATAATAATAATAATAATAATAATAATAATATAATAATAATAATAACAATAATAATAATAATAATAATAATAATAATAATAATAATAATAACAACAAAAAATCTAAAGTACACAAAAAATACTACTCCCTATAATTTCAAATCAGTGGTTGCCCTGAGCTTGTTTCTCTGCAATGAGATGCTCCCATCTAGGGGTAATGGAAGACAATGACATGTCAAATGTTGCTTAGATCTAGTCTAGTCCGCAATTTAACTTTGAAACTCTCATTGAAACAATTCTTAGATACTTTTAAGTATCCCATCATTACACATCCTCTCCTAGAATGTAACAGCAAATGTCTTTAGTGGGGGGCATGATCAAATCTTTACTAATAGTGAATGGTTTCAGAGCCTTAGCGACACAGTTAGCCACCAAGTATGATGCCATCAATGCATTTGTTGATAGATGGATGTAAGGGCCAGAATTTGGCCGTTTTCCAAAATAAAACCTTAAGACTCAAATAATAAATGAAACAGAATTCTTTCTTTTTTTTTTTTTTCGGGCGGCCCGGTACCAAAAGACGCACGTCCTGTTACAGGTCTATGACCCGGGTGTTAGGAACCACTGTAAATGTTCAAAGCTGATAGAGACATACATCAAAGGAGCCAATAGGTGGCTCTACTAATTATTGACTCAGAAGCGCTGAGTGCAGTTTAAGTTGTTATGGTTAAAAATAAATAAATAAATTCATAAATTAAAACCATACATTTTGCTTTTTGCTATTTTTTTGTGACCATTGCCAACAGTCCTCAGTTAAACTCCCATTACTCAGAGAATGAATGGTTTTGTAAATTTAATCTGATGTTTATCTTCAGTAAGTTTCTTTTTTCTCTTGTAGCGCTGAGCGTTACGACCCTCTGACCAGTACATGGACATCGATTGCTGCCATGAGTACCAGACGGAGATATGTTCGAGTAGCAACTCTGGGTAGGAATAGGGATTTAAACAAATGTTCTATTGCATGTTTAGATTATTTAAAATTTAGAAGTACAGAGGGAGTCGCTGCGTTGGTGTGTCTCTGCTAATATTTACATTCTGTGTTTATCCGCCTCCTATCTTGCCTCCAGACGGGAGCTTATATGCGGTGGGAGGCTACGACAGCTCCTCACATCTGGCAACAGTGGAGAAATATGACCCGCAGGTAAACTGCTCAGAAATGTGTCTTTTTGAAATGTTGGCTGCTTTAGCTTCCCTGAATCCCCCAGACTGAATATCTGAATATCACTGAATATGAATATCACTTCAGCTAAATCTACGGCGTGAACATGTCAGTAACTCTCAGCGTCTTGTCTGGACACACAGAGCAACGCGTGGACTGCCATCGCCAACATGCTGAGCCGGCGCAGCAGCGCTGGGGTGGCCGTGCTGGACGGCATGCTGTACGTCGCGGGAGGCAACGACGGCACCAGCTGTCTGAACTCAGTGGAGCGATTCAACCCAAAGACAAACACCTGGGAAGGAGTCGCCCCGATGAACATACGCAGGTCAGCCAATGTCAAGTCTAAATACAGGCGAAACACAAAATGCATGCATCATGGGCGAAAAGTAGCAACCACGGCACTTAGAATACCTCCATCATTATTTATCTCAGTTTATTTTTTATTTGATTAGATAAATAAAAGCATATAACAAAATGAGAAAACGTGCAAAAAGGTAGTAAATCAATGAAACACAACATTGATTAAAACATTTGAAATAAACTAGACTGTTCTGGTTATAAAACCAGCTGAGTCCATCATAACCCACCATTGTTGCTTTTTAATATCACGAAATATCACAGTTAGATGTACCCAGAGCTCAATACTCAGTGCTTTTCTCCTTTTTCCGAGTTGTTTTTGGCACCGTGCTGCACCGTTGAAAGACTGAGAGCAAGAATGTGGGAGTGATGATGAATAACCTGGATTGGGTTTAGGAAATGTAATTAAACGAGACACACCCTAGCGAGCCGAACCGTCAGGATGACCCAGTTCCACCTCCTGCTTTAGCAGAGCTTCAGCTGAAAGACACGTGGATCGGGCGTTAGCATTTTAAAGCTATCCAGGTTTTGTCCTTTTAAACAAAAGTTGCAGAAAACTGTTCAGTCGTTTAATCCAATAAATATTGTGGGCTTCTGTAAAATAACTTTTGACAATTTGTCCACTCACTTTAGTCGTTGAGCTGAAAATGAAGTGATGTCTGACTGTTTTTCTTCTCCCATTTTCTAAAGGATAGAAATAGTAATGAATAAATTAATACTAGTATTGATTTATGGTTAATCTTTGATTTTCCACATCACACATTAGTAGAGCTTCAGCTGAGAGTAAAGACACGTGGATCGGGCGTTACCTGTCAGCATTTGTTTTGTTTTTTTACCTAATGACAGAAATAGGCGCCTTTGAAACATCTAAAAATTGCATTACTTGTTTGGACAATGTTAAATTCTGGTTGAACTGGACCTGTAGATAACACGCCAAACAACTTAATAAAATAAAAGTGTTTTCATTTGTTATAAAGGGGATAAAGTTGGTGATGTTCACAAACTGCGATTTAAAGAATCTACATCAGATTCTAAATATAACAAAGTAGAGCTGATCCATTTTAGCTCAGGTGCCAAAAAAGCAGTCAAATAAGCCCAACTTCAGCATTGTGGGGTTATTAATTTTTGGAACCTAGAGATGATAAAATCTGATTACTTTCCAAGCAAAGTAATTTTTTTTCCATTAGAATGTTATAAAAAGGTTTTTTTTTAATTGCATCCCAAAGTAGGTAAAGTTTCTAAATAAAACTTCAGTAGAAACCATGATATACTATGGTGGCTTCCCTAGCACATTTCACCACGGGGTTAATGGATGGTGAGGGTGAGTGAGCTTTGTCTCAGTCAGATGACTTAAAGCGCGCTGCTATGTTTTCAAATATCGAGAGGCTTTCTTTAGACTTTTACCTTTTTTAAAGTGAATATCAGGTAAAGTCATTTATTTGAGCTCCTGCTTTCTGCCTGTTTGCTGCGTCTCAAAAAGGAAATACCTTCAGTTCAAGCAAGGGATTTCAGTTTTTTTCCACATCTCCTTTACTGCTCTGTCTTTCTTAAGACATAAACATCAAACGACATCCTTTTCAGAAAAAGTCGACGTTTTTTTCTGTCTTTGAACATAAAACACTGACAGATCAGATGTAGGAGCACACATTCACAGCAGCGTGTTGCCTCGGATCTGCCTCGTGGTGGGAAATTTAGACACGGCAGCCTCTGAGCACATCAGCTGATTCACTTGTTCCTACGCAGACACTGAGGTTCACTCCCGGAGGTGAGCACGTCGCAGAGAGAAGGAAAACCTAACAGCCCATGAATAACTCATGTTTGTATCTGAGGGCTTTTCTTATTTAGCTCGAGTCTCCTTTTACGCTATCCAAGACATATCAGTGTCCAATCCTGTCCAAACTAACCTTTTTATGTGTATTTTACTGGGATTTATCTATTTATTCATCTCTGACCTGTCTGCTGTGTTCCTTGTGATTGCGTTTGTTCACAAACGTCTTCTGGTCTTCACAGGACAGCTGCATTCATAGTGACGTTACATTAAACACAAATGGACTTATATTTAATAGCCATGTGTTTTCTGAAGGCAATGGGTGGCACTAGATTTTATTTTAGGGGATTAAAGGGGGGAATGCCTTAAATGGGGTAATAAAAATGCACTCCACCCATTTTTTGTATATTTTAATTAGCAGAAATGTAAGAAAACCATGAATTATTTTCTTCCACTTTATACACTAGTCTGTGACATAAAATGGCTTTGTGGTTGTAAGAAATGTGAAAAAATGTGCAACAGTCTATAAGAGAAAAATTAATAACTTCTCAAGCCCCTGTACTAGGTCTAAACGATATGGAGGTGCAATAAAAATGTCTGGGACTAAAACAGCTGACCTATGTATTAGATTTCTTCATCTTCTGATTCTTCTAGGAGCACTCATGACCTGGTGGCTATGGACGGCTGGTTATACGCCGTGGGAGGCAACGATGGCAGCTCAAGTCTTAACTCGATTGAAAAGTACAACCCGCGCAGCAACAAGTGGGTCGCGGCCTCCTGCATGTTCACGCGGCGCAGCAGCGTCGGCGTGGCGGTGCTCGAGCTCCTGAACTTCCCGCCGCCTTCCTCGCCCACCCTCTCGGTGTCCTCCACCAGCCTTTGACACGGGGTCACCGTTTGGCTGACTTCGGCCGCCGCTGCTACAGCCCAGACTGGATCTGGGAAGAGACGCAACTGTTCGGTGTGAGATGCAGAGGAGGAAGAGGAGCACATTGGGGAGGGGGAGCTTAAAGGCAGACGGTGTGAATGAGGGTTAGGGTTAGGTACAGTACACTCCAGAATTATTAGCACTCTTGGTAAAATGCTAACCAGACATGCTTCACCTGGTCCTACAACATTAATAATGAACAAATATCTAAAGATAAAGGGATTTAAAAAAATTATAATATAAAACTTTATTCTATAATAAATACATTTTATTTTAATTACTGTAAATCATTGTGAGATTTTCCCTTTTTTTAAATCTTTTTTACCACATTGCTGGTAGCTCTGATCTGCACCGTATCTGGCCTGGATGCCTGAGAGTCCCCTGTATATCACAGCCGTACTCTTCAAAACTTTAAAAAGAAAAGAAAGAAGAAAAAAAAAAGGTGCGCCCACCAGGATAAGTGTTTGACACACATATCGTAGAACAAGGCAGGCACCTAATTCTGTAATGTGTGCTGTAACTTATTGGGCTAGATGTCGTCGTTCTCTGCAAAGTTTTTTTTTTTTTTTTCATGTCAGGAGTTGTTTTTATTTTTTACAATAATATATAAAATAAATAGAAACTGAATGAATTTACTTTTGGAATGTGGCTTTTTAGTGGTCGTACCATGCATGTTTACCTGTCGGCACAGATCTCCCCCACTCCAGAAAAAAAAAAGATGAGGAAATGTAGTTGTAGTGCTGCTAGGCCACGCTAGGTGGCAGCAACGGTTAAAAACACTGCAAGAAAGCATGGACACAAACCACAAACAAGCTTGGCCCTTCAGAACTGTAAATGAGTCTGGATCTTTATTTATATTAAAAGAACGAATAATACAGAAGTATATGTATTTATAAAATATAATATATTCAGTTTTAAAGATACTCAGAGAAAGAAACGGATCCAAGCGATGACTATTTAAGAGTGTTTAAATATATTTATTTAAGCGTGTGTCATGAATGGAAATGACAAATAAGAATGTCTTGGTCTGAGAGAGGTTTGTGTGGGTTTACAGTTTAACAGGACCGCTTGCTGGGTTATGATGTGCAGCGATTCATTTAAATAGTTTATTCACTGCCACATGACCCTGTCTTTCACTTTATATCGGATAGCATTTATTGTCTTTGCCTAATGTATATTTCACAAACACACGTAGGTGCATTGTTCCCCCCTCAGGACAGATGGACTTGGACAGTCGATGCTGTCCTATTTCAGTTATTTAGTTTCTCCACTTCAAAATCCATCTCTGTTTTAACCTTGGCTCAACTTTGAGTTTCTGATCTTGGAGTTGGAATGAAAATATGCATTCTTACTGCATAAATGTTAGGAGGAAAATCTGCTTTGTCTAAACTGAATTATTCACCTCGAATCATTTTGGCCTTGTTAGAAGTCCTAGTTCAGTTTGTTTCATGTGTCGTGCAGTGATATCGTTCCAGACTTCTAAGAAGTTGCCTTTTCTCCTTTTTTTAAAGGATTTAGTTTATCCGTTTTGTTTATATTTTACTCCCACTCTAAAACCAACTGTTTCATTAGTGTGCGGTAGAATGGGAGCCCTGATGGCCTTATAAAAAATGTGATTAATCTGTTAAGTGATAAGTTAAGAAGCTGCACAAGTTCACATCAAGACCGAAAGCCTCTGTGGATTGAAATGTACATATATTGCTCAGTTTCTCAGTTCTGTTTGTGCAATTTATATATGACTGTAGTATTTTTATTTTGTTTTAATTTTCTAAGTTTGTGGTTGATGTTGTGGTACTTGTTTATTTATGATATGTTTGTTATTTATGACGGACTTTAATATGTTGAATTTTGCACTATTGCGAAGTGGAGCAATACCGTACCCTTAAAAAGGAAATAAAGATGTTTTCAGATGTGACAACCGCCCCAGTTTGCTTGAATAAATGTGCAGGTTGAAACAAAACTGGGAATAAACCTTTTAACTGAAAGCAGCAGGCTTCTGTGAAACCTGTTTGCAGCTGAGCAGAGGAAGAGCAGCTGAATTTCCTTGGAAATGTACACACACACACACACACACACACAGTAGAGGTTGTGTTGCAAAGTGAGGTCGTTGCTAGTTTCACTGTACACATTTCCTTGGTAGGTTTCCAACTTACCCCTCTATCACAGTGATTTAAGCGGACAGCTGAGCACTCTCACTTTCCCCTGCTTGACCTCAGTCACATGGCATTAACACCTGTGGCTGGCCCTGGAAACGCCTGGCCAGATCTGCCGAAACTGCACGAATCCAAACGTGCAGACGGACCTCCACAAGTTTGAGCACTTTCATGTCGAGGAAAACTGATCATCTGTTTGAAGGCATTGCATTGAGATTTGCAAAAAAGAAAACAT
Source organism: Fundulus diaphanus (assembly GCA_037039145.1). NCBI lineage: Eukaryota > Metazoa > Chordata > Actinopteri > Cyprinodontiformes > Fundulidae > Fundulus > Fundulus diaphanus. Next base: position 26,690,962 of record CM073129.1, on the reverse strand, counting down.
GTTGATGCAACAATTGCATTCCACATGGCTGATGTGTTTAGGGTAGATGTGAAGCTCAAGGTTTAGTTCACTTTAACTATACCGAGGCTATCTGCCAGATAGTGACTCTTCTAAAACAAGAAATGTGGGTGAAAGTTAGATGCCTTCTGACATAAACAGTCCTCTAACCACTGCACTAATGTGTCGGTTAACTCATGAAGAGCACCACAAAGAATATTGAATTGGTAGCGATTTATAGCAGTTTGTGTGAGTGAAGAAGATGGTGAATTTTTAATGCAAGCCATCCAGGCCAGATCTAGCCTCAAATTACATAAGGAGGCTGGCAGGAAAGTAGGATTTTTTGGGGGAAAATATAAAGTCATGTCAGAAAAGGGCTTTAAATGTTTTAAAATTGTTACATTGATTCAGCAAAATTTAATACAAGTACATATGCGTCGCGTTGTCAGTCTTAATAGCTGCTCTCTGGATCTTCTGGTAAGAAGAATAAAACCTGAAGAGGTTATGTGTCCATTATGTCACAAACCATACAGGGGACACAGCAAAGAAGGTGCTCTGGTCTGATGAGAACAGCATTAAATATTTTAACCAACATGCAAAACGCTTTACGTAGAGCAAAACTAATACCGCACACTGTCTTGAACACACCATCTCCACCTATAAACATGGTGGTGAAAGCATCATGCTGTCGGGAGCAGTTTCTCAGGTCAGATGAGACCTGAATTGTATTTTCTGGGGGGGATATGTGTCGGGGAAAGTTCACCTTCCAGCAGGACAACAGCCCTGAACTTACAGCCAGAGCTACAAGGGAAGAATGAAGTGTATCTGTGTTTTAGAATGGCCTAGTCAAAGTCCAGACCTAAATCGGTCTGTAGATCTGTAAAGCTGGTAGGTATATATGTAATACAAAATTCATCTGTATCTGCAGATAAAGGTGGCTTACAAAATACGGAATCAAGAGAACTGAACAAAAATTCATGCAACAACGTTTTTATTTGCAAAAACTTCAAATTCTCCCCCTTTCTTTCACTTCCCAGTTATACGCTTCGTTGAGATGTTTTCCTTCATACCCCAGTAAACAGAGGTCTGAAAAAATGTGAACGGGTTTAACGTCTGAAAACGTTCGCGAGGCTCCATACCTTTTTGATATGAGAATTTCCTTTTTAATTTAAAAATCAACTAACAAGGCAGTTTTCCCTGATTTAATCCGTCTAAAAGACTTTCACACTGAAGGTTTAAAGGCTGAGGGATTTCTATTTCTCACTACAAGCCTGACTGATGTGATCACTGCACTGAATTTTATCAAAAGGTTTAACAAGATAAGACTGCAGGGCCGCTTCAATATGTGATCATCCACATGAATCAGCTGCTCAGTGTCTGTAGTGGTGGCCTATCTCCGCTGCTAATGAGGTTACAGCTTGTCTAGACCAGTGTTCTCACTCTGAAGGAGCTGCTGCAGCTTATCTGGCTCAGCCTCCTTTTTCTCACCTGGGGTCCCCCGTCTGCAGGCCCAAATCAGGCTGGGAGGTCGTAGCTGTCAGCATGTCGGCAGTGCCTGTTTACCATGAAAGTCTCTCAAATATTAGATATAAACTTCAGTACCTTACAGTTTAATAAAATCTACTTTTTTGGCAAATCCTCACTGAGGGTGTGCAAACCAAAGGCAATTCACTGACAAGCAGATAAACTAAACGTCCGAATCACTCAGTAGATGATGCTTTTGTTTTATGGGATGTTTTGTAAAACTTTAATTAAATAAGCGATTTTCCTATTTGAATTTCTTTTTCTCAGTGTTTCTAAGCCCCACCTATTAAGCGTTGGGCTCGTTTTCAATGGATTTCTTGCTTCTTTTTTCAGCTCCTGTCTTTTTTTCCTTCAAGATCTTGCTTTTTTCTGCTCAATAAATCTTTTTTTCCCTCTCTCTGGATATTTTTTTCATCCTGCTGTATTCACAAGTGCTACACCTTCATCAGTGCGCTGGTTGCATCACTTTCAAAGCCTCATCACCCTCCGGCACCATTTTACTTCCTGTTATTCTTTTTCTTGTCCGCGCTCTGTTGCTCTCATGGTTACATCTCACGGTTGCAGTTTCAAACCACAAGTTAGTTCTTTTCATTTGGTTTGGTGGTGTCCAGAGGTAAATAGTTTCTACATTAAGACTGAAAAAAAAAAAGAATTTAAAAATGTTTAATGTACCTGTCAGGATTCTGTGTGTCTGTGCTCTACTAACTCTGCTCCACAGGTGGCTGCAGTAGACGGGTGGACGTGGCCCACACCTGCGGCTCATCTGGGCTGCTCGGCTCGGGTTTAAAAGGAGTGCTCACTCAGCTGGAAGATGCCAGAGTATTACCCCGTTGTGTTCGTCGTGTTTTTTGGATTTACTCACCCGTGTGACTCTGTGCTCCAAAGACCAGTCTCCTAAATCCCTGCCTGCTCATATTCTGCTCTGGCGATCTCCCCCTCTAACTCCCTTGGTGTTACCAAGCCAGGCACGAGGTTCCCCTTCCTGGATTCACCCTGGTACTTCTTGACTCATCCTGGTTCTTCCAGCTGCTCCTTTCGCCTCCGCTGCTGTGGGCTGCTCGAGCTCCCTGCCAGAATAACATCTGCCAGCCCTCCCGTCACTCAGCCACCTACTACCATCAGTGAGCTCACGGCCACAGAACTCCTTCCCCACTCATCCTCCCCGGATAGGTCTTCTCAACTAAGCGGTAGGCATTGCAGCATCTGGAGACTTCCCCTGGTTCGACTAGAGTTAATCTTGATTCTCTTTTCTCCACAGTCCCTGACGTTCCGACCTCGCTCTTCGTTCTCGTGGTGTGCATCCCTCCGTTCCTGCCTGTTGCTCACGTTGTGTGCAAAGAACCTGCAGAGCCTTTAATAAACATCTTAAAACTGTTTCTGAATCCGATTCTGTCTGCATGTGGGCCAAACACCTTAAAACCATGACAGTACCTTTTGCTTGAGAGTGAATTTGAATTTTAAATGCCTTAAGTTTCTTATGCTTGTTGACCTCAGTAGCTAGGAGGATGGTTACATTTCTCTATGAACTAGTATGGTGATGGCTGTGGACTGGTCTTCTATATTTAGTAAAAAAAAGAAAAAAAGGTATTTGATCCTTTACTCTTTGAGATTATAACATGTATTTCAGGCATCTTTCTGACAGTGCCCTTCAACCCCCATGAAAATGTGCAAAAAGTCTTAAAAAATTGATAATTAATATTGTGGAAACATAATCTCATGCTTAAACATTGAGAAATACAACCTTTTATTTGGGTATATCTATTCGGTAGTGGGGGGGGGGGTCACATTATGTATTTTAAACAATGAGTGGCACACTTGATAATACTTTTAACAATTCCTATAAAATAAATGTAAGTAAACCTTTTCTAATACTATCTAGGACATTTTATAAAGCCCCCTGTGCTCCTGGTGGTCTAAATCTGACGTGACACAGGCCAATTTCTCATCTTTCTCATTTTGAAGTGTCGTTTGGAGAAATGTGCATCTTTGTCATTGAAACAGGAACTCATGGGTTACAATCAAAACATTTATTTATAGGAATTGTAAGTGGTGCCAATAATTGTGACACCAGAGATATCAACAAGCATGGCATTACCATATCTTTAGGAATTTAACTGATGACGATTGGTACATGCCTATTTACTTTAGAATATATTTAAATGTTAAGGGTAACGTAGGGAATATGCCAAAGTTAGCCATTAGCTAAACTTTCTCCTAAAAAATTGTTTTGGTTGATTTATCCAAATTTTGATTTCTGACTGACCTATCCTGCATTCTGTTACACAGAGAATATAAATGTAAACATCAGGGAGGGTCTGAGAAGACATTTTTCTTCTGTATGGATATTTGTTACCACCAGGCGAAAGCAGCTTCAATGCTTAGTAATTTCATTCGTTTCTTTGATCATTTCTCTGTGCAGTGTGTGGGAAAAGATCAGGAACTGAAATTAAATCAGACTAATCTTCCCTTCAAAGCAAACCTGGGGTCTAATTATGCTTTTCTTTGCGGTTGTCTTCTGTGAGAACTTCAACACTATGCCTTCTCTGTTGGACACCTCATGTTTGGTTTCCCATATCCAGACTCCGTTTTAGTGGCCTGAGGTGTCACTTTAGCACTGATGGAGTTACCCGCTGAGACTGGAAAAACACAGCCGAGAGATTTCTCAGGGAGAGACAAAGTTCAGCCCACCACACATGAAGAAAGGGATAAAGAGAATAGAAAATTAAATGTTTAACGTTTAGCGAGTTTAAAGCCTTCAGTTAAATGCGACACACAAAATCAAATTAAGATGTTAAAATGCAGGAAAATCCTAATTAACTGTATGGTATTCAATACAAGATAAGAAACAGTTTTTCAAATGGCTGTCAATACAGGATGAGCATTTGGACAGGATCGTTAAAGAGCTGTTGGGAAAGGAGGCAGAAGTTCCCAGTGAATAAAGAGGGAGAACAATGATCAGTGAAGGTATTATCTGCAGGCAGTATCTTATGTAGATGGTTGCCATCACTGTCTCAGTCTGGAGAAGCAGATTAGCCGTCACCGCCGGGGTGTCGATCCCTGTTTGGAAAGCATAATTATGTAATGATGAATTAGAACTCAAGAAATAACAGTAACTGTCTGATGGAAAAGCTTATTTGTTTTTGGCCAAAAAAACATATTTTTTCTACTTTTCTTCTAGGTCATTTAAAATACATTTCCTAAGTGTGAGGGCCTTTACACTGTGACTTGGGTCTAACATTTGGGATATCCTTCTCGCACTAGTTCGTTTGGATTTTGGCCCCTTTGCTCCCGACAGAGCTGCTGGTTTGTATGCAGATTTGTAGGCCGCATTATTCACACACCTTCTGGGCTCTGGCCACAGATTTTCTACGGGACTGAAATCGGGACTTTGTGATGGGCACTAAAGCATGGACTTTGTTCAGGAGTCTTTGTCCATTGAGAAGAGCCCTTTGCACCAAAGCTTTTACTCCCAGGCCGGTGTCCTGAGAAGCTCCTCAGAGTATTTTCTTTCTCCTGCATTGTTTACATCTCAATTGTCTACTTTTTAATCACTGCTGCACTTTATACTGTAATTTACAAGCTGTATGCAACGAAATTTCGTTCTGTATGCACTCTGTACATACAAAATGACAAATAAAGTTGTCTAAGTCTATTTCCATATAATGCTCTTTTTGCCACCCCCCCCCCCCCCAACCCCAACACACACAATGATGCTTCCCACTCATACTTTACAGATTTTCTTCCAACAGTGACAAACTAAACTACTGCCATATTAATTTACTCCGACCACAGAACACGTCTCCAAAGATTAGGCTCTTTGTGGCAGGCTAGATTTTCTGTATTCTTGCTTTTATGTTGCTTTTCCATATTTGGCTTCTTCCTCTATGAGTGGCCATTCAGCCTAGAAGCTTGTTTGATAGTGAGACTCCCTTGGCTTCACCTATATTCTTCACAAGGTCATTTGGATTTTTTTCTGGGGTTGATTTGCACGTTTTGCACCACAGCTTGCTCATATCTGGGAAACTGAACCCATTTGAAGGCTGGACATTCCCATAGTGTTTGAACAGATGACTGAGGCACCCCCAGGCATTTAGAAGTTGTAATCCAGGATAAACCAGACCTGTGCAAATCCTCTGTTCTCTTCCTGGTATCTAGGCAGATTTCTCTCCATTGTGACACCCGAGGAAGCAGTGCTTAAGGTGTTGCCTGTAAAGACAACCACAGATGTGACTTCATCTAGCTTTACATTTTGTGAAATAAAGTATGAGAAGTGCAAAAAGCCATGACATGATCTGGGATTTCCATTCAAAAGCAGGATAAACTAGTATGTAAACTTCTGAGTTTGAATAAAATAATAATAATAAAAATATCCCAAAAAGTCTCTCTTTTTATTCTGGCATCTAGCAAATAGAGATCAGTTTGGTTATCTTAACCAACTGAAAACAGGAAATGTTTCATCTGATTTAATTCAGAAAGCGAGGAGAGAAAAAAAACATTATCTTATTACGTCTAGGTAAAACCACCTGGTTTGAACTCTAACTGTATGACTAATACAAAATGCTGTTTATTCAACCAAGCAGCAGATGCATCGTAAACACAGGATTTACTCGACTTGCATTAACATGTAGCTCAACTCGTAAATGACAACTAATCTGTCCACACTAATTCAATACTCTGTCTGCTGATCACAAATTGGTTTATTTCCAATATGACTGGAAAAAAAAGAAGACTAACGGCATGTTGCAACATCCAACATGTTTAATAATGTGACTTGTTTCAGCCAGCCTATCCACTTTTACTTAGAAGCACAGCCTCTGCATGTACATGTAATTCTTTGGAAGAACAATTTCTTTTCGACTGAAACTGACTGGGTATCATTTACCGCTGATGTTGACGAACTTCTTCTGATGATGAGCTGATGAAGAAGTGAATCAGTTTTTCCTTTTTTTACGTTTGCTTCTACTGCACAGCTGTAACAGAAAGATGTGTTAATGTCAACTCAGACTTTCTCCTTAATTTCATCATTATTTGAGTTTCACTTAAAGGGAATCTTTAAATTAGGTCAACAAATTAGAGGATTCTTTTCCGAGGCAAACTTTTGCGTCTAGGTGCTTATTAAATTCTGCTGCTGTCAGAATGGTGTTTTTTTAATGTCTGTTTAAAAAGCTGGCACCAAGGTGTGCCCACAAATTACAGCCAAGAGTATACATTTTATTTTCTTGATTACATTATTCTGCTTCGTTCAGAAATGTACAAGATCATCAACATTTTTAACTCAAAATCAAGAACACAGACGAAAACGAAAGAAATTTAATCTAAACTCATATATTTCAACCCATTTATTACAACTGCAGTTCTCTAATGTGTCTGTTTTTGAACTTTGACAAGAATGACAAGTATTGAAAACTCAAAAGAAAAAGTTTATAGTTTAGTTTAAAGACACTGGAAGTAGAAATTCGACGTTTAAGCAAGATTTAAACTTCAACAGACACATTTGTGTAGATGGGATTTCCTTTTTTAATGTCAAACAAACTTAGACGTCTTTTTCTAAAACTTTTTACATCTTGCATTATGGGCCACAAAGGAAGTAATCGTTGATTCCTCTTTTTTTCAGCATGTAAACAAAGCACCTCAAATCCAATACATCTGCATTAAAATGACCTGTTTTTAACATTTACTCTCGTTTCAAAGCACAATTTGACTTTGTCTGGGATTTAACGGTTCAAGATTTTTCATGTATTGTGTTTGTTGTTGTTGTATCACATTGGATCCACAACCTATGATGAAATTAAAATGTTATCATGAAGTTTTGCAGTTCATGGAAGTGTAAAGTTGTAGGACCATTTCCTTCCAGACATCTTTAATCAGGATTTCTAACTACAAATGTTTCTTCAGGTGATTTTTTTTTTCTTTTTGTAAAACGCCAGCTAGCAATAAGTATGGATAGAATGGCCGTTTTGCTCCTGTTTTTACACCTAATTAACACGTTAATACTGTATGTCTAATTTATCATTTAATAATTAATGTTCCCAGAGCACCATTAGACTTTCAAATGGCTCCACTAAGAAGGGAATTTCTTCAGGCAGATAAGTTTTAAGACACATTCAAAGATTTTTCTTCCTTCTCCGATGAGAAGTTGTTGCATAGGCAAACTGGATCCAAAAAAGGTCTCATGTATCACAGCAATGCTTTCTAGGTATGCCAAACACAAAGTATGTCAACGCACTTGTGTGACAAGATATTTAGATAATAAACTTGAGGTTAAAAGATGCAACATGCAAAGTGATCCCCCCCTTTCTGTGTCCCTCAGTATAACTCAAGTGAGCCTGAGCGTTAGGTCCTGTACAGGTCGTTGGACCTCCCGCCTCAGGATTTTCCGCTTGAGAGTAAAATTAACGGTTCCATCAATGAAGGCAAGTTGTTCATGTTCTGAAGCAGCAAAGCAGCTGAGGACCATCATTCATTGTTTGCTGTTTTAATCTGGTTTTGGTGTTATTATGCTGCTTGATTTGTACAGTGTCCTCGAGTGCTCTGAAAGGCACTTTTAATACAAAATGTATTCTTCTTATTCTTCCTATTATTATACTGGCATATCTTTTCCTAGAGTTTTGTTAGTTATTTTCCTGATGTAACAAGACATGCTACTTCCATAAAGTTCCAGTTTTGTCTCATCAGACCACAGACTATTTTCCCAAAAGTCTTGGGAATCATCAAGATATTTCTTGGGAATTATAAGACGTGCCGGAGCTAAACGGGTCATAATGTGTTGCTTTTTAAAATGTTTTAGCCTGTTTCATGTTGTCAGAAAGGTACTGCTGTGTCCAGTGATTTCTTGATTCTTTGGTTTTGGCAGTAATCAAGCCAGGATGTGACTGGCGAAATTGTACCAAAAAAACCCCCAAAACTGTTAATCACAATTATTTAGTCATTGAATGAGGGCGATTATTGCACTTTTTTAAATAGGCCCAAGTTGATTCAGATATTTTTCTGCCCTTTAAGAAAATGAAATGATTAGAAAATTACTTTAGCTATATTCTCAGGCCGTTCTGGTGTGGTATTAAAATTGGCTTGCCGGTCTACAACAGGGATCCAGTACTCATCTATCCTGCAACTTTCAGATGCATTTCTTCTCCAACACACCTGAATCAGATGAATGGCTCTTCAGCAGACCTCTGCTGAGCTGAATGACTGAATGCCGACAAGGGAATTTAGCCATTTGGTTCAGGTGTGTCGAAGCATCATCTGAAAGTTGCAGGATTGTAGCTCTCAAGGTACCCTTGATCATGACGTGTTAATAAGACAAAGCAAAAACGGAATACATCCATACAGATGGGGGGGGGGGGGGGGGGGGGGTGTTTTTTATTCCAAATCATGTATATGGGCTTTTTTATCAAAAGGTGATCAGTCATACAGAAACTATGTTAGTTGAGTAATACATTTCATCTTACCTAATGTATGTAGCTCAAATAACTTTGACTAACAAATGTGGTTGTAAAAGGAGTTGATATGGGCCTGACAAAGACTCTTCTGTTAACGCCCCCCGTGTCTGTCTGTTGGAGCCTCAGGTGTATCGACTTTCACCCGGCAACAGGTAGAACTGGTTAAAATTAACTGACAAACCGCAGCATGCATTTCATGCAGTGACAAAAATGCAGGAGACGGCAAGACAGTGACCTAAATTCTGAGCACCATGACAATTTGACTTATCTGATCAATAAAACCGCTTTAACATGATCTATTTAAGGAGATCAGCTCACAACAGGATTACATAATGTTGTCTGTATTAGTCCAATTGTTTGGGAAAGACAATACCTAAAAAAATCAGTTGATTTAGAAGAATGATTTGATTTGACTTGACTTTAATGTTCATATTATTAGTTTGCTTGTGGGTCAAACTAATGTTGCATTAGTGCTCCACATGCAAACGAGTTGTGTTTGCCTACTCGTCTATCCTTATGGAAATTCTGACCTTTTGGTTGTTTAAATTACACATCTCCCTCTCTGGTATTATAAGCAAAACATCTCATGTCTGTTATCTGGTGATCTCATGAACATTGAGAGGCCAGATGCATTTACAGTGCCTTTAAAAAGCATTCATACCCTTTGAACTTGATCACATTTTACAACATTAGTGCCACAAGTTTCTATGTAATTTTTGGGGAAATGAAAATCTGGAAAATGTGGTGTACATTTGTTTGTTACTCTGTTGCTCCCAAATAAAACCTATTGCAAACTGCTGCCTTAAAGGGGACATATGCAAAATCCATTTTAGAAACCATTAACATTTTGTTATGTACTTGGAGTCTCTGGGAGTGCAGAAAAGTTGAATGTATTCTCTCCAGGTGCTGCGTAAATATCTTTATATTCTTTTTAGGTCATATTTTTCTAGCCGTTCAGTTTCTATTACGTTTAATTTAAAAAAAAGCAAGCCAGTATTTGCTGCCGCGGAGCTGCTAAACAAGGTCATGGACTTCCAGTTTACCAGTCCTGCGCATCGGGCATCTTTATGTATTGGATAAGTGATCAGTTGTTCATTACACCATCCCCCAGCATACTACAAAAATGGCCGAACGGGATAGATTAGAATGCTCTGTAACCTGGAGGGGGGCAGGGCGTTAAGTGCCTCCTTTAGATTTAAAGGGACAGCACCAAAACAAATTGCTCTCAGACGAACATCAGAACAGGGGTAAAAAAAGAACATGGGGGTAAATTAACAAGGAATTCACACCAAAGCATCGCAGTTCCACTTTATATTGACCACAACTGAATGATTTCAACGTGAAAAGGAAGGATGTAAAAGCATGAAATGTCCCCTTTAAGGGGCCATCTAATTATTAAACAGAGTTCTTCTGTGCACAATAATCTCAAAATAAATCAAGCCATCATCTGAAAACCTCAAAGGTTTGTTTGAGAACACAAGTGGGCAGACATCACCATGAGGACCAGACAGGTTAGGGAGAAAGATGTTGAGACCTTTCAAAGCAGGGGTGACTCATAGAACTATTTCCTAAGCTTTTGGAAATATCAGCTCAGAGCACTAGTAAAAAGAAATAAATTTGGGATTGTGAAACTATGTAGAATCTCACATCTTCATACAAGGAGAACATTAATCTCAGAAGCAGCCAAGAAGCCTTTGGTAACTCCAGATGAACTGTAGAATCAACAACCCAGGTGGGACAATTTGTTGAGGGGAAACCAATTAGCTGTTCACTCCATAAGTCCCATGAGTTAAAAATATCCACAAACCATGAAGGGGAAACATGGACGAAGGTGACCAAAGCTTATCTTTTTGGCCTACATGCAGTGGAGCGGTAACACAGCACATCGCTCGGAGCAAACCATCTCCATGATGAAACATGGTGGTGGCAGCATTATGCTGTGGGGATATACTTCATCAGCAGGGACAGGGCTTTCAGTAAAAATTGCTGAGAAGATGGAGGGAGCTATTAGAAGATAAGTTTGGTTGAAAGTTGATACTCTGTCCAATCTGCTTTAACCTAAGCCAGCGTTTGCCCCTCTGACCACCATGTGTGCCTTTCTTTCCAGTTCACTGCTACATACCATGTTCTGTTGGTCTGCAGAATAATATCCCAATAAAACACACTGAGGTTGTGCTTGTGATGTGACAAAACGTGAAAAGGTTCACTGGGGTGCAAACAAATTTGTGAGGCACTGCACGTCCTCGGGAAAAACAAAAAAAAAGCCTTGAAGTAAAACGAAACTCCCCAGATACTCAGTTTTAAAATGACACTTATGTGACGAAGGCAGGTAATAAATAGAATGCCCCCGTGCGTATGTGTTTTCATGTCTGGGCATGCCATCGGTAAACCCCTCTCTTCCCCTGTGATTGACACACACCAACCCTTGAACCCCTGGCAGCGCTGAGGACCCAACAATAAGCTCCTTTTGGCTCATGAAAGGTGTGAAATGGCACACTTCTGGCCAAGTCCCCCTTGCCTTTGTTGCGGGGGATTGATTTAGCAGACAGAGGCAGCTCACAGGGAGTGTGAATCCTGGTGCTTATTCACCAGGCAGCCAGCCTGTGACACACACACACACACGCACAGTGATGAACTCCACCCCTTTTACACACACGCACACACTCACACAGTCTGACTTTAAGTCACTCTCTCTGCCCAGCCCTGACTCAGTACAAGTCTGACTTCTGCCGGGAGCGCACATCTCTCTCCGGATCGCACTCCTCCATCACAGGCGGACGGGGCATATATTTCCCTTCAGAGCAGCGTTCAGCCCCACAGAGCAGAGCAGCATGGGGAGCAGCATTTCATGTGTCCCCCAGCACAACTTCAGGTTCTCCAGCAAGAGTTTCATTCGCAGAAACAGGTAAGGGGAGCTCACCCATATCCAGGTTTTCCAAACTTGCGTCTCCAAGGCACATGTCGTGTCCTTCGCCGCACTTTGTTATTTTAGACTCAGCATTTCAGCTGGAAGGAATTCTTGGCATTTGACAGAGTTTGAGCTGAGAGGCTGTGCGTTTTGCGAGGCTTGGTTGTGGATCAGATGGTAACACTGGATGGACACCGCGGCGTGCGTGCGTTGCCTGCCCGGACACAAGTGTCAGTGATCCAGTTACCGTTTGCCTCTTCTTTACATCCCTGTGAAGATGATCTCCCAGCTGCCAGTAAATCTGGTTGCCCTCAAAAAACCCAGGGTTTGACCTAATTTAATCACGATTAATTAAAGATTAAATTAGTTTTTCCTTTGACTCCATGAATCTAAAGTAACTGCGAATAGGGAGTAACCTCCCCTGATGACTTTAGACTTGGGAAAAAAAAGCAAAAACAAGAGGATTATATTTGGTTTTCTCTGTGGTTTCTCTGTGGTTTCCTGCGCCTTGGATAAAATGCCTGCATGTCCCAAGTCTGTAGGACCATCACATCTGATTCTGATTATCCCTATGCAGATGCAGTTTTTAAGTCCTGTGCTGGATGGTCATTAAAGGTCTGGTTTGGCAATGAATTTTTTAAGTCATAAAAAGCTAGAAAAACATTAAAAACTCAATGGCTCAAGGAGGAACACATGGACGAGCTTCCAAATAGGATTCAGGTTTTTTGTAGCCTTCTCCCTCTTTGTGTCACTGAATCAGGTGACACTCAGGTATTTCCCAAAGAGAATGAAGGCGAGCGCCGCTGAATGGCACAGCAGTGACTTGGGGAATGTTGGGCGTGCAAACCGATTACCTGTCTATTATCTACAATGCATACCTTCTTCGCTTTGCAACTACAAAAGTTGCACGGCAGTGTGAGGCTATTATACTTTCCTTTGTGTGCAAGTCAATTCGAAATAAAGGCGGATAAAAAAAAAAAAAAGGAACAGTATCATTCACTTGACACCCATGAATGATTAACGCTGGATGTGGCCTTACTGAATGGACAGACCTTGGTTCCCACCACACAAACAAAAGCCTGCGTTGTTGCTCGGTGAGGACGCTGGAACACATGTGCGCAGATAAGCAGATAAAGCACAAGCTGACACTGTAAAAGTAGCCCCACGGTTTTATCTCTGCAGCGAGGGTGCTTCCTTATAGAAATGTGACAATAATGGTAATAGATGAGCCACATGCAAAACAAAGGGGTGCACTGAGGGCTGATTTTCCTGTGCATATGCTCGCCATCAGAGGCACAAGACCTGATTGTTTTTTTCTCTTAAACGGCGATCATTCACTGAATGAAGACAAAACAAGTGTCTGTTTGATTGACCTGTAAGAGAAGAGACACAAAACATGATTAGCATTAATGAATCTGCAGTGAGGCTTTAATCAGGTTGTTTTTATTTACATGTATTATGTATTATCCACCAAGGGCTGAACATTGTAATTTCCAACTGTTAGTTTTGTCCAGCTTTAACCTGCCTATCCGGATTTTAGACGATTATATTCCTTTGCGCACCATTGTTTTCAATTTGACCTCAAACTACTTTGGGTCGTAGGCCCTGCTGCACACGGCAAAGAACCGCTGAAAACTGGATAGTTTCTCAGTTTCTGTTGACTTAAACTTATCTTAATTGTCATCCAGATTTGCATCAACAGATACATATCTGGGCTGGACCAGATTCCACACATCGACGTATCCAACATTTTAATAGCGATCTAAGACAATCTTTCTGAGATACTCTAACCACGGTAAACATCCGATTGCGAGCATTAACAAATTAAATTTTTTTTGTCTCTTGAGCAGCAGCCGTCTGTTTCGCAAGAAGAATCCCCAAGAGGGACAGGAGAAATCCAACAGCATCATAAATATCCTGTGCACCGTCACCCCAAGGAAGGTAAGAAACTCCTTCATCTCCACCGACAGCAACAACACAACAGTAATTTATCCCTTCAACATAAAAAAACAATCAACATGCAAACATTTCTCAGTTATCTTAACATTAAAACACTTTCTGGATGTTTATATTTCACTAATTCTGTTGACTGGTTGCAGGAAATGTCTCCTAAGGATTTGCAGGCGATAGAGAACATCAAGTGGGACCCTCCGTTCCCCTATGACCCGGCCAGCGGGTGGAAGAAGAGCAGCATCAATGTGAAGAATTTCGGACGAATGATTCACAGCTCCAAAGTCCGTTTCCGCTTCCTGCAATGCCAGGTGAGAGGAACAAAGCCATGTAGCAATGACTGCATGATGACATATCAGGAGAGCAACTGTAGAAGAAAACCAACATCACCTTGAAATCCTCACTGTGGTCTGAAACAATGACCAAACCCAGGATGACGCATTCTCCCAGTCATCTGTTCAAACCCTGGGAAGTGCAGATCTGAACAAAACAATGGGAAAGTAACAGGATATTGCTCTACGACTTTTGAGCGCACACTTCGTATTTGACGGGGTGGCTGGCTGTGAATAATCCAGTCAGCTTTCCTCAAAACAAGATTGCAAGCCTGTGTTTGGACATGCTCTCATCTGCTGCAGTTGTGAAACCTCCCCAACCGAGTTAGAACCTCGGGGTAGAGAGAGTTGCTCTGATCCCACGGTCTGATAGAGGACATGCCGGCTTCTTGCGGTGGGAACTGTAATTTTTCAGAGCTGTGACACAACAACACTGTCAGAAAGCAAAGGGAAAAGATTGATGCAAGGAATAGCGTCATGATGGCAAAAGAACACATTGTATTTTCAACCAAAAAGCATGTAGGGTCCAGGTTACGAAGCTCATTCATTTCATGAATTACCCAATGCCAAATGAACAAACTGTGACGCAGTCTTTGGTTTGGCTTTTGTTTAAAATAGTTCATTAAATTAATTTCTATAGCTCGCCTTCTGTTTGATATGTATTCATTCTGGACTTTCCAATTCTCCTGCAGGAAATACACGACTGCTACCTGGATCTCTTCGAAAAGCATCTTCATTTCGTCTCCAACAACACGACTGGACTAACCTATCAGGTGAGGGTTTTTCAAATTCTACATCCACAGTGACGAAATGTCTCAGCTATGCATGCATATCTTTTCAACTTTTACAAGTTTGATTTTATGAATTCATAAATTGTGATGTGCGCCCACCCCCCTTCCTGGCTACCAGCACAATGTTGGTAAACAGAAAGTATGATTAAGTTACTTCAGCTGCCTCGTAAAGCGTTAGCGACCATTAATCATCCGTTTACTGAGCGCTCTGACAACTCAACTCCCTGCCAAAAGCAGACAGCTACACACCTGTATGCAGTGTTAGTCAGACTGCAGAGGAGCTCAGCAAGAGGACAGACAGAGATTCATCCCTCATGTGCACAGTCTGATCTCAGTATCATGGGGATTTGAGGTGAACGACACTGCAAACAGAGCAGGGGACTGTGTCACAGCCATGGCTTCCCTACTGTGGTGCCGTTACCAGTGGTGCCACTCGGGCTGCCCTTAGTTTTACTCAGCGGAAATCTTTGGGCTTGATTAAATGCAAGGTGAATACAAATCTGATAGCTGTTGCTGATTAGGCACAAGTGTTGGAGAATAAGGATAAGGTGTTAAACGTACCTTTGTTGGAACGTGGATCTGGGAAGGACATCAAACTCAAACGTGTTTTCAGTTCCAAGTTGAAAAACTGTTGAGATAATGAATATTTCCTCCCTGAGCAAATTAACTACTGTTAGCAACACAGGTTGAAACTATGATATCACTCCACATATTATACCATCCACTGTAAGCTATTTTTTATATGTGGCTATCACGAGGTTTTGGATGCAAGGCAGCCATGTTGGGTGTTTAAAAAGGGGATTGTGTGGTGTATCTATGTATGTGTGTGTGTGCGTGTGTGTGTGTGCGTGTGTGTGTGTGTGTGGGGGGGGGGGATTGTTCACACTACAATTGCCAAATTCAAGCGACGTTTATACTCCCTTTTACAACGTCAAGCTTGGAAAACTCATCATCTAAATAATAAAACTGGAGCCAATAGTTACTCTGTATGTTCAACCAATGGTGCAGTGGCAGTCCCAGGTCTTGTTGTTGGTACAGCTGTTATATTCAGTCTTAGTATAAGTTTATTTTGAAAATGTCAATAATAATAATAATAGTAATAATAATAGTAGTAGCAGTAGAAGTAGTATTGTTGCTGCTATATTGGGAGCTTGAATATGCATGTGTGCATGACCTTATTCATTTACATACAGTAAATGATGTAGTGAGTTAGAACAGTCCATCAACATCCTTCTTCTTCCCTATATCTTACAGAATACATGTCTTTGTTCAGCTTTTTAAACTGGATCATGTTTCACGATTGTTTGAGCTCCACGCAGAAATGCAGAACGTTGTGCGGGTGCTGGTTGTTTTATGGCTTTCGGCATTAACATGTTGTGTTGTTGTGTCGCGCAGGGAACTCTGCCATTGAAGGAGCTTTCCATCTGCAACCTGCAGCAGAACTGTAATCACAGCCAACCCGAGGAATATGCCTTCCAAATAAATGGTAAGTTTGTCTTCACAAGAAACAATCCAGGCAGGTGCTGGCACAGAGCGCTGGTGTCTTATAATCATCGGTTATGTTTTATTGGGCATCATTCCCAATGAAAAATACCGAGGGTGTAGAAGTTAGAGTGAAAATTTAACATCTTTTGGACTTTTTTTTGTTGTTGTTGCATAAAACGCACTATTTTCAGGCTTCCCTCTTTCCTTCTTCATGCTGTTCCGGTGATTCAAAGGTGCCGCGACCCTCCTCACCTCTTCAACTCCAGTCAAACCCCAGACTAACTAGAGCCAGGACCCCTTCACCCCTCGGTCAGGGAGCAGGGGGGTAAACTGGTCTTAAAAGCCTTGCTTGTTAGACAACAGGTGCACCTCAGTCAGCCCAGCTGTCGTCAAGAAAAGCCCGGCAACAGTTCTTAACCTTGTCACTTCAGATGATCTATGACGCAGTCCAAAAACTGCTCAGGCTAATATCTGCTATAATTATGAATCACATGTTTTTCTTTTACCAAAATAAGCAAACAAAAACCACTTTGTGATAATCTACCCCAGTCATGACAGTGTAAGGTTTCTGTTATTGTAGTTCCTCATCATTTTCACCTGCCGAAGGTCTCCGCTGTCAAAATATTTAATCTCTCGGCTGTTGCCTTATCGTAAATTAGGCCTGAAGTGTCTCAGATCAAACATCTCACATTCCAGTATCGTGTTTCAGTGCTCACATTTTTCTGTATGAACCCTATTTTTTTTGCCATTTGGGAGGCTTCACAGACAGGAAATATGCAGAGGGAAGTGAGGACGAGGAGATCTGAGTCTGGATAAACATATGATGCAGAGCTCCTCTGTGAGATGAGTGTTGGGAAGCTAGGAAGTGACGAAGCATCAGTAGCGCTGTAGGAAGTTGAAGAATTCCCGGAAGCCCCTGTGTGGTTTAACATAATGTGGCTGTGAAAGTGAGCTGATGACGGATAGTTGCTCGTAACAGCCGCTTGTAACTTCTGTAAACTAACCAAAGGTTTAAATACTCACATCTTGCCGTAATTTAGAAGGAAAAAAATACTTTTAATAGATGTGAAAGGGTTTAACCTTTGCCAGTAAGCCAGTAAAAGTAAAACAACCCCCGAGCCGAGCTACTGCTCATCGAGGAGGGGTCAATGTTCTGCGGTTTGGTTCCAGACTATTAGAGTACAAAGCCACAGGCTGGAATGAAACAGAATATCTCTGGTGGTTATCTGTGGTATGTGTAGGACTGATAGGTAGAAGCAGATTGCTGCTTGGATCGTCCTGGGCCATGTACACCCCCCCGGGTAAGAGCAGCCTGTGGGAGGGAGCGTTTGCTCCGATCTTAAAAATACCAAACACAGCAGGTCAACAGGGGCTTTCATGGGCTTACATGTGGTCTACATGTGTTCACTTTTACTGTATTTGTTGCTTAACCTGCAGTAAACAAAGTCAGAGAGGGAATTACTTTATTTTTTATGCTAATATGACAGAAAGAAAGACACGGGTGACCTGTTTTCTTTTCATTGCCTGCAGGTGTCAGCCTGAACTCCATCGTCGTCTACTGCTCCAACCAAAAAGAATTGGACACTTGGTTTGGGTTTCTTAAAGAGAGCATCGAGCAGAATGGAGGCACTGCCGTCCACCCTGAAAATTACACCAGAGTGAGAGTAAGTCGTAGAAGGAAAAAGTTAAGCAGTGCCCTACTTTAAAACTTTGACAAATCAAAACGTCTGTTTCCAAATTGAAAGGCTTTACTTGACTCTATATGTTAATCTACCAGGCACATTAGCTATTGTTTCCAGCCACTCCTGATGAAACAGGATGTGGCAGTGTGTAAATACGGTGAGTCATTTAAAGCCGCTGCTGGATTTCCTTGAAGCCCTGCATAACAGGGAGAGACTTGGTCTGCAGGATGGCCTACTTTAAGGTTTAAATGCCGGCCCATTACTCACAGGAGTTCAATGAAACACGCAAGCATGGATGTGTCATAACAGAAGAAAACAGCAGAAGCACTCTGTACCATAATTTTGCACCCATGGTAAAGATGTGTAATAAGCCTAAAAGTAAATCCATATTTTGTTGCAAGAGTATAATCAGTACTGTCGGCTGCTGATCCGGCAATCCTCTGCTCATAGCTCGCCTACTGTAGTTGTAAAACAGGCCTGCCACGATGAGAGGGATGTCTGGGACTTTTCCCTTTGTTTTAGTCAAACAAAAACCACAAGGGGCTTCTTTTATCCAGCTGACTGGCAATGGGCAGCAGCAGGTGGGGGAAGGGCACTAAATAGCAAAAGAAAGCTTCTATCACTCCTGCACTTTCACTGGCATCTCATTAAAAACACTTAAAACCTTAGAGTAATATGACAAATATACCTTTTTTTCCTTTAGTTTTTAAAAACCTGGCAGGTTAAATGGCCCTTGCTTGGCAACAAGACCATCGTTACTCGCCGAAACTTGCCCATCAGGGCACACCATCAAAAAATGTAACAACTGGAAGTGTAAAACAAGACTGGACAAGGTGCCAACTTTGGCTTGCCGCCATGCGCAGTAAGCAGGATGCTTAGGAGATTAAAAATTCTCCCAAAGAAATACTAGCGAATATTTCTGTGAGATTATACTGTAATAAATGAATCTATTTTAAAATGTTTTGGGCATCGAACAAGGGGGCACTGATAAACGGGGCGGGAGCTGTAAATAAGCCTCGGTTTTGAAAAACCTCAGTGGAAGAAACGTGAAATTCCAAGAATAGAAGTCAGATCATGATTTACATTTTTCTTTGCACCTTATATCAACAATTGACACTGTTGATAACTTTCCTTGTTCATGGTGTGCTTTCTGCAGTCAAACCCGAACAAGTCGGAAGGAAGAGAGGAGCTGAGGAACTCCATCAACAGAGAGCCCATCTATGAGTGGGAGGGCTCTCAGCGGGACAGCCTCGGGCCCATCACCTACGTCACCAAAGTCCGACTGCAGCATCTGCCCTGCCAGGTACGGCTCTGACGCTCCATATCAGCGGTGAATCACTGTTACTGGCCACCGTGTGTCTCTGGAAACAGAGGGTACAGTACAGCAGACTGTAACTCATTACACAAACAAGTTTCCAAAGTGTGGGGATTTCTTCTCACGGCGAATAAAAGCAGGATAACATCAGCTCTGAATCCAGGTGACTCACATAGTTTTCAAATTGCACAACGCGACGCATTACCTCAAAACAATGCAAGGGGTGAAGTAAAAGGGAGGAGTCCATATTTTTCCCTCACCCTATCCATACAAAATATAGTTACTTAGAGCTGCACCTTATAGTTGGTGACATGCAACCAGCTGCCACACATATCCGCCTCCAGCGATCACAATCAGATGAGAGCTCTTTGAATACTGCTACTGCAGCGTCACACAGCAGTTAATCGAAGCAGATGTCCGGACACGTCTTGCATGAATATCTGTTAATTCTCCATGGGAAGCAGCGGCAGCTCTATTGATGTGATTTAGGGCCCGGGCTTGTGAGAGGCATCTGCTCGGCTCACAGAGCGACTCGACTCACCTCACAGCTGGAATGTCAGCTGTCTGTCCAGAGACACTCCCTCTACAAGGGAGAGGAAACATAAACTCTGTCGGTCTGCCGCACCTTTGAATGCCCCATGAACTGGTTTGACCTGAGATCTCTCTGAGAACTTCTCAGCGGAGAATTAAGAGATAATGCCTGGTATTTCTTTTTTCAATTGTTTGCACCGGATCTCCTGGTCTTATGGTTCGTGGAGTTCTCAGGGTTTGCTTTCTCGCCTGGAGAATAACTTTGATACCGGTTTATCTTTCAGAAACTTAAAGCTCAAGTTCAGGACTTTTAAAAATGAAGTTCTGTTTGAAAAGTCATACGTACTTCACGTTTTTTTCCTGCAGAAGAAAACTCTTGGTCTTAAAGGCTAACAGCTACTCCGAGAGGGGTCAAGACCAAAGTGGACTATAATCTTAGAACAACTTCCATCTCAAGAACGTCAAATCACCTTATGCTTTTGCTATTTGTTGTATTGTTGGGTGGTTAGAGAGGTTATGTTAAGAACAAGATTACTAGCAATTAATATCTCATTATGTAACTCCCCTGGTTTCTTCATTTAGAATTAATCTAGATTAGTCGGTCGTGAAAGCAGAAGCTAGCCGCTAGCCAGAGCAGACCTCTATCTTCTTAAAACAACTGCAGCATTAAAACAGTGCAGCAGTTTATGCTAACACCATAAAAAATAAATCATAGAGGTTAGAGCGATTGTACTCTTATGGCTTCTTTATTTAGTGTTAATCCAGATTAGTTTGCCCGGGTAGCTCAAGATCACGGCTAGTCCAAGAGGCGCCAAGGGACCAATGCAGGCCTCAACCATCTTAAAACAATTATAATCCAGAAAGGTTCTGACTGGTTTATTATAACAAGATTTTATAAACACTTAATCTTTTGTGATGTTTGCATCAAGTGTTTATGAGTATGTCAGAGAAATTAGGGTCGGAGGAGGCAGTGCACCAACAATGATCTTGTTGTGTGAAACATATACTGAGGATGGAACATGTAAAATATTTCCAACCAGAGTAGTTGTCTGATATAAAAGTAAAGCAGTGTAAAATAAAAAATATTAAATTGGTTTAAGTGAATGGTATTGTATTGATTTTAACATGGCGTTCAGATAGTTACATATTCTTTACATATTCTGTTCTTAGTGCATGTTTCATTCAGATAGATGATAGGTGGTGCACTGCATCCTCCTGTGCAACTCCGGCCTGTGTGAAT
Source organism: Fundulus diaphanus (assembly GCA_037039145.1). Taxonomy (NCBI): domain Eukaryota; kingdom Metazoa; phylum Chordata; class Actinopteri; order Cyprinodontiformes; family Fundulidae; genus Fundulus; species Fundulus diaphanus. Next base: position 26,669,768 of record CM073129.1, on the reverse strand, counting down.
ATTAATTCAAGGTTAAAAAAAAGAGTTGTGACGTGGGGTTGGTTTAAGATGGTAGAAGTTTGCTGTGCTTTTTGGCTCTCTTGTTAAAGCTTGGAGCTTTTATACCTAAAGACCAAGAGAGTTAGCTATTGTAGGTACAACATTAACAGTGTAATCCTTTGATACAACCCTATTTGAAGAATCTGGAACAATCCCTTTAAAACTGCTACACCGTCAGGAAACATGATGACTAAAAAATATTTCATTATTATGATAACTTCACAGGAACAGAGCGACAGATTGCTGGTGATGTACCCTTCGACCCTGATCATCTTATCAGAGGAGAGCGACGGGCTCTTCTATAAGGTACCGTTCACCTCAGATTGTCCCATTAGTCTGTAAGTGTTTGCATAAATGACTTGTGTTAAAGTGTCCTTCTGATTACAGGGCAAACTTCCACTCAACATGATTACAGTAACCACTCCCTGTCAGGACGTCAAGCCCAACACCTTTATGATCGAAGGTAGGTGCGCTGAATCACTAACACCCCGGCATGTTGATAAGTGCGCTTCTTAACGTGTGTTTTATGACAAGTGGCCCCCTTGAATCGTCTTGCGTCACAGAGCGTAACCCCTCAATGAATGAGAGGGTTTTTTTGTGCCTGGTGAATAATGTGGAGCATTCCAGTGAGCAAGCAGACCGAATGACGGCCTTTGTTCCTCCGTCCTCTCTTCACAGGCAAGCTAATCAACCCCATAGTGGTGTCCTGTTTGGACAGGACAGAGTTCTGCGACTGGATCCAGCATTTCAAAGCTGCTGACGTCCCCGTTGTCAGCCCCCCGCCCCCCGTTTATGACATCATATACACGCCAACAAACACAGAGGTGAGGGCTGCTCAATCATGTTTCTGTCCACAGCTGATGGGGAATTTAAAGAGCAGTGTCCTGCTGAGCTGCTGGTAGCACCAATGGAGCCACGGATTAGGGAAGAGTGCTGTGTAGTGAGGCTTTTCACCCCGGTCGACTCTTTAAACATCCACAAAAGAAATGTTCTTCAGCAGGCCATTAAAGTTCCTACTGAGAATGCAGAGATTAATAGAAATAACAGATTAAATAAAGAAATATGTGTATACAGTGAAATGCATTATGTACTAAATACATCAGATATAAAAAACTTCTTCAAAGCTCATGTCACCAAATTCATCTGGGAAAAAATATATATATATATTATTTTCAGACATGGAGAGAAGTGTCTTTTTACAGAGTGAAGAAATGTTTTTCCCTCTGTGGGATTAGTTTGATTCAAGGACACTTTTGAAAACCGCTAATGACTTTATCAGTCCTTCGGAAAGCTCAAAAAGTTCCTGATCTAGTTATATTAGCCGAGGCTTTACTTATACGTCACATTGTCAATGATGAGGAAGAAAACCACAACAAGGCACAATTTTCTGTGCCCGCTGTAGAAACCTTTGTGTTAATAAACAGCGACATGTTCTGTTCTGTTATCTCCAGCAGACAACAAAGTTTGACAGATGGAGTGGAAACAGTCAGGGAAGAGCGGAGTCTCTCAAATACAGCCAGCCGGCAAGCGGACGTGGGTCCCTAAACCTTCAAGTACCAGTTCATGAGGAAAACCCGATGTCCCCCGGATACTCTGAACCTCTCTGCGTGAGTACACCTTGTCCTGCTCATTCAAACAATAGCTCAGTAATTACTGAAGTGAGGTTCTCTCTTGGTGTCTCCATTTTGTGCAAATCCACATTAGTTGGTCCCAGACTCTGACGCTAACAGCCGGTCCCGACAGGGGCCAAGACCAAAGCAGAGTTCTTCCATCTTAAAACAGCTCCTATCCTAAAAACACAATGTCATATTATGCTTTTTTATCAACCTTTAAACTACCATCAAGTTTGCCTTTTATGGTGATTATAGAGAAAATTATGACTATTTGCTGGAGCTTTAGACATTGGAGGCAGTACGCCACAAATAATCTTCCTGAGTAAAGTGGTTCTGATCTAATATTAAAGTTCAGAGATATAAAAAAACATTTTTGGCTCTTTAGATAAATGCTATTCTATTAATACGCTACATTAGTTTTATAGTAGGTGGTTACTCTGAGCAGAAAAGCTGTACATGTTTCATCTCTTAACTCCATTTCCTGTGTAAATAATCCACTTCTTCAGCTTCTGTAGCTGCGCAACGCAAATGTGAAAACAGAAATAAAAGCGCTGGCATGAACCACCAGGATGATTTTGATGTTGGAGTTGTTTTAAGATGGTAAAAGTCCCACTTTGGCCTTGGATCCTCTCAGGCTTCAGCTTCAGCCTCCAGTGCCAACTAATCTGTTCGTTCTAAATGAAGGAACCTAGCGAGTTATCTACTGCAGGTAAAATATTAACTGCTTAATATCTTTTAATAGAAACTCGCTGAATAAATCTTAGACTATCCGTTCAAAAGTTTTAAGCTAATCAAACAAATAACAAACAATGTGCTTGGAGTCAGTTGTCCTCTGTCTTCTGCATGGATTTAAAATGAATAAATAAATGATTAAAGCTTTAAGAGTTAAACTCAAACAAGGATAACAAAACAACAAAATCACCTTTAAATGTGCTTCTCAGAGTTCAGATTCAGCAGAAAAAGTTTGATTGTGAACTATTGAGTCCTTTTAAGTGGAGAAGCTCTCTGCATTATCAGGACGTCTGACCGAACTCCCTCAGGAGAGGAGTTGTGCATCCTCCCTGCCCATCCAATTAGCTTAGAAAGAGGGCCGAGTGCCCAGAAGTAACGTTGCCACTAAACTTTTGACCCTAACCAGCGCTATTCCAATTAATTTAATGGAGATGGTTTTTCTCTCACTCTCAAATGACTTTGCTTACTAAAAACCTAATACGACACCACAGAGTCCAGTCAGTAACACCCCTGATGGTGTCAAGAAAACTCTCATGGCTGACTTGCCCTCCTGGATGTGATTGTCATTGCTTACAGTACACCTCCAGTCGGCCGTCCTCCAATGAGACCGCCCGACTGGGCAGCAGGACCAACAGCGTGTCCTCCCAAACCAGGCCGGATTACGACCATAGACCTTTGTCGCTGCGCTACTCCTCGCCGCAGAATGGCTCCTGCCTGCAGCCTGCCGACAGCGCCCCGTCGTCTCAGATCTACAGCACCCCCTACTCCGCCCTGCACCATGCCAGCCCACGCCGGCTGGAGAAAGCGCCGCTCATCAAGGTAAGTCGGTCTGGGCGTCGATCTCGATAACCGAATACTCCCTTTGAGACCGTTGCCTCGCTTTACATGCCATGTGTGCGGTGACTGAAATAGAAACAGTCAGCAGCGAGCTCACTGGAGGGTTCAACTTATGGTGTTAACAGATGGGAATAATACAAACTAGGGTTGAAAGATCAGATCAGCTTAATGATGCATAGCATTTAATATCTATTATGATTCATAAACAAAAGTGTAACCTAGTCTGGTCTCTAGATATTAGTCTGAGGTTATTTGCTGATTGAGAGCTGCTTCTTTAACCCACACTTGTTCACCTGTTTGGATCAGTCTAACAGCTGGAGCACACCACAGACATCCCTGAACTACTCTTTAAGCTCCAGCCAACGTCACTCTGACCTGTGTGCCCTGCGTCAGCCCTTGTCTCCCCTGTACGATGAGCCTTGCTCCCCAGAGATCTTCAGCCTGGAGGACAACGGCCCAGCGGTAAGTGGGCCAGTGACACTGGATCTTTAGTTTCAGCTTACACCTGAATGGGCTGTCTGAGGTCAAGCAGTCCACCAACAAACCCAAGGACTGTGTTTGTGCTGGGATCGATTTCCCTGAAATCTTTCACAAAAATAATGTAAAGTCAGATAAAACTGTTAGCAGCCTTATTTGTAGACGCGTTGTCTCGTTATGTTCAAAGAAACCCATTTATTTAGACTTCTGTGTCCCTCTCAGCAGCAGAGGTGGAACAAACCAATCCAGCACCACCATCAGGAAACCCATCTCCTGCCCTCCTCTTTCCAGCTACGCACTCCCCCCCTGGGCAGGCGCACCAGGAGGAGCCTGGTCCTGGCCAACACCCAGGCGCAGGCTCCGGGCCTTGACGTGGAAACGCCTCAAAGCCAAGCAGAGCAGAGAGCAGAGGCCGTGGCGAGGCTGAAGCTCCTGCCAATGCCCAGCCAAGTTCAAGAGCAGGTGAGGGATCACAGAGGTCCACACTTCCCAGGATGCTCCAGTTTCTGAAATGCTTCAAAGAGAAATGCCAGCAAGCTACAAGAAAGCAGAGCTAGTTTATGTACTTGTGCTGAAGGGGATATTTAACCAGATGCTGCATATGAAAGACATGCTTAGGATGGTGGTGATTGTTTGTTGTAGTTCCTCACAGGAACTGACTTATTTCTGTTTTCTCCTCTGCTGACAGATGGCGCTCCCATCGTGCTCCCTGAGGAACACTTCTCACATGCCATATGGTTACTCACCAGGTAAGAAGTTATGAAAAGTCCCTCTGTGCTTCCTCAGTTTCAGTTTCAACTCACTGCTTGTACAAAAGTATTCAAACCTCTTGAACTTTGACCCATTTTGTCTAGTTACAGGCACAAACCTCAATGTGTTTTATTAGGATTATATGTGATATGCCGGCACAAAGTGATGGATAATTGCGAAGTGGAAGAAAAAAGTGTGGAATTCAACATTATCCACTAATAAATTTAAGAAAAGCATTCAATCTATTCTATTCAGCCCCCTATATTCTAACACCCCTGAATAAAATCAAGTCACCTACTTTCAGAAAGCACACAATTAGTGATGGTAAATATTCACATTGATCTACAGTACCTCACTTTGCCCTGAATTACTCGTATGAGACAAGGTGAAGCTGAATGTTAAACGTCCCAGATACTGCAGAGAAGTCAGAAGGCCAAATGGCAACGTGCAGCATCCAATCAGCAACAAGTCTGTACATCGTATGAGACGCAAGTTGGAGGAATCTCCTTTCATGAGGGGGATTTTCCCAGCAGTAACACATGCTGCGTTCAGGTACAGCTGGGACGCTAGCTTTGCAAAATATCAAGACAACGCAAACATGTTTTATTCTTAAATATGGCCTAACAGCTGTGCAATCACAGCGAGAGGTCAAACAAGGATTAACCCTGCGGGGCTCGGTAGAAAAGCACTCTACACTTTGCAGATTTTGTATGTAAAATCTTTTCCAGACCATGTGTTCTTTCCCTCCCAACACAAAGTGGGGAACAGTTGTTCCCCACTTTGTGTTGGTCTATCACATAAACCCTTTGGTAGAAACGGCACAGAAGGTGAAAAATGTCAAGCGGTATGGATACTTTTGCAAGGCACACGCGTTCAATGAATGGCTGTAATCCTGACGAAGGGCCTGTTCTTGATGATTGGCACAGTCACAGTAATCGGCGCCTTTTATAGCGAAACCTCTGGCAAACGTGATTTATGGATGTCAGCACTGCAAAAGCCACCACAGGCCCAGAACATTGCTGAGACTCACTAAAAGGCCAATTTAACGATGGACGCACTCGGGTTGGATTGTTTGAACTCTTGCTTCTGTCAGGGAGTTGACAGATGGTTGAAAGGTTACCGAAGTAAAGATGCGTTAAGTGTGCAGGACGTGCCTCTGGAACGGGGGGCCTATAGGTGCGATGTCCCAGAATAAGAAGATCAGTGTTCAGACAAGGATTTACATGTTCTTTGTGACTGACAGCTCACAAGTGATCCGACCGACAGGAATTTATTGCAAAGACATTCCTCAGCAAGCTTTTGATATATGATCTCTTTTGTCAACTTGCATTTTTATGTATTATACAGTGAGAGTGTAGCAGCATGTTGCACTACAGAAGTTGTTGTAGTTTGAAACAAGACAACGACACGCCTGCTCCGGGACGGTGTCCAACTTCTCACAGCCAGGATAAGAGTTCGCTTGAAACTAAACCGCCGGGAAATTTTCTCTCACCTCTACAGATCGGCACTCGTACCTCGAACCCACGGACCCAGATGACCAGGAAGTGGACTATGACAACATTTGGGAGTACGACGGTGAGACTGGAATGATTCAGCCGGCGTGTGGAATTTCAGAACAGTGGACAGGATTAGACTTTGGGGCCCGGGGCCTCGGTCCCATGGCAACTCAGCAGAGATGGTCATAAAATCTAACAAAAGGCCCGGCACTCGTCTGGACGTGCGCAAACATCAGATCGCTATCAGAGGGATAATAAAAGCCAACAGTCGCGGCCAGAGCTGCTGCCGGCGTGTATAAATGTGAAGAAGTGCTGGGTCAGATGTTACAGAGTCAAGCAGAGGAGCGAATGAAGAGTGGAAAAGAATATAAAACATTGCTGCACCTGTCGGGTTCTTATGTAGCATTTAAGGTTGGACCTCACGGTGCATTGTATGTAGCTTTATTAATAATATTACGTCTGTATTATTTAACTGCACTGTTGCTGTTTCGTTTGCATTTTTTAAAAGGATTCTCTTATGTACCTGTGTTTCATTTTGTTTTTTAAATTAAATCTGTAAAAGCATTCCATTACAGCTCGTTTTGGTGCAAAGTATTTGAGTATGTTGTGTAAATGTTGTAAATGTATTTAGCTGCATTGTTGATGGAAATAGATGCGGCTTGAACCGATTGTCCTAAAGGTGCTAATATTGTAATTATCCCTGCACTGTAAATGTGTGGCTTTTCTATTTTTCGTTTGGTGTGTTTTTTTATTATTAATATTGGAAAATAAAAAAGAGTGGAAACTTTATAAAGTTTATCCCTGTTTGTTTTGAATATTTTTTTGTGTTTAACTGTTGTAACGGGTTTAATTATTTAGAAACAGTGTTTCTTTTACTTAAGTCAAAAATTATTTTAACAAATGTAAAATAAACATAACAATTAGTACAAATATTTTAAATGAGTGATAAAAATTTCAGTTTTTTTGAAAAAAAAATGCTCTCAATCCAATTGACAGATCGTCACGTTCAGATTTAAGAGACAGATGTTAGTTTTAGTTTATTTTCTGATGTTTTAACAGTTCCTGGTTTTAAATCTTGATCTTTGCATGTTGTCTTGGTGTGTGCGCTGGGTTCCTCCTGTCGTTAATATTAACCTATCCTTAGGTCTGTGTGTGTGTGTGTGTGTGTGTGTGTGTGTGTTCATCACCATTTAAAGTCAAGCGGACTCTTCTAAAAACATATTTAAGTTTGGTTCTAAATGTTCTGCCAAGTTTACAAGCATTAAGCATTCAGGTAACATGATGTGGGGATGCAGTTGTTAATATTAACTCTGTTAAGACATTTGCTTCTGTAGTGGATGGGCTCATGTTGCATTGTATCTTTTTCATCCCTAGAAATCCCTTTGATTACGGTCATTTCTGCATATGGTGTTGTTATTCATTAAAATTGCAATCAACCGTCCATCTCCTTCCTTGGGATGAGGGATTGCTGCAGAGCCAAAGGCTTGATACAATCAGCTTATACATTACTTCCTACCAATTAGCATTGTGAACTGATTTCGACTGCATTGTATTTTAACAAGGATCAAAAATATAATTTAATTTGGACCTGGCTATGAGATTATTTGGTGTTGGATTGATTTGATTATATTTCTTTACGAAAAATTAATTGGACCAGTTTTTGTGAATTGCTCTAGATAAACAATGAACTGAGTTGAGTCTCAGCAGACCTGGAATCACCAACTCCTGTTGTTAAATGATGCACCTTTCCAAGTAAATTTACTTACTTGAAATGAAATAGATCAAAGTCTGGGTGGAGCAAGCTTGCCATCTACTGGAGAATTTTTTTAGTACTGTATAATTAATCAGTAGTTTAATTTCCATATTTAGGTCTAAACTTTTTTTTTTTAAAGAAACATCATCTTGTGTAGGGTAGTAAAAATAGTTTGCCCTCTCACATATTTATTTGTCTTTTTTGTCACATCTACATTTTTGCATTGTCAAACAAATGTTAATAACAACAACGACGATAATAATAAAAATAATAATACATTTTATTTTATACATTTATATAATAAAAGAATCAGTATAATATCAAACAACGATAACCTGAGAGAAATTATGATCAAATTATGATTTCAGAAAGGGAACAGCACTTTCCAAGCCAACCTGGCCAAGAGAGAATACACAATTACTTCTTCTTCTTAAATCTTCAGTTGACTGTGATTTACCCCATTTTTGTTTAATTTTCCCATGACTAAACCCAGGCCTGTTTACTGCCTGATTATTGGAATCAAGAAATCCCTTGACTAGAACCTGTTTGACAACACGAAGTAGGCTAAATGAGAATGAAACATATCATGCTCTGATCTACAGAAATTCAACAACAGATCAGGGGAAAAAGTCCCTGCCATCTATCCGCCTGGGAAGGGTTACAAAGCTATCCCCAAGGCATTGCGACTACACCGCACCACAGTGAGAGTCATTAGGTAGCTGACCGACCAAAATTCCTTCAACAGTGCAACGCCGCTTCATGCAGGAGTTAATAAAAGAGCCCAGGATAGCATCTAATACACTCAGACCATAACTTGCTCCAGTTAAGGTCAGTGTCCACGAATCCACCTTATGAAGAAGACTGGATAAAGATGGGCTCTGTGGAGAGTTTCAGGGCCAGAACCATTGCTGACAAAAAAAAGGAACAGAAAGCATTGTCTCATATTTCCCCCCAAAACATATGTTTTGGAACAGTTTGGACGGTGAGCGTCCCACTGCGTTTCTCATGTAACTCACATAGCATTTCAGACCATTAACTTCATAACTACAAGAAGGTGCTACTTCTTCTTATTAATCAGGTCATTAATGCTGAAAAACCCTTCAATGTGGCTTGTTGAAGCAATTCTGCAATAAGCAGTGGACTAAAATGATTCAACAGGGAATAATTTTAACAGGGAATCAGCAGGGTGAAAGCTTCACTGCTTCACTGCTTTCAGGCAGTTTTTGTCACCAGACAGGGGTCAACCAATTATTAGTTTTAAGGGAGTTTTCCATAGAAGGCCATGTTGATTTGGGTGTTTGTTTTTTTCCCCTTTTTGAATTAAACCGCGATTTGAAACCCGTCTTTTTATTTATTTGGATTATTTTTGTCTAATATTCAAACTTGTTTGATGATTTGAATCCCTCAACCTACTGCAAATGAAAATAGTGATTCATCTTTTTTTGAACCAGCGATGCCCTCTAGTGTTTAAACCCCCCAGATGTACAAGTGCTCAATGAACAAGAACCAGAACAAAACTGAGAGACACTGTTTTCACTTTTTTCTTGTTCTTTTCAATAAACCAACAGCTAAGAGTGACAAACACAGCAGCAAAACAACTGCTCACGTTTTTACAGCTGGTTTATCAGGAACAAAATGCCCTTCAGGGGATTTATTATATAACAGACACTGGCACAAAATGCTGCCCCTAAAACAAAACATTTCTTTCCTTTTGGTAAACCGCCATGTTTATTACAACCTTGGATCCCACACCTTTAAATTCAACAAGTACTTGGTAATGACAATATTTTACATACTGAAATAAAAGCAGCTGCTACAAAAAAAAATCCTATATAGGAAAAAAAGGATCAAAAAACTTTCTCCTGAATTTCTAAAGTGCCTGAAATTCACATTTATTTATCACACATTCATCGGTCATCTCAAGTCTGTACAGCTCAGAGAAACCCTGCCTCTCCTTTCCCTCCACTAACATTATTTACAAATTTCACAAACCTTCTATTTTTTTTTAAACAAACTTCTTTTCTCGTGTTTGGTCATTTTAAACCTCACATGAATGCTCTCAGCTTTTAAGGGTCAAAGACTCCAAAAGATTTATCAAAAAGTTAAATAATCTGAAGCTGAAGATGAATTTGTAGAGACATCGACAAACGCTTTAAGGCTGATCTCCTTTAGAGGTTCAAAGTGATTTATAGATAAAGGTAACGTGTTTGGACGCAGAAAGATCAAGACTCTGTCAGAGCAGGATAGCGGGACTTCGTCTCACTGGTCGGGGTCTCCACTTTGACGTACTTACGCAGGTATCTGATGGCGGACAGAGCACTTACATTTGCCAGCAGAACTGAAAGAAAGCAGAAAGCGAATAAAGGTCATAGCAACACTCACTTTTCTTATGCTCTAGTGAAATGTTCTATTCTAAAGTCAGATTTCATTTCAAAACAGCGTCAGCAAAAGAGTGACGCTAAAAGTCTACGCAATCTCCATTAAGCTGTATTTTAATTTTTCTATTGCATTTTACATGAAAAGTAGAAGCAAATTCTTTACATTTAGAATCCTTTACAAAGCAATGTTTGCAGGAGCTCCAACACTCAAACATAAACCACATTCACTCATTCACACAACCATCCAACAGAAAAAAAACATCCTTTCTTCCTTTCTTTCCTTTCCGGGGAATCTATTCATTTAAAGCTCGTTGGTGCTTCACACAGTAATAATACACCTACCGGCCTTCCAGGCATCACCGACTTGAGGATTAGCAGTCTTCAGCACCCATGAGGCAAACGCAATGCAAACCAAACACATATCCGACTGCTTCAGAGGCAGGAGGGGGGCATCTAACCCTGAAACAATAGGAGCAATCTTAAATAACTGCAGTATTTATAGAACTGCAGCACAACAGGTTTACAAAACGCTATTTAATAATCCAGGAAAGGACATTATTCTCAGCAAATTAGCTGAGAAGTCCATTAATCCTGCACTAATTCCTCACATGCAAGACTATTTAAAGTTTATCTTCATAAAGATGACAGTGAACTGATGTTCTTTTTGTAAACCTACACTTGAACCCAAATATTCATCAAAGGCTATTTGAGTTGGTAAAAGAGGGATTTTCAAAGAAGACTCTCCTCCAAGAGGAGGTGTTTTGACTTCCCCTCCAAGCATAAATCACGGAGGTCTTGGCAGCTTAGAGGAGACCCTCATTGAGTGAAGTCGAGTTATCACGTAGGACCATGCCTCCTGGCTCTAACATGACGTTCTCTCGGTGTCATCTGACAGCTGAGGAAAGAGAATCCGTCCCGGCCGCGAATGCTACGGCAGAGTGGATGACATTCCTGCATCACAACCGCCCACATGTGAGATAAACAAAGAGAGACTGACCGGAGAGGTCAGATAAGTTACTGCTGTGTTGTCCAGAGGATGAAACTAAATTTGGTTTGGTTTAGCAGCATATAGTCAGATGCATTTCTGTTGAGAAGCTTTGAAGCACTTCTCAGGGGCAAAAATGGCGGATTAAACTTTTGCTTTATAATGATTTGTTTTAAACCACTCGCTTTCCAGAGGACTAGGTTTCATATTTTTTTTAAGCTTAAACACCCAACTACAAAGCTGAAGAAAAAAAGTGATTGAGAAGTTCAGGAAACACCTGAGAAGCAGCAAGGCTCCAGCCAATCATAGGGCTGAAGATCCTGAGCACCGTGGTCACTGCCCACAGTAAAGGTGGTTTTAAATATCCAAGAGCTGAGAGGCTGCTGGACAAGAAAGAAGCTCCTGCTCCACGATCAGCACCTTCAAACTGGACTTAGCAGCTTTGTCTTTCAGACAGAAGTTTTATCGTCAGATTGGACAAAGACTGAGCTATGTGACTGAAAAGAGAAGAAAAATGTTCAGGACGAAGACTTTCAGATTCATCTCCAATCAGAAGGTTAAAACTTTGAAGCAGCTGGAAGGTTGACACAGTTGGAAGAGGCAAAGGCTCAATCTGAGGGAAAGTTCAGGACTGGATCCAGACAAAACAACCACTATAAAGGAACATTTTTAATAAGAGGAATAGTTCAACATCCTGCTTGCATTAAGATCAAAAAGTGTTCATGGAAATTTTTTAAATGTTGTGATTTGCTGAAGACATTCATCCAAATCCAAATGTATGGTACCATAAAAAGGTATCTGACCCCCGCACAGGTTTCTTCTGTTTTTGCATTTTTGTTGTACATTTATGTTTCAGATCATCAAACTAATTTTAATATCAGAAAAGCAATAAATTACAGGAAATGCAAAGCGTTTTAAAGTAGCTTTTAAACTAAGCAATGATTTGATTTACAAGAAAAAGCAAGCAACTTGCCCCCATGTTGAAATACTACTGCCCAATAAGCACATTGTTTGGTTACATTTTTCTAGCTACATCCACATATGATAAACGCCTGACCTGCAGAATCAAGAAATAATTTAAATAGAACCTGTTTGAGAGACAAAAGACAACAGAGAAACAAAGAAATCTATTCAGGAGCAAATTCTTCCATCTATCCATCCATCATCTATACTGGCTTATCCACTTAAAAATACAATAAATTCAAACGTCTGCACTCCTTGTTTGCAAATTCTGTGTAAGCTGCATATGTTACATAATCATCCCATCCTGGAAAGAAGAGCAGTTCAACAACATCAGTAAAAGCACAAAATGAATGCAGTGTTCTTGACTATTTAACTTACATGGACAAGTTTAGGCTACTCTGAAATAAATCATGAATTCTGATCAGGCACATGGTGCCACAGTTGGTAGGTAGCACTGTTGCCTTGCAACAGGAAGGTTCTAGGTTCAAATTCTGGCTTGGGGTCTTTCTGTGTGGAGTTTGCATGTTCTCCTTGTGCATGCGTGGGTTCTTTCTGGGTACTCCAGCTTCTTCCCACAGTACAGAAACATGACTGTTAGTTGGTCTCTAAATTACCCTCAGGTGTGAGCATGCGTTTGTCTTTTTTGTCTCTATATTTTGCCTGGTGACGGACCGATGACCTATCCAGGGCGTACCCCGCGTCTCGCCCCTTGACCCCTGAAGATAGCCCACTGACCCCACTAGGACGAGCGGGTATAGACAATAGGAGAAATGCATAAACAGAATTTATCATGTATTTCATAAATCAGTTAAACTATATTCTCATCTTAATATGTACCACCTTTTAAAATACGTCTCATTGCCTCACTTTTTTAAAGGTTGTCTTTTATGTGTGCTATTTTTATTTTTTTCCTTTGCACACCTCCCCCCCCACTCCTCTGCCTGAGCTCTGATTTATTGAGCTGACCCAAAAACACCCGGTTCACAGTAAGGTGAGTGCACTGTTAAAAGGCACTCCTCCTTTGGATTCTTTACTTTTTCCTCTCTAAACCTTTCCTTCAGATGTAAGTCAGCTAAAAACTTTAATAACAATAATTATGTGTGAAACGTTGCTTTAAATTTCTGAGTCAGAGACTGACAGAGTTTTCTGATCAAGTTAGACTTGATCAGTTTAAAGGGTATGTTGAATGGTCATTTGCCTCAGAAATTTCCCTTATAATGACTTGAATTATCATGTTTTTCAGTTTATTGTTAGTCAAAGTGGTTTATTACTTTTAGTCAGTTACTAAAAGTCAATTATAGAGGTTAATAATTTGGCTCCTACTTTTGTTAGCACTTTGTTTGTTTCTTAATCAATTACACTTACAGTGTCAACTGTGATTTTTAAAATAAACTGATTTTTTTTATGCAGACCCTTGTTCCTTTAAGCATACAATAGGATTGCTCCTTGATTAAGAAAAGCAATTCATCCATTCAGACTGTCTTTTTTTACCTCACTTTCTGAAATTAAATTTAATTGCTTTTGCTTTATTGTCCCCCGTGGGGGAAATTATATTTTAGTACAACCCATCAAGAGAAAGACAAACCAGGGTAGACAGGTCATTGAGGCCTTCCTGCCCTTTTCAAGGCGTTGCCTTTTGCAGAACATAGAAAAGAATATAATGTGATGGTTGAAGGGAAAAAAAATCTATCACACTGAACATTGCTTTTATTTGTGAGGACATCATATAATATATGTTTACTTAGTATTTGGTAGTATGGCTTTTTAAACTGTATTACTTGCATTTAGGTTACCCTTCATTAAGCTTCTTTCAACATTTTGCTGGACTTTTGGCTCATTGCTCCCGACAGAACTGGTGTAACTAAGTCAGATTAGTTGTCCACTTCGTTAATGCGGACCTTTTTCGGCTCAGCCCACAAATCTTCTTTGAGGACTGAGATCAGAGCTTTATGGCCAGTCCACAACTGTGACTCCGTTGCCCATGAGCCACTTTGTAGCTAACCTGGGTGCATGATTAGGGTCATTGATCATTTGGAAAAACGCATTGGCACCAAACTTCAACTTCCTCGCAGATGTCTTGAGACCCTGCCTCCTATTGTATGAGATGCACCAGTCCCTCCTACAGTAAAACACCCACGCACCATGATGCTGCCACTACAGGTGGACCAGTGTTCTCAGGGCACAAGATTCCCACTTTTTGCGCTAAAAAAATCGATATTATTGCCAAACACTTAAAATTTTATTTTCTCTAAAAATGTTCTCTCTCTTACTATTTTGCCATTTAGCTAATAGAAATAAGTTTAATAATCGTAACTGGCCTAACATGGACATTTTTTATCCTGATTTAATATCCAATGCATTTTATGTAAATATCTGTTTTCCACTGTGATTATAATGGAGTAGCCTTATCGTTGGACACTTAAGGCATTCTAAATTGACCTATTTTAACAGTATTAAAGGGTCCTTGAAACTTATTCACTCTATAACAACAGCACAGAAAACATTAAGGGGGTAATTAGTATTTTTTTTGTTAACTGAGTGTACTGTAAACCATTTTGCTTACTTGGGTTAGAAACAGCCACCTCCAAGCCTTCGTATCTGCAAGGCTGCAGAGCGAGCTGTCTGGAGATCCTCTCCTCCAGCTGGTACAGCAGCGGATCGGGAAACATCATGTCTGTATTGCCCAGCGCATTGACTGGAAAACCTCTTTTCTGAAGCTGGTGTCTGGAGCTCTGCCTCACAGGTACCAGCGAGGTCGTCCCTTCCTCCTGGGCTGCAGGATTTGTGAAGCTAATCTTCCGGAAGGAGAGCGAACTCAAAGAGAAGAGGCTCCCTGTGAGGTCGCCGTCAGTGAAGAAATTCTCGTATACATCAGTGGTAACCTGAGTGGAGCTGACTTTGCGGCTGAATCGGCTCACCACCTTCACAGGGCGGTAGTTTTCTTCTTCATCGGATTCCGCGGAGGAATCGTCAGATGAGGAGGACGCAAAGAAATGCTCGTAGGCCTCTGGGAACTGG
The DNA here is from genome assembly GCA_037039145.1 of Fundulus diaphanus. NCBI lineage: Eukaryota > Metazoa > Chordata > Actinopteri > Cyprinodontiformes > Fundulidae > Fundulus > Fundulus diaphanus. Next base: position 26,654,727 of record CM073129.1, on the reverse strand, counting down.
TAGTTTCTGCTGGTTGAGCGAGAGTAGGAGAATATGGGAACTGGCTTGTCTTTGTTTTTCTCTGCTGCCGTTAAGAGCGGGTAGAAGAAGCTCTCATTGTCAAACTCGGAAAAGAAATGATCGTATGTTTCAGGGACAGAACTTCCACTCGTGTTGATGCTGGTTGTATCTTCCATCGCTGACTGGCTGGAAACAGACGGTTTTTCTCCAAAGAAATACTGAAATATGTCTGCGAACGAGATCCTGTAGGTGTTTGCAGAGGATGAAGGTAAATTTGTTTCTTTCTTTGCTGCCCCAGTCTCGGTGAGATAGGTCAAGTTTCCAGTTTCTTGCTCGTCTAAGGTTTGCAGTTGATCACCTTTGCACCTGTAGCTAAAAGACTCTGATTCTAGAGCCTGCAAGTTGTGCACACTGACTGTTTTAGAAATCTTTTTAAGGTATTTTTGAGCCTTTTCAGTGGGGACAGGTTGGGAGGAATAAGTCTCAGATTCCAACACTGTGCGCTCTGGACACATTTCTGGACATAGGCTGATTGGCACAGATTCACTCTGCCAGGTAACAGTTTGCGAAGATGGCGAAACAACCTCACTTATTTCTTCTGTGACTTCTTCCAACTTGAACTCATTCTCTCCTGTTAAACTGGCTGAATCGACCACCGTTTCCTCACTTTCCTTTACAGCTGGAAGTGGACCAGGTAGAGCGGATTCGCACGCATTTCGTAAACCCAAAATGTCGTTTATTGTCAGCTTCTCCATCTCCCTCCAAAACGACGACATGGCAAACACAGAATTCGGCGCCTTCTCTGGTTTGTCAGCCTCTATGGTTGTAGAGATAACTTCGTCTGCTTCGCTTGCCAAGTCAAACTTTGATTCTTCTTGGCTTTTGGGTCCAGAAGAAACATGGTTTACCTCTTTATCAGCCAAGACATCTGGCTTCTCTTTTCCTTCTTGAACAGATTCATGGCCAGTCACAGATGAACAAAAACCTAGAGACTTGTCTGTGTGGTTTTCATTGGGAAGTGAAAGGACAGACTCTGGAGTACAATCCAGAATATAACAGGTTGATTCATCGATAGCATCTGAAGAACTTCCTTGTAGGTATTCGCTTTGGGAAGCTTCATTATCCGTCTGAATGTTGCTAGTTGATTCCAAAATCAGTGAGCTTTCTTCTTCTTTAGTCTTCTCTGAGAAGATATTTGAAGTTAGAACCTCTGAAGGGTCTGTTTGTTGTTCTGTATCTAAACCAGAAACATTTCCTGACAAGCAGCTTTTGTTAGGTAACTTATCAACATGCTCCGATATTGAATTAGCCCTGAGAGCTTCATCCAGAGTCTCATCCTGGAATGCCCTTGGCTGAGAAATGATCCCTCCAGTTGTGTGTATAGAAAGGTGAGTTTCCTCCACTGCAGGGCCGCTTTGATTTATGTTTGGACTATCACTTTCCAGCTGTTCCACACGCTCAGAATCACATTGACACGCCGTGCGTTTGTCTGGGCCACAATTTCCAGCCTCCGTGGCCAGGTCTGACTTAGCAGCGGATAGTTTGCCATTTTGGACGACGTCCATGGCAGGAGCACATGACTCTGCACTCGATAAGGGGCTGATGGAGTTGACCTCTGTTGCTGAATGTTTTACATGTTGTTCATTTTTACAGTCACTGACTGATACATTTCTTTCATCACATGGCTGAAGATCGGCAGATTTTAATTCTTGCCTCTGACTTTCTGACTTTTCTGTCTCCACGTCAGCAGTTGAAACCGGCAAGCAGGGATTTTCTATCAAACCGAGTGGTTCTGCAACCTGAAACTCGCCGTTTAGCTGTAAATCTGCTGCATCATTAGCAGTGTTGTCACGCTGACTCAGAGGGGCTCTGGCTGTGTGGTAATTTCCATCTGTACATGTTCTTTGTTGCAGTCGCTGGCATTGATTGTCACTTGGGGAAACAGAAAGGGAGAGCTCAATTTTTATCTCCTGAGCGGAGAAATTCTCTGGGAACTTGATGGTGGCGGGGTTGGGAGTAAGAACATATGTGAGATTGTTCTGCTGTTCTTTTAAATCTAGTGTCTCCGTTGATAAAAACAAACGTCTTCCCTCTTTTACCATTAACTGCTTCTCCTTTGAGTGCCTCTCACACAGATGCCCACCTTCACCTGCCTCCAGACTGAACCGCCTCTTCTTTTTCCTTTTCCTCCTCATGGAGACCAACTGAGACCCCTCTGGGGTAGACATCTGGTCTTCTCTGGAGCTGCACTTTTTGCAGAAGGTTTCCGGACTCGTCACTAGATCTTCTTGCTCGATGTCGTCCATACTTCTCCACATTTCCAATCTGTAGGGCTGAGCTTTTGTGTCTGAGCCAACAACGCTCTCTGTTGAGGCGTGAAGCCGATTGCACTGTGCCACCTCGTCCACTACGCTGTCCGTGAAGTCTTCCTCTGTTATGAACAACTCTGTTTCGGGTGATTTGCAAAAACTGAGGGGAGAAGTGCTGCAGGTTTCAGGTTCGGAGGAAAAGCTAGACTCAGCTGTAACTATTTTCATTGTGTCGCTGTTCCAGATGGTGTCGACCGGCCTCTGGGTCTCTTTGCCGAATGCTCTTTCCACCTTATCGGATACCGTGCTCAGCTTAGGGCAGCTTTTTGATAGAGTCCTGCCACTGACTTGTTGCTCTTGTTTTGCCTCTATGTTGTTTTCAACTCTCTCTTGGCTCAGCTCAGCCTCTCTTAGACCTTTCAGCCTTTCAAAAAATATGTTGACAGACTGCAGGTGTATGTCCTCCTCACTGCCTGAGAGAACACTGTCAAATTCACTGGTCTCATGTTGCCCAAAGCACCGCTTCACAGGAGGAGAGCCACCACACTCTGGGGGGCCTTCGACATGATGCTCATTTACTGGGGATTCTGGTGTGGGGTCAACTCTTCGGGCTCTCTGGGCGAGAAAAGCTTCATCGAAATCACTCATCCCGGAATCATCCACACCTGCTAAAGAAGGAGGAAGAAGGTTGCACCCCTCACACTCTGCAAAAAAGCACTCCCAGTCTCGGTCGCTGATCTCCAAGCTATATTCAAAGTCCTCCATTTGGCTTTGGGCCTAACAGAACCTGCAATACAAAAGCATATTGAGTACTTTATGATGATTTTTCAACAACACTCTGTATATGCACTAGATGTTCTCCATAAAGTCTCAATAAACTAAAGTCTTTAGTTGTAGTGCAAATAAATCACTTTTGTATTTTCTGCATGAGGACCAAACAAGAAAAATATCTGGACCCTTTGCTAAAACGAGTTGACTACGATACCAGAGAAAATTTTGCAGATGTAGTAGCAAAAACATACAATCATTGACTTTTAAGTGATCAAAAATGCTAAAAGAGTTTACAAACGCTAAGATGTGTGCTCCCACACACAAGGATGGTGCATCTAAAAGGTGCTGCAAATCAAACGCTTTCAGCAAGGCTGCTGCCAAAAGCAGAAATTATTCCTGTTTACTGGTCTGACGCACAAGACGTGGATCATCTTAGTGACAAAGATGAAAAGACATCAGCAGTGATCTTAGAAAAGATGGTCCCTATATGTTTGAGAAGGATAAGAAGACATTTAAAAAGAAAATTGGGCTCCACCTTTCTACAGAGAGAAATATTTTTCATAAGTGGAAAACATTTAAGAAAGTAGCCATTTAAGAAATGTCAACATTTAACACTAACATCTTAAATGTTGACATTTACTACAGCAAACTTAGAAAGCATTGCTTTGCTGGAAGAGATCAGCAATGAATCATCTTCCATTTGAATGACCGGCGGTTGATCCCCTGCTCTGGATTGTGTCAAAGTGTTCAAGACGGTGTTCCATTATGTTCATAACTATCCAATAACAGATTAAAACCCTTACACACAGTATTAAAATCAACTTCGGAAAGCAATATAATGGTTGGAAACAGTAAAAATCATTTGATGCAATCTACGCAAGTTAATAGAGTATATTAGAGCTGAGAATGAGAAAGCGTTTCCCTTAAAATGATAGATTTAAATGAACTATCCCTGATCCTGCACAAATTCGAACCATGAGTGAGGAGCACAGTTTAGTTTGAACTGTAAGCCCCAAAAAGTTTTTTCCCCATGAGAAACCCTCGACATGCACGAGACTAAACAAGCGCTTCAAGCTTGTGCTCGATCCTCTGGAGGAAACAGGGCTTCATCGAGGGTTTTTAACTTCGTTTTCTTTGACATAAATGTCTACGTCTCGGGTAAATGATGTTTTTCTATGTGAATGGTCAATGCTTACATGCACGCCATGCTGTTCTGTTTACATACACTGTCGTGTATGAGCTGGAGGAGCTGCTGCTTAGCAGGGGCTCCGCTCCTCGTTGTGCTATTGGCAGAGAACATTGTCCCGGGTTGTCTCCATTTCACTGCTTACTCCTACTAAAAAAAGCCTGGAGTCACTCGATCACCAGTCAATTGTTATTATCAAATTACGTCTTTTAACTTATAATACATTGCATAAAAAAGCATTTTACTTAACCAAATAAAAATAAATTCAGGTATAGTTCCTTTGAGTTTGTAAAGTTGCATCTAAGCTATTCTCAAAACCTCTGGAACAACATCTTTTAGAAGGGCTAAGCTGGTGGTTTTCCTGGGGTTTCGTGTTTTTATTCCACAAAAATTAAACAAGAAAAGAAAAAATAGAACATTTTATGATTTTTGTATAACTACTGTTTCTATTTATATACAGAATCTATAGAAAAAACCTACTATTAAACATCTTCAGGAGATTTGGAGATCATCTAAAAAACCTGCATATTGTCAGGTTGACACATTTGACCATAACTTCACGTGCCACATTTGCAAAAAAAACAAAGGATGCAAAGAAATAACAACTGTCAAGCAAGTTGGAGGTGGGTTAATGATTTGGGCCTATTTTAAAGCTACAAAAAACTATGCACTTTGCAATCATTAAGTATCTATATACTGAATTTATAGAACAGGATAATCTTACATGAAATCATGTGTACTATAGTTGTTGGTATTCCTGCTGTTAATAATTTATACAATCCCATTTTTCTAACAAGATAGAAGTTGGTAGCTAAACCCCTTAGATTATTTCTCTGGTATGTATGTCACAAGAGGAATACAAGGTAAAGGATCTTGGGCCATTATGCTTTGTAAAAGTTTTCCAAATCTTCCTGGATCCTTTGTTATGTTGTTTCCTCTTCAGATCATCCCACAGGTCGGCTATAGGAATGAGTTGCAGTGACTATGATGGTAGAAGGTTGATTTTGTGGATGTTGAATGACTTTGGTGTTGATTTAGCCATTTATTTCACATCATTAACCTATTAAAAGATCCAAAGGCTAAAAAAAAGCATTAATGATTTTTTCATCTACAGTTTACTTGTAGAGTGTCATGCACTCAGAAAAAGGTTCCTTTTGGACAGAGAAGGATGCACACAGCATGACAGACCCTCCACTGTACTTAAAATAAATGTGAGGTGCTTTCTCATCCTATATGTTTTACAATAAGCTGAGTCTCATCTGACCAAAGCAAATAGCTTTGAAAGTTAGCTGGCCTCCTAAACTAAGAACATTTTTTTTTTAATCGTTCTTACCATCATCGTCTTCTGTTCTGTAACTGGGCGTCACAGCAAGATAAGCTGTGTAGCCATGTTTGTCACAGTTCCAGCAGTTTTGAGCTCCTCATCTATGTTCTGACTATGCATACAGTATGCAAATAGCTATTTTTATAGTAGGCATTTTCTGACATATCAGGATCAACCCATATATGTTGCACTTGAATCACGACTTTGAATCATATTGTTACTGAAAAGTACATTATCAATAAACGTGCCTTGCCTTGAAGTACATGTTCTCTTGTCTTTGCCATTTTGAAGAATGGCTAAGAGAAATAGGCTTTTGCATCGCAATAATTTTTAATGTGACACAGGGAATCCCCAGAGTCACACAAGCCATGGGTTCATTCACTCAAATGTCCTACACAGTCTTATCATACAGAAAAGCAAAGTTTAAAATGAAAAATGCTTCAGCTACATTAATATTTTAAGAATTGCCAGGGGTGCCAACTGCTAATAAGTATAGAAAGAGTCATAGATTTCCTTGTAAAACTGCAGCTTAGCTCAGTTTTACTTAAAGACATTTTGTAATATACATTGACTGTTTAATGGACATGACCAGATTATTATTTTTGTTAATATTATTACTACGTGGGAGCATTTGCTTTTTCTCTCACTGTAAATGTTAAATTACAGGGTGCCAGGGTTAAATAAAGTGGTTCACTAATGAAGCCAGTTATGCAAAATCAATAATTTAAAAAAATCAAGGTACTTGATCTGTGTAACATTGTTCAGCACAAGTTAATCATGCAAAGTATATATTCTATAAATGCAACTTCTCTAAATTACTCCAGATATTTACTTTAGGTCTTTTTGTAGTTTCATTTTAATTATTCAACCCTTAGATTTTCACACTTCCACAGGTTGCCTACCTGTCCTGCTTCGGCTGCGACCTTGGTCCGCACAGATCAGAGGTGCAGGACGAAGCTGCAGAGCCATGTCATGTTCTTTCTGGTGGGCGTTTCTTGTGCCAGAGCAAGCAGTGCAGCAAGCCCCATGATTCGTTAAATATAGCGCGGTGCTTTAGATCACGTAATACACGCAGTGTTCCTACAGCCGCCTTGTCTGACAGAGGTATAACATTTCAGAACTTTAAATAGATTTTCCACCAGCACACAGCTTCACTAGTAACACTGTAGTTTTAAATGTGATTTTAGTGAGCTCACATGCTGTTGACCTCTGCGATACTCTGCTAATGGTCGTTTTGGAACGTTTTTTATCACTTATACAGTGGGATTTTATATAAAAAACAGTTTAAATCCAGCAGAGGGAGCAGTGGCTTCCCTGTCAGTGACAGTAGGAAAGCAGCTCCTGGCCAGATATGAGGGTCATGTGAAAGTGTGTGTAAATCAGCTGGTAACAAAGTGACGTGATGGTTACAAAGTGGATCCAAGTCTTTCCCCTCCAATGTTTCCAGATACTGCCTCAGAGTCACAGAAAAGGAACGGGGGAGGTTTATTATACGACATACAGAACTTCTAAGAAATATTAGATTTTTATACAGGAACATTATTCATCTTAATTGGCAAAAGAAGGTTTTTACTACTGGACAATCTATGTTCAGACAGACACCAGAGGGCCAGTGGCCATAGGGGTATGTCACATTCTTATTGCCACATTTTATAGGGTAATATTTTGTTTTTACATTTTTATTTTATTTATCTTATCGGTTGGGCAATGGTCTTAAATTCATTCATATAATATTTTCCTCTTCTTTCATTTGCTTGACATATTTATCATTGTAATGTAGTTTTTTAAGTAATAATATGGAGTTTCTTATGAATAAAATGTTATTTCATGTTTTATTTTTATTTGTATCTCTTTAAGTGTTTTTAGCAATTCATATTTTTATTTGTTTTAATATTTTATTATATCTGCCTCATTTGGAGTTGCAATTGTGTTTCCTCTTTTCTACATTTAATCAGAATGTATTGCATGCATCCAAATAATTATGTTATATACTTTGGTTAGTGGTTCCAGGTGTGTCTGATTGATATTTACAGGTGTTTTTCTTGTTTTGACAGCTGTAAAAGTACTTTGTTATATTTGATTGTATGAAAGATGCTCTAAAAAAGAAGCCTGGTTGATTGATTGTGTTTTTCTGTCAACAACCCAATTTCATCATTTGCTTTTCATTCTTTGCTCTTACCCCTTACTAATTAATTGACGATCAAAGTATTTTCTCAAATTTGTATTTGCACTATAATCAGGGAAATAAAAGAGTTTTGTTTCTTACACATCTTGTACTTTTGCTCTTTTGTGACACTTAACATATCAAAGACAATGTTTATATTTAAGAGAAAGACAACCTGGGTTAATACAAAGAAGCTGTGTTGTCTAAATCAACCTAACCCCATGTTAACGTATACTTGTCTCTCTTGTTAAATCATGACATAGCTGTGATTAAAAACATTTTTGGTTCAGTTTCATCAACCCCACTCAGACCGGATAGCTGTTTGTTCTGAAAAAAATCAAGAAATAACTTCAGTAGAACCTGCTTTACAACATGAAGTAGGACAAAAGATTATAAAAGGCAACATGTCATGAAATTCAAGACCAGATGAAAAATAAATCAGTATGTCGGGAAAAAGTTACAAAGCCATTTCTAATGTTTTGGGACTCCAAAACATCCGCTGACCGAAATGAAACCAAAAGCCTGACTCACATTCCCAATGAAGAGAAAAGAAGAGAAGCGGATCAAAAATAGAACAGAATACATCATCATACACCTGTCCTGTGTAAGTAAAAATTCAGTGGAGGTTCACAGCATCAGTAAACTGTTGAGGAAACGGCATAGGCTACTGTCAGTACCCGGCTGTTGTGTATGTGTTGTTCTGATTTGAAACACTAGGTGTCATTATTACTTTTAATAAACGAAATCATCATTTGATAACTGCTTTTCATAATTATTTAGTTTATATTTATCATTAAAATGTATTTATTGATCTTAAACATTTGCCACAAAAGATCAAAAACAGAAGAAATCTGCGGGGGGCAAAGAGCTTTTCCCACCAATGTACTGTACAGAAAAGGGTTTATATGGTGATACAAATCCTGCTTATATTTGTCTTTTTTAGAACCAGTTTTTATCCATTGAAGATTAATTCAGATTCATCTAAGAGGCAATACAACTGTATTGTTGGCAGTGAGGAAGTCTGTATAATCTGAGTATACAAACTTAGAAACATCCCGATGACATGTCAAAACCCCCCAAAGGATATCAGGAAAAAGTATAAAAATAATAATTAATTTGTTTTTAATGATAAAAAGTTGTCTCATTGGAAGTGATTAAGAATATCTGCAGCTCATTATGTCATCATAAACACACATGATTTTATTTGAACCATTGTTAATGTAAGACACATTTAATGTAATGATGCATGATTTAAAAGATTTCAACTAATGAAAAATCCAGAGACTTGAGTTGAAATTACAGCTCCGATGTCCGGATTGTTTTTCTATTTGATGTCAAATCTTTCATTAAACAGGAGAATCCATCTGAGGAGGACATTATCATTTGTTTACAGTCATCAGACAGACCTAAAAACAGCTTTAAATCAGTCCTGATCTTATTTTGAGCTGTTAAACTGTAATTACCATCTGTATAATGTGCTTTAACTATGGAACATGGCTGATTATTTAAAAATCGGTACATGAGATGCGAGGCTTCTCTGCTTCGTTAGATAGCTGCTCTAAATAAAGCAACACGTATGAATCTAATTGTTGCCATTCTGCTGCTGGTCAGGCTTTGTACGTAAGCATTTTAAATTTCTTTGATTTTCTTGTTCACTTTATAGGCTAAAACTACCACCCTCCATGCCTGATTTTAATCAGTTTAGTTATTTATAAGGAACCAGATTCTCTAATTAGCAGAGCCACCGCCTGGGCTGTCTGCCCAAGAGGCTCTTTTCCATTTATCAACAGTGATAAAGAGGGACAAGCCAGAGCCTGTGTGTGTGGCTACTGCACCTGGGGCGGTGGGCTGTTTTGACACGGGTGGGATTCTGTTTCCATCAACAGGATTAGGCTTACTTATGAGTGAGTAAAGAATAGGATCTGTTTAGGCTTGATTGTTTACCATGTCAGGGACAGTAATTCAGCAGTAAACAAGACCCAGTAAACATGCGCATTCAGCAGCAGCAGCTCTCCTCGCTGACGCCATGTTTAAACAGAAAGAAGTTTGTAGAGGGGCTCCCATTACCAAGCATCCCTGCTTGGTGGCATCTGCTGCATGAAACAGGCCTGTAAAGTCGTCATTACAGGAAAACAGAGGGGGAAAAATACCTGAATACCAAGCTTTGTGCTCTGGGTCTTTGGGGGCTGTTTAGAAGGGATACCAGCTTTTTATATATTTACAGCCCCCAAACAGACAGCATGAATGCTAACACAAACAAATGCTACAGATGACAGTTTGTGTACACATTACTGATCACATTCACCATGCTCTCAATTATTGGCACACCTGTCACGGGTATGTAAAGTCATAAAATAAATTAGAAGTTTGCATAAAAGTGTAGACAAGTCCAACCTTTGTCATGTTGGGTAGGGTTGGAGAATGGGCAAAGCGCAGACAGGAACATGAAATGAGCTTGGTGACATTTTTAATAGTAGCGCAGAAAACTTACATAAGTTGCAAAAGGAGAACTTGACAGGGCACACAGGCAGAGAAACAGGCAGGCAAACAGATAGTAACGGGATGATCCAGGAAAGAACAATGACAATCAGAGAACTTCATACTGAGGGAAGAGTGGAGAATGACATTCCAGGCAGCTGAGTTAATCAGGGGATAATGTGGAGCAGCTGAGGAGGAATGGAAGCAATGAAACTGAGGGAGGAAAACTAAATAACACAGAGGAAGCTGAACTAAGAAACTACAAAACAAGGGGAAAATACTAATACTGACCAAAAAAACAAACAAACAAAAACAAAACTGGAATACACAGGGAACAGAACACAGCAATAAACTAAGAACTAAACTCAAAGGAATGAACTAACACCTAGAGACAATAATGAACAAAGAAAAATTAACATTTTGGTCGGTATTACCATTTTATCATAACAGTATATAGCAAGAGCTTTTAGAACATTTTATGCACCAAGAAAAAGACCACAGCCCCAAACTAAATCTCTTGCAAAATCTTTCAATCGTCCAGAATCCCGTTTCTTCTATTGTGCTCTGTCCTCTTCACCTCATCCCCCAGGTTGTCAATAGGATTTAGATCTGCAGACGTCATGAGAAATTATGTTAAGATAATTTTTGTTTTCATCTGATAAACCATTTCTGTGTTGGCTACATGATTTGCATAATTATCCTGCTGACATTCATTGACAACCCATATACATTTTATTGGAGGAGTCCACCATATTTTTATTTAACACCCCTTGGTTTTTACCAGAGCTTATGATGCAATGCATACAAACAGGCTTCCTAGGACCAAAGTCATGTTTAGTGGTTATTTCTGAAAAGCTCCATCTTAGTCTCATCTGAGCAAAGCAAATGGTTTCACTTAAAATACCAGTTGCATTTAGGAAACTCCACGTCTTCATTTGTGATGGTACAACAGAAGATATATCATCCAAACATGGAAAGAGATGGCACAACTGGACATGGATGTCCATGTAAACTGAGAGACCAGGCAAGGAGCATTGATCAGAGATTCAAACAAGAGGATCATGATAACACTGGAGGAGCTGCAGAGATTTACAGCTTAGGTGAGAAAATCTGTTGACAGGAAAACTATGAGTTGTGTCAATTTCAGTGTTATCTCTATTTATATATCGTATATGATTTTATGGGACAGGGAAGCTGGTCAGAGTTGATGGGAAGATGCATTGAGCTAGATATAGGGCACACCTGTAATGAAGCCTCTTAGAGGCTGCAGAGGAGATGTTCACCTTCCAGTACAACAATGAACCTAAACATAAAGCCAAAGCTACTATGGAATGGTTTAGATCAAAGCATATTCATGTGTTAAGATGGCCTGGTCAAAGGTCAGACCTTTGACTATTGCAGAATCTGTGGCAAACTTTCTGTTCACAGACTTTCTGTTCACAGATGCTCTCCACCCATACTGTCTACGCTTGAGCTATTTTAAAAAGCAGAATGAGCAACAACCGAGGTTTCCAGGTGGCTCTGTAAAGCATTACACTGGGGACAAATGATTATGCTTGCAACACTTTTCATCTTTTCATTTGTACTTGGTCTGAAATATTATCTAATTTCCTCACAGGATTAATAAGTGTTTGAATTGAACTGAATTTGAATGACTAGTTGATGGACAAAGACAAGAACTGTTGTTCAGACGTAATTTACTCAAGAAATGAACCTCAGTCTGCTTCAGAGTTTGAGTAAAATGTTTATATAATAATTTTTTCTACACTTTTTTTGGTTAGTTTTACATTGTCCAGTTTTAGGCGAGTAACAAAAATATGTTCCAAAACAGGCGATGGTTAAAAAAAAAAGATTTCAAGCAACTGATATCCGTACTTTCGTGGCCACATCTTTTTAAAATTACCTGAAGAAAAACCACCAACAAATCTTCCACTGTGTGGCGTAAATAAAGATATATAGTTGGCCATTTCACTATTTTTATTAATTTGTGCAGTTTTTTCTACTTTTATTTAGATAAAGTATCTTAAATCTAAATAAAACTACCTTTTCAACAAAAGTAAAAAACAATGTATAAACTGTAAACTTGCAGTACTGGCATTTTAAATGTCTTGATTACTTTGATTGTGATAAACTATGATTAAGATCAAGCAAATGAAGCTATTTTAAACACCAGAAACAAGTCTTGTTTGGCGATAAACCGTCAACTGGCCCAAGTTTGCTCCAACCTATGGAGACTCTCGGGATTTAAAGGGAAATTTGATCTTCTATAGAAATCTCAATACCAACTTACTCCTTACTCAATAATACATTTTTATGTATAATAATTTTTTTTCATCCCCGAACTGAGATACTTAAAAGAAAAAAAGATCTGAATTGATTTAGATGAAGCCTTTGGTTTCTCTGAAGGTTTTCATCAAGATGAATTGCTTCCACACATAGAAAAAGGTTTAAATTACAAGCGACTCATGGTAGCACTACAATATTTAAACAAGTTTCTGATCTTTCTCCAGAACCTTGGTTCATTGCTGCAGTACACAACAATCAACCCAAGATGGCAACACTTAACCACTGTTGGAGGGCTACTAAGCAACAGGAAAACCCCCTCACCAGAACATCCAAACTTATAATTTCTGGCGCTTGGCCCAGCAGTCTGACAGCGATATACTATCATAAATTGGATTATTAGCTAATGCAAACTTGATTTTTTTAGCAGATACTATAAACTTGAAATTTCAGAATTAGCCTCATGTCACACTGAAAGTAAAATTTGCAAAAAGTTTCTTTAGCACATGAGCAGGTGTTGAATGAAAATCCTGTTTGAGTTGTTTATATAAACTCTAACAGCTCCACAGTCGTGGTGTAAAGCCGGACCAGAACACTCACCTTTGGATTGCTGCAGTTCTCCAAAATGAGGAGTTGAATGCAATAGTTTATTAGAATTATTAGGTGCACAATTTGCATAACTGTAAGTCTTAGTGTTATTGCTATAAACACGGAAACCTAGAGCTGCATTTCTGCATTTCTGCAATGAAAAGTTTGAAATGAATGTGAGCAGACACATCTGGAAACGTGACAAACTGGCTGTGGGTGTACACATTTCAAACAGAAAGGGCTCTGAGCAGAGCATCGTCAGCGGCCATGCATCTATGAGGAATCGAAATTAGTTATTCGATATACCGTAGATAATTAGAAAAGATGTCTATTGCACAACTGATGGAAACATATCGGCTGTTTTTCCCCTCCCCAACTAAGCTTCATCTCCCTTGATCGGGATGTGGGGCAACCAAATGCATCGTTCACAATGTTTCATTAAAGTTATTTTATTAATTTGTGGCAAGCAGTATGATAATATTAAACATGTGTTTATTTATGGTGCCTTCCAAAAACATTCACCACCCCTTTTTCACACTCTTTTCAGGTGTCATATATCGTATCATTTTAATTTATCAGAACTTTAACAGCAACACAAACCAGTCTGTAACTGAGAAATAAATCAACACTTTGGGGAAGTAGTTTTTATGTAATTCCATCCAGAAGTCTTTTTAGGAGAGTTTATCACTTTTAGACATCTACTGACAGATGTTTATCCCTGTTTTTCCTTGTAAACTTAGTCAGATTAAATGGAGAGCGTGTGTGAACAGCAGTTTTCGAATCTTGCCTCAGATTTAGGTCTGGACAGAGGTCCTTCTAACACATGGTAAGGTTTGTTGTATAGCTAACAAACCTGCACAATGTTTGGTGGTTCATACAGCCAACAGAAGGTGATTACAGGTTAAAAACCTGTTCGCAGGCACATCAATGAAAGTAACTTACAACTTTCTGATTGCAAGGAAGCTTTGATTCCCACTGAGCCAAAGCAGCGACACAGGATAGTACTTTGGTCTAAACCCTCCTATTGTAGCTCTGACTATGTTTAGGGTGGTTGTCCTGCTGGAAGGGGAACCGGTGCTGCAGTTTAAAGTCTTTTGCAGGTTTTCTTCCTGGATTGCCCTGTAATTCACTCCATCTTCTTTCACCACAGTTTTGATCAGCTTTTCTGTCTCTGACTAAAGACAAGCATCCCCTACAGCATGATGCAGACACCACCAGGTTTCATAGTGTGGAATGTGTATTCAGAGAGATATGAGCCAACCATAGCATTTTGCATGCAAGTTAAAAAGCTCGCTTTCAGTCTTAGAGCCTCTTCTTGCACATGTTTGCTATGTCTCCTACTGAAAAAAGGTATCTTGTAATTTTCTTCCAACAATGGCTATCTTCAGGCCAGCCCAAATTTGTGGAGCAGACACCTCATCTGAGGTTTTCTGCAGGAAACTTCGTAAAGCCATATCCCATAAATTGGAATATGCATTCTGATGAGGCTTGTTTGTCATATTAAAGTACCTTTTATAAATAACAATGTTTAAGCAGGTATTTGACATATGTTACATTAAGCACCCATTTCTGTATTAAAATATTTTTTTATTGGTCTGAGGTAATATTCAAATCATAAATCCTGCGTTTTCATTAGCGAAAAATCATCATAATTAACTGAAATAAAGGCTTGAAAACATCTGTAATTCATCTACACAGTCATGTTCAGTAAATTAGAATGCACATTTCTAAAAGGTTTGTTTGCAAGATTAAAAGCAACTTTTGAAAAAAAAAAACCAAAACTTTAAAATCAACCTTTTCTCATGAAGTCCCCATTTCTGCATGACAGTTTTGCTTTTTTATTTGTCTGATGCATTATTTCAATATTAAATGATGTTTTTATTAGCTGGAGATGGAAAAAATAATTAACAAAAAATAAAGGCTTTAAAACATCATCAATTTATGTGTTTCTCTTAGTTAATTGAGTTTCTGAAATAAATGAACTTTTGAATAATAGTCTGATTTATTGATTATCACTGTATTCTTTTCCTTCAAACTCACAAAAGTGTGCCATTTTGTGTTGGTCTGGCAAATGAAGTCTCAATAAAATGCATCAAAGTTTGCGGTTGTAAAGTGACACATGTTAAAAAGTTCAAGAGGCATGATTAGTTTTGCAAGGCACTGTATTTGTGAGCCTCATAGTGACTCACATCTTAAAAATTAAAAGGTTACATAAGTATAAGCACCTCAATGAAATAAACACAAAATACAAAGATTTTTTACATTATACTTTTTAATTGAACCTGCTATTTTCTTGAGGCTTCAGTTTAGAATCAAAAACTTCTCGATTAACAAATAAAAACCAACAGAGTCCAGACTAAAATCATTTGTCATCATTTTTGCATTCATAATAAAACAGATGATGTGTCTGTTTTGCAGTAAAACATTCCTGTAAACGGAAAAAAAATCTCTGCACGTTTTATAATGTGAAGTTTTCCTTTCACTTCCTTCAAAGTAAACAAAAAGGATTCTCTGTTATATTTATAATCCCGGTGATGAGTCGATGTCCATCACTTCCTTCCTGTTTGGGAAGGAAGTGATGGACAGTGAAGGAATTGGGCTGCGACCACATCATCCGACAACAGCCAGACTGGACATTTTTAAACCCCGGAAGGAAAACCTGATTCTTCTCTGGCTCTTCAGACAGTCAGGCTACGTTTTTGAGCAAGGCCGCTTGATGATTTTTCTCACTCCAAGCAAAACAACTGAAGTTATTGTAATGCCAGCCAAACTAGATGCTCATTTCATTGAGTCAATAAAACTCGATTCAGCTGTTTTCATCTGTGGATTTTGTATTTCACTGAAATATTCATTCCCAATTTAGTTTTTCTGAACTCTTCAGGTGACATAACCTAAATTAAAGTATGGAAGGACATAATTTAGATCTGAATTATTTTTCCTTGGGTAGTTTCCTGCCTCCCTTGCATCTCTTGCTCTCTGTAGAGGTATGTCTCCTGGGAGCTGTTTACTCTTAGTTAACCATAAGGCGAGCGGTGAGAAGACTCTTTCTTCTCTTGGAGGACTCTGGTGGTTAATAAGTTACTGGAGGACAAAGAGCTGACATGCCCAGTGCCACTAGCCAAGTGATGGCCTTCCTTCCTTCAGCTCAGGTCGTTGGGGTTATCAGTGACGGGGGGAACAATAGGAAGTGGTGAGACCAATCAAGGCAAAGCACATCACTCACGTCCTGCAAGCCTCCGTATGGATTGCACAGTGAGTGCTGCTGGGATATAGAGCCGTCTGTCCGCTGCTCTCACTGCTTGCACAGCACATGGATCTCTGGAGCTGTCAGCACCACAGCAAGCATGTCACCTGTCATAGGACGCGCCTTTGACCTCTTATTCAGCACAACTTCTCGCAGCCTGAGGTTGCTAACGATCATGATCCGGTGCCAGTGTTTCCTCTGAATGTGTCTAGAGAAGCCCACAAAGAAAAACACAAATCACTGGGAGAAAAGGGGTGTACACCAGATGTTGCTGGCCTGGCAGGATGGAGAAACCACACAAAACTAAGATCTTTTTCATCTGCAGTGCCGTGCAAAGGTTTAATACCACTGAAACGTCTCAAAAAGTCCTTTGATGCCCAAATAACACCCGACAGATCAGGAGTAATGTTGTAGAGAAGTTAAGTAGACTGGCAGGGAGACTGCAGGAGTCATACATTTAATAAAGGTAAATGTTTCATTTATTTAGAAATTAATAGATTTTTTGTTTCTTTAATTATATTTTTTTTATTAATGTGAGTTAACTGTATATGGTTATTCGTTATTTACGAACCTTTACCCATTACGAAGGGTTAAATGGAGAGGACACATTTCATTGGAATGCATGTTGCATTGATAAAGATGATTAATATTTTATGATTGTTATTTAATATTTTTTTCTTTTGATACACCTGCTTCAGTGTTAGGGAAGCAAGTGGGTGACTGGGTCACCCTATTTTTTTGTTGACCGTCTCATATTGGGATCGCGGCAATCATTTTTCATTAACTTCATATTTAACTCATTGTTTTGAGTTATTAATTTTTTTCTTTGATAAGTTTTTGGATCTCAGCAAATCTTTTTAACCTGCTACGTGCTCAGCCTTACTTCAGCATCTCAGCGCCTTTTTGTTTGTCTCCAGAAGTCGGTTAAAATGGGGAGCATTAGTCAGAGAGCCAGCCATGCAAACACTGAAAGAGCTGCCACTCCTCAGGTGGGAGAATGTGTTGACAAGCACAGTATTAGCCTTGCACTCTGCAAATCTGACCTTTACTGAAGGCTGGTAAGAATAAAGGCACCATTGAAAGAAAGCCTTAGGAAGACCGGATTGCCACACGCCATTTGGCCACAGCAAAATGGCAGAAAACTAACAATCAATATCAGGCTGAACACACAACCTCCTGAGTGAAACACAGTAGTGGCAGCATTATGCTGCTGCTGCTGGTAGTGGTTCTTTAGGCAAAATAAAGTTGGTCAGAATTGATAGGATGGGTATATGGATTAAACCGAGTACAGGCCCACCCTGGAAGAAACCCTGTCAGAGGCCGCAAAAGACTGTAGAATGTGCAGAGGTTTACCTTCTGCAGGACAGCAGTCCTGAACACAAGGCCAGAGCTACAGGGGACTTAAAATTGATGTTCAAAAACACCCTCCTACCAATCTGACTGCAAATAAGATTTGACTGAACGCACAATCTCTAAATGTGCAGTTTTGGAACAGACTTACAGTGCCATGAATGCCGATGTAATGTAGTTTTTCATCAGGGAGTTGAACACATTTTCTAGCTACTCTTTTGGAGATTTCTTTTGGAGGGAAAAATTTAACACATTCTGTCATCCATCCATCCACTTTCTGACACGCTTATCCCTGTTGGGGTCGCGAGGGGTGCTGGTGCCTATCTCCAGCTGTCAATGGGCGAGAGGCAGGGTACACCCTGGACAGGTCACCAGTCTATCGCAGACTCTACAACTAGTCAATTTGAATTAACATGTGAAAAAAATTATGGCTACATAATATATATTAAGGTCTCAGAATGATCTCTATACAGATGATGTCTGAATCTCCACTTTTAATGGCTCCACGTTTACACATGAAGTGCCAATTAATTAGAACACGGGTACACTTTAACACAAAATCCTTGTATAACACCCCCTGCTGAAGACTAATACATAGCGCTAAACATAGGGCAGGTGTTTAGTAACATTCTTAATGTGAAACAAAAAAAGCTTCTAGGCAATTTAGGTAACCTTTAAAACATTGTAACCAGATATGCATTTGGTAAAATAGAGTTATCACACATAGTGAAATATAAAAATAATTTTATATCTGACCATATTTATGGCAAAAAATTAAGCTTTTTCTTAAATTGTAGAAAATTAACCTGGCCAGTCAGATTGATAATGTGTAGCAGTCTATGTTCTGCACATTATCAATCTGGGACTGCTCCCAAATAAATACGTTCAAAGATGAAATTATTGATTCTGACAAAACACATAGCAGCAGCTACACATACGCCCTCCTGTTAGTACAAAATAACTTCAGGAGTGTTTAATATTTCCTGTATGGAAAAAGTGCTGACATCCTAATTCACAGTTAAATATCTTGCTGTACAAATTTACACATTTCGTAAGGATGATAATTATTTTGTCCTCTAAATGTAATATGGATTCTTTCGGAATAAATAAATCAAAGCTTTTCTAAAAGTATGTTCACCTCATTCTAGATACAATATATGTATTGTTTACTAGTTAATTAATGAATGAGATGTAACAATATACGACTGATTCAGCTGAGATGGATAGAGAAGGAGCCCACCAGTCATGGGGATACAAAGCTCCACCCAATGCTTCCACACGCTCAATAATAATCAAGTTTATCAAATGTAAGATCAAGGAAGATGTCCCAAGGTTAGCCTGGCAAAAAAAAAGTTTTGTGCTGGATGAGACAATAATAGACCACGACTATACCCCAGAAGTACTAAAATGGTGGCATGAATACACTAAAGTGAAAAGAGTGCTGAGAGAAAGGAAAATCAGGCTTCAAACACCATACCCAGTGAAGCCACGCATGTTTTATGAAAATCAAATGTGTGTCTTCATCTCTGCAGCAGAAGTGACAAAGCACATGAAGAAACAAGGGTTTGCAGTTGCTTTTATCAAACGCAGGCTGATAAGATCAAAAGTGGAGTTCTGTTACCTGAACAAACACAAACAAAATAACAGCAAAGGAAAAAAATAACCCATAAGTCCATAAACAACTGTCTTGTGCAGATTTTTGTTTTGCACTTAGAGTTGAACAGATTGGAAATGGAAAAATTAAACTTATTAATTGGGTATTAGCATAAAACCAAATCCTTATCATCAGTTTTCTTTTCATATCTGAAAGTTTAAAACCATTTGCTGCTATTTTCTGGCCGGAGAGGGATAGTGTATTTAAAACATTAAATCTCAAGAACATAAACATAAACATGTAGCCAGTTTTTTGTGTATTCGCTCTGCAGGAGTAGGATGCAAATATCCCTGGCTGCAGCTTATAAATCAAAACTGAGCTGTAAAACGTCATGGTGCAATCCGTCAGACTGAGGGAGTGAAATGCGTGTGTGTGTGTGTGTGTGTGTGTGTGTGTGTGTGTGTGTGTGTGTGTGTGTGTGTGTGTTGCTGCACCCTGTCTGCACTCTGGACTTGACTCAGCCAGAGTGGGCGTTGACCTGCTGCGGGCATGGGCAGTCCCCTATATGCAACCTCAGTGTGAACCTCACTGCATCTTGGTGCCTGTGTAGAATGCCTGAGAGCCCAATTTCTCTGCCCATAGGTCATAAGGATGTCTCTGATGACCCATTTGTGGTTGAACAGATTCACACCTTCTGTTGAACCATGTGAGCTGTTCATGGACCTGGATTTTTTTGCAAAAAACAAAAAAACAACAAAGTACAACTGATGCCCTTTTAACTATTGTGTATCTGGTTTTAAAACCCGCGGAGAGTCCTTCTAAATATGCAAGACTGTTTTATATTGATTTTAGCTCTGCTTTTAATTCAATCCATCCACATATTCTGGAAAAAATGAATATTAAGCTATTCTTATTGACATGGTACTATTCTTTATTGTCCAACAGGTCCCAGCAGGTGAAGTTTAACTCTTAAATTTAACTTTAATTTTAACATAAACTAACTTTGCATTCAGCAGAACTGGTTCTCCTCGGGGCTGGGTCAGGTCTTTTCCTATTCACACTCAATACCAAATACAGCATCAGCTCTCAGCCGGATGAATATGTGGTGAAATTCTATGATGATACTGTCACACTCAGCCTTTTAAACACGGATTCCAACTCAAGAAGCCATATGTTGGCAGTGGATGGGTGTCCTAATTGGTGTGACGCTCAGCAACTTCTAATTAATGAGGGTAAAACAGTGGAGATGCTGGTGGTTGCTAGGTAAGTTGGGGATCCCCTCCAGGTACATAGGCACAACATCCAACAGGTGAACTCCTTCAAATACCTGAGAGTTTGCATTGATATTAACCTCAGCTGGCAAACACAAGGGGAAAGGCTTTAGGTCCATCTCCACCAGCATCTGCCCTTACTCCACAGACTCAAAGTGTTTGGTGTTTGTTAAGAGATTACATTGATTTTTTACAGAGTAAACTAGTTGGTTTTGTAACTAAATTGAGGGCCCTAATTTTAATATTAAACAAGACAGCAGAAAAAGATTATGGCTACGACAGCTGCTCATACTTCCCAAAAAAAAAAACAAGATGGACCTTCAAACAGATCAGCAGCCTTTTATCAGATATTCCCCACGTTCTGCACTCTGAATATACATTTCTACACTCAGTAAGATGGTTGTTTTCCTCTGTAAACACAACCGGTACAAACATTCACTCATCCTAACATCAGTTAATAATATTAATGAGGGCTTAGTACAAGATGAATGGACAGCAGGACATCCTGTAAAGCCACACAGATAATTAACTCTTCATTAATCAGTTTGGTTCGGGGTGATCGTGTATGCAAGCGGGTAGGAAGCGCATGGGTTGCTTTTTTTCTATTTTAACCAGGAGGATACTACACTCAGTAACATTTTAATGTTTCTTTTTTAACTAATTGTTCTTAATTAAGTAGTTTTAAAGCCCCAGCATGTAAGATTTTCACAATGGTGCCAGACCACTAGATGGTGCACTAAATGAATTACAAACGACCTCACCGTTAAGCGCGTAATAGCAACTACGGAAGCCGCGGAGTGTCATAAATGTAACAATGTAAACAGTCCTCCATGTATTAGTTACTGCTAATAGCTAAAAGCTAAAGTTATCGTTTGAAATGTTGCCAAGTCCGCTTTTTTTTTTCTAAAGTCGCTGTTTCTTGGGCTCGTTTCTGAACGTGCAGCTGCTTATAAACTATAAGCTACTATAAACACGAGTAAAGAGACAAGGGACCCATTTCAGCAAGCTGGGTTAGTGGACATTCAGAGTAATTTCTGGAGTAAATTCCTGCATACCCTGGCTTTTCCGTTTCAGAAAGCTCAAAAGCCTTTTCCCTGAGTCAAATTGTGACAACTAATTACTCCGTGAAACAACTCTGTTACCAAACAGAAATGTTATGGCTAGCCCTGAGTTTTTCCTACTTTTTAGCTGAGATCTGCACAAGGAAGTGTCAGAAAAGCCGTCTTTTTTCTGGAGGACCCTGCATGTTGGAGCACAAATATGCCACAGAAATCTCTGTCAGAGGTGGCAGATCTGACCACGATTAAATGTCTGATCATTTCTGGATTCATATATTTTCAAGCGTTACCGTTTTTTGCCGCTGTCATCGATCTATTTCAATATTCTCAGCTGAACATCGCTTTTCTAACACAAGGAAGGGACGCCCTCAGTTCTGAACAATTTGTTTGTGCTGCACTTCGTTTTTATGCCAATGGCAACCTTTTAATAATGTAGGTGATGCAGAAAATATTTCAGAGACAGCTGTATGTCGCGCTGTCAGGAATGTTACTGTTGCACTCAGTTTAGAGAAAAATGGTCTTCCCAAGTCAGAGACCCACAAGATTAACAAAAGAACTACACGGATAAAAGCAATAATTTATTCTGTATCAAATTTTAAGACGTCTACCACTAATTTTTCATTCATATACAAATGCATATATCATCATAAGTATTTTTATACTTCATCTTGATATGCCGCCACGTCCTTTTTATGCCATTCAGGTTGCACATAGACGTGTAATCAATGCTCCCCCTTTGGGTGTTGAATGAGCGTAGTGTAAGAAATGAATTCTCCATCAAATAGCACTCATGCATTGACTTTTTCAGCAGCTCTCTGCTGCTAACTCGCCGACAGCATTGTTTCTTTTTGTTTCCACTCGCAGTAAATGCGCACTTATTTCCTGCCATTGCCTTGGTGAATCGTGTTATCTGAATTCCATTGATGATAGCTACTTAGATGCTTGTGCTCGAGCTTAACTCAGGGTTGATTGGACGCTGAGTTTAGTTACCCAATTGATATCACCTGTTCTGAAACCAAAAATGCTGAGTATGACAGTGTGAGGTAGAAATACTCAGAGTAGGTACTTTCTTCTCAAGGTAGATCGGCCATTCTTTCTGAAAAGGGGCCCAGGTCTTGCTGCTGTACTACAGACAGTGAACGGGGCTGATATCCCTCTGCCCCTCCACATACACACTCCCTGGGAGGGAGAGGGAGACGAGCAAATGAGCCGTCTCTAATGGGAGGACAGAGTTGCTGTTTAACTACACCTCTCTGTTTCTAACATGATGGCAAAACTAAACTTCACTGTTATATTGAATTAACTCACCTGTCCAGTACAAAGCCTGCAACCTCTGCATCTGTTTTGGGTCCTCATGGCAATAATAGCTGCGCCAATATAGCCTTTCTCCCGGTTATTACTTATTTTTCTTTTCTTGGTTCCTTTCTCTTCCCTCTCACTGGGCAAAGAGTATGGATAGTCCTCCATTTCAATAGAAAATGGCAATTACAATGCTCTATGGTCATCTTTGCTTGTTTTCTACTCCTCCACAAACAGCACGTCTTCATATATGAGACAGATAGGGAAACACGTAAGGCTGACAGGTTTGGCCCCTTTGGCTTCTGAAATCAGATATAGTGATACACCATGGCGCCTCCCACTGGGTGCAACAACACCTATGTATTTATAAACTGCTGATTATAAGTTATGAGGACGCTTTGATTTATTTATGTGAGGTTATTAGACATTGCCAGAATATGTATGTATAAAAGCAATACTTGATTTTTTACTACACTTTTCTGTGAGGAGTGGTTTTATTTTTATTTATTTTTTTATCAATGTGACAGATGAGTACGATGTGTGCAGGTGTAGTAAAACCCTCTGTGAAAAGCATATTTATCCCAAGGGAGACTAATAATAATAATAATAATAATAATAATAATAATAATAATTATTATTATTATTATTATTATTATTGAGTAATTTTGGAGGTAAACTGTATGAAGTAAATTTCCCTCTGTTAGTTTTCCTGAGTTGTTTGTTGTTTAGCATGACAGTGATGCCTTGCTATTAACTCTGTTGCCACTGAGTTGTAGAAGACTTTGGAAGTAGGACTCAAAAGACAGTTAAATTACCACAACCTGCCAGGCAGTGCTGGCCTTTACTGCTTGAGAGTGTGTAAGGATTTGCAGTGAGGCCACACCATTCATGTTACAATCCAGGAGGTCCCTGATAAGTGCTATGGGCCTCATTTGGATCTTGGGAAATGCAGCTTTTTTTTAATAAAAGACACCCTTCACTTATACAAGACCAGAGGCCAAACAGAGGGTCTGGGTAACAAGAGGCAAGTTGGAGCTATTTGCTTGGTTGTTGCCCTAGCTGAAAGGGTAATAGGAGGCAATGGTCGGTGTGTTCCTCATCTTAATAAGATAGGACAAAGAAGGCTGGTAGGAGGCAAACATTTTCTATGGTTAGCTTCTAAAACGGCATGATGATTTCCCCTCACTGCAGGGATAGCAATATAAAATGTGAGAAGCTGTTTTTTTTAATAAAGTTTAGAGTTAAAAGAAAAGAAAAACCTTTAAATATTTTCCTTTTCAGAATGGGTTTGACATTCCAGCAGAATCTTATGCTCATGGATAACAATGTTAAGTTTTGCGACAATTAAGTTCCATTCATCCATTTTCTGACCTGCTTAATCCCTCATGGGGTCGCTGGTACCTATCTCCAGCGTTCACTGGGTACACCCTGGACAGGTCACCAGTCTGTCGCAGGGCAACACGGAGACAGACAGGACAAACAACCATTCTCACACACACTCACACCTAAGGACAATTTAGAGAAGCCAATTAACCTAACAGTCATGTTTTTGGACCGTGGGAGGAAGCCGGAGTCCCCGGAGAGAACCCACGCATGCACAGGGAGAACATGCAAACTCCATGCAGAAAGAACCAGAGTTGGATTTGAACCCAGAACCTTCTTGCTGCAAGGCAACAGCGCTACCCACTGCTCCACTGTGCAGCACTGACAATCTATAATATATGGAGTATGATGGATGAGTTGGAGTTGAGGAGTGGTTGCAAGGTCAACTTCTAAGTAACTAGCTATCTAAAGAAGTTACCCTATGCCTTTAGCTTTGGATGCAGCACACATTTTCTGTGGCATCCTTTTTCATAAGCTCCTCCATTCAGATTTGCATTCATTTTTGGACTCTGTTGGTGGTCTACCTATGGGGGTGAGACTCACACTCCTTCAACCACTCTTGCACAATTTGAGCATGATGAATCCTAGTAGTGTCATTTTGGAATAAGTCCACATCATCAGAGAAGTAGAAATTCACTGTTGGAATAACCTGTTCCTTCAGTATAATCAGGGAGTGAGTTGACCTCATTCTTTGGTCTCAAAACTTTGTTGAACCTAGACCCGACCAAATGCAGCAACCCCAGACTCCAGCAATGCTGCCACACAAGCTTGTATGGTAGGTACTATGGTGGGTACATCACTCCATACACCTCTCTTCTTACCCTGATGCACTTCTCAGTCTAAATCTGGACTCATCCAACTACAGGACTCTTTCTACGCACCCAAGCCCAATCTTGATGCTCCCTAGCAAACTGAAGACTTGTTATTCCTGATTTGTCTCACTGATCTGTGGTCTTCCCAAGGCTGCACAGCTGCTTAGCCTGGTCCCTTGAGTGCCTATCACAGCCTGTGAGTGGAAATGTTCTTACTTTGATCATTGAATAGTGAATTTGGCAGTGGTTTTTAGAAGCTCACCAAATGTTTTTGTAATCGCCGATCACGATCATTGCATTTTTTTTTTTATCTGACCAGATTTCTTCTGGGAAGGCTTTTGCCTATTTGATTTATCATATTCAGGTAGTGACTTTATTTGGACAGGCAGCACAGGTGATCATGCTACAGAAAATTCTGGATTACAATTGCTGCTTTTAAATACTTTTATTAATGTGTGGTTCCAACAAATTAATTATGTAAATAACAGCCTCACGAGAAAAACATGCACTAAAGCCTCCTGTCTATCTAGCAATACGCAATTTATTCGAAAACTCTGCGAATTATTCTTGCAACTTCCGCAACAGGATGCTGTCGTAAAAATGGACAAGACATGGCTACCACAGACTTCCCTATCTCCTCTTCTTAT
The DNA here is from genome assembly GCA_037039145.1 of Fundulus diaphanus. Taxonomy (NCBI): domain Eukaryota; kingdom Metazoa; phylum Chordata; class Actinopteri; order Cyprinodontiformes; family Fundulidae; genus Fundulus; species Fundulus diaphanus. Next base: position 26,628,966 of record CM073129.1, on the reverse strand, counting down.
AAAGCCACAATCTGATCCTGTTTACGTGAAATAAGCCTGCTCGCGAGCATGTTGCGCACATGTTGCTATGACAGCAAGTCCAGGATGAGTGTCGAAGAACCAAACGATCTAAGATCATGCCAAATCGTCAACAATCAAATCCAGCTAACTGAGTTAGCAACGTACGAAGAACGGACCCCTTGTGTCATGATTTAGATTTTTGTTTGTTTGTTTTGGACTTTTTCTAGTATCAGCCAGTCACCTGTCAGCCACCAGCCACCATCCAATCAGCTCAGTCTCCTTCCAGCCAACACTCTGCATCTTACTCAGATCCACCTGCTGCACTAATTAGAGTCAACTCTGCTCACCTGTTCACATGCCTACTTATACCTGCCTCAGTCATCCACTCACTGCCAGAATGTCTCGTCTTGCCTCGTGTGCGCTGCTGCCATGTTTATACCAGTTCTACCAGTTTCTCCTAGTTCCCTGCTCGTGTTCAGCTCTCACTGATGTGTGCTTCCAGTGTCTACATGCTGCTCAAAGTCTGCCTAGTTCCCAGCTGCTTGCTCTGCCCGTTCTGGTGGTTCCTCGGTCTGCATCTACTGTACTGGTCATCTCCTGTTTTCGTCTCTGGTTCTAGTCACCACCTGCCTTCATCACTGGTTTGTTCCGTAATTGCCTTTAACCCCTGGTCAGTCTGGTTCTGCTTGCCTACCTCGTCAACCACTACTCATCTGTGAAGTCTGGTTTTTCCTGCCTGCTTTGTCAATCACAACTCATCTTGTCAAACTTTTTTGAAAACGTAACTCTGTCTGGCTGAATATCGGGTTCTCCAGTATTACGCATAACGCCTTGAGACCTCAGCTACATGTCTTCAAACCTCCTCTCTCTCCTGTTACCTTTCAGATTAATATATATATATATATATATATTAGAAAATAACAACAAATTGGTTACTTGTTATTTATCCCTCCTGTTCTGATTGTAATTGACAAACATGAAATGGTTTACCAACTAGTGCTGGCTCACTGCTGGCACCTACTTCATGGGGCCTGGAGCCCCAGGCTCTGTCGGGGCTCTCCTGGGGGCAGTGTGCCCTTGGATCTCAGGTCTCTGAATCCATGGCTGGATCTGCTCTGGCGTAGCTGGATGCAGGCGGACCCTGTGGGCTTGTCACTGCAGCCCCCGGGAGCTTTGGCACTGTGGCTGTTGGAAGGTTTCCTGGGGCTCTCCTCTGGGATGGAGGAGGCAGCTATCCCAGTGTTGGTCCTTCTTGGGCTCCTGAGCTCTGCAGGCCCTGTTGGACGCCTATGGCTCTGGTCTCACCGGTGTCTCACAGGTGCCCAGATCCCGGTGCCCAGATCCCGGTGCTTCCGGAAATACTTCTATACAGATGAACCCTATAATTAGCTTTGGCTGCCTGATTTCCTGCTTGATCCGGCAGATGATCACTTATTGTCGACCAGTTTCATTATTAATAAACCCTTTATTATCAACACCATGTTTGGCTTGAATTTACTGCTCCCTGTTGATCTGATTCATACAGAATTAAACAAAAAAAATTAAACTTTTTGCCCGACATTAGTGTTATCCTATAATTTAAAAGGAAACCATAAAATAAAAAGCAAACTATATGTCTGGTGCTCTTACCCCCTCATCTTCTTTGATTGTTAAACCATTATAATAGCTAGTTTTCTTGAAATAGCAACATTTATTGGGCAGGTTATTCTGAGTGTCTTTGTTTTCTCACTTATATCCAGACAAAGACCCGCAGATGTTGTTGTGTTCACTTTGGATTAATTCATCAGAGAGTAATTTCATCAACAAAGAGTCGCTTTTGTCATCTACTGAGTGTTTGCACCACAAACAAAGTTTTGATATGAATCATGCTGCCTAACTATGTTTCTTAGAAAACTCACAGAGGAAAATCCCTCAGGTTGTCTTGACAGTCAAGAAGACTGTTTTAAAGCAGAGGCTCTCTCAAGAATCTAAGGTAATGAAACGCTGAAGAAAACAAGCCAACAAAAACCACAAACCTGAGCAACCTGCTCTACTTTTAATGTAACTACACAGAGCATGGCATGCTGGGAGTCTATCCCCCACTGCAGCCTGGGAACATGCCAGCCTGTCTTGGGAACTTCCAATCAGTGCTTCACATCCCCTCCGCTCTTTGAGCTCCCACTGTGCTGTAATATAACCTTGGAAGGGGGGTTGGCGAGACTGTGAGAGGTTGCTGCTTTCAGCGGGTACATTATAGCTGAAGCTGCTGGACGGCCTTCATGATATTACTAAATACTAGCCGCTGCTTTGAGGTTGCTGAGGTGAAATGCTCCGTTGAGGCGGGCGAGGCCCGAGATCTCACAGTGAGCTCTGGTTGATTAAAAGTGCTTCGGCACAGCAGTGAGCGCTGCTACCCAACTGCTTGGCATGGGGAAACTAATAGCATGATATATTAAAATGATAAACTAGGGCTGCTGAATGTTCCCACAACAATCACATGAGAAGGTCAGCATGTGGAGAGAGACTGACATCATGAGGCTGTTCTAATATTGGATAGATGGAGCTGGTTGGAACTATTGAGCTCAATAACACATTAGTTAATAGCTCAGTAAGATGTGTTTTATACAACTATAACGATATAAGGATAAGAAAAAGTGAACAATGGTAACTTTTTCTAGCTCTAAATTCATCATCAGACAGATGATGAATTGTGTTTATTTGCCATTAATTTTTAAGCATTCACTGCTTTCATTTAACATAACCTTTCAGTGTGTTTGTGATGCTACTAAAGCAGTTTATTAAAACTTTGCATACAGCTTTGTTCAAAAATAATATCAGGATGTTTAAAAAGCTGAGTGTTTTTCTATGCACCAATGCATTAGGATTCCAGTAATTTTATTCCAAAGTCAAACATGAAGAAAAATTTGTGAAATTTGTTATACCTCCTTGGAAAGTGAGGAAAAATCAGTAATAGGCTGTTCAAAATGTCCAAGCTTCAAAAAGGATGTGTGCGATAATGCATGATTATTTTAAGTGCCAAAAAAAGAAGAAATTTAGCAGAACAAATAACTAGTTATCTTCTTTATTGCAGCTGCTGTTATTGTAGTGTTGTTATCATAGCGCTGATGAAGGTGCAGTCACTGGGCTAGCTGTTAATCCTGCAGCTCAGGAACCAAGATGGAGTGTGCCCACTGGTGTTTATGGGGTCCTTGCCTTGTTGAAACACCCATTAGAAGTGCATTTCATCTTCAGCACAAGGTAACATGACCTCTTCAAGTATTTTCACATATTCAAGCCTATTTATTCATGATCCTTGTATGCAATAAATAGGCCTGACACTATGCAATAAGACACTTCCCCCCCAGGATTATGCCTGAGTCATCAGTGCTTCACTGTCTACTGTGGCTTGAATTTAGCGATTAAGGTTCATCTGGCAAGCTTTCAACACCCGAAAAGAACAATCTTGCTTTCACGAGTCCATCAAATGTTTCACCATTTCATTTTTAGGCCAGTCAGCATGTTCTTTGGCATGTAATCTTTTCACCACACATTATTTTCAACATAGGATATTATGGGCTCTTCATGCCAATGTGCAACCACGCTATCAGTGTCTTCCAGTTATAACAATACTCCTTTAGACCTTCTCTAAACACCCTGGAGCTGATTACCGGCTAAGTCTATCCTGTTTTGGCTATTCTTCGGTTAGGTCAGTTTTCAGTTTTTGGCTTGCATCTTAAAGCATTTGAGATCACTTTAGCAGAACAGCATCGATTTTTTGCACTTCTTTATATATTTTCTCTTCACAACTATTTAGTGAAGTATATTATGTATCCAAAAATGCAAACCCAGATTTTAAGAGGCACGCACTACAATCAACATGTACAACTTCCAACGCCCTCTGAATAACTGTCTGTAGCTGAGATTTTTGTAATGGCATAAACTGTGCCAACCAACAGCAACAATAGGAGTTATTTTCAAAGCTGAAACAACACTGGATCAGGAAGACTACAGGTGAAAGCACGCAGACAAAAACAACAAAAAAACGAAAAGAAAACCACAAGGACGATTGTGCTGATGAAATGACGAGTGAGGAAGTTGTTGCTGTCCACAGTTGGATAAACTTTCCCCCAGAGAAAGGCCACAAAAACTGTGCCAAGTTTCTGGAGACCTATTAGTCACAACAGGTGGCTGAAAAGTCATCACTGCACCCCGTTAGACAGAAAAGTGTCGACTCCTAATGCTGTGATGCAGTGGATCCCTGAGTTATACAAATATGGCTGTTTGCACAATGCGTCGCTCCCAACGGGTTGCAGATTCAGACTTTTAGACTACAAATCAACAACGTCTGCCTTTGCTTATGATCTAAATTTCTGCTGAATTTCATAACATTCATAACATTCTGCTTTGCAATGATCACCTCCACTTTTGGCCCGGTGGAGCATGTGGGACATAGGTCCCATGAAACGTTAGTTTGGTTTCTGTCAGTTTCAATTTGAGGTTTACAGTGGAGTCATGGTGTGACAAAAAGTTACATGAATTACTTTCCATCAAAGGAAACAAAACAGTCACTGAACTATTAAAACATGTAAATCATCTGTGAGACACTGCTGAAGCATAGTGGCAGTAAGAACACTAGAGACATGATAAGATCAAAGCATTACAGCATCAAAGGATCCCTGATTACAAATTTTGTGGTTTACTACCCAAACATCCCTGCACAGTCCAATATTTTACCATATGATAGATGATGATCAACGTTAATATCTAGGGTAGTCTTTTCTCCTAGTTTGACCCACTCAGAGACGTTTGACCTAAATGTACCTACTGCTTTACATGCTTTATGTAGTATGTGCAGAATTTTCCTCCCTTTTCCCGTGGTCATGTGTTTTAGAAGTCCACCTTTGTATAGACAGAATCAGCCTCCTGTGAGGGAATAGGGCAAGCCTGCAAAGACCTTTGGTTTTTAAAGAACAATTAAGGCTGTATTCACACCAGGAAAGTCCTTTAGTCCGCTTGTTTGATCCTGACCTAAAGCGGACTTTATTTTGTTGTTTGGTCCGGTTTGCTTTCACATTGGACATTCTGCAAGTAAACAGAAGTTGTAAAAAAGCCACGTGTGTGAGGATTGCTGTTCCAATTGAACAGAAATGACTTGGGCGAGATGTAGCACAGACCTGGAAATGGAAGAAAACTGCCATGGAAATCCTGTGTGCAGCACCTCTGTTTTGCATATTTGTGTATTTGTATTTGACACAAAGGTTGAGAGATTTTAATTTTAATTTGGGAACAGCGTTGTGAGTGTTTATGATGAATGTGTCCCACAGCTTGCTGTGAAGTGCAATAAAATGGACTGCGACAAGTGAAAATCTCTTCAGCATTGGAAAGTCCTCCTTGCGCAGGATTGTACACAAATTTTGCATGCAATGCGTTACGTCTCTCATTCAAACAGTTCCTATACGAGCCGTCTTGAGTAGAAGTTTAGCTGAGGTCTAACATCTTGCTGTTAACCCACTGAGCAACGCTGTAGCAGCTGCCATCGGTCTTGCTAATGCTAACTGCTACCACTTCCAGCTGCAATTAGCACAAAGTTGTGGCACGTGTCGATTGAAAGTGACGTCAAACTTCTAAAACTTCTGATCTGGTCACATAAAACTACTACATACTGTGCAATAAATTATACGTTTTTTTTTAATTAAGAATAATTTTCATTTAATCATGTTTATGTGGAGGAACCCATCTTGGTCAAGAATAGTACTGTCACCTCCCATTTTGTGACGTCACTCAGCGGACCCGCTGTTGAGCAACGATGCACTATTTTCCAAGATGGCGACGACTGGTACTCTGTACGAAGCAGAGAGTGATGAAGTACTTAGTTTCTTGACAGAAACCGGACTTATTTCCAGTGCAAACTCAGTCGGGCCCCCCAAGATATATATATATATATATATACGCGCGCGTGTGTGTGTGTGTGCGCACGCTCCTCTGCAGCACGGCTTTACCGGCGCTGCAGCGGAGGAGAGATCGCGCTGAAGTGACTTGAGTTATATTTGCCCCCTAGTAAATAGGGCAGGTGGTCATTATTGTATAAATATTAAAATATAAAAGCGTTCCAGCACATGCTGGGGCAGAGGGATACCACTGTTGTGCCATGTCAGGACGTGACCCTCTGCATTTCCCATGATGCATGGTGGTCAAAATGGCCACCAACTCCCATCATGCAACGCGGCCCAAAATGGCCGGCGCCCTAGCAACCGATAACGTTGCTAGGGTAAAGTTGATAAAACTCGGTTGCACCTAGCAATCGATCTTCTTCCCTGGCGCCCTGCCAACCGAGAAGACACACACACAGCTGTTTCCGTTGGGGTAATCCCACGCCACGTGCTCGAGTTTCTCGCTGGACCGAGATTTTTTTCGAAGCAAAACCATTCCCTGTGCAGACAGGAGGTCGACTCAAAAAGGTACCTTTAATTCCCTCTGATCAAATACTGGAAGCCGCCTTATCTCCCAGTGATCGAGAGAGGACGACGCGTTGTTTGGCCCAACAAGCGTCTAGGAGCCCAGAGAGAGAGAGAAAGACGAAGGAACTCTCTCAGTCTGGTCCCCGCTGCAGCCTGCGGACCCTGCGGTCGTCAAGACGCGTTCAGGACGTCGCGTGATCCGGAGCGCTCCGGACCGAAGCCGGGACTTTCACTCCGGACCACCTCAAAGTAACGGGGTTCTCCCCTTTTATTTCTGTCTCACCAACAGGGTGTTTAGAAGTGCCTGGGCAGACGTAGAAATTTGTAGGCTTAGGTTAATGCTTTTATTCCACGACGAAGTTGGAATTATTTTTGCTGAATATTTTCTTTGTATGTGCATGCATTTTACATTTGATTTTGCTGTGTTGATTGTGGTTTATCTATAACCCCGCCGTGGGTCACTGTTTCAGTTCTTTTCATTTTCCTCCATGCTTTTCCCCCTTTTCTTTTGCTTCTCCTTATCAGAGAATTTGATCGCTTTGTTTGAATCTTAGTTCGCGGTTTCTCTTTGAACCAGAGCGTAAACCACGCCTTCTCGAAGCGAGGCATTACCCCATCAGCGTAAGCGTGGTTACGTCATCAGAACCTCCCCTCACGCTTCACGTAAATTGATAGACCATACGTCATCGTAGCGGCCATCTTGGGAGGGTGTCGGATGACTGGGCTGTAGCTTAGCTGATAGCTTTGTAAGGCATCAAAGCGTCCGGTAGGACTCCCACAGCTGCTCTGTCTGTCAATGCTATGTCAAATGCCGATGTTCTGAATGTGGTTTAAACAACCGTGAGCTGAACTAAGAGTTGCAACCGCTCATTTTAATCCATTTGTTTTTCTTTCCTTTCGTTTTGTTTGTTTTGTTTATTCTTTTATCTCCATATATATTTTGCGTGTTAGTTAGTAGTGAGTAAGATTTCCAAAGTCGTTGAATCAGAGAATTACTGTAACAGGGAATTGCTTTTGGTTCAATAAAACACCACTGCGGAATAGACATTGTTTTGTGTTCAATCCAATTCATAGTTGTATGGTTATTCAGAAATCAGAGCTAACCTCCTTTGGAGTTAACATCTGACATTAATACAGAGACAATATCATTGGATGGTGATAGACGAATAAGGATTTAAACTCTAATTGCAGTTACATTGGGGTTCTCATAGCCTGCCGGATAAACCTCGTCGGTCACAAGTCCGACCAGATCATTTATCCCAGCATAAATGAGTTCATAACAGCAAATTAACTAATGCATTAATGGTATAAATACTTACAAGCTTATAGCTAACATCACCACCATTTGAACTATATTTTGTTGTAGCGGAATTTTGAGTTGAATGATTTATTATTTAAATTATAATGCCAAATTATAATTAATAATAATAATAAGCATATTCAACCATCTTCTGGCATAACACCACATCACATGTAGTTTCCCTCCGCCCCTCTGGTCGGTAACCATCCCCGCAAATTCTAAATTAAAAATTCTAAATTAAAAAATAACTTACCGAAAATCCTCGCTCTCATGTCATGTTCAAAACATTCTTCTTCGAAATGGTTGCTGCATATGACGTGTTTTCTCTCTGGCCAGAAGTTAGATCCGCTCTCTTCAAGTGGTAATCCAGCAACGAGCCCGGTGGCTCATGAATCAGAAAGTTGAAATAAGCAATGTTTTTTCTACTTTTACCAGTTGTGTTGGAACATCCAATGGCCATGCACGTGGGCATTGTTGCTGTAACAATAGCTCTTGCGAATGTCAGCGGTGAAGTCCTCTGGAAATCCGAAAAAAATTGTTGATGATCGCAGCTGTGTAGAACGGCTCCTATTGACTTTGCTTGGAAAGCGGGGAGAAATGCTGTCGCCGCTTCCGCTTTCCACGTCACGGCCCTTACTGCCCAAATATGGGCAGTAATGGCCGCCCCCATACACAGTGATCCAGATGACAATTTATGTTTTTATTTTCTTATTGATTAAAGATAAGTTCATTAAATAACCACAAACGTATTAGTTTTAGTTATAGCTAATGGTCCCCTGATTTTTCCTTGTTGACTGGACTTCCCCTTTAAAAAAGTTTTGACTGTGACTGTGGTGTAAATCAGACTCAGAATTAGCTTTAATTGCCATGTTTGTTCATACAACGAGGAAATTTGATTCGGGTTTCGCTTCGCTCTCAATGCAACCGAGCGAAGCACTGTGGCTGCCCTCTGCAGCACCATCCTTTAAAGTTATGATGTTTAAATTTGATCAGCACTCTACATGAACCTTCTTCTGTCAGGATCCCCAGGGGTTTGATTACTTCTTGTAGCTCCCTGGGGATCCTGCAGTCTGTTTGTTTGCTGTTTTGTCAGTATTGTTTGTCATCTGTAGATTATTGTCACTAGTTAGTTTTCTGTTTTCTGTTGTTTTAGTAGTTTATACTTGTATCTGTTAGCTTTGGTTCCTGTTTTAGTCAGTTTCTATTCATTATGATTTTAGCAACTCTGTTAGAGCTTTATAGTTTACCTGCCTGTCCTTAGTTTAGTTAAGTCCCTAATGTCTGGCCATTTTTCATGTTTCCCTGTTAGATTCAGAGCTCCCTGTGCTCCTGCCAGTTCATTGTCCTTTCTCTCCTTCTGCATATATGCCTTACTCCTCTCACCTGTGTAATTTACTCTTCCTGCAGCTCCTTCGGTCTCCCCCCCTATATTGTCCGGCAGTTTAGTCAGGTCCTCCATCATACTACCCTGTTCTAGTTTCATCCTTGCCGTGTTCCTGGTTCCTGTCATTCCTGCCATCCTGTAAGCCTTCATTATTCTAATAAATCACCCTCTATACAAACATGCTGCTTCCCGGCTCTTGTCTGTGCTTCAGTACTACTACAAACACTACAAACCTTACACAATCTATCCAGTTGTCAGACCGACTCACTGTAAAGAGCTAAAATAAGGCAGAACAAGAACAAACAAAATGGCATATGTATGAACAAAGTTTTTAAAGTTTGAGTTTTTTTTAAAAAGATATCAGAAACTTTAGCACTGGCCTCAGGTTGACCAGCCGTTGGCTCAAATCTCAAACAGGTTTTCTTTCAGCACAATATTTTGTTTTAGACTTCTCCACAGGTTTATCCCTGACTTTCTGCTATGTTCCTTGGTCTTCATGATGCTGTTTGTTTATTAATGTTCTCTAGCAAACCTCTGAGGCCTTCATAGAACCGTTGTATTCATACTGAGATTAAATCAACCACAGGGGAATTCTTTCTTTACTGATTAGGTGATTTCTGGGGTAAGTTGTCCTTGACATTCTTTAAATAAAATCCGAGTAAAGGGGGTTGAATACAAATGTATGCCATACCTTTCACTTTGTCATTTCGAAAAGATGTAATTCTTCTCCACAACTATCGGATAATTACATTAAAGTCTGTGGTCATTTTGTCACAAAATGTAAAAAATAAAATAAAATTTGTAAATAACTTTGGTAGGCACTGTCAAGGGTGGATTGATGATCATAATTCCCTATGACTTATCCATTTATGTCTTGTCCGCTAATGCACACTTGTGAGAAACATTTAGATTACTGAAAGTCGGGGAACCTTTTACAAGGTTTAACTTGTGCCCACAAGTCGACTCCCTCCTGATTTCACCTCAAGCTGTAATGCGTCTTTTCCTGCTGTTTCACCTTCGCTTATATGACCACCACCTGCTCTCCTGCAGTGCACCAACATGCCATGTAAAAAACCCTTTGTATGGAGAAATGGCTTCCACAGGTTAGAGTGGCCTGAGGACAAGCTCTCCTGCTGGGCAACGGCAAACACACTCAAACACTTTGTCTTTTCACTGGTGAAAGCTTAGCGCCTACTTTTAAACTTTGTCGGATGCAAGATTAAAAGTTGTTGATCTGTTTTAGAGCTTTCTGTGCACAAGATGCAAACAGTAATGGCTTAACAACTTAAAGAGGAACATATGAAAAAAGTAGATTGAATAGAAATTATATTTGCAGCTTGTTTCCTTGTGTTTTGTTGCCATATAACTACAACACAGTTCTGTTGGGAAAGGCAACCGACATAAATGGCCACACTCTTTGGCACTTCCTGCTGCGTCTTGCTTTCAGTACAGAGCTATTTCAGAGGTTATTGATGCGTCTGCCAACTGGGCGCTTTCTAAGCAACCACCCTCCTGCAACAGGTTACAAGTCCAGCTTTCCGCTCATTAGGGTCTAATTGATTGTAATCTGGCCTTTGAGAAGTACCGGCTCGCTATGGGGTTGTTCAGCACATGCGAGTACCCCCACTGTCCCTACTTCTTCTGCACCTCACTCACCAGCAGTTCCTGGAGTACAGACACAATTGGTCCCCTCACATGGAATCATTAAAACGGGCAGGATAGCATGAGCTCTTTCATACATTGGGCCTCTCTGGAGCAGCTTGAGACCAGGGACAGTAGCCGCTCCGCCTGCCCTGTGGGAGAGCCCCATCCTGGGCTGCCTATTGTTGGCCTCAACCCTCGGCCGGCGACCTGCGGCTCTGGCTGCATTGGCTTGATTTGTATGCCAAAGTTCTCTACTAAAGAAAGTCATGCAGGGGAGCTTGGTCAATATTGGTTTTAAGAGCTGGAGGAAAAATGTCAAAATGTTAAATTCTATTGACATCCCCCTACTGCTATTTGTTTCTATGGCAAAGAGCCTAGTGAGCCATTAGTGTAAACATGGCTTTGTCTTAGAGATCATGCTTCCAGCAGGAGGTTTGCAGAAAAAAACCTTGAGATAGTGGGTCTGATCTGGCTTAAAAGTGGCCTTGCTAAAGAGCTGAAGGGTTACATATAGACAATGCAAAAAAAAATGTCTAAATAAATTAATTAATTAATTAACTGGATCTTTAGGCTTTATTATTTTACTTTATTTTTTACTATTTTAAAAACCAAGGGTCAGCATTGCTTTAATCAGAACTACTTTTTAGCATCTCATCCATGCAATGATCTTTGTAAATGCAAATTTACAATACATGTCATTGTTCAGAAGGGTATAAGCAAACAGCTGTTTTACAGCAGCAAAGTTTCCTTCCTGTTCTCAGCTCTGTTTGGTCTCCTTCAGGAATATGGGATTCTTCACTATAATCAACGCCGAGCCATAAACCATTTATCCTAGATTGGTTCCCTCCCTTTTTCTCTTTGCTTTCTCGTATGCTCCCTTTTTTTCTCTTGCCTGTTTAAACCTAACTTTATAGGGTGGCAGACTGATGTGTTGATTCAAACAGTCACTTCCTTCCCATGGAGACAAGGAGGGACATGACATCAGTAACAAAGAAAAACCTAAAAGGAAGTAACATTTTAACTGGACCAGCAACACTCTCTCTGAATTTACTAATTTGTTTTACGAGTTTCACCAAAAATGTTTTTTTTCATTCTCTTTTATGAATGTAGCTTTATATTTTTTAATAAATGACAGACATGCATTGTTTGAAAACAACACATCACTGAAAGGTAAAAAATCTCTCAACGAACACTGAAGGGTGAACAAAAGTAGCAAAAACAAGCGATGTGGTTTCTTACACTTGCCCTTCTTTAACCAGCATAACGAAAGAGTCTAAAATGGTTACTCTGTAGCAGCTGATATGCTGTATAAACTACAGTGTCTAGTCTCCAACATGTATTATAAAAAACAGTCCAAGTTGGTGTCCAACAGGACAATGACCCGAAACATTCTGCTAAAGCAGCACTTTAAAGTGAAACATTTTAATGTGTTGGAATGGCCTAGTCAAAGCCCAGACTTTAATCCAAGTGAGAATCTGTGGTTAGACTTGAAGATTAATGCTCACAAGCAAAAAACACCCAGGAAGAAGGAGCTGGACCATTGGCAAGATGTGGCAAGCTCATGGAGACTGATCCAGTGTTTTCTGCTATTTCTGTATTTAAACATGTTGTTATAAGTCTGTTTTTCTAACAGTTGTTAGCCCAGCAACTGAGAACAACATGTAGCAAACCCTGCTGGTTCTTGAACTTGCAACTCAACTCACAGTGAATGACGTCACTGAGTGTGATGTAATTCCCAGGTCATAGTTCAGATTTTTGAGGCAAACTTAAATAGCACCAATTCTGGGTTGTCTTGTTTTAATTTCCACCTGGTAGTAAAATGCTGCTACCTACACTACCACAGGACAGTGACGCACCAAGTTGATTAATTCGTATGGGGCTTTTCTAAGATATGGTGCCTTTTGCAACACACCAAAGCAACAACAACAGGAAGGATGCCAAAAAAGATTTGGCATCCAGGTTTATTTTGAAAATATTATATTGCTGGAAATAGAACCACACATGAGCTCACAGAGTTGCACAGATGGAAAAAAAAAAAACAGCCACAGGTGAGCCCACGTAGTTATATCGTTAAAACTGCAGCTACACATGAGCACACGCAAAAGAGTCAGAAAAAACTTTTCTTTTCCATCAGAAACATTGTTTTCAGTAACAGAACCTGAGACAATTAGAGAACTTCCTCTGACAATCCTAACATGCTAATTTTCTAAAACAAAAACATTGAATAGGCAACATTCCTAAAAAGTAGAGCAGAACAGCTGACGCAATAAGCAAAATTTCATTATTTTAGATAGAAAGAACTAAAAAATAGTTTTGTGAAAAACTAAATACATCTTTATATATGGACTACGGTTGAACGTCACACTGTCTCTCTGTGTTGTTCTCCAATCTTTTGTTTACGGGCACATACGTGCACCCAAAATGGGTGCCGAGTGCTGGAGCAGTGGTAGAGAGAGGCGTGGCTTGATACACATTTTGTTTTGGTCTACAGACAGAGCTGGTCTACAGAGAAGCGCCACCTAATGGTGAAATATTGCTTAATGCTCCTTTAAGATTAACTTAATTAAACAATATTCATATGTAAGTATTTGCCTTTTCTAAAATATGTTTTGAAATCCTTGGTTAAGAGCTAAGTTTATAATGGCAACCTAAGATCCAGTCTGTTGTTTTAGTGACACCTTTTGAGGCATGCTAATTATCATTTTATGAATAAAAGGTCAAGCACAACCACGGTTGGCTGTTTTTTTTTCTGTGTATGTCCATGTCAGTGTGGTGGCAACAAAAAATAAGAAAAATAGCAGCATTTCTGCTAAAAATGTCCATCTATAGTATGTTTTGTTTCAGGTTTGGAGTATATCATGGACAAAATTAGTAAATCGAAAAAATGCAGCTCCCGTGAGATACTTTTTACAACCTCCTTTTTCTAAAACGACCACACTTAGTATTGTTCTATTATATATCAGAAGATGGTTATACTAAAAGACATCTATTTGACCTTTCATTGTTACACACTCACGCTAGATTCTCCAGAGTCCTCCTATTTTATGATCTTGTTTCTTCAGCTCACCATACAGGTTATTTTTTGTAGCATTTTAGGTCAAGGGACTGGGTTGACAGATGGAAAACTTTGTGTGGTGAACCATGTCTGTGATGATTTGGCCACGGATTATTGTTCTGCCGAAAGACCAAAGAATATCCCTTTTCAGTTTTCTGGTAGAGCCAAAAATTTGCTTTATTCAAAATATCCTGGAATTTCAAAATAGATAATTAAATCCATGCATTCCAACAAGGTTCCTTAGGTCATTTGGAAGAAAAACAAAAACAAAACGAGCCCACATCATCACAGATCATCTACCATGGGATGGAAAAAATCTCCAATTCCATTTATTCATTCTGTTCAGCCTAACCCAATTCTCAATCTTTATTTCAGCTGACCAAAACAAAGATTTTCAGTTAAATTCACAGTAGAGTTTAGGAAACTCCAGTTGATATACTGGTTTTTATTCAGTTTTTTGTTACCCAAACTCTTTGCAGCCGCTGTCTTACAGTGATATTTGGAGATTTCTTTCCATCCCATTGGCATCCTGCTCTCATCCACACGGTGGCTAATAAAAACTGACCTTTGTATGCATATCCAAAAGAAACAGATGATCGTGTATTACTTATATCAATTGAACACTGTATGAATAAAAAAAATTGCTTAAGTTGCATTTAATAAAAAAAACTATGACACCTTTAAAAATAAGCTAAATATTCTGATAATATATATATATATATATATATATATATATATATATATATATATATATATATATATATATATATATATATATATATATATATATATTAGGGCTGTCAAATTAAATTAATTTCGATTAATTAATTTAAAAAAAATTAACGCAAATTAATCGTATAGGGTAGTTCACGCGTGACGTCAGCGCTACATCCGGGTCACGGTGGTTGGCAAAAACAGTACTGTTCTCGTCTACTACATGACAAAACGGGTGATTTAGAGCGTACTTTTAGTTTGTTTATTTTTGGATTCTAAGCAATGTCTACCACTTGTTGCGCTCCCGGTTGCACACAGAGGCATTCCAAATCGTTGTATGTACGTTTCTGTCGTTTACCGAAGGAGGAAGGACGAAGAAAGAAATGGATATTTTCAATGAAAAGAGCGCAGGCAGACACTCCCAATGGACTGGGGGGGCCATCATACTGCGACAGAATTTGCAGTCTACACTTCATCTCCGGTAAATACAACTTAATTCTGCTCTAGTCACTGTTCTACTTAAATAGCGGCGGAGGGGAGGTGGCGATCGCTAGACGGGCCGGAGAAGCGGTAGCAGCAGCAGCCGTTGGCTGCTGCTGCTTCAGACAACGGCGGCTCCGCCCGTTCACGGGCTGCGGCAGCAGAAGCCAGCGGCAGCAGAAGCCAGCGGCTGCTGCGTAAACACTACACGGGCCGGAGAAGCCGCTGCTACAGCAGCTGCTGCTGCTATTACGCCCCCGTTCACGGGCGCTAGTACTTCTGTGTTTACGCTGCAATGTCGCCGACACCCCCACCCATTTTAACAAGACAAAAACACCTAAATAATCCGTAGTGAAAAATGTTTTTTTTTAACCTACCGGGCCTCTGCTGAGACGCGGCCTGTGTCCGACGCCGCTTTGTGCTATTGCACAAACATGTGTGAACAACATCCATCCATCCATCCATTTTCTGACCGCTCATGGAGTAGAGGGCGTTGCTGAAGCCTTTTTCCTGATATAAAATAACTGTAGCCGTCCAGTGGTTTCAGGGGCTTTCATGCTCTCTCGTGTGTACTAGCCTGCGTGTTTATAAGGTAGCTGTATATGTCGCGGTACTGAACGCTTGACCAGCATTTCAATTAAATTTTCAATTCAATTCAATTTTATTTATATAGCGCCAAATCATGAAACATGTCATCTCAAGGCACTTTACAAAATCAAGTTCAATCATATTATACAGATTGGGTCAGATTATACAGATTGGTCAAAATGTCCTATATAAGGAAACCAGTTGATTGCATCAAAGTCCCGACAAGCAGCATTCACTCCTGGGGAACCGTAGAGCCACAGGGAGAGTCGTCTGCATTGTACATGGCTTTGCTGCAATCGCTCATACTGAGCAAGCATGAAGCGACAGTGGGAAGAAAAACCACCCATTAACGGGGAAAAAAAACCTCCGGCAGAACCGGGCTCAGTATGAACGGTCATCTGCCTCGACCGACTGGGGTTACAGAAGACAGAGCAGAGACACAACAAGAGAGACAAAAAAGTACACATTGATCTAGTAATCTGTTCTACATTAGATTGTAATAGTCGGTGATCTGTCCTCCCTGGATGATTTCACAGTCAACAGAACGTCAGACCAGGTGTACCTACTATGAAGAAAAAAGAGAGAGAACAAAAAGTTAAAAGCTGAAATGACAACAGTCATTTCAATGTAATGCAATGCAAATCTGGAGAACAGTAGACTGGAGAACAGTAGAAATCAGCAGAGTGAGAAAAATAGGCCCTGATGTCCTCCAGTAGCCTAAGCCTATAGCAGCAAAACTATAAAGGTAGCTCAGAGTAACATGAGCCACTCTAGTTATAAGCTTTGTCAAAAAGGAAGGTTTTAAGATTAGTCTTAAAAGTAGACAGGGTGTCTGCTTCACGGACCAAAACTGGGAGTTGGTTCCACAGGAGAGGAGCCTGATAGCTAAAGGATCTGCCTCCCATTCTACTTTTAGAGACTAGGAACCACCAGCAGACCTGCAGTCTGAGAGCGAAGTGCTCTGTTAGGAACATACGGGGTAATCAGAGCTCTGATATATGATGGAGCTTGATTATTAAGGGCTTTATACGTTAGAAGAAGAATTTTAAATTCTATTCTTGATTTAACAGGAAGCCAATGAAGGGAAGCTAAAATTGGAGAAATATGATCCCTCTTGTTGATTTTCATCAGAACTCTTGCTGCAGCATTTTGGATCAGCTGAAGACTTTGAATTGCATTTTGTGGACTTCCTGATAGTAAAGAATTACAATAGTCCAGCCTTGAAGTAACAAATGCATGGACTAGTTTTTCAGCATCACTCCTGGACAGAATGTTTCTAATTTTCATTTTCACAGACTCGCTCCGTCCCTTCAGGCTTTTGCTGTGTGGATCTGGCAATCTGACACCATCAACCATCAACTTACTCTTAAAACGATCTTGTAGTACGTTATCTAAAGAAGAAAAATACGTAGAGAACTCGTCAGTTTCTCTGTTTGCGTCCGCCATTGTGTTCGCCTTTTGCCTACCAGTCCGGCGCGCATGCGCGAAAAACCCGCATCAAAACAATAACAATGAACTACCCTATAGGGTAGTTCACTGCTATTGTTTTGATGCGGGTTTTCATCCATTTATTTTCATTGTGTCCCCTACGTTACTGTGTGCCACATATGCCACAACGACACATGTTAAAACGTCTGAAGGCATGAAATGTGAATAAGAGTTTTTGAACTTTAATTTATCTAATGCTGATTATTCATTGAATCATTTGAATTTAAATATTTAAAATGCTTTCACAGCAAAAATTATATGCGATTTAGATTAATTAATTACAGAGTATGTAATTAATTAGATTAATTTTTTTAATCGATTGACAGCCCTAATATATATATATATATATATATATATATATATATATATATATATATATATATATATATATATATATATGTGTGTGTGTGTGTGTGTGTGTCTTTTCTTCACTAATTACTAATAGTTCACTAACTATTGAATGACAGCCAAAATTCCCCTCCTGGAGGGACTTATAAAGTACGAGTATTGTGTTCGACTCAAGTACTGGTAGTAGCTCTCGTGAAAACCACATTGACTTCAGAGAAAGGCATCTGCCACCAGGGCGAGAGGGCACTCGTGAAAGAAATGTAACAGTCGTGAAAGGAAGACGCATGTGGTTACAGCTCAACCTACATATCATATTTGCTCATTGTGATGCCCTTCGACCAGGCCCCTTCTGGTGAGAGAATGAGCAAACATCTCTCTCTCCCATGTAGAACCGCTGTAAACCAGAGACTGAAAGACGAAGAACAAAAGAGGGGTAAAGAGCAGTCAAAAAGTCAAAGAAAAGCAGCCTGGGAGCAGTTTAAACAGACTATATTGGACCTCACTGCTACTGATACCAACTTAACTAGACAGGAGACACTGAGGGACAAAAACCTAAGCCTTACACCTCTCTGTGAATGATCCCTTAAACAGTGGACATCCTCACACTGAGGCCATATGGACGTATTTGATGAGGCTGTCACTGTTATATCGGTTCTCGTAGAAACTACATTCTTCTGTTCCTACCAGTAATTTTGATTTGATTTTATGAACCTTGCCAGACCTGAAATTGATGAAAGTCCTCATGTCATGATCTTTTCTTTAGTTAAAACTACTAGTTTAAAAACTTAAAGTATTGCCCCTACTTACTTTAGTTCTGTTAAAAAAGGAGTAAACTTGTAACTTTAGCTACTTCACCAAAATGACATCATGAGAAAGCACCTGTTGCTACTTGCCCAGGAAACAGCTGCCCATCTATTATTGTTCTAGTTTTGGTTTATGGTCAGCATGAAACTCTCAACAATGCCCCAGTGGATGACAATGGCTGAAGTAGAAGGTAGTGTGAAGGGCATGAAGTTTTAAATGAAGAGCAACATCAGCTATTTACTTGTTTTTATTGAGCTGTTAAGACGACCGGCACAGCCGTAAAGTAAAACAGAGTCATCCACACCTTGTTGTCAGGCCTGCTATCAGATACATTTATAGGGTACAAAGGGGGCTGCACAGTTTATTTAAGGACACACAGCAATATACACTGCTCCTTGTGCACCTTTATTTAAAACAATATAGGAGAGTAATGTTCTTGAAACAGTCAACTTTGTCTACCCTTTCAGCCAATGAATAGTTTTTATCAGGTTATTTTGTTATATAGGCTTTTTATTGGTCATTGTCATATTAACCAAAAAGCAGACAGGAACTTGTAAGCTGTACAGTCAAAACAAGGATTTAATCGAATACATAAAAACAAACTTGCAACAGGTACGAGGAGAAAAAATGCCAAAATCAGGCAAAACCACAAAGCAACAGGGAGCATGAAAGCAAACGGAAGAAACCAGCAATGAAAAATGAAAACCAGGGAGTTTAAATACAGAGGGAGGCAGGAAGGATAAAAGTAAAGCAGAAAAGGGTGAAGGCAATCAGGAGGAAATGAGGAACATCTGAGGCCAACAGAAACAGATGAGCAGAGGGGATGAGTGCAATAACCAGGAACTGAAGGGAAATGCATGGGAGGGATCTAACAGGAATAATACAAAATGTACAAAGAATAAACTAAGAATCTGAGCCACAACAGTAGGAACATGTTAGCGACAAGGACATATAATCAGGACAAAAACAGAAACACAGGAACCCAACAAGTCAAACACCAAAGAATAATAAGCATAAGAGAAAAAAACAGGCCTAAGGAACAAACTGGCAAAGAAAGACAAAACACATACACAAGAAAAAGTCTAAACCAAAACACCTGGAGATTGTGACAGTCTTTGCTTGGTAGTTTGTCACAAGTCATTGTGCTGAGATGAGAGCAAAATGGGACCTTTTGGGCACAGTACAAAATGCAATGTGTGGGGAAAATCTAAGACTGCTCATCATCCTGAACACAGTTATTCACATGGTGAGCTAGAAAATTGAAGCACAGTAGTTTAGATCAGTGGTTCTCAAATGTTTTATGACAACTACTACCTCAGTAAACAACACATTTTCAAAGAACCACCATCTTGACAAATATTGAAAAAATCGCTGTTCACTGTCATGGGTTTCAGATTTTACTGGGATAATTTCCTCCACTTCCCCCTATCTCTTTAGATGTTTCTGATGGAGCAAAGATCAATGTGCTTGAACAACTTAAGGATCCGACATTATTAAGCGGACATGAGCCCGCAGACGTCCGTGTGGAGTCCACTCAGACAGGTACGCCCAGAGCTCATTTTTTACGACCACATACACAGACTCACCCTCTAAACTTCTCGGCGGCAAGAAGCCTTCACATCGAACTGTTTTATATCAATCAATCAATCAGCTTTATTTCTATAGCACATTTTAAAAACCGCATGGGTGACCAAAGTGCTGCACATTAAAACAAGAAAAGGTAAAAAAAAGTTATAAACATACAAAACATACACACACATCATCAAAAGCTAAAAACCTGGTTCATGGAAAGAGTGTTTTAAAATGCCATACACGACAAGATTACAGTGTATTAAAAGCCAGGAAAAGTGTATTTTTAAAAGAGATTTAAAATAGGAAAACAGGAGGCCTGTCTGATACTCAATGATACGTTTTTCCATAACTTAGGAGCAGCAACACCAATGCTCCGTCACCTCTGAGCTTCAGCCTAGTTTTAGGGACTGCCAGCAGCAGCTGATCAGCTGATCTAAGGGATCGGGGTGGGCAGTAAGGCTGAATCAGCTCACATAAATCTGATGGAGCAAGGTATATGTGACATCCAGCTTGATGCACTGCGCTGCTCCGAGCAGACAGTAGTGTAGCGTCACAGTCCCTCTCTGTGTAGCACTGACAGGTGTGCGGTGGGTGCCTGCTGGAAATGAAACGGCTCTAGGTGCTCACAGTAAGCACACAGTACGCCTGAGGAACCTTTATTGGTTTGGCTGGTGTTGCCAATCTGTTTGTACTTACGTTGCGAACAATTATAACCAAAATGTCTTCTCAGTATTACTAAAAACTCCCAGCGTACCACCAGCGGTGCTTGTATTACAACTTGAGAACCATGGGTTTAGGTAACAGCATATTTATGCGTTATAATGGTCAATGTCCAATTTATAGATGCCACCAAAAGACTCACAGTTGGTCTTTCTTGGTCTCTGACATGGTGTTATTGTTTTCTGTCGTTGTTGTTTGTTTGTTTTTTAACCAAATTACCAATTTCAGGCACTTTTCAAAACTATATACGGCGCTGCCTTTAATTTGGGGAGTGGACTCGCATAGTGATCTGTGTCAGCAACACCTGAGTTGCCTGCCCTGGGCTACCAGAAGAACACATGAGCACTGATATAAATTACATGTAATAACATGTAAAGACTATAAGCTGGATGTTATTTCTCCAAGTATGCATTCCTTTTACCTCCTAAAGGAGGCATTATGTGAGGTATTGAAAGCTGCAACTAAAAAGAAACATTAATATGTGAGGAAGAAACTATAAAGAGTACCCTGTGGTGGGACTGAGGTAATTCTCTCTGTAGTCACAATGCAATAAATGTTTCCAACAATGAATACACTGGGTGCACATAAGCACTTCCTCAATTTGTGCTTTGATGCTCTATAGTAGTTTAAGTGAAACAGGAACACAGTTTGCTCTAAAAACCTAAGCTTTGACAGCTGTTCAGCACAGGATTAAATGTGTCTTCAGGCAGAAACTTGCGATAAAAAAAATTATTCACAGTGCCTTTTTTTCTGCAAACAATGAAGAAACAGATCCTCTAATCCGGTACCACAGGTGCTCAAATACCTGTGCAAGCAGAGTTAATGTCGATAAAAGCTCACAAGAGAGAGAAAAAAGGAGCGAGCAAAGGTTCCCACACTTTGACTGTTTTGTATCTCTGTGTCCTTTTTTCCCCCCCTCCTGCTCCCCCCTCCTGCCAAAATGCAAAGCAGCACGCCAGCCATGAATGAAAAACAATGATGGTGGGAGGGGGCAGAAAATGAATAGACGGGAGCAAAAGCAACACGGACTCGTGTAACTCACCTGTTGGTGAGAGTTTTTCTTTTATGTTTTGTTTGCTGTTCATTCAGACAGCGGGCGGCTGGGCGGCTCCTCCCTGAGGCTGCCTCCGTTTCCAGGTAGAGGAGCGAGCGATGGGAGGAGAGTTCCCACCACGCTCCCTAACCGTTCTCACAGCAGCTCATTGGTGCAAAGTTGCCTCATGGCTGAAACACGACACTCCTGCAGTGGTGCGGGCAGGTGTACGGAGCTGCAGGGCAGAGGGAGCAGAGGGAGCAAGTGTGTGCCAGACAGGAGGACAAAGAGACTTGCGAGGAGGAGGCGGAGGGTGATGAAGTTTCGCTCAGCTTGATCATGCCGTCAGACGCAATGAGTATCACACATGTGAAGTGTAGCTCAGCCTGTGTGCGCGCGCGCGCGTGTGGTTGCAGCCTGTTTCTCTTTGTGTTCAGCAGCTGCTTCACCAACCTGAAGTCATGTGTACACAAACAGAGGGTATTTTGCCAATACATAGGCAAATGAGCCTTTTTATTCAAATGATGGTGGTTCCCACAATCACTTCTGCCTGAATGATTTTCTTCAGTTTTTCTCGAGCTCGTTTGCTTTGGTGCAAGCCATGTTTATGAGGAGTTTTTTTTTCTTTTTTTGTTTTTTGTGTGTGCTTTATTTCTTGTTTCCTCTGTAAACATAAAACAGTTGAAACTTTCCTCCCGGAAAAAACAACAACTTCTGACCCGTTTTCTGGTCACTTTTTAACCATGGATTTGGATGATTTAAGATAAGATAGACTTTATTGATCTCACAGTGGAGAAATTCACGTGTCACATCGGCTCAATAATCAAAAGAAGGTGCCAAAAGGAGGAAAAGGTGCATGAGGTATATTTCAAGCCAGTTGGGAGCATTAGTCCGCTGCTACAGGAACATGCTTTAAAACGCTGCTTTTTTGTCAATCTTTTGGGTGTAGCAAGGCACATTCTGATTGTCACCAACTGTAACAGCCTTTGGCATACGTTTTCTATTTTTTCAACCCACGATCTAGAAACACAAGTAGGTGGTTTCTTCTTCCAGTAAGCAGAAAAAAACATGTCTGCAGTAAATGGGGGCTGACTTAGTTAGATCCTTGCTCTAATATTCTGTAGTATTGTAAGCCGCTTTGAGGCCTTAGTGCAGGGAATGTCCAAACTTTTTGTCATATGGGCGTATTACTTGCAGGCAAAAAATATGTTATTAAAAAATTGTTTATCTTTTTTGTTATTGTTTGATTGATTAAATAAAATGGAAACAATTTCCTCTATTCTCAGCCATTAGAACAGGATTTAGGTTGGTCTTTCTTTGAAAACGCTCACTCAAGCGTAATAGTTGAATTGAAAGTTTTGGTTGCAGCAAAATCTGTTTCTGCAGGTTTATACATGTTTATACAGACATGGCCATCCACTTTAGCCGGCAGGCCGCACAAGATCACCATTATTCAGAAACACAGTCAAGATCCCCCTGGTGAGTCTGGAGGAACTGCAAAGATCTGTAGCTCAGTTGGGACAAACAGCTATTAGTTGTGAACTCCACAAATCTGACCAGTATGCAAGAGTGGTAACAAGAAAAGCTATTGTTGAAAGAAAGTAATGCTAAATCCATCTTAAAATTTGCCATAAGACATTTAGGGAACATTTTAGATAAGTGGAAGAACATGGTCTGGATAGATGAGACCATAACTGAACAAATAAAATGCCATTTGTCGCAGAAAACAAACTACCTGATCAAACAATTCATGCTGTGAAACATAACAGCAGGGAAACCCTGGATTAATACCTGTTAGCGCCTCCAAAAGAGTTGAAGCTAGGATGGAGGTTTCCTTTCCAGCAGGACAATGACCCTAAAACCACTGCCAGAGCAACAACGAAGGAGTTTAGATCAAGGCATATGTTAGAAAGGTCCAGTAAAAGTCCAGACCTGTATCCAATAAAGAATTTGTAGCAAGATTTGAAAGGTGATGTTAACAGGTGTTCTGTGTCCAATCTGAGCTTTTATAAGGAAGAAAAAACATAATGTTCCCTCTCAAGATGTGTCTACAGTCTTGAATCAGCGGTCTGAAAAGAAATGAGCATCACCTTTTTCAGATTTTATTTATTTTTTGGTCAAAAAGTTGCAATCTATAAGTCACTCTCTTTCCACTTCACAATCTACACTATTTTGTGTTGGTCTATCAACTAAACCCAAATAAAACACCCTGACGTTTGTGGTTAAAAGAAGAAAATATGGACCTCCTGTCATGTATTTGTCTTTGGATGAACCCAGAATACACACCACACACACACACAAGGAGCTAGTTCATATGCAGGTTTATTGAAGTGAGATGCTTTGACAGGAGGAAACCAGAGTCAGTTGCTGGAGCGGGTGAATACTGAGTGCGGGACCAGGAGGACGGGAGGAAGAAGGAGGTGCAGACGGGAGCAGGAGCTGGAGGACCGGAGGGGGATCTTGGAGATGCTGGGCTGCTGACAAACCAGAGATGCAGAATGAGACAGTTATTGGGAGAGCAGGGCCGCTGGAGTACAGGAGATCCAGGCAACAAAGCAGCAAGCAAACTAGGAGCACAGGAGTAGCAGGCAGTCCAGCAACAGAGCAGAGGGCAAACTTGGAGCACAGGGGTGGCAGAAAATTCAACAGCTAGCAGAGGCTTTACTTGAGGCACAAGAAGACAGGAAACCCAGCAGCTAGCAGAGGCCTTACTTGAAGCACAGAGGTGGCAAGAAATCCAGCAGCTTGCAGAGGCCTTACTTGAAGCACAGAGGTGGCAGAAATCCAGCAGCTAGCAGAGGCTTTACTTGAGGCACAAAAAGGCAGGAAACCCAGCAGCTAGCAGAGGCCTTACTTGAAGCACAGAGGTGGCAGAAATCCAGCAGCTAGCAGAGGCTTTACTTGAGGCCCAGAGGAGGCAGGAAATCCAGCAAGGAACAAACTAGGCTGACAGACGTGGAGTGAGTGGAGACTGATGACGAACCGGCGGGGAAGAGAAGACTGAGGGAGGCTTTTGTAGGGAGGCTGGCAGGTGGAGTGAGTTCTGATTAATTAGTGCCTAACAGGTGTGACTGATTGCTGAGGGAGTGAAGGGTGAGCTGAGTGAGAGGAGGAGGAGGAACTGAAAAACAACAGGGCAAAATGCCAGACCAAAACTGAACCATGACACCTCCCCTCCCCTCCGGCCCTGTAAGGGCATGCAGGTATAGACTGTGGATGAATTGATGGATGAAGATTTGATGGATGAAGATGACAATACATAAGAAATTCCAAATCTAAATATAGGTAGAAATTCCTTTTCATAACACTTTATTACAGTAGATAGATAGATAGATAGATAGATAGATAGATAGATAGATAGATAGATAGATAGATAGATAGATAGATAGATATCATAACAAAAAAAGCTTTTTAAATCCATATTCTCACATTTCGAAAAACTTTTTTCATCTGCTAGAGGTTCAACAAGTCATTCATGCATTATCTCCGCCAAGGCTGGTATTTGTGTCCAAATTTAGAGCAGATACACAAAGATATCAGTGAACTTGCTCTGCTCCCAGGCATACCATGAATCTCTGGGTGGCTTCCTGAAATCAGCTCTTATCACAGGATATCACTTCAGCGGTGCACGGTGACAGTTGACTTCCTGGTACCGCTTTCAAGAAGGCATGTTTCCCATGGTCGGCACAGGCACGTCCACACCTGGAATCGTGCCGCTGTCGTTTAAATACTAGCATTTAAACATTTACGTTATGCTTTGCAGGCGCCAGTCAAGGCACGTATCATAGGCAGTAGTCAGCAGGTAAATAAAGTTTTGTTTCTTTATTCTAGTTCAGAGGTTGTTTTTGCCTTTGTGTGATTTTAGTTAAGATACACAATGCTTCATAGTTACTGGATTCTGTGCGGGTGGTGCCGCGGAATATTTAATTTACGTGAGGTATAAAGAAAACTGTAGCTCATAGGGACGTTTCTAATATTCCATGTTTTCTGGAATCTAAATCTAAACAAAAAGCAATTGTTAGATGGTGAATTCCTCTCTGAGACATAAACAATCGTGTCTGTGAACGCGTGTGGGGGGGGGGGGGGGTGTAGGGGAAAAATTGTAAGTGTGTGACTGTGTGAGAGAGAAAGGGGGTAGGTCTGGCTTCTGCCTCTGTCAGTTAATGTGAGCTAGTCTACAAGCCAGGCAGTGGGCCCGGCTGCGTGCCTGCTGGAACAGCACGTGTGTGTGTGTGTGTGTGTGTGTGTGTGTGTGTGTGTGCGCGTGTGTGTGTGTGTGTCTGTGTGTGTGTGTGCGCGCGCATGCATGGGCCGCTGACGGGACCTGTCACTATCAGGCCCACACATCTCTGGCACTGTCTGTGTTGACACTCTGCCCGAGGGGGAACGAGCCTGCAGAGGTTGTGGAGAGCAGCGGTTTCCCACGGCTGCTGCTCTCGCTCTCGGCCCTGCCTCTGCATTCCTGGGCTGCCAGCGCTCTGTAAATGTTTGGACAGCCTTGAACAAATAACACACCTTGAAAGGCACAAGCACAGAGGCCTCTCTGCTGCTCCCTGCACACTCCTTCTCTTCATCCACTTCCTTAAGCTCCCTTGGCCACAACGCTCCCACCCCAAACCCACTCGCACCATGGTTCGTCCTGGACCCACCTGACTGCTGCCCTGCTCAGATTTTCCCATTGCTCTCAGACACACAAACACCACCATTAACTGTGGTGCTACCGTAAAGTCGTGCATACAAATTGGTAGACATACACCTGCGTTTGCGTAAACACGCACACACACAAAGACACACACGTCTGCTTCTCTTTGAAACGGAGGAACATAGACCGATCTTGTTCATTAGCAGAAATGTGGCAGAAGAGCTTTTCGTTTGTGATTTCTCTTTTATGTGACACATTATGAAAGGTAAATGTAGCTGAGGTTTTTAAAATTAAAATAAATTATTGCTTTATTTACTGTATATATCAGATGTTTTTTGTATTTTTTCCCACTTATGTTGTGTTGAATATTGCCATAGTGTGAGTTTAAACTACTGTTATCTTTTTGTCCATGTCCGGGTCCAGTCAAGCTATTAGAAATTGTTATATTATCTATATTTTTCTTTTGGTTGCATATGTAAGACTAGAGGATCCAACTTACAAAAGTTTTCACAAGCCTTGTTTTTTTTTGTCTACATTTACATTTATATTTTCTTGGAATTTTATGTGATAGACCAACAAAAAGCGGTGCATTATTGGGAAATGGAAAGAAAATATTTCATGACTTTAACTTTTTTCCCTCCACAATTAATAACCCTAAAAGTAACATGTGCTGCTCTCTGGCCATTCTCTGTAGGGCCACGTTTTACAGCTGCAGGTCTTTTGAGGTCGAGTCTCTGCCAGCTTTACGTGTCTAGAGACTGAAATCTTTGCATCTTCTTCTTTGCAAGATATGTCAAACTCAGTCAGATTAGATAAAGAGCATTTGTGAACATCAGGTTTCAAGTCATTCCGACACACAACTATGCTTTGTTCTGAAGCCTTTCTTTGCTGCTCTTGATGCATGTTAAGGGTTACTTTCCAGCTACAAGGTGAACCTCAGCCACAGTCTCGAGGCCTTTACAGCCTCTAACAGGTTTTCCTCCAGGATTGTCCTGCATTTAGCTCCATCCATCTTCCCATGACCTCTAATCAGAACTGATCGCAAATATTAAGGAGTATTTTTGGACTAAGAATTTTACATCTGAATTTTCTTGTGGGGAAGCAGGGACTTGAATTAAATTAAAATTTAGTCTGGTGAGTTGGTGTTTTAAGTAGTTCTACTGGTGATTTTTAAGTTCAAGTGAAAATGTATTTTTCTACAAGTGCTTCATGTAAGAATAGCTGCTCTTTTGCTCTTGTTCCAGGAAAAGTATGTTTATTTTTGGCTACATGGGCTGAATTGCAGGAGTTTTCAGTTTCCAATGGAGATTACGATAACCTTATTAACAGTCATGTTTATGGACTGTGGAGGGAACTCTGAGTTCCTAGAGAGAACCCACGCATGTATAGGGAGAACATGTAAACTCCATGCAGAAACACCTCAGCCAGGGATTTGAACCCAAGCCCTTCTTGCTGCAAACTAAAGATCATATGATGCAAATTTACACACACTACATTTGCATAGACCATCTTATTTTTTACACTGCTCAGAAAACTCTTCTTGGGCCTTCTTGAGCTAAATCTGAGGTTCCAATGTTTCAATCAAGAAAATTCACACGTCTCGCAAATGTTGTCTCGTGTCTTTTGCTAAACAGGAGAGCAACGCTTTTTTATTTCTCTAAATGGATGCTGAATTGCCTAATGCTTAGTCATTTTGCTCAAATTAGGGCAATACAAACTGTTTTATTCACATTTATTTATGGATAATATTTAAGATCTAATTTAATTATTTAAATTGTCATAAATTTTGATTATTATTTAATCTAATTTTATAAGAAAGAACCCTATGCAATATCATACACATTATCGAAACAGGTGCAGAGTAGCAAGTTTCATTCTTGGTATTAGTCCCTTGATTAAAATTTATGTTTCTTTGTTTCAATATACAATGTTTCTATCTATGAAATATATATTACAATAAGTCACTTGTTTTTTGTTCATAACAGTCATGTTTAATTCGTTTTTGCTAAGGACGGTTGTACATATTTGCATAAGTTTCCGTAACTTTCACACCTGACAGCTTTTCAGTTTGTAAAATCCTGATCCTGTCACCATCAGTTTTAATTTTATTATCTATGTGCTCACAGAGGACTGCGGCCCCACAGACAGTCTCGATATTAAGTGGGTTTTAACAAACAACACAGTTCAGACACACTTCAAACACCACAAAGATTTCCAACCAAAGCTGATTTGTGAACATGATTGTAGATTAAACCCCACAGGAAAACGGCACTTTAATAACAGCTGCTTTCATTAGTTTAGAAATACTGGTGGTTAAGACGCACTGCGAATCAAAGCATCCAAGTTATTATGATGACTGTATAAATCAGCATGACCCTCCAAGGCCCGGTGAGCAGCCCATTCATTGGGCACCAGGCCTGATGATTAACAACAACATGACACAAGCAAGCCTGAACGCGTAAGATTTCCCAAACAGCTCCCAATGCTGCTCCCTGAAGTCTGCCAGCAGCTGTGGGTTCTGGGGTTTCTTGCTCAAAGCAAATCCCACAAAACATAATGGAGGACAACTTCCACCGCTCTCCAAACCTCATGCAGTAGCCGCTCAAACGTGCCTCTGTTTTCATTGTCGGGAAGCCTCGGGGTGCATATTTCAGTAATTTGCCTTTTTGTGCTCAGCAGTTTTGCAGCTGTGATGACATTTGGGTGTCGCCCCCCTGTTTCTCACGATCTTTCTGCCAACGCTGCTCCGGCCACTGGTCGTCAGCCAAGACGGAGGTCTGTGTGTCAGCCCCCACTCCTTATGTACACACATGCGTACTGAGAGACAGCGCTTTGGATATATATGCTGCAGAAAGATTTTCTCGACCACCAAGCATTTTTATACATATAATTTCAGTTTTTTGGGGGGTGTCTTAGCTGTAGGTTAGAAGAGGAATGGGATATGAGTTTTCTACATACACACAAACCTTTGCAGGTTTTTTTTTCTTTCTGAGGATCTTTAGCCTCATTTTAACTTGTTTGCAATACCTCAACCTGTTGTAATTTCAGAGGCAAACTTTTTCTTGTTCCCATAATGTAAAGGAAAACATTAGGGCTCAAAGTCATTAGGATTGTTTTATTATTTTTAGTATTATTTTTGAATAATATTCAAGATTCAATTTGAACATTCTTTTGTAACAATGAGTTTATTTTCTTGCACAAGGCTTGCAAAACTGTATTCTGGTTCTTCAAAATGTTATTGATCGAGTTTTGGATTATCTAGTGAATCTGACACTTGGTTTATATCTGGGCTTTCAGTCGAAAACAAACAGTGTCCCTTGACCAAAACCCCGTCATGCATACTGTTGGGAGTCTATGTACGACTGTCAGTCATGCATACACTGATTTTTGCACATTTATTGTGTGCAGAATGAACAAACTGAAAAACTTTCTCAAATCATATTATTTTACAGGATATATACACGGTGGGAATACTTATTGTGCATCTGAAATCTGCCCTTTGGGTGCAGCCATTAGTGTTTTTGTTGTAATTTGTTCTCACAGATCCTCTGTGTTTCCATTCTGTCTATTAGTCTACCTTCCTCATTCCTCTGCTTAGATTCTTCCCCCAGCTGCTGGGCATTTTGTTGCTTGTGCTCACCTGGTTTTCATGTAGCTCATCTCATCTTCTCCGTGTTTGAGTTCCTGGTCTTTGTTCCCTCTCTGCCGGAGTCTACTGTTGCTTTCTCCCTGGCACCTTTGTGTCCTGTAAGTTTTCAGTTTCTTCAATAAAACATCTCTACATCATGCGTCTGCCTCAATTCAGTTACAATTTGAGCCCACAACAACCACAAAACATGACACCGTCGCTGTCTAGAAAAATGGATGAGACAGGCTGCAGAGCACTGAATGTCACTGGTGAGAGAGATAAGAGCAATACTGATGAAATTTAGTTTTTCATTTTACTAGCCTTTAAAAATATGGAGGCTTCAAACATGTACATAACAATTAAATTTAAGAATCTTAATTTAGTATTGTGATGGGATTCTATAGTGGCCAATACATGTTCTTAAATTACTTGGATCAGTATTTTTGGGTCCAGAAAGCCTCAACATCCTAGTAGAAAGGCAAACCACTGTAAATTGACTCATCCCAAACAGCAACTTCTATGTCTTGTCTTCATCCTTATGAACACACTGAGGGATGGTTTTGCTGTTGGGATGACTAATAAGTGTAAATCTCAGCAGGATGATAGCAGCTCTAACACTGCTCTCCTGTGCTTGTTCTCAGCTGTCCTCCCGGAAACCTTGCTCCAGCTGCTGCCCATTACAGCAGGAATGTATCCCTGGGTCAGATGGCAGGAGCATGGTGGCACATTAATGACAGACTGACCATGGGTCCGGGCCACGTTTGAGTTATTAGCATGGCACACTTGAATCCTTCCCATGCCCCTTTTCTGTCCCTCCCTGCACCACCCGCCCCGACAGCAGCTGCTGGACTACGGGATTCCTGGAGTCAGGAAGCAGGGAATGTGTGTGTGTGTGTCACAGGGAGGGGATTTTATGGGGTCATGGTGTCCAATTAATTGGTCGGACATGCATGCCGATGGTTCCTGT
Organism: Fundulus diaphanus; assembly: GCA_037039145.1. NCBI lineage: Eukaryota > Metazoa > Chordata > Actinopteri > Cyprinodontiformes > Fundulidae > Fundulus > Fundulus diaphanus. The sequence goes on along the minus strand of CM073129.1, from coordinate 26,598,162 downwards.
TTGGTCTGTTATGGTTTCAGGAAGATCATCAAATCACTTGACACAGCTGGGACAAACTGTAGATTCAAAAACAGTGAGCAGCAAGCAGAAACACACCGGGAAGTCAGTTCATGCGTAATAAAATAAATAACTTTTATTTTAGAGAGAAGGAAATTGTTTAATTTATTGGCTCTGGTGTGAGAGAAGTGGCACAAACTGCTGCATGTGATTCATTTCCTGGCTCTGCAGCATCAAAGGGGACCAAAGTCCCGAAGAGCCTTTGAAATTTCAGAGGAACTCAAATAATTGCTCTTCATTTACGGACTCTGTGTTGTGTCGCCGTTGTACATAAAGTCCTTGTATTGTCCCTACATAAAGCATATCAGTTATTGTTAAAACTGGCTGGGCTGGAAGAATTCGAGGACTCCACTCTGGGCACCATATGATCCAGAAAGGGCTTGAAGATTGCGGGTTGCAGTTTTTCTTCACATAGTCCTCCAACATATTCAGACTGGGAGCACCTGGGCGGATCTTTTGGTCTTAATGATATGGCCAACAAAACAACCTAAATGATACTTGAAGGTTTTTTTTTTTTTAGAGCTTGTCACTAATTACAACATGGGACAAAAAAATCAACCCAGCCCTCCCTTAATTGGCTCCTTTTCTTTCATGGACCTATAGATGTCCATTCAGGGATGAGATGGTGGCAAACAAAACCCCTGCTCTCTCCTTGACCCAAAACACATCCTTAATTGCCCCTGCATGGTCAGCTTGCATGGTCAACCCTATGGTAAAGTATCCTGACATGCAACCACAGCACTTTATGGCATGCAAGTAAACACCAGACATAACAACTAAGAAAAAAACAACTTAGAAGAAGGAACTATTCCCATATTTTAGTGTTTTTGTTGGCTCAATCACAGACCTTTCTGCAACAAACTTTAATGTATTTAACTTGTTTTTGATGTGATAGATCAACACAATGCATCTTATAATTTTGAGGTGGAAGGGAAAAGCTGCAAAGAGATAATTTAAATGTCTGGCATGAATTTTTACCCATGACCCGTTGTTGAAGACCCTTAAATAAAATCTGGTGCAACCAATTGCCTTCAGAAATTACCTAAATAATATATGGAGTCCTGTGTGTAACATAATCTCAGTATAAATCTAGCCGTTTTCTCACGGCCTCAGAGGTTTTTAGGAAAGCCGTCGCGTTTTGTAGGTTCACCAAAATGCAGACAAGATTTTGGGATGAGCAAAATGAGGATTCATTGTCAAAAATGGAAAGATTTACAAAAATAACTCAAGAAGAACAGGTAGTGGAGCTAGGGTGGAAAACAGAAGCAACTGAGAAATGGGAAATAAGGGCCAGTGTAATGGGAGAATACCGCGGTAAACAAAGAGAACCTGTGAGCTCAGCTACTGAGGCAGGATGGGAGAACGGTGAATGAACCAGATGAGCTACCCAGAGGAAATGTGGAGCACCTGAGGCAGAATGAAGGCAGGATAGTAGAGGGGGGGGGGACTGATTAAAAGAGGAAGCTGACTTAAGAACAGCAAACCAAGGGTAAAAGAAACAGAGATCTAAGAAAAATAAACCGAACAACATAAAACAACAGAGCACATGAATAAACTAAGAAACCAGTTGCAAAAGCTGGAACTAATACGGCAAGACCTTAAATGGCAAAAATTAACACCGAAATGCACTAAATTCAGCAACATCCCTTAAAAGCATCTGAAAGAACAAGCACAAGAAAAACCCAAACACCCGGAGAAGGTGAAAAGAACATTAGTGAACAAACAGCATCATGAAGACCAGGGAACAGATCAAACAGATCAGGGATAAATTTGTGGAGCAGTTTAAAGTCAATTTGGGAGATAATACCGCACATCATGATGTTGTACTGATGCTTTACTTCAGCAGGGACAAAGACGTTGGTCAGAGTTGATGGGAAGAAGCCTATTAGAGGCTGTAAAACACTCAAGATGGGAACAATGACTACTTTCTAGCTAGACACAGCATTTAAATGGTCCAGTCAAAGTCTAAATTAAAATCTGTGGCAAGGCTAGAAAATAGTAGTTGACAGATGTTCTCCATCACATCTGAATGAGCTCGTATTTTACATACACCGACAGGCAGATTTCTATTTCTAATTGCTTTGTGTTGGCTTGTCACAAAATATTTTTAAAATACAATGAAGTGTGTGGTTTTAATCTCACCGAACGTTAAGTATTCTTCTGTCATTGAGTCCATTGTGGTTCAAAATGGGGTGGACAGTGTGATCAGAAAGGGATGCATCCATCCATCTTATAATACTCTATCAAGTATTATAGGATGGACGGATGGATGAATGAATGGGCAACCTAAATGGATGCATGTATACATTAAACTGCTGTTTTTATCCGGTTCGCTCTTCAGGTGAAATGAAGCATTGCTTCAGTGAGAAAGGGTACCAGGAAGTTTGTCTGTGTCAGACCACTTCCTGTATTCTGTAAACTGTATGCAATTAAATTATTTGGCTGTCTTTATTAATATGAAACAACAAAAATCTGCCCCTTCTAAAACAACAAATCACTGTGATTCTTATGATGACCATATTTTCATGTGCCCTCCATACAATGACAGCTTTTTACCTTTTTGTTTCTCTTTTGCAGCCAGAACCCTGTGGCTTTTCTGCATGCTTTATGGCTTAGTGCAACTCTGCTTTCGAGGTCGTGACCTAGCAAATTCACACATGTGGCATTTGCACAGCGAGTGCATGCCAGAGCATTGCTCCACCAGCAAAATGACCCGCATGGCATGAGGAGAACTAAAGGTGAATCCAGGTCCCTCACATCAAGCGGTTTGCTTTTAGGACAGTTGGGTGGCTTCAGGTAAATGGCCCAGCAGTCTGTATTCACTGGATCAAAGATGAGAAAATATGAGGAGAACGTGTGAATCTCTGCTAGAGGTCATGCAGCACTTGGAGAGTCATTCAGCTCTGTTGAATATGATTCAGATAGACAAGTGGAAGAGCTTTTAGTGGTTATTTGTGTGTGTCTGAGTTGTACTGAGGCTGCGGTGCGGGACCCTCTTTTCATTCTCCTCCCCTCACACGGCTCCCTCTAAGCTCTGACCCCCATCAATAAGATGCATTCAGACTCCATCAAACAGACAAGCTGATGCACCGGCAGCCACAGACCGCTGGGGGGAAAACCATGGGAAACACTCTCCTAATTGCCCCCCAAACCTTTTTAAAGAATATTAAGCTTCATTAGCTGACCATGCGTCTTTATTCTTTGGGACTTCTTTAAAAAAGGGCCACAGAAGCCTACTCAGCCAACAGGCCATTAAACCTGACAGGTCTTTAAGAAGAACAGAGAGAGAGAGAGACAAACTCAGAGAAAAGTTTGGTTAGCAACCCCCTGCTTAAATAGGAAGGAGACTAACAGGTTAGTAATCCTCATGTCTGGTTTCTATCAAGCTTTCTGTGCAGTCTGACTCGCTCAACCGGCCTCAGACCTATTAGGAGCAATTAGCTATCCCTGTTGAGTGAGTGTTCAAAAGTCTGGCAGGGTAGATCTGAAAGGAAACTAAGTCAGAGAATTTTTAAGGTAACATGTTCCAGCTTTAGCAATGTTATATCATATAATTTGTCAGATGAAAGCTGAAAATACTCAATCTGTGATTATTTTCCAGAGGCTTTATTAAACCATCAATAAGAGACCTCCACACAGCTGCAAGGAAATATGTGTAGGGTAACATAGTTGATGTTTATTGTCTTAAAGCTGATTACTTAAAAGGGACTTTATCGTACTAGAGAAAAATTAACACAAACTGCTGATTAATGGATACTGAATCAAAGCTAATTACAATGGAGAATCTTTCTATTAGTCTCAACAGAGCCACGCCATCAGAGATCTGCTGTAAAATTCAGGAGATGCCTGCAGAAACAATTAAAGGCTTTGCTGATTTAAGTGCCCAAGATATTCCCCGATTTGATTCAAAGAAGCTGCTTTACTCTAAGCCCCTGGCTTAGTCTTTTCCCCCCAGGAGACATCAACATTGTATTCACATTAGCCACTTTAAACAGACTGGATGAAGTGATTCACATGGAAAAGGCCGGTGTTTAGCTGTGCATTCGTCTCTTTTGCTCAGGCCTGAACTCGCCTTTTGGCTCCGATTGACACCAAAGGATTGAGATGCAAGGGTTGAGGATCAACATCAAAATCTTTGAACTATTTATATAAGTGAACTATTTATATAAGTGAAAATTAGAAATAATGCGTATTAAACTGAGTGAAATCACTTAATGGTAAAGTGTTCTTTAATACATAAATGTTTCTAATTTTCCCCAGCAAAACATGAAAGCAGTTTGTCCTTTTCTAGACTAGTGCTGCAAGTTCACACTAAACCAACACAAAGCGAAGTTGACTTATAAATACCACTAATGCCTGTTGGTGCATATTCCACACATATGAGGAATCATATTCGAAGCACTTTGCTGCCATCTGCTGGTCATAGTTAAACCCTAGTATGCCTCCATGCGCTGTTTTCAAATTAACACTCTCTAGTTAACGTAGAATCTGTTTGATGGCATAAATATGATATACGTTTTTAAATAATTGCAAATAAATTCAGACGGTAAGATGTTCAACATTTACCCCTGTACTTGAAATACAGTTGTTTTCTCATCAGATGTTTTCTCTTATTTTTTGTGAAGGGAAAAGCTAACTTTACTCCTTTTGTGCGTGAACTACTCACTGTGACCTTGTGACATCATTATTCAAGAAATGAGTAAATTCGGTCCTCTTATTGGACCCAGAGAATGACAAATGTTACTGGGAATGAGCTCTCCATTAATCAAATCCAGTTAAGCGCTAAACAGGCAGGTCCTGTAAGAGAAGGGCCGCCTTTCTCTATCCCAAACCTTCCACAACAGGTCATATCAGCTGGCAGAAAGAGGATTCATCACCTTGTCATCCTGAGATAATAAAAAGCTACGAGGAAGCACGGCCTGATGGGATCTGGATGAATGTGTGAACCTGCCATGCAGCAGGGCCGACCTCTGATGGTCAGCGATGGGCAGGGCCTTCTTGTTGCCGACACAAAGCCGTTGCCGTGCAATCAGCTCGGTGTAAAATTGGCCCTCACAAAGGCTGACAAAGGCAGGGGGCTGGTGGCTGGGGCGGGAGAGCGGCAACACAGCTGTGAGCAGAGCCTACACGGCCTGACTCAATATGGGCTCCCCTCACATCTGTAGCCGCCTGGCCCCTGCTTCCGCCAGGTCCCTGGGACAATGGGGGCCCTCGGCCGACCCCTTTTGTTGAAAACTTTTTCAGAGTTCCTATTTAGCCTAAATCTTAAATATTTCATTAGGCCCCCTTCGGCCCAAACTCCCCTTTCACCACCAATTGAAGAGCATCGCCAGGACCTCCAGTCTGCTGTAGTAATGCCCCGAAGACAACAAAAGATTTCTTCTAAAACTTCTGGGGACCTGCTGTTGCACACAAACTAGTGGTGTTTAATCCCAAACAATGGAGCCATCTTGGATCTCTAACAGCATACCAAGCTTAAAGATTTGATTTGTTAAAAAGGAACCGAAATCAACAGGTGGGTTCCAGACGTTGAGGACACATTAAAGTTGCATCAAATTGTTTTTATATATTTATTAACATTTCTATATTAAAATGCCCCTTTTGCGTTACTTAAATATTTCACAACCTTTAGGCTTAAAGCATTTGAAATCTTAGCTGTTGCAGTACTATGTTAATAATTTTTTAGAGTACTATTACTAATCCAGAAGAATCTTTCGACCTGTTTACATTCAAATATTAAGGTTCAACAAATATACTTACAAAATAAATCACTTTTGTTTTGTTTTTTAAATCATCTAATCTCATGAGTACTTCTAAAGCAGTCACCATCCCTGTTGAAATGTGGCTTACATACTGCTAGCATACAGTTTGTTCCTATTCTGCCAGTTTTAAATCATAAATAATCTGTTCTTTTAAAAGTCAGTAGCACTGTGGCATTTATTCCAGATTTCTAACTTTGATTTATTCTTTTGTCTTTTATCTGTTTTACTTGTTATATCTGTTTTTCATCATTTTTACAATTTTATTGTAAAACACTTTGGCTGTCTGCCTGGCTGTTGTAAAGGCCTATATAAAGAAATAAATTAAATTAAATGTTATTTTTCCGGTTTTTAATATTATTTCCAAATCTATACTCACATTAACAAAAACAATAACTACAAATTCAACAATGTCATTATTAATTAATGAAAACATTTATTTTTCAAACAGTAGAGACAGGTCCAATACAATACAATCTCGATTGTCTTGTGCTCCCACAGTTTATATTTGGGTTGACTTTCACTTTTTTTTAACCAAACACCTGTATCAAATATATCAGTACATACTTGGATTCGCCAGATTACTTGAAGTTTAAAAATTTTGGATAGCGCTTGTTGCGGAAGCCTGTTGTTAGTGGCAGTCTCCAGCTATAGAGAGAGGACTCTGCTGCCCAACATCCCCTTCTTTGGAGATATTATTATTGTAATGGTCAATCCTTATGGAGCTAAGTTGGGGCCATAAAGTTTGTTCCAAAAAAAATAATATTTATTTTTTTTTCATCTTCATTTAATTTTAGTTTCAACTTTTTTTTCAGTTTATTTTTTTTTCTAGTTTAAATTTTTTTAAAACCTTAGGGCCCCAATTTAGCTCCATAAATGCAGGTTGTATCTATCATGAATAATATAAGTTTTGAAATTGTTGGCAAAATATAAGTTTTGAAATTGTTTTGAAATTGTTGGAAGACTTCGACAGGAATAGGAATATAGAAAACCTAAAAAAGAAACAGCCATGTGTTACAGCTAACATGTTAACGGTGCTAACAGCTCTAATTGCTAATAAACCTTGTTAAAGATATTATTTAAAATATCACTGTTTTTTTGTTTTTTTTTTTTACTTTTTTATTGACATTTCATTGAGCACTTTGTTGCAATTTATCCCAATCTCGTGTCTACACATAGTGTAAGGTTGCCTCAGGCCATGAACCAACACTTCAAACCTCCTTTATATTGCACAATTAGGGGTAATTCTATTGCTGGATGTAGCAGCCTTTCACATCCTATTACCAACAGTTTGCATCCCAATAATCCCACAGAGCTGGCAGCAAACATTTCCTAAACTACTGTTAAGTTTTGAATTACGCTGGGTCCCTACATCATCTTTCACTTCAACAGTCTGTATTTAGATTTAGCAGCTCTGTAGCTGACAGGTGCTTAAGTATAGGCATGAGAGGATAATTCTGAGGCTTATAATGTAATTATCACTCCTCCAATACACCTGGAGATATGTGTACAAAATGCCACAGTATAGCTGACAATGCCTCATATTACTTTATCCAACTCAAGGACAAAAAAAAACAAACAACTATTAATATTTAAGTCAAAGTTTCTATGTCAGAAAATATTCAGCAGATTTAAAATTTAGTTGTTGCAATCAGATTAAAGTCCAAAAAATACAGTGCATGTGTCCAAAATTAGCATGACCCTAGTATTAAAACTGAATGTATTTTCCATCACTGTAAATTTTGCTCATGTCAAAATAAAAGCCTTAAGTCTTCTAAAGCGTGTATAATTGTAAAAGCTGAAACATGATTGCATTTTAAACCTGATTATGACATGTGGTCAAATAGCAACATAGAGTTGCTGAGTGTTAAATATACATATAAGGCCACACATCAACACCACCATAAAAGCGGTGACCAAACACTCCCATCCAAATATTAAACACTTGTTAATAGCTTTTCCAGCCCTGCAGCAGAACTTCTGTCACGATGGACAAAATGGACTGAAAAGGATTTGCGTTTATGTAAAGCCTTAAACTGGTGTGATTGGATGGGGGAACAAAAAGGATCTTTTGTTTAAAAAGAGAAAAAGAAAAAAGCTAGAGCAGGGGGGTTGTTTTATCCAGCACTTTTAAGGGACCCTGATGAATAATTCAGTGTTATCATTCAACTTGATGCTCAATTATTATGTTTTTCTTCTTTATTCACACGTAAGGGACCCTGGCAGACGGGGGGTATCATAGAGGGGCATCTTGGGGGAAGTAATGTGCACACAAGGACAAAACAAGAAAGGCTACGGCGCAGTCACTCCGCTGTCAGCTTGATAAATATAATGTGTCACCAATTAAAAACTCATTGCCATTCTCTAATTCAGCCAAGGCCTTGTTAACCGCTCCCTGGCAGGGAGGCTGCAGGAGCAGCCATAGCCTCTCCAACCAGCTCTACCATAATGGAGGCCCCTGATTTCCCATCCTTTTAGAACGATGGCCCTTTCCTTTGGCATGTAAATAAGACATTCATTCGGCAGCACGTTTCCAATAGAAAAAAATGACCATCTATGTCTTTGATTTTCATCTTTTTCATGGGAAAACAAAGAATTCTATAGTTTCAGATTTTATTCAAAAAAACTCTTTTTGGGGTATTTCTTTGGGAGCTTTCTCATGGTAATTGTGTTGACTCAATTTTGTGCAACGTAGCTATACAACGCATATGAACCCTAGCAGGAGTCCATTACAGAAATACCATTTAGCAAGCTGTTTCTGTGAGAAAGTCAAATGTTTAAGGGTTTTTTTTGTGCTGGTCGGGGACAAGGGTCCCAGAGGAGCAGCAGGAGTCCAAGGAAACTTCAGTGAAAATAAAAGCCTCTCAGGTCTGAGATACTTCCCAGCTGAAATCAAAAGTGTCAAAGTAGTAGAAAAGCAGGGTTTCTTAAGCAGTATTGGACTTTTTTTTGTCAACCATGACTACTATCCTATTTAGCAACTTTCTTGTCAGAGACTGGATAAGTGGATGTCGTTAAGCCTCACACCCACAGATGTCCAAACCAACATATCTTTGGTGAAACCTCTTTAAAACAAATACAGCAAAACAAAACAAAAAAACACAGATACAGAGGTCTGGTTTTATTATTTTTGTTTAAATCAGCTTTGTCTGTGTGTTTGTTTTGTCAGTCTTTAAACAAAACATTTTCCATTTACTATCTACAATTTGTTCATGATTCCTTTCAGCAATTTGACACCATTAACGCCAGAGGGAAGACTGCTGATACTGAAGGTCATACCATCTTAACTTCACACATGCAACAGCAATGGACATATTTTTATTTAATAGATTTTTTTAAATAGTGACACTTATGGAGGGTAAAAAATAACAGAAAAATTCCGATATCTTCTTTTTTTTATGTACACGCTAACCCTAGCACTGCAGCACAATTAATTGCTAAAGGAATTTAGAATAGTAGCAGGTAAACGCCTCAAAGGCTACGGTTACAAAAGTCCAATTTTTTTAAATAAATTTATTTTCTTTCTTATTCCATACTGTGATTGAGAGAAAAATGAATGAAATTTGAGCAGAAATCAATAGTTCACTGTTTAGTTTTGTTTATGTATAAGCTAAACAATGCACTGTAGTCCAGCTTGCTACAAGACAGTTATTAGACACAAAAACTTTCTATGAGCCATTGCTTCAAAACTCAAAATAAAGCATTTTTAAAATTAGTTTTAAGAATCTTTTCTCATTTCTATTATTCTAGTGTAGACAGCTTTCTTCATCAAATAAACTAAAAGAATGTTTGTATTTTCTTAGCTTTATTCTTGTTCATCTGAAACATTAAGGTGCAAAAGCAAAATAAATCCAGAAAAGTGAAAATACTTTTTCACAGCCCTGTGCCTATAGAGCAAAGCATTAATCCCAGATTTGTCTGAAGATGTCTATAAGACGTAGTCTTGCATGCTAATGGATATGGAGGCTTTCTTTTTATCAGTTTATGACTAGAGGAGGCTGCTCTACAACGGACATAAAACCAAGGAGGAGCAGGTAGAAAAGGAAACCAGGGAGTATTTCAGACAGTCTCCTTGTTCTCTACAAAGTGCACAATAAAGTGCACTTTGTGGTGGCTCATTTTCTCCTCAGCAATAGTAAATTGATTCTCAAGATTATTGATTGTTAACACACAGAAACAAAAAATACAAAAACATGGGAAAAAGAAAAAGAAGACAAGCAAAAACCTAAAACTGTCTATGGATCCCTGCTGAGTTGCCAGATTCTAATGTCTTTAACTCTTCAGAGCGGTCTCGTAACAAAACAAAGGCAGTGAAAGGAAAACAATTGAAACACTCTTTAAGCTTGTATTCCGTGAAGAATTACATAAAATGAGCTTTAGTGTAAAGGGAAATGATCTCACAGAGTTGCTGAGTCAGATCTTTAGGTTTATGTCTTCCACTTTAACGTGACAACTTCTTCTCAGCAGCTGACAAAGAATGCAGATTTGGAAACTTTTCTAAGAGCTGAATTTCTGGAATTCTTGGGGTCACATTTATCAGAATACCCAGCTTCTTAGCGCTCCTCTCCTGAGCCATTTGCACTGATGTTGGAATGCAACATATTCCATTCAACAACGAATAAGCCAGGTCAGCTGGAAAAAATTTGAGTATAGGAGCAGAAAACAAAAAGAATGAGGTGCAAACATCTGAATGAGCCCAGAATCGCATCTTCAACTGCCCCTCCTCCTCATCTCTGCCCACTCATTATCCCTGTCAAACAGAACCAGGGCCCACTTGGCAAAGCCCTGTGGACTTAATTGAATTAGACATACCCGCTTGTTTAGGCATTGTGTGGTGGCATGAGAATCTCCCAGCCATCCCCATGAAGGCAGAATAAAAAAGAAGGATCAGCAACACTTGTCGGCAGATCTGAGACTCTGACATTCTCAGGAAAAGAAGGGTTGCTCCCGAACCAAGGACCACCAGCCTCCCATCATGCCTCGCCTCAGTGCCAAACGCAGGGGTGTCTCTAAACTAGTAACCAAACACAGTGAAAGCTACATGCATTTGTTTGGTATTATAAAAATTGGCAAAATTATTGATTTGTTTGCTTTACTTTTACATTGATATTTTAAAAATAAGACCAATCATTTTTGCAATCCGCTTCATTTTGCTTGCATGGCTGCAAAAAATTAAGGACATACAGCAACTACTGCTTTTCATAAGAACCAGTAATAATTTTTTTTATATTTTTGATAAAAAAGAGACAGTGAAGTTTCATTTGTTAACAGAGAGCAAAAATGAAAGTGACAAAAAAATGTAATCGATACTATTTGCTCACTTTTATGACATCCTCGACGCAGCTAGTGGTTGAAAAAAGTTAACATTCCAAAAGCTGTTCCTTCTACCTGTCTGTGTGGAGTCCGCCTTGAGTGTGCGTGGACTCCGCGTGGACGTCCACGGACTCATGTCTGCGCAAGTATGTGGGGGCCTCAACACGTACTTATTTAGGGGTGAGTTTCACAATTTTTCATTGCCATTCAGGCAGATAACTATTATTCAGGGCCATAGAAAAATATTTTCCCTTTTCAGTTCCCCTTCTGCAGGTTCTGCTTTTGTCCCACTTTAATGTATTGGATCTTCAAACCAAGGTCATTTGCACATGATTACATTTTCTTGTTAAAAACAGAAAGGTTTTATCACATTTCCACTGTACATGTACGTAACGAATCACTTTGTCCGACAACGTTATGATTTAAAAATGGGTTTCAGAGTGGCAGGATTCAAAAACATTCTGGTCTCTGTTGTGTACAGAGGAAAATCAGTAGAAATTAACTTGCATAACAACCTAACCGAAGCCTTGCTCCTGTTACTCCCTGACACCTTGCTCTCTAGCTCATCCATGTCTGTCTTCCTTCCTCAGGTAACAACCCTGATCCAGATTCTGACTTGGACCACTTTTCCTGTACTCCTCCATGGAAAAACCCGAGCCCCGGTTCCCAACTGTGGTCACAAGAGCCTTCTAGAAACTCGTGTCAACCAATGCTCCCAGAACATCAAAAATCCTCTCAGTGCTCCACTAAACCATTCTCTTTGCTCCACCACGACCTGCTTGCCACAAGCCATCCGTCAGTCTGTCAACTGCAGCTCTCTGTGTACCACTTCACCTTCTTCCCTGGACTCCACTGTCCACCATACCAAAAGTCAGCCCCTGCCAGCATTCATCTTCCACCCTACTTGCTGTTAGTGCTCAGTCCTGTTTACTTTCCCTGTCACAGTCAGCAACCAGAGCCCTCCGGGTCTTCCCTGCCACCAGATTCACTCATCATAAACTCTTTAAATTAACTTCCTGCCTTCATGTTTGTTGCATTCAGAGTCATCATGGAAAAACCAAACATGATAGAAAGCTGTGACTGGCCTGACACTGGTACACAAATACGGAGAGTACGAGGCTTTCCTTCAGTCCATGAACAGTCAAGGAATTCAGATAATGCAAACTCTTATTAATCTTTCAAATCAGTTTCCAGAAATTTGTTCTCAGCTTCCTGGTCATCCAACAACTCAGTCTCTCTGCCCTTTCTCAGCTGCCGTGCCCACGCCCACGCCCCCTGTTGGCCGGGCAGACGATTTCTCCCACTCCTAAACTATTTCTGGAGAATTAGAAAAATATTGTGAGTGCCTTTTGCAGTGATCGTTGGTATTTCGGCGAGCTCCCCATTTGTTCACTGACGATGCTAGCAAAATCTTAGGGGCTGGGCTCTGCTTTGGGTGGAGTGAGTAATTGACGAGACTACAATAAAGCTTTTGTTATGCCAGAAACCTGTTTGATTATTATTATTATTAATTATAATTTGCTATTATAATTTTAATAATAGGTCATTCAAACTCAAATGGTAGCTATAACAAATAGAATTCAAATGGTTGTGATCCCAGGGCTATAAGCTTGTAATGATTAATACCAATAATGCATTTATTAAATTAGCTGTTATGAACTTATAGTGGAAAAGTGTGACCTGACCGGTTATTATTTATTGAACCAAACAACTCCCTGTTACAGTAATTATTCTAATTCAACAACCTAGGAAACTCTACTCACTACTAAAATAAAGATGCAAAAGAAAAATAAATGAAAATAAACAAGTCAAAATGGATTAAATGAGAGGTAGAAATTCTTATTTCAACCCACAGTTGTTTAAACATCACATTCAAGACGTCGGCACTTGACGTAGCAGCATTGAAAGACAAAATAGCTTTGAGAAACTAGATGGACGCTTCTGTAGTTCACAACAATCTAGCTAACCGCTTAGCTACTCGGCATCTTTCCAAGATGGCAACTATGACGACATATAACCTACGACCTTGCGTGATGCGTGAGGTCTTAATGACGTATTTAGCGCACACGCTAGAGTGGGGCGGGCTTTGACCAGAGAGACGGTCTACTCCTGAATAAGGGATTCAAAGAAAGTGCGTGAACTGAGAAATTGCAGACAAAGAGGTTGAACTGAAGATAAGGGGAGAAGAATGGAAAAGGAAGGTCGATCCTCAGCGGGATCAGCTTATAAAAACCACAAACCAAACATAGCCAAAATCACTTACAAAATGCATGCACATACATCAGAAATATCCAGCAGTTAAAACAAACTCCGTCTCGGATTAATCAAGCATTAAACTAAATCCTAATAGGTTCTGCCCAGGCACAAAATATATCACCTTATGGGTGAGAAAGAGAAAATAAGAGTAAAATCCTTTCTTTTCTCTGACGTTGCCTCAGTGGGGATGTCCGGCTCCGGGTCTCTCGGCGTTGTGCAGCTGCTGTCGGCGCGTCCGTGAGGGGGGCAGAAGGAGCGGGGGAAACCACACAGTCTCTGGCTTTCCGACGCTTGTTTGGCTAAAACAAAGCGAGGTTCCTTGACGATCACTGGGAGATAAGCGGCTCTCAGTCTCTGATTGAAGTGAATTCAAAGTACTTTTTAAAGTGGACCTCCTGCATAGGAAAAGCAGGGATGAGTTTGCTTCGGAAGTTCTCGGTCCAGCGAAAAATCGAACACGTGCCAGGTGAGGGAATATCCCAACGGGATGAAACAGCTGTATGTCTTCCCAGTTGGCGCGGTGCCAGTGAAGAAGAATGATTTGAGCGTGTCAAGCGCTTTTATATCGTCTCATAGCAACGTTATCTTGTTGCTAAGGCTGGTGTCAGGATGACCATGATGCATGCTGGGAGTCAGCGGCCATTTTGACTATGTTGCATCATGGGAGCTGTAGTTTGTCTTCTTCTGTGCCGTGTAGTGTGGCTGTAAGCTCTGGAGTTTGTCACGTTATAAAATGGCATTACACTTTATACCCAATTCCTAGAGCTGTTCAAAAGAATGTTCTCTCCCAGAACTAGTGATCAAGAGTCCACTCTTAGATTTTGGTGCCCTTAAACAGGGAAATTGTTATGCGCCGCCTCTCGCAGATGAACCCAAGACGTTAGAAGATCTTATGGATGTAGCTATCCATATAGACAATTGCCTCCAAGAGAGGATTAATGAAAAGAAATTTGCTAAGACCATAGTTCCCCAACTCAGTCTTAGTCCTTATGAAGAGACCAGCTCACTCAGGGTCTCGAATCCTCAGGAGCCCATGTAGTTAAAACCCGGCTTACAAGGACGCCTCACAGATAAACTATGCTTATATTGTGATCAACCGAGCCACTTCAGGCTGAACTGTCCCATTCGGCCAAAAGACAATGCCCACCAGTAAAACAGGGGGTCCTGGTGTGCGTGGTCCAAGTTGACTCTGGCTCCAATAAAAATGTAATCAGCCCTCAATTGGTCAACAAACTCCAAAAAATTAAAACTACCTGCCTCGATCTGAGTTTCAGCCCTGGACGGCAATCCTCTTCAGTCTATCATCCTTAACACAGAAGCTATCTGCCTGGTCACCTCATTCTTTGTCTTTCTCACCCGGGAGTCTGACTTTGTCCTAGGATATTCCTGGTTGGCCACCCATAATCCACACCTCAATTGGAGAGATGTTCACATCGAGCTTCACACTACTGTACTTAAGTATATTTTGGAGTACTTTATACTTTACTCAAGTATAATTTTATTTGATTACTTTTACTTTTACTTCATTATATTTCCGAACTTAATTGCATACTTTTACTCCGATACATTTTCAATGTTTGGTTTAGTTACTCGTTACAAAAAAAGTGTCGGTTTGGCTCAGCCAGTCGTGCATAGATGCACAAGTTTGCCCGGAGCACCTCCGTTTGAAGCGCTCGGCGTGTCATTTCAAAGTTGCTGTGCGCCAGCGGGGGCGGGGCCTGGTGCTCCACGCAGCCAATCACTAACGCGCCTGGCCTTTGATTGACAAGGTAGAGACCCCCCTTTAACTCTGCTCTCATTGGTTGTGCTGTCTTATATCCCGCCTTCCCTCTTCCTGTTTGGCTGTTGTCTATTACGTGTGTGTGCGTGCATGTGCGTACGTGCTCCAAGCACGTACGCACATGCACGTACGCAAAGCTGCTGAGTGCAGTTCTGAACAGAAGCAGCAGAGAGAGTTTTGAATTGTTGAACTTGAGAAATGTAAGTAACCAACGTTAATATCTCAAAATAGCATTTAATTCTGAAGTATAACATATTTTATCAACAAAAACCTAATCTCTTCTATAAAACTAAATATCCTGTGCCAGACAGGAGTTCTGAAGACTGCTGAAAGATGGAAAAGGAAAGACTGTAGGTCATAAAAATTCAGATTCTTAGCCACAGCCGTCTGAAAAAGGTGAGAGTGTCACTTTTACCATTATTTCATTGTTATTGTTGCTTTCATTTATTTTCGACCATTTGAGGCAGTTAAAGCATAAATAGCAGGTGTAATTTCTTTTGCATAAGAACACTATGCTGCCTAAACAACTGCTACTCTTGTTTAGACCTTTGCGTAGTTATAATAGTATGATTAGGGTTCCACAAAATAATAGTGTTATTCATTTGACTATTTCTACTTCTAGAATTAGGATAAAGACAAATAAAACAGAGGAACACAATTTACATTGGTTTTATTGTTCATAGATTTCCACACTGTCCATTAATAAATTAGTATAAACCAGGGCCGGAGCTAGCAGATTGATAGGGCAGAGAATTCCCAAAGTATCTAACATATTCTACCTCCTGCAATGGAAGGGAAAAACTGTTATGGGCTGGCTGATATACAGTTTATTTTTTGGCAGCAGTGCTTGCTGTTCTCTTATGAAGAAAAGATCATCTAGTGCACTAAATTCAATAGCTGGGATGAAAATATCCAGTATAAAATACAGAGATTTGTGTGTGTGGTGTGTTGGCGGCAGGTGTAGAGGGGGGGCCCAAAAAGACTGTGTAGTCCCGGGCCCTAGCAAAGCTGTCAGCTGGCCGGCCTGCAGGTGTATCTATTAGCAGGTTTACCACTTCCTGTAGGTTAACTAAGCCTGGTTTATCACTTCACCATCTTCTTAGTATACACCACCTTTGCCTGCACTTGGTTGTGTGTTGGTTGCTTAGCACTGACCTTACTTGAAGAAGGAAAACTGAAAGCTTACAAAAAGGTTGTATTTTCTGTCTAAACTTGGTCTAAATTTCTCCTGCACTTGGTTGTTTATATTATTTTAAGTGAATTTGACTTTCAAAGTTTACCAAAATCTAAAAAATGTAATTCAAACTGCATGTGCTTTTGTTTTACTTTTTACCTATACTTTTTATTACATTACTTGAGTACATCTATTTTTACAGTAATTTTCATACTTAAGTACAAGACATTTCAGATACTTTAAGACTTTTACTCAAGTAACATTTCAGTCAGTGACTTGGACTTTTACCAAAGTCATATTTTGGAGAAGTACTTATACTTTTACTTGACTCCGAGATTTCAGTACTTTATACAACACTGCTCATTTTCTCCAAAAGCCTCAACAAGCACCAACGTGTGAGGTTGGTTCTGAAGAGGCTGCTGGAGAACAGCCTTTTCGTTAAAGCAGAGAAGTGTGAGTTTCACATCCCATCCACAAAGTTGCTGGGTTACATCTTCGAGGGTAGACGGGTGAAGACCGATCCCAGCAAGGTCCAGGTGGTGGTCAACTGGCCACACCCATAAACTGAAAACGGCTACAATGGTTCTTAGAATTCACCAACTTCTACAGACGCTACCTTAAGGACTTCAGCTTCATTACTCACCCACTCACTGCACTCACTTCTCCTGGTCACCTGAGGCCAACCAGGCCTTCCATGAACCTAAGAAACGCTTCTCCCCTACAGCTGTACTCACTCGTCTTAATCCCAATAACCAATTCATCCTAGAAGTGGACACCTCAGACATCAGCGTTGGAGCCTTCTTATCTCAACAGCAGTCTCCAACCATGCGCCTTCTTCTCCCAACGATTCACTCACCTAGAAAGACATTATGACGTCGGCGACTAGGAGTTTCTTTCCATCAAGCTGGCCTTGGAAGAGTGGAAGCATTGGTTGGGGGGCACCTCATAACCCATAATCATCTGGACTGACCCAAAGAACTTGTCTTATCTGCAAACTGCTAAACGGTTTAACTCTTGACAGTCCCACTGGTCTCTGTTCTTCGCCAGATTCAATTACACCATCACTTACCGACCCAAGAACACCACACCTGGTGCCCAGTCTGGACAGTTCTCTGAAGAAGATACCCAGAGACCTGTCACCATCATCCCTGCCCTGCCTCCTTGTCATATGCTTGATGTCCTGGGACCTGGAACGTACCATCCAGCATGCTCTTATCAGGGAGCCAAATCCCGGAGGAGGTCTTCCTGGAGCAACGTACCCACATCCGTCCGGTTCTGTGTCATCCACTGGGCTCATTTTTACAACTTCTTGGGTCATCCTGGTTCAAGCCACATGATTGGCCTTCTCCAAAGATACTTCTGGTGCCCTCCTCTCAATAAAGATGTTCTGGACTTTGTCACCGCTTGCTCCATCTGTGGTTGTAACAATAGCCACATCTCCATGGCCACTGGCATCTCTCCATTCAAAGAATCCTTGGAGTGTCAACCATCTCTCCTGTCAGCTACCTTTGCTGGGACCACTTTACCATCTATCGAGAGTCACCTTAGAATCTGGAGGAAGATCTGGGATCAGACTAAAGCAAACCTGGACCGAATTTCTGCCGAGGAAAAGCATTGCATGGACAAGAAGAGAACCCAGCCCCATTATACCAACCTGGCAAAGAGTGATGGTTATCCTCAAAAAACTTTCCTCTCCAGAAATACTCCAAGAAGTTGGCCCAAGGTTTCGCGGTCTCTTCAAAATCGACTCCATCATCAACCCATCATTTGTTCACCTAAAACCTCCGAATCATCTCCGAGTTCACCCTTGTCCAAAACTGCTCCCCTGCCTCTGTGTTTGTTGCATTCAGAGTTATCAAGGAAAAACCAAACACAACAAATACAGTTTTACTAAGGTGCCGTCCGTCCGTCTTCTTCCGCATATCCGGGGTCGGGTCGCGGGGGTAGCAGCTTCAGTAGGGAGGCCCAGACGTCCCTCTCCCCAGCCACTTGGGCCAGCTCCTCCGGAGGAATCCCAAGGCGTTCCCAGGCCAGCCGGGAGACATAGTCCCTCCAGCGTGTCCTGGGTCTTTCCCTGGGCCTCCTCCCGGTGGGACGTGCCCGGAACACCTCACCAGGGAGGCGTCCAGGAGGCATCCTAAGCAGATGCCCGAGCCACCTCAACTGGCTCCTCTCGACGTGGAGGAGCAGCAGCTCTACTCTGAGTCCTCCCCGGATGACTGAGCTCCTCACCCTATCTCTAAGGGAGAGCCCAGACACACTACGGAGAAAACTCATTTCAGCCGCTTGTATCTGGGATCTCGTTCTTTCGGTCACGACCCAAAGCTCGTGACCATAGATGAGGGTAGGAACGTAGATCGACCGGTAAATCGAGAGCTTCGCCTTTTGGCTCAGCTCTCTCTTCACCACAACGGATCGGTACAGCGCCCGCTTCACAGCAGACGCTGCACCAATCCGCCTGTCGATCTCCCGCTCCATCTTCCCCTCATTCGTGAGGGGAAGATGGAGCGGTGATTGCTAAGGTGATTTGGGGAAAAGCAACCAAAACAACCTGGTGCTATGTGAAAAAGTTAATGTCCCCTAAACCTAATACCTGGTCATTTAATGGTTGTCACCAAATTACCAATATCATATTTAGCCACATATAACAGCATCTAAAATGGATTTAAGGTCAGATTTAACTAGGCCACTCTAAAACCTGCATTTCATTTTTTTTGCCATTCAGAGGTTGACTGGCTGGTGTGCTTTGGATCGTTAACATGTGGCAGACCCAATGTTTGCTTCAGGTTAAGGTCATAAACCACTGGCTGGAAATTTTATGTTAAACTTCATCAATTACAGCAAATTCTCCAAAGTAGCCTTAGACAACTACTCTACCACCACCATGTTTGACTACCTGTAAGACGCCACTTTCCTGTAATGCTGTGTTAGATTTCCAGCAAATGTAACAGAAACAAACCTTCCAAAAAGTCCCACTTTTATCTTGTTAGTAAACAGAAAGTCTCAGGATCATCAGGATGATTTTTGCCAACTTGGAGACGGGCGTTTTTCTTCTGCCATTCATATCAATGAATTGTGAAAGCTTATCTGTATCTTAGGAGCAACATAATCAAAGATAAACACATTATACTTGCTATTTTCAATTCAATCATTTAATTATTTATATATATATATATATATATATATATATATATATATATATATATATATATATATATTTTTTTTTTTTTTTTTTTTTTTTTTTTTTTTTGCAACTCCTGCCCAAATATTTTGAAATTATAATCGTTCTTAGATGGTTGTTTGGGTTAAAACCAGCGTCCCTTTGCCATCTGTTTTAATGCTTGGAGGCGCTTTCATGCAGCTCTTGAGGCACTCGGTGTGCCAGCTTAACCCTCTGACTCCTGCCACGATCTTGGAGCTGATTTTAAAGTCAAGAGTCACTCACTTTGTGGCTTGAGGTTTTTTCTCCTTCCATTTTCTTGTTAAAATAGACAGAAACCTCCTCTAATGTGATTGCCCTTTCCCATTTATCCAGACCGGTTTTAAATGGATACGCTGCAAGGGGATGCCGAGGCGCTCTGACTACATAACGTCACCTCCCTAACCCTCGGGGTCAGGACCAGATTGACACTATAACCCACATCCCTGATCCTCCTTCAGTCTCTTTAGAGGTGCACCGAGCCAGCAGTAACACGGCCCGCACTTTATTCATTTAGGGATCAGCCAAGCTGAAAAGATAAGCTCTGAATAATTGGAGTCCATGGACCACAGAGAATCTGATGGGATACTTCGCTCTTTAAGTTTTTCCCCCCTCTCTTCTTTCTTTGCTCCAACATAACTAAGAGGACAGCTCTTGTTAGATTCTGGTGGACAGATGGGTAAAAGAGGAGTGGGATGATCTGTAGTGCTTTGGGGAGAGAGGGGCGACGCTGGCTGCAGGGACCTGTCACTCACATGCAGTGGGAGGGCATGGAGCAATGAATCCTCCACAGCCACCAGTGGACAAGACAGACTTCTGTATAGACACCAGACATCCAGACAGTACACCTCCTTTTCAGCCTTTTTCTTTGCTTCTTACGTAGCCTGTTTTATTCGTGTTGCTGAAACAATATTTTCTGAAATGTACCAGATTGAGTGCAAAGTGGAGGGGGAGTAAGAAAAAGGCAGCTGTTGTTAATGCAAAAAGTATAATCAATAAAACCTTCATCAACAGTAGCCGATCTATCTGTATCAAATCTTGATGGCAAGTTCACAAAGAAAAGACCACTTCATGCCTTTCATGTGTCTCCTTGTCAGTTTGCCCCCACACTTGTGCTCCTATTTTGTACCCATACCCATGCAATTGCAATTTGTTCCTTGCTACTTCTATTTTGTAAACTAACCATTTTGTATCAGCTGCATGTAGCCCAGAGTAGACGTAGAGCCCAGTCAGATAAGACACAGAAACACATTTGACCTTTCAAATTTAACAGGTTTAACAAAATAATGCACAGAAAAATGGAGAAACTGTTTGCTGTCATAAAAATATTTAGGTTTGGTATTCATTATTTTTGAAACCTAAAATGACACTGGATCTGCTCTCAGCAGCACCAGGACTCCTTTCAGAAGCTTAGGGTTCCTCTCTGGTGGTCTCAGCCCAGCCACGATGTGAGGTAAGGATTTTCCTCCACAGTCTTTTTTTGCTGACTAAGTGAAAGGAGCAAACATGCAGGGTTTGCAGTGGTTGACTTCAATTCAGAGTCTTCAGCCACATTTATCTTGGTTCCTCACGGTACCCAAACCACGATCACTTGAAATACCTTGTTTCTCACTGGCTGTATGTTCAACAAACACATGTTGCAGCCAAAAGTTTGGATTTGTCTGATTATCAGCTGAAAACACTGCATCAAGTACTAGAGCTTTGTAGGAATATGTCAGTATGTGTGTGATTGTGGAAAATCAACAAAAATCAAAACTTGGAAAACTTCAAAAAGTACAAGAAGTTACAGTATGTACATAGTTACCATAATTTCAAGTTCAGCCGTTGTACTAGAAGTTATACCCACAATCAATCATACACCAGTGATGCCAGAAATAAGATAGATTCTTATTAAATAAGAACACTGAAAAATATTAACAGCCAATTTTAAAAGCTTACGTTGACATGACACCACCACTCTGCTAAGTTACAAGTTTTTTTATGATACTTGAAATGGAGTAATATATATATATATTACAATAATATGAATCTTATTTAAAAAGTGCTTTTTTTTATTCTTAGCAGAAATTTGAGCTTGCAGGAGACTAATTATCCAAGTTTCGTCAGAGTCATTATAGAGGGCGACCGCTGTGGACAGAAAGGATCTGAAGAGACCTCTGACTGAAGACACGCTGGTCCTAAATTACAGTCCTATGAACAGGAAGCTCAGAGCTGTCCATTGTGTTCTTCATTTCCGCAGGTTCCACAATCATCACCAGAACAGTCCCCAGAACTGAGCCAGACTTCTTTATCAGCTTGTCAACTTTTCTTTAAGCCACTGGCTCTGATGCTGCTACCCCAGCAGATGATGGCAGAAGATATTGCCCTCTCCACCAAAGCATCATAGATGATATGTAGCACACTGAAGGACCCACTCTTCATGAATAAATAGTCTGATCTGTCTCTTCTTCTAGACTGCTTTTCTGTTGCATATCTTGTCTAGTCTGCTGTTCAGGTGAACACAGAGGTTTTAATGTTTTTCCATCACTTTCACTTTCACACATTCACTCCCATGATGGAAAGCACATGCTACTTGCTAATCCAGACATCATGTAACCGTAGCCTCCAAAAACCCACTGACTGCTGCTTTAAACCACTTAGGGAGCTTATTTCCTAATGTCAATAAAAGGATAGCTGGCACTGTCTTGTAAAAACACCCTGGGACTGATCACATTTCATAGAATGTGAGTCTGGCACACTGTTTCTTCAATTTAGGGAACCTAGTTGCTGCTGCACTTAATTTGTTCATTTGTTCTCAATGCAATGCATGAAACCTGGTGCCTTAGATAGACAGGGCATAATTAGCAGCACTGAGCAGTAGCGAACAAGTGATGGGGAGGCTGCGGCTGTGCTTATAGATTTCCTAAATACCTTTATACCTTTCGGAAATACAAAGGTATTTAGGAAATACCTTTGTATTTACCTTTGCTGGTAATGTCAGATCCCAGGTCAGCTTGGTCAAGAGCCCGTAGAAACTCCCTCTAAGCTCTGGCTGCCAAGCGTTGTCTTAACAGAGTATATTAACTGTACAAGGACCGAGAGAAGGAAAGACCGGCTGCAGCCTCCTCACTGCAGGACCAAACAAGCATTTCTAATTAACATAAGAAGCATTCATAGTGTTACAGATTTTGTTCCTTTTGCATATCCTGGCATAAATTTATTTTTAAGTTGCAATTATAAACACCATATACACTCACAGCACTGGCAAAGGAACTTCTATTATTTTGTAAGGACCCCCCACCCCCCCTTCCTTCCATTGCCATCATAATAACAAACACTTTCACATTGTCTCACTGAAATGTTTTTTTTTTTTTATTTCAGAGACACATCCTCTTGTCAGGCCGGGCAACGTTAAACATAATAATTGATTATTACAACAACAGCCGGCACGGCATGTGCCACTGAACTGCGCCGCGTGGCACAACAAGCTCAGACAGACCTGCAGCCAGTGAGTGAAGCAAAATATTTTCTCTGCCCAATCACATGGGCACATTGCTTCCTGTCCCGGAGACGCGACACCCTAACAATGTGGCCGAGGCAGAAAACAAGCAAGACTAGGATCTAATTTTCAGAAAAATAAGTTTGTTTGTAATAAATGTATTGTATCTTATTTGTTTTATTGTCTCATAAAGTTGTCAGCTTTTGTTTTGTCTTCCAGCTCCAACTTGAACATTTTCCTTGTTTTAAAAAGTTCCTTCTCTCCTTTAACCACCTGACTCAAAGTGAGTAATGAAAAGGCAACACGAAGGCGACTGGAGTGGCTTGAGATATAAATCAATGGTGGTTTGTAATTCTCTTCATTTAAACAATGGCCGAGCGAATAAAAACTCATTAAGCTGACATGTGAATTGGCAAACAAACTGTTTAATGTGTGTCTGCTGTGTGCAGAGGGTTTTGTTTCAGTGGGTGTGGGGGCAGCCCAAATTTACATCTGATTGGAGTTTAATGGCCCATGGCTGCTTTTACTGCGTGGCCACTATGGTAACCAAGCTTTTCTCAAGATTTTCAGCAGAGTAAAATGTCCCTTTTTTCTGTCCATTTGAAATGTGTCATGCGAGCCGAATGGGGCTGGGAGCTTGTATGTATCAATTTGTTTCTGTTGCGAGGCCCGAGCCAGGCCGGCAATGAATATATGGGCCATTGAATCCCTGCACACAATGGCCACAGCTGATGCGGTTGCCAGGGAGACACGCCCACACAAAGGGTCGGAATGGTGACATATGGTCCCAACCTGCCCAGTCACTGGACCCCCAATAGATCGACGGCATTGACAGACAAACCCCCGCGTTAGCCATTTATCCGTGCCTACTCATTTCATGGTAAGATAAACTTTTTATAAAGTTTCCACAGCCCATGCACGAGAAGTAAATGACTGAGGAAAAAGCCACCATGTTAAATGGGAGAATTCATTATTAGGTGTTTAACAAAGGCTTCTTACCACCTGCTTCTACATTAATACGGACATTATAGGCAGCTCTTCTTTTTCAAGAAAGAGAGGAGACGGTGATTAACTCAAACAGAGTAATTCACTATTTGAAATCGTTAAGTGAAAGTAAATTATATCCCCAGTGAATAGCTTGATGAAGGTGAATAGAATTAGTAATATTTGTAATTTTAATTCTTGCATTAAAAAAACAACTATCAAAAATGTAAACTGTCCTTCTGGGTCTCCTTTCACAAACAGAAATTTTTTATGTATTTTTAAATCATAAACGCCTCTTGAACGGCAATGATGACATTTAACTCAGATGTGTTATCTTGATCAACAGCGTAAACAGATTATTTTGTAATGTATACAAAGTATGCCAAAAAAAGTATTAATTTTTTGGAGCTTTTCATTATTATTTAAAACAAATCTCAAAGAAAAGAACAATAAAGTTCTATAGAAAAAAACGAAGCTGCGTGAGAAAGGACTTAAAGATTGACCTTTTTCATTACTCAACACTAAAATATGTGATGATGTCATCACAGGGTTTATACGTGGGACGTTTTTTTTTTTTACAAAGTAACTAATTATGCTAAAACCTGCATGTGATTTTTTTCCCCGTTTAAATTATGCATTCAGTGTATTGTTGGCATTAAACAAATTATTTCTATAGATCTATAGATCTCAGTAAGATTATAAAGATGTACTAATTACAGGTTCAGGGATTTAAACTATGGGGCTTCATCTTTCCATTGGATGATATCAACATTCACAAATTATTTTTTTCAGTTATTACATTTCAGTGACTTGCAAAAGTATTAACACCTTTTGAACTGTCACTTTCTTTCAGGTTTCAGCCATAAGCTTAAAATGTATTTTATTGGGATTTTATATGATAGATCAATACGAAAGAATCTAGTATCAGGAGATTTGAATACATTTTGAAAATAAACTGTACAATAACTAAATGTATTGTTTTTCTAGCCAGTAGATGACTTCTAAAGCTAAATGTCTGTTGATTCTGCTTAATAGTAATATAGTAATAGTAATATCATCTTTATTGTCATTGAAACATACATTGAAACATACATTACAACAAAATTTGTTCTCTGCTTTTAACCTATCCCCTTGGGGAGCAGTGGGCTGCCATGTGCGGCGCCCGGGGAGCAATCTGGGGTTAAGGGTCTTGCTCAGGGACCCAGAGTGCAGGCACTGGGGATCAAAACGGGTACTTGCATCCTTCTCTGAGTGCAAGCGCGCTGCTCTAACCACTAGGCCAACACTTCCCTCTGAAGCTTTATAATCCTAAAGGGGACATAAATTATTTTGTTGTGTACTTGGAGTCTCTAGAAGTGCAGAAAGTTTGAATGTGGTCAATCCAGGTGCTGCATAGATATGTTGATATTCTTTTTGGGCCATATTTTTCAAGCCATTCAGTTTTCTCTGATTTCTATTACGTTTGTTTAACAAACTTCACATAATTTGCTGCAGGGCTGCTAAACAAGGTCATGGACATCCGGCTTACTAATTTCACGAATTCTGCATTTTTATTTCTCTGATCGCTTTTGTAGTCTAAGCTGATGGATGCGGAAGCTACAAATTGATACGGGAAAATGTTTGATTTGAGGTTATTAGACTTTGCCAGAATATGTATTTATAAAATCTATGTTTGATTTTTGCTATTTAAAAGCCAAATTAGTTACACACCGTCCCTTTTAAAGAGACAGCGCCAAAACGAGTTGCTCCAGATGCTGCTCAAAACAAGGGTAAACAAGGGCAAGGGGTGATGTGGGGGGGTAAATAAACGAGGAATTAAGACCAAAGCATTGCAGTTCTATTTTATATAGACCACAAATGAATGGTATAAATGTGAGACGGGAGAATTGAAAAGCATATGTCCCTTTTAACGGGTATAATCCTAAATAGGAGTCTAAATAAATACACTCCACACTTTTCAGATTTTTTGTATAACCTTTTGAAAGCCATTTGTCTTTTCACTTACTTTACTGCTATGTACTACTTTGTGTGGGTTTTATTACATAAAATACTAATGAAATAATGTGGCTGTTACTTCAACAAAGTGGGGTAAATTGTGAATATTTTTGCTATGCACTCATGTGACTTTATACTTTATCTCCTACTTAAAGAGACTGTTAGTAATACATTTCTTTCATTATCATTTGACCTTTATCAACTGCTATATTTTCCTGACAAGCTGGTGGTTTCTCCTGACAGCACAGTGAATGTGGTTTATAAGGTTGAATCAACAGATGTCCAGTCACACACGCACTTACACACAAGCATGCCCACCCATTCACACAATGATTCCTACAAGCAAATGTGTACTCTGCAGGGAATAGGCCGGGCCAAAGTGTCAGGAGATGTCAGCTAAGTTGACAGGATGTGAGTGAGACCCGGAAGGAGATCCCACTCAGTTTAAATTTAAAGGTGACAGGTCCTTCTGGATATGACCTGCCCATTCCCCAATTTCACCCCATTCACCCGCCTGCATAGATGCCTCCATTGACTTGTGTCAAAGAGAGGGACCTGAAGAAGAACGTTACCCGGAAGGTCAAAGACCCCAGGTGACCTAGCTGAGCCCCTTCATGACACCCCAACAAGCAGATTCTCCACTGCAGTCCTATGTTGAGCTGTCAGATCAGAAAACAGACTGGAGCACTCAAAATGCAGGCAAAACTAATCGGAGTTGGATGCCCAGACCTTCTTCTGGTAGAGCAATCGTTTTCTGCCTGAAAACAGTTTACTGGTTTCCAAAACACATTCACTCACACACGCTTGTTGCTATCATATGAGCAGATTCCCACACTTGAATAGGACAGACCCCACCCTTAGACCCCACACTGCACAGCTTTCTTGTATTCACACACAGATCCAAAAATACCCGTGAGGGAGGAAATCCCCACATTCCTGCTGCAATGAACCTGCACTACAAAGACGTCCAAACAATGACTCTCTCTTGACTCGGAATCATCCCAGACAATATGGGAAGACTGAGGCATCAGAGAGTTGTTTTTCCCGGACAGACTGTTGTGTCTAGGAGTGGAAACCTCTGACCGCTGCTGCTGACTCATGGCAAGTGGCCATATGTGAAAGAATGGGCTGCAGCATGGGATGAACACATATGGGGAACGCTGCTGGCATCCGACATGGCATATATCCATGGACTGCCAAAAGATGCCATAGGAGAAATATTGTACATCTGGCGGGAAGCCAAAAGTCGCAAATAACAGATGATCACTTCAAGGCATTCAAAGTCTGACTCATATGCAAGGAAAGCTGGTTTTGCAGCACTAGACTACCTGAATATATATGCATTTACATTCCAGGCAGGTGGAATACTATGTGCCTATCAAACACATTAACCACAAAACATCTTCGTCAAGTCAGAGGCTGACTCATTCATCTCTTTTGAATACTTGAAGACTAGCTAGGTGCTAACGTCAAGATCTCATTGTCTGCTGTCACAGCAGGGCATACATCACACTTTCCAGACCAGAGATGTCTCATTCAGACAAAGGTGTTAATTGACTCGCGAGAGTTTTATTTCCTGGCAGCGTGCTTTGTTGTTATAACCAAAGGAGTGAGGTAATACTGCAAGCTGTTATTTCGCAGTTAGCCTTGTTTAAAGCTTGTGTGTTTGTATTGGTCATACTTTTTGAGATGTGTGCAAATGTTCAACCATTTTTGGCTTTTTGATTATGTTTTATTTCTGTTTATAAGAATAATTTGCACACTGTTTAATTAATGAGAAAGCCAGGTAGATATAACATCTCGGCTGCAGGCATTATGGTTTCAGAACAAATGGTTCAGCGTGTGATTGATTAAATGAAGGAAGTTACAAATATTATCTATCAGAGAATAAAGACCAGTTTTAGCTATTTGGTGGCGTAAATTTGTTTATTTTATTGGCAAAACTGCATTCAAATGTACATTAGAATTAGTGTAGAAATATAATTAACCTTGTTTTCAGTCACCATTGAGGTATAGGAAAGTTTACATTTTGTTATTGTTATTAGCCTTATTGGCACAATAGAAAACAATTGCTTAGAGCCTCCATGTGGGGAAAAATGTGGCAAATAATTCTTCAGTGTGCCTGTCCAGGACAGATGTACATCAAATCTACATGCTCATTGTTAGCTGTAAGTAGGCTACACCACTCTATAGCATTCTATTCTTATTATCATTAAAGAGAACAAAAAAGAAAAACAGAAATATAGATATTCTTACAACAAGGAATACCTTTATTAACATTGTTTTTTAGTATCTAAAAGAAAAAAATCCAGAGTATCAAAGTGTGTGCGTATTACAAAATTTTTAAAAAACAAACTAAATGTTTCTATGACTTCATACTTGTAAATATGTTCATACTAACATATTTACAAAAATGTAGATCCCAACACCAAGAGTTTTTCATATCACAACATACATAAATAATAAAGTCTTTGTTGCTGTCAGCTGCTTCATCGAATTGTAAGGAAAAACGTTTGTCTTTGAGTTTCTCTACCAGCTGTTCTTGAAGATCGTTATTTACACGTTGGGCGACAGTATCATTGGACAGAGGGAGTTTTTATTTTTGCGCCACTTGCGTCATCCAGCAAGACAGAAACCATGTCTAATGCTGCTGTCAGCATGAACTCCTCTGGTAGTCTGGGGTTTTTGACACGGAGCAATTTGGTACGCCACCTTAAATGATGCCAACAGTGTTCGCTGGTTTACCAAAGTAGCATTCACAAAGTGGGATGAATGTTGGCTATATTCTGAATATTCTTATCATCCCCCTGTGGCATCGCCCCAGCATGCAACACCAGTGGACCTGCACCTGGTTTGTCAGTGTTGTTATTGTACTTACAGGTATCGAAACCCAATAAAGTACACAGTCAATGGTCCACAAACAGTTTTTAAACTTAGTGTGAATGATGATCCAATGAACAAAACGTTAGTACCGCAATCATCTCTTTGTGGATTAGCGCGACTGTGTTAACAATGAAATTCATGGCAGATCCATAACAAGCTCCTATAAAAAACTATTTCAATCTGAGCTTTTTCACCAAAAGGAGAAACAGAGATTCTTCAGAAGCTAGGCCAAATATTTGTACTTAGTTGGAAACACATACTTAGTTATAACGGCCCCCAAACTGTGGAATGTGTTGCCTTCAACTTTGCACTGCCTTGACTCTTCATTCTTTTAAGAAGCAATTGAAGACCTATTTGTTCTGATTGCCTTTTAACTAGTTTTTAACAACTTTTATGCTATGATGTTGAATTTTATGCTGTTTTATCTTTTTATTTTTTGTGTTATTTTCTGGTTGCTTTTATTGTGAAGCACTTTGTGGTTTTTATCCTGTCAAAGGTGCTATATAACTAAAGTTCACATAGTCGGTAAGCCCTGAATGTGGTGATAATGGCAAGTTTTATGACTTGTCATTATGATGGGCCTGAGTTTTTAAGTAACATACAGTATGTTTGATTATACAGTATCAATAGCCTACTGCAACCGAATGAGAGCCAACTTGGGTGTATGTATGTTGAATTATACATTATTGTGTCATCAGCGTAAAATGAAAATGTGCAGTGCTGAATCTACTGTCAAAATTATTGGTGTAGAAAACGAAAAGAAGTGGTCCCAAGCCCAACCTCTGGAGGATAACATCATATAAAGTAAGTAAACTGGAAGTGAAACTATCTTTCTTTACACAATGTTTTCTGAAATAAAGACAATTATCAAACTAACCAACAGTATGATCAGAAAAGCCAATGCTGCAGAGTCTCTATTTTAACAATGAGTGTTTTACACTTATAGTATTGAATATTTTGGGAAAATCTGTGAAACTTGCTCAACAATGCTACTCTCTGCCAAGTGATTCATTGATGTAATTTATCTCCTTTAATCTTTCTGTGACAGTGTTGTGTTTATGTCCTGCAACCAGACTGAATCTGAGATGGATTCACTCTGGTTGCAGGACATATGCAGAATGTCCTGCAATATGGAGAATTTTTGCTAAATTGATTATTGGTGAGTTTCTGGAACTTTAAGTAGGACAAAGTTTGGAAATAAGCCAATGTTTTTTAGGGTAGGAACAGTGAAAGTACACTTCCATTTTACAGGGATTTTAGTGGTCAGGAATGGTTTGTAAGGGATGAAAAATATAAAATGTGCTACTACATACACAAATCAGGGCCAGATTTTTTTAAACTAATAATCTAAGGGTTTCATGTACTTCAAGGGTAGATTTATTAGAATGGGTGAATGTGCTTAGTGGCTCTCATTAGATTCGTTGATGAAATCGGTCAGGGAACCCATGGCTATAAAATGTTAACCAGACCAGCTTTTTGCTCTTATCAGAAGCTTTTTGTATGTCTCTCAATACATGGTGGTATCTCAACAGCTGTTCCTGCAAAAGACCTAATCATCATCCAGGACTTTTGTGGATTATTAAAGCTCTTGTAAGTTTGTGCAATGAAGTGGTTGACCTTTGCTTTTCTGATTGAAACAGTAAAGACACTTTGCAGTTGACTAAAATGCAACTACTTGTTCTTTCAAGACTTCCGCTACCTATTACACAAGCCCATGGTTTGGAAAGTTTAACAAATAAACTCTTATTTTGCTCTGGTTATCTTTGTTTAATACTGAACATTTATAAAAAAAAATTGAAAATATTTTGGGCCAAACATAAACAAGTAAAGAAAGAAGAACTCTGCAAGTGTACAAATACAGAACTGTGCTGGCTGCACATATTCAAAATAAGGTCTTTATGCAATGAAAGTTTAGTTGGGAAATCCAAAGAGATTCTCCAACACTTCATCCTAACTATCAACTATTTTTCCAAGAGCTAATACATTTCTTTCCCTTAATTTCTGAGTGTGTATAGCTTTACCTTTTCCTTGACTGACAGCTTAACAAAAGGAAAAGGACAGAGTGATTAGTCAATGGGTAAAAATCATCACAAAGAGCTATTGATTGGCAGTGAAGAAAGAGACAGGGGACAATAAGCGTTGCTGTGAGATCTCCCCTGAGTGATCAATACTTGGGTTCTGCATGAGGGAAACGTCCCACTTGTGTTTATACAGTCAGATACACAGCAAAGATCATCCATTGTAGAGCCAGACTGGTGCTGTCACTCAGCGTGGGGCGACGCTGCAGGGGGTGGCCAGGCATCTCCGTCTCACACAAAGATGTCTGTTCCAACCCTCAGACTGGTCTCAACAACTGCAATGGGTATGGGTACCAGAGGCTCACTGCTGTGTTATTAATGAAAATAAAGACAATCATTTAAAATTTATTCAAGTGAATTAGGTGCACATATTGGTCTGTACTTTAAAAGAGGTATAGTTAAGGGGTCGTCTGGTCAAAGGATGCAAAAAGGCATTTTCCAAGCATCTAGAAAAATCCCTTACGTTCTTAATGCAACTTTTTTTATGTATATTTCTTAATCTGCATGTACACGACATAATTTTACAAAATCTACTTTTCAGCGTCATCTACACCCGTCTCTAGACAATAATTCTTCTTTGTGTGAAATAAAAACAATACAATTGTTGTGAATTTACAAAGTTATTAAGTTATTTAATGTTTAATCTGTTAGGTATAGTCTGGTGAATAGCAGCCCAAACAGCTGATATTAGGACAATAGTTGAAAGAGTGATTCGAGCACTGCCGTTCTTTTAACAGCAAACCATGCACATATTTAAAATAAAGGAGAGACAACTTCTCTTCAAGTTCAAGAATTTATCATTTATTTATTAAATAAAAATTAACAGAGAACACCACCATAGAATGCTGTTTATCTGAATTAACACTATATTTCAATCCACAAATCCTCTCAACTAAACTAGTGAAGCTTAACTAAAACTACTAAGCAAAATTAAGATAAAAAGAAGCTAAGGAACTATGTACACAAAAAAGAAACAAAAGACAAATAAAATGGTTGAAAACCATCATGAGAATGATTCAGAGAATCCTGGTTCATTGCAGATCTAAGTTAGAGAACCAAAGTTCATCTTAAAGAACGTGGAAGGTTAAATTATCTTAACTAATTTAGAACAACATTTGGTATGTGTTTCAACCCATTCACAATGCAAATCCTGAGTTAAACAAAACATTATTTGAGAAAATAACATTTTAAAGAATGATTTGCTCAGTAAAATAAATATCTTTAGGACACTAAATTAAATCTAAATTAATCTTCCCTTTTAATGATGTACAGACGCTGATAGCACTATCGAACGATGGCAAAGCTAAACGAAAACAAGCATTATCTTTGAAACGAACCGTAGTTGCGTTGACTCGGTTGTAGCTCTAATGTTTTCAGGGAAGTTAATAGCGCTATGCTAGTGGACATTCAGCGCTAATTTAAAAAGACTGTACGCTCCATTTGGTCGTAAATGAGATGTGGTGGAATGAGGGATTCACATTACTGAGGTGAAGCCCATAAACTTGAAGCAACTGTGTGACACAATCATGTCGATGCAGACCCAGGTCTGTGAGGAATGTTTCCAACATGTAAATAAATCTGTGATATAAAGATGTAAGGCAGTTCTGAAACCAAAAAGAGGTTCATCCATATACTGGCTAGGCGTACATAACACAGTGGCAGGTGAGTAAGAACTTATCGTAAATGGACTGAATTTATGTTGAACTTTTCTAGTCATACTGATCACTCAAAGTGCTTCATATTTTAGCCACATTCGCCCAGTCAAACTCACTAAAGTGAACTAATTCATACACCGACATGGGGCCGCTTGGGGTTAAGCACCTTGCCCAGGGAGACATGTGACAGGAATTGAATCTAACCCACAACCTTCAGATTGCAAGGCACCTACTCTACCCACTTGCCACAGTGGACCACAGTCATGGACAGTCAGACATCTGCCATCTGACTGCCATCCTGAAATGTTATAAACATGCAAAACATGCAAAGCTGAGTCCAGACAATTCTGTCAAGATATTCTAAGTTTCTCGCACACGAAAACCAAGCTACATCGTGGCGTACACAAATAGGTGCACTAGGACCAGACATTGTCTTTATGAATGACAGAAGGAAGACAGGCAGCATTTAATGTGTTTCAGTATTCGCCCCATGCAAATCTTATCATCGCTGTATTCTTCAACTATCTGGAGAGCTGCAGATGAATGTTCCTGCAGAATTGGTCATCCATCCAGGAGCGATCAGCACCAGCCGACACAGGGACACGGGGCGGCTGCGGAGATACTGTTTACCATCTCAAGCCCTTTGTTGAGTGCCTCTCAAAAGCTGCTTGTTATATCAGCAATGATAAGAGTCTGACAGCTGGAGTGACGGATGAGGACAGGAGACGGGAAATGTGTTGATAGAGAAGCTGATTTGAACCATCTATGTATTTTAAGGTCTGCAATGTGCAGAGCTGCTTCTGTTGTCATACAGTCTTGTTGCTGTAAGATGGCTCTGCATTTTTTTTTATTTCTTATGTATCCTTATAAGTGCAGGGGGTATATAAAAAAGTGTTCTGTGTAGAGATGTATCCTGATTTTTTTTGTGTAAGGGGTTGTAAAAGTATGATAAATGAACATTTTGGGTAGTTTTCATACGTTACATGTCTTACCATGTTTTAATATTTCTTTAGAGTGTTATGGTAATAAGCAGTAATTCATATTAGCGTGCGTGTGTGTGTGTGTGTGTGTGTGTGTGTGTGTGTGTGTGTGTGTGTGTGTGTGTGTGTGTGTGTGTGTGTGTGTGTGTGTGTGTGTGTGTGTGTGTGTGTGTGCTCAGCTGCATTCTCAACTCTCTTTGCCCATTCGAGCACCTTTATTTGCAGTGAGCCTATCCACTTATTGACACTACTCCTGGTCCCCTCCCCAAGCCCGCCAACACCCACCCCTGCAGCACAATCCAGGCAATAAATCCACGAGTGGAGCACACACTGTCCAACAGTTACCATAAGAAAAGACAAGAGTGAAGAGGATGAGTGTTTGCCTTCCCATGGAATGAAAAGAGACGGAGGAAGGAGGAAAAGAAGACGAGGGCTTATCTCATAACACTCACTCCGCTGCCACAGTCAGCATAAAAGCACAGCTACACACACACACATACTCGTTTACAGTGCCTGCTTGCAGCTTTGCATCACAATCTACATTTGGGAAACCTTCATAATAAAGGAGTTAACACATAAGGGGAAGGAAGGGTTAATATTGTAAAAAGCTGAAAGATGGTCACATCTGCAGCAGGGATTTGTCCCAGTCTCCACAGACACAAAGGACAGCCCTGATGAGACGGGAGCAGACACCAGGATATCCTGTTTGGCAGTTTAAGGGACAATGCCCCCCTCTCTGCAGTGCTAAAGTGATAATAGTATTACAACAGTGCGGCTGTCAGCACCTAACTTGAGCAGGGCCCAGATAGGACCACAGGCCTCTGCACAGTGGGATGTCAGACCAGGAAAGGATGTCTTTCCACACATCCCATAGCAGAATATCCTTTGGTCACACAGGCTTGTGTTTTCATTTGCTAGATTTATACCAGAGAATGAGACTTACCTTGATCTCCTTGATCTTCACTAAATTTTTGCTGATAGGAAAATGTAGAGAACGCTGACTCTGCTTTTCTTTAACGTAAAGAAGCAGGATATTTTCACAAAACAGTAAAACGGTTGAAATGCAAATTAAAGCAGTTTTAGAGTTCACCACATTTGCATAGCCAGATATGGAAAAGAAGACACAAATCAATTCAAAAGGAATGTTAATTTTATGCCAAACACTGCTTTTCTGTGTTTTCCTATTGCTTTAACATTGTGGCACAGGATATTAAAGGCAATCAGAAATGGCCAACAATATCAACTTTCTGATTAGCCTAATTTTATTTTTTCCGTACTAGCAGTTCAGTTGTATGTTTCTGAATAATGACTCCGACATGTAAATTATTTTGTTACTTTATGCAAATAATTTATTATTTAAAACAGTGAGTTGTGGTTTGTTTCTTCAACTTTGCTTTCTCCAATCGGTCTGCCCACTCTCCTCATTATGACCACTGAAAAGACATGCCCTGACAATGCCCTTAGCAGAAAGCCCCTCACAATATATCAAACTGATATTGATAATGGGGCTGCCCAGTGGGTAGCGCTGTTGACTTGCAGCAACAAGGTCCTGGGTTCAAGTCCTACCCTTGCATGTTCTCCCTGTGCATGCGTGAGTTCTCTCCGGGTACTCCAGCTTCCACTCACAGTCCAAAAACATGACTGTTAGGTTAATTGGCCTCTCTAAATTCTCCTTAGGTGTGAGTGTGTGCGTGAATAGTTGTTTGTTTCTGTGTTGCCCTGCGACAGACTGGTGACCTGTCCAGGGTGTACCCCGCATCTTGCCCACTGAATGCTAGAGATAGGCACCAGCACCCCTAGCGACCCCATGAGGGATAAGCGTGTTAGAAAATGGATATCGATAATAAGCTTAGTGCTCCCTTGGATCTCTAGAAGAACGCTGCTGCTAATTTCACCACTTCATTTTATAGTGGTGCAGTATTGCCAAAATTGTTTTTGAGGTAGTTTTTTTTCCAGAGAATTCTTGCAAATATCTTTAAATTCTGAGTTTTTTTAATACACAAAGATTACCTTTGAACAGTTTAGGAAAGCCATGTCATGGCTTTGTAAGTTTATGAAATGTTTCGTAAGATCTGAGTAAAAAGGATGCACAGATATGGATGTATATTAGGGAAACAGCCGCCTTGTGTGGAGGAGGAAAAATGGAAAAATCAGCCAAGATATAAGTGAGAGAGGTCTCCACAAGGCTGGTTGCAGGCCAAAGAACGCCACTGCTGCTGTGACGTACGGAGATGGCAGCATCATGTGCTGTAGCAGGGACTGGTAGGCTTCATAAAACAGATGGCATTAAAAGGAAAGAACGATGTGTGGAAATACTGAAGCAACATTTTAAAATATCACTCAGAAAGTTAAAGCTAAAATGTAAATGGCGCTTCTAAATGAACAACCAAAGGATATTACCACATTAGTTACAAAGTGTCTTTAGGATAACATAGTAAATGTCCAGGAGTAGCTATCTAGAAGCCTTGATCTCATTGCCATATAAACCTGTGTGAAGAGCTCAAAAGGTGTGTGAATAATACAGCCTACAAACCTGTCTCAGTTATTCCAATCCAGCTTTATTTATAAAGCACTTTACAT
Source organism: Fundulus diaphanus (assembly GCA_037039145.1). NCBI lineage: Eukaryota > Metazoa > Chordata > Actinopteri > Cyprinodontiformes > Fundulidae > Fundulus > Fundulus diaphanus. Next base: position 26,561,991 of record CM073129.1, on the reverse strand, counting down.
GAACAAACGGACCAAAGTGCTGTACAGAACACATTAAAAAAATAAAAATTACAAATATCCTTTTACAGACAGGTTATATATAAAATACTAAAGTCCAAAAGCCAAGGCAAAGAGGCAAGCCATTCCACATTTTTTGGAGCTGCCATAGCAAAAGCGCTTTCCCCCCCTATGCTTAGGGTTTGTTTTGGGTACACTGAGGACCAGCTGATCAGCTGTCCTGACAGTGCAGGCGTAGCTGCTCAGAGAGGTAAGACAGGGCAAGGCCAAGGAGAGCTTTAAAAACTGATAAAAATTATTTCAAATGAATCCTAAAATGTGCATGAAGCTAGTGAAGAGAAGCTAAAATGGGGGAGGTGTGCTTATTTTGTGTGCCAGATAAAAGAACATGCCACAGCATTTTGTACTAACATATGAGTAGTCTAAGCAACCCCTAACCAATATAGGAACCCCTAACCCCCACATAAAGCGCATTACAGCAGTCCAGCAGAGTAGTAATAAAGGCATGGATTACTGTATCAAAGTGCTTTCTAGGGAGAGTTGGTTTTATTTTGGCCAACTGCCTTAAGGATAAAAACCTGATTTGACACCTGCTCTAATCTAACTTTCACATTTAACCCCAAGGTTTGTAATGTCCAATTTTCTATACTGAGCCAAATAACTTATCTCAATCTCAATAGGGAAAGTCTGAGCTGTGCCACAAAAAACCAACAACATAAATTCAGTCTTACTCTCCTTAAACTTTAAGAAGTTGAGCACCATCCAGACCTTTAAGTCTTCCATGGGTTTTAAGTGAATTATCACAGTTTCTAACGTTCTTTTTAGCAGGATATAAATCTGAGTGTCATCAGCATAACAGCGGAAGAGAACACCGTGCTTTCTCATCATTGAGCCGAGCTGGAACAAATATAGGGCATTAATGTAGGAGAAAATGCGTTCTCTCAGAAAGACAGGGATAAATTTCAGCAAACTATTGCAAGAAGCTTCAGTAAAGAAGCACAAAACGTTTGAGCCAAGTCATACAGTTTAAAGGCAATTGTACTAAAAACTAAATGCCAAACTCTTAACGGGAAGAAAAGAATGAAAATAAAGCTGGAAATATTTATGTAAATATTCTGGCATTTAGCAAATAGGAAAGATTCTAGTAATCCTAACTGAGCTGAGAGAGGAGCATTTTAGTTTTATTTTTGTCAGAAAATAAGACAAAGTGTTACATGTCTTTTCATGCAGTGTATGTAATTATCTGGTTTCAATTGCATGTCTGTGACTGGATTGTCCTACCAGCTGGAGCTAACCTAGATCTAATTGGATCAATTTAGGTGGTGGTCAATTCCCTTCTCCGCTGAAAATGTGTTGGGCCAGTTTGGAGCTAAAAAGTTTTTGGTAACCTGCGGGCTGATTAAATTGATGCATAAGCATAAGATGTGAAAATGAAAGACAAATGCATGAGACCACACCATTTCATCATGAAGAGCAAACTAAAGATGGTATAACATTAGTTGAAGTGATGGTATTAATAAATCTGCTGTCAGAGGTGTCAAGAAATAAAGCTCAATTTTGTTTTCCTTTTTTTAACAAACTCACCAAAACTTGAAGCTTTAAATTATTGCTGCAACTGATATTTCTCTCAAAGTTTGTTTCCCCAAAATTGCTGGATTGGTCAAAGAAATCAACATTTGTGTTAAAAGCTTTGCATTGCCTCAGACTCACTCAGATCCTCAGTGAAGTAGGCTAAAGACTGTTTCTCACAGTCATCTAACCACACAATGCAGCCCACCACACAGACACACAGACACACACAAAAGAGGAAGAGGAGTCACCCACAAACAACAGACAGAGACGGTGGCATCATGGGTAAGATCATGGTAAATGATCTTCCGAAGTGTCTAAATGGGGACAAGTCAAGACATGTTGTAAGACATGAAATGAGTCACATGCACCCACAGACACAGTAGCACAGACACACACCATGTTTTCAAAGTGGGGGGTGGGTTTCATACACTAGGTGGAGATATTGAGTTATCTAATTCTAGAGGTTTTAAAGGGAATTTTGTGATTATAAAGCACATCAACCCTGTTCTGGTCTCACTCCTCTGGTCGCCTGTGCATTTTAGAGTTAATTTTACAATTATTCAACCCTATACTTCAACCCAATACTTACCTAGTATGGTATGTTTATAAAATAAAATAAAAAAAACATTTATAAGAGACATTAAAAAATTTGTTTACATGAGAAACTTAATTAGACACACTAAACTGACATCTATTTTGTTGGAAATAACATATTGTAATATTACAAAATACACACTTTTTCACATGAGCCACATTAACAAAAGAGGCATTTTACCACATTAGCATTTTATCTTCTTCATTAACAATTTAATATAGAATTTATTTGGGACACATAGTAACAGCTGGCAAAGCTGAAGCAGGAGAAGCAAACCAAAATAAAAAGCGCCCAGATTTGAAGGAAGAGGCTCCTTTGAGGCCACCTAGGAGTCTCCTGGCTGACCTCTAGCCCTGTCAAGAGGACCCTTAACTTTCCCTCTTGGAATCTGCATGAGCGGCAAGGCTGTAAACCGCAGGCCCGATGCCATGAAACTGAAGAAGCTGCTGAAAAGCCAAACCTGGCCTCAGACATACGTCCTGCAGACAAGCGGCAGGGATCAACAGAGGCCACGCGGCACTCGAACCCTGTGATATTTGATCAGGCTCGACACATCTGCGTGCGCCGGACCATCCAACCTCACCTCCTTCGCCTGCACACCTCGCACCCACACCCTTGGGGGGGGGGGATAAGTGGTCCCTCGCTATAAATATAAAAAGCGCTGTTAAAGCCAGTAGGGAGCCAGAAAAGACCAGACAGGGTGAGAAGGACGGCAAGTAAAGCATAAAAAATAAACACCTGTTAATAAGGTGTCATATGTGAGGTCACGGAAAAGGAAAGTTCAGCATGGACCCCTAAATGTGAATGGGTCCAGTTCTTCATTGAGTTTCAGCACCTATTTTATCATCATGTCCCTACCCATCCATATCTGTCCATCTGTCTCATCGTCCTTATCCGCCCCTCCCTATAGCCCTCTCTGTTTCTCATAGAAACAGGTGTGAGGACTGCCTTCTCACACACACACACACGAAGCCGTGCCATACCCTCACCAGAACCTGTGACCAAAGCATTCAGAACATTTCCTCCTGTCTTAGGGGCTGCAGCGTCCTCACATCGAGGGGCAAAAAATAGCGTGTGAAACTTGGAGGAGTGCGGCTCTCAAACAATCCATCACCAGAGAGAACAATGTCGCTAGTATCCCTAGTTTCTGTATTTAAACCATGAAGAGGAACTTTACCCAAGAAAATCACCTGTTTGTGTTTCTGGTTAGGTGAAAAGATTACGGGCTCGTTTTGGAAAAAATGGTTGCCAACAGGTTTAAACATTAAAGAGTGTGACCTCCCCCGTGAAGGTTCATTTAGACAAATACGCAATGTTGCACAGGCACGCTCTCACTGTCGCATTATTCACTTTCATAGCAAACTGAATATCTTATCAGGTTGCATCTTTTATTGAAAGCAGGCAGTGCCCTAAAAATACTTTAAACGTTGTCACATTTTGACCAGTTAGAATAACAACATTCAATGTATTTAATTGGGATTTTATTTAATAGACCAACACCAAGTAATGCTTTGCTAATTATCAAAGGAAAGGGATACATGGTTTTCTAAGTGTTTTCCAAATTAAAATCTAAAACTCTGTGATGCGATTGTTTGGGTCAACACTTTGTTGCTGTATTTTAGAGTATGTATACCAGCTTCTAGAGAGAAATCCTGTCCCTTCTTCTTTGGAAAAGAGCTCAGGAGCAGTCACATTGGATGGAGAGTGTCTATGAACATCAAGTTTCAAATCTTGCCAGTGAGTCTTAATTGGATTTTAGTCTGGACTTTGACTGGGCCATTCTAACACATGAATGTACTACGATCTAACCCCCCCACTGTAGCTCAGGCTGAATGTTCAGGCTTGCTATCCTACTTGAAGCAGAACCTTTGCCCCCAGTCTCGAGCCTGATTGCAGCTTTTATCAGTATTTGTTTTCCAGGATTGCCCTGTATTTGGCAACATCCATCTTCTCATCAAAGTTGAGCTGTTTCACTCTCCCTGCTGAAGAAAACCATCCCAAAGCAAGATGCTGTCACCACCATGTCTCACTGTGAGGAATATCATGTTCAAGGTAATGTCTGTTGTTAATTTTTCACAACACATTTATACACTCACAACTATGTGAAAAGATTTTAACACCAGAGCTGTGGATCCCAGTAGCTTAGCGTTACCGTGGGCCTCTTTGATTAATGCCTGTCCTGTCAGTTTATGTGGATGGCCATGTCTTGGTGGGTTACCAGTTACTTTTGCTGTTTTCAACTCGTCACCATCCTAAAATAATGGCCTTTTATCCCATACCTGTCTGTTGTCTTCCTTGGTCTTCATGATCCTATTTGTTCTCTAACTCTGAGCCCTTAACAGAATAGCTGCATTTTTTACAGATTAAATGACACAGTTTGACTGGCTACTAATTAGGGTACCTCTGTCGGCAATTTGGTTGCAATGGGTTTCATTTAGGGGTATCAGAGTAAAAGGTGTTTAAATATAAATACAATGCCACACTTTTTCAGTCACCATAAATTGGGAACCATGCCTCCAGGGCTGGTCTAAACTTGGATGGGGCCTTAAGCAGAATTTGACTTGGGGCCCCTCTTCCTGTTAGGAACATCAGCACCACTAACAGACTTTGAATATAGATTTGTTGGACTTTGGGAAAAGTGGGCCAAGGTTAATTGGTTACTCTTAAAAGTAATTATAAATCATTGGTTATCATTTGTTGAACTGTATCTATGGCTGTGCGATATGGCTTAAAAATGCTTCACAATATTAGCCTTTCATGTCAATCGATATCGCATATTAATGAATAATGTTTTGTTTATGTACTTGAAACAAGGATCAGGGGGGATACCTTGCTTATAGTTTGGCTTTGATAATTTGAGAGTCTAAATACTTTCCTCTGCTTATATCCCCCAGAATACCACGTGGTTCTGGATCGAAGTTCAGTAGAATTATTGAACATTTTATTTTGAAGTATTTTACATTGATATTTATCAGATGTCTGTTGCGATATATATTGATATTAATTCATTGTCCTGCCCTAATTGTATCTATGAACAAACCAAGCTTAAACACAAAGAAAAGATTCAAATTGTGGCATCAAATCTTAACTATGGTCATACAACAATCAAGCACTGAAGATTTTTGTTTGTGCTTCTACAAAGTAAGCATGCCAACTCTTAGCAATCTTAAATTTGAAACTTTTTAGAAATATTTAAATTATTCTACTGAAACCATCAAAAATTATATATAATGCTCTCATTCTCAATACACAAATATACAACTTTGGATCTACAGGATGTGGAAATTTGGGGCTTTCAGGATGTGAAAAGGCTGCATATTGCTGATGCCTTTACATTTCAGTCATGCATTTCTTTGTTGGTCTTTCATATAAAATACAGAAAAAAATCCATTGACGTTTGTGACTGTAATGTTATAAACCCTTGAAAGTTTTGTCGGTGTGAATACGTTTCCAATACGCAGTATAGGAGTAAATTAGTAAAAAGCTTTTCCCCACAAAAAAAGGGGTAAGGAGCTGCTGTCCCTGGAAAAGAAAGCTGCATCTGAATCGGCGCAAGCAGCTCACCTTAACTGCATGTGAGTGAAACTCCAGGCAAAAAACAGCAAGTATTGCCCAAACAACAACAGCAGCAACGCCTGGAAACAATGGCGATGGTGGATTTGGAGGGAAAAGGAGTGTTAAAAGTTTGGGGGCCACGTTGTGCGCGCGTTGCCCCTTTCAGTCGCTAATGAGAATGATAATTTGTGGCTCATCTGATGACCCCGACCTCCACTCACCCTGCAATAGTGACTTCTCCCAAGGGATGCCATTGCGCACATCCCCATGGGACATCCAGCCCTCTGTTGGAATCCTTTTCATCACTGGGGACGGATTCCCGCCGGTTTCGTTTTCGATAATACCTTTTTTTTTTGGGGGGGGGGGGGGGGGGCTCGGGTTCTGAGCAAAGAAATAACGTTTGTGATTTTATAGCCTATGCGTAAAAAGCTGGACAGCGCATTTTCTTCTTATTTATGTTTAGTCATACTTTATGCGTACACTGTAAAACCAGACTCAGATTTTAAGGCTCACTAATTATCCTGAAATAATATAACTTCCATATATCCGCCGGATCCTAACCTCATGTTTACATCGAACCGGGCGCACTTGGCGTCCACGCGTGCGTGTGTCCGCCTCCTCACCTCCGCGGAGCGGCTGCACGACCCGGCCCGCCAGCGGGGAATTACTGAGTGGCATCGTGCCAGACCGCAGGCAGACTAGTTCGCTCAGTTCTCACGACCTCAGCTCCACAAAAGCATCTCTGAACTGTTAACTCAGACGCGAGGGAGGAGGAACAACCGCAGAACCCACACATGCTGCCAACTGGTGTTTCAGTATGCCTCCTCGCAGAAGGAAGCTGCTGAAGCGTCACTTGCTGCGGAGTTTCGGTATGCCAGTTAACTGGCGGTGTCATCTGCAGGGCACCGGCTCTGAGGGTGAAAGCCAGAAAGTACATGAATTAGCAGGGGAAGACCGACTGCAAGAACAGATTCAAACCGGGAGTTGTGAAAAAAACAAACAACTCGTCATAAGTCATTTCTGGGTGTGAAACATTCAAATCTGGAAAGATTTATGGATATATCCGTGCTCAAAGTCAGTCTAACCTCCTTGTATCAAGTCTGTTGCAGCCTTCGGCATGTTGTCTTCTAGGATTGCCCTATCAATACATCAATACCCTGTGACCAACTTCCCCTATATCCTCTCCAAAGCAAAGCAAAGACTCTGAGTATGTTTCACTGTGGAGAAGGTGTGTTTTTTTTTCCAGAATGGTATATCTGTGTTCCCAACATGCACACAACCATGTGCATGGAAGGCCAAAAGGCTTAACTTCAGTCTCATCTGACAAACTATCAGATACATAATAACAGACCATTAAAAGTATATAATTATAAGAATCATTTTTTTCCCTGTCTTATTTCAAGTATAGGACTAAAAAGATGGAAGGAAGCTGTGTTTGGGCTGGTGTGCAGTTCACATATTTCATTTTTTGTGTGCTTTTTAAAAACACAAAAAACAAACTGAAATTTTAATGACAATGATAACATTTTTCTTGGATTGGGATCTCAAAATAAGCCTGAAAGCCCACAAGATGTCGAGGAGGAGGATTTTAGTTTCTAAATGTGCACACATTCAGATCCCACAGCATGATGCTGCCATCGTGTCAATTAATGGTGATAGTGTGTTCAGGGCGATGTACACATACAATATATTGAAGCTTGTGGTTTTAATAATAATTATTTGTGTATTATTCTTTCAATAAGGCTTTAAATAAGACAACTATAATAAATCCCATTATGAGGCCATTCCTGAATACAACTGTGTTTGAAGTTTAAACCCTAAATATTTTGAACTATGAGAATCAGTGAGAGTGTTTATCTTGAATGTGCTGTTGCCCCGGTAATAGACACACTCTTCCTTCAGCTCTGTGCCATCCATGCGCAGCCAAGGGGACGCGCCGGTGGAGTATTAAATGTTAAGGGGTTTTGACTGGCGGTCACTGCACTGTAACATAATCCGAAGTCAAGGGGCCTGCTGGCCGCAAGTGGCTAACACACGGCCAGCGCCACGCCGCCTGAAACAGAAACGCTGCCCTGAAGGAATGGGCACAAAGTTGGAGAAGCGGAGAGCTTTCCGTGCGCATCAACCTGCCGCGACTAAAGACTTTAATCGTGTTTCAAATCTTACACATTCTGCAACAGGTTTATCTGTCCCAAGGTTCCTGCTCAGAGGAGAGGAGAGAAAAAAAAGTTCCCTCGTCCTCTCATTTATCGAGGCAGACACGCTGGAGCGGAATTGAACAATTGGTGCACAAAAGAAAGCGAGGATCCTTCCATATTCTTTCAATGAGGCAATCTGTTAGTGACATTAACCCCTGAGCGCATTTCCCAGGCTCATGAATAGGGTTTAAGACTTCTTAAACCTCCCGCCGCATACAGGATGAGACCCCTTTCAAACTTTTAATTACCTTTATAGCAATAGAAAAATACACCCCCCATTGTCCGAAGGGACCATTCTCTCCAGGACCAGATGTAAGGAGCTCCCGCCAAACTGGTGACAAGGTGCCGCTTGAGACTTTGATAGGAATTTAAATAAGAAATATCTCTGACTTTTACGCACGAAATGCAGCTTTTTACGCACGTCATTTAACACACACACACCAAAAAAAAAAAAAAAAAAAAAAAAAAGAGACGCCCTTTAATGACATGACAAAAACAGACTGGGAACGTGAATTTTAAAAATCTAATTTATTAAAACCCTGGGTTACCACCCAACTTTCGTTTTTTCTTCTTTCGAACACAACACATAATATAAAAGACAGCTTTGGTATAACAATCAATAACAGCTCTGTACAAAACTAAAACCTTTTCATAAAAAGTACTTCATAACAAAGGTCTCCTATAAATCTTCCGTCGGAACCTTTAATCGCCGACATCCAAATGTTGGAGTTAACAATAAATTATATTCAAAGAAAAAAAATAGCTCATGCGCTGTTTCCCCCCCCCCCCCCTCTCTTTTTTCTTTTTAGCTAAATCTGTTCCATAAAACGAAACATTCAGAACTAGTGGGGGGGGGGGGGGGGCATTGCAGTTGCCACCCTGGCGCGGACAAGTCGCAGGGTGAATAAACCTCCGCAACAGTTGTGTAAAAGTTTCAGGACAAAGTTGGAGATGGGAGGCCCTGGCTCTCCCGTCGGAGCTACCAAGGCCGCCACACCGCTTCGCTGTTCTCCGCGCCAGCGTTCACCCCCACGGGGCTGACCACCTGGGAGCCCCCCGAGAAGGACGTCATCCCGTGCACCGGAGAGGCTGCGGTCGGCGCGGAGCTGCCGTGCACCGGACTGGCGTTCACCGCAACGGGCACCCCGGCGTTGGAGAAGAGGGGGATAACAGGCGCGGCGGCGGTGGAGGCGAAGGGCGGGCTGGGGATGAGAAAGGCGAACTGTCCATCTGTAGCGGGCACCAGCTGGAACCCCCCGAACACCTTAGGCGAGACGGCCTCGGCTGGACTGAGCTTGGAGCTGATGGGCAGCGTGGATGGGAGCTGGACGTGGAGGGGCTGGGCCAGGTGCGCCGGCTGGGACGGAGCCTGCTGCGGGTAGTTCACGGACATCATCTGGCCCATGCAACTGGACAGGTGGCCGAGGAGCCTCGACCTAACCTCCGCGTTCACGCCCTCCGAGGTGGACAGGAAGCGGGTCACCTCGTTCATGCACTCGTTGAATCCGGCTCTGTATTTGCTCAAAACTGTCGCGTCTGCCGAGAGCGCAGCTGTCAGAGGGCAGAAAGAAGAAGGCAGGATATTAGTGACGTGTGTGTAGCTGCTCTCTGCGGAGTGTGCGGTTTAATCACCCCCCCCCCCCCCCGCACCCTCTCTCTCCCCGATACATTTGTTTTACTTTTTTGCAAGAACGTATAAACTTACCGCTCATCTGCATGCGCTGCAGGTTCCTCAAGTGCTTCACCGTCATCTCCAGGATGTCTGCCTTTTCCAACTTGGAGTGTCTGGAGCTCTGCGTGCACGAACACGAAGAGTTTAGACTACATCTGAGACTACATCAATAAAGAGTTGTGTGTTTTCGAAAGTGTTTTGATTGAACTTACATCTTTCTTAAGCGCGTCCAGAATGAGGGTTTTGAGCTGCGACAGACTTTCGTTTATTCTCGCCCTCCGACGTTTTTCCATAATGGGTTTAGATGACTGTAAAAAAAATAATTAAACATAATCGCTTGTAAGTATTTCAGTAAAGTTTCTATCAAATGTAAACTCTTGGACTGCGTGACAGTTGTACGAGACATCCTCGGTTTATAAGTCTTACTTTTCTGTGCTCGCTGGCATTTTTTGGCTTGTCCGGTGTGTGCGATCCGTTGGCAGGAGCTCCAGCGATGGGAGATGCCGTCTGCTTTTCCATAGTGTCAGCTGGCATCGTGGATCGCGGCAGGTTCGTAAAGTAAAAAAAAAAAATAATAACGTGAAGAAGTAAATCCTTTTTTGGAAGCGCAGCGAAGGGATCAAAACAGCAACAACAACAACAACAACAACAAAATCACACTGCGCCACTTCGGTTCATCAAAGATCCGCCTGAACTGCTCCGCTCGTTATCGCCCGAGCTGTCATCCAAGAACCAGAGTGCGTTCAAACCGTGCCGAGGCGCCGCGCGCAGCTACCTCTGTGAAGCCTTGTGCCGCCGACACGCGCTGCCGCCGTACTTATAGGCGGCTCGCGTGCTCCCAGTTCGTGTGAAACCCTCTCTGCATTCTTTCCCACACTCGCCTCAGCCAATAGCAGAGAGGACTCACCCTTTGGGCGCGGGGCAGACCGCTGATTGGACAACACCCCCGCGGGCCGTCAGTCACGCGCTGCTCAATCAGCCCTGCGGGGACAAACAACAAAGCGAGAGCGGAGCCGGGTGGTGAAGTGATAAGGAGGAGGAGGAGGGGGGAATTCGCTGGATGTTTGCCTCCAACTTTGCTCCTAGCTCGTCAAAAATGTTAAAAGTGTCTGAGATATGAAGGTGTGAGTGTTTTTGCGTGGAAAGACTGCACGTCATCTATTACAAGTATAGCCTACATTTATTGAAAATTGAACAATTCAAAAGCTAATAATAATGCTCATCTCTCACATTGGAAACGGTGTGTTTCGTTGGCTACTCATATATTATGCCATTTTTTACTTTTAAACTTCATGTAATCAATAAATCCATCTGAGCTTGAAAATAAATGCGCTCTCCCATCTATTTTAGGAATCCTCATGCGCCTCCAAGGAGACGTCTGTAATGGCACGCGAGGCGGTCCGCAGCAGCACGCTCCAGGCCAATGGCGTGCGGCCACTTTACACAAATGAGGCAGCGCGCTCTTCGATTGGCTGCGCCGCCACCTCTGTGTCAATCATCCCGGAGCGGGAGCCGCTCAGAGAGGTGGAGGGGGAGAGGGCCGCATCTGCCCGCGTGCCATTCGCGCACGGTCTCCTCTACGGTTTGTGCGGAGCACGTGCCAAAACTAGCAGATTACAGAGCAGTGAGCTTTAAAAACAAATGACTGTGATCCGGACACATTGCAGTTATGGGGAATAGATTAGAATAGAGAAGAGCAACAGTAGCCTAAACAACCGTATTCTCATCAATAAGTGGCTCCTCTCATAAAACAAAAATTGTAAAAAAAAAAAAAAAAAAAAAACTGATTTAAAAGCCTCAGCAAGCTTTCCCTCGCATTGTTTCTCTGTGGATTTATTATTGAAAGAAGCCGGATATTAAATGCTCAGTACAGTCATCAAAAGACATGAATTAAACAGGCGTTTCTTTCTCATCTTTCCTTCCATCCGATGCCTCTGGGTGTTAAAATGAAATGAAGGAAGAGGACGCCATCTAGTGGTTTGATTTTACATTGACAACAAGTCTTCGCCCATTTAAAAAGTAATAATTTTGACAAATGATGCCATTTGAAAATGATCTCTGTGAAAGTTATTGTACTGTAATCTGTATTAAGTGTAAGATTGTTATTTCCGTCTTTTTCCAGATATGCAACATTGTTAGTTGCAAGTAGTTGATTTTTTCCTCAATGCACCTCCTTATCTTTTTGAAAATCCTGAATTATTTACTTTAATTCCACGCATCTTTAACCTATTGCTGATTAATAACACCGATGAGGAGAATAAAGATCAAAATCTAATTTTGTGCAGGCCCTCATCTTCAAATTGCCACAAGGTGGCGCTTCCTCGCCTTCCCTAGTGAAACTATGTACTACAAATGGAGGCTGACCCTTTAATAATTGTTGTCAAGGCTAGTCATTAATATACAACATTTCCCTTATTTTTAAGATTCACTAGACTTAAAATCTGCCATTTTAAAAAAAATACAAAAAAGTGCATCTCAGCTGAACTTAAATTGTGGCAAAGAACCATTTAAAGAGTATTTAACACTTATGTGTGACAAAATGCAACAACAAATGTACTATACTGTGGATCATTTCAGACGATGTCTGTACAAATTAACTACTTTATTACTGGGATAAATATACTCTTTGGTTTCAGAAACGCATTGAAATGTATTGCAAGCGTACCACTAATATAGTAGTGTTGAATTTACTTTAGAGTAAAAACGTGGTCAGTTATAATAAATATACAATTCAGTACTTCAGTACCAAGATCCTTAGTAACCTTATACGTATTTTACAGTGATAAAATACGTATAAGGTTACATAATAATATAATAAAGAAAAAAGGCTAAACAAAAAATGTATTATGTTCAAGTTTATTTTGCGCTTAATTTAATATTATAGATATAAGATTACTTTTACATGCCAGACACTAAGCAATATAAAAAATTAACACCAATAGATTGAACAATTGAAGTCTAAAGATGAAATGCATTAAAGATACTTGTAAGGAAAAAAACACCTTCTTAAGAGTGAGAAAGAACTGACATACTTAGCATCTGAGATTGAGAAGGTGATAGACAATACCGTCACATATTTAAACAAGAAAAACTTATGGTTTTTGAAAGGCATGGGCTTATTTTGAAATGGGAGGGAGTGAAATCCTTTTTAAGGGTTTGCAGAGAAGGAAAATAAAACAAGGAAAGTCATGCAAGACTTTTGATGGAGTTCATCTCATGCAAGTAATTTTAGACAGTTCTGCATCATGACTGAGGATTTAAAGAGCATGTCAAGGAAATGGTCTTTCAGATCATAAAACCTGGCTGTAATCATGAGAGCACTACAACTTATAATATTTCATCGAGTTCATTTTGGAGTATAGTACTAATATAACATTTTGCATATAAAAAAACTTGTCTGAACAGAAATCACACAACAGAAAAAGAAATCTGACTTGTTTTTGATGCTCGGCAGCATTGCTTCAAAATGCAGTAATGAACACCTCTTATAACCATCAATAGTGGATTTAATCAGGTAATTAACAGACTAATAGAAATTATGATACAAAAAGAAGACCTCGATGGCTCTGATGGAAATGGGAAAAGTGATATGTTTCTTCAGCAGCTACAAGGAGCAAGGAAGCAGAGCACTGGAACACAGGAACACTAGAAGATGGGAACTGAGCATAAATGTGGGAACTGGCTCCTGTGGAAAGGAAGGCCTAATCCCAATACTCGCACTACACCCTTCACCTCTCTATGAAGACTGTGGCTCCATCTGAATGTCCTTAATAATAGCTTCTAGCTCCTGTTCCTTAACCTTCCATGGGGTCAACAGTAAAACCTCCTTCGTGAGGAGGAAAGGAGCTTCAGACCACTGTGCTGAATTCGGACAGCCTTTTACTCCAACGTCATCACGTAACGGAAACGCTCATGGATGATGCGAGTCAAATCTGGCTTTACAGCCCAAAGTGTGCGCTCTCTTCTCTCTGGAGATTTTCATTGATTTCCGTGAGGGGACTGTGCTTACACGTCATGCCATGCAAAGGATTGTGGGATACTTTAAGGGTTCTTAGCGCAGGTAAGGGACGTCACGGGGTTCCGAGGCAAAACTTGCTGCGGGTCGGAGCACACAGGCTACTTTTTGTACCACCTTCCTTACTGACTGCTCTATTCGGACAGAACTTATCGCGGCAACCGCTGACGCACTTCAGCTTTGGCTTAAGAGTCTGTGCTCCATGCTCTATTTGCTCTACTATTTGGATTGAGCTTGTATCTGGTCAACATGCACATAAGGGTTAAATTGCGCAGGTTACAAATTAGAGAATTGGGACAGTACGGATTACGTCATCCACTTGTGCCTCCATATCATAACTGTGACATCAAAAATGGCAGGACCGGTCACTATTTTTCTGAACTTACTTTGGGAATGTATGATTCAACAGATAAAGACCTTGAAGTTCCAATGCCAGAAAATAGTCTTATAATAAGACAGGATGAGAAATTCAGATGCTTTTTACTTTCTCAGGTTCTTTCAGCTCTAACACCGTCTCTTTTGGCTGGAAAGGTCATCAGCGTTCCCTCTCAGGGGAGTACTCAGTGGCCTGAAGGCCGTTGGATGTTTGACCGTTTCTCCCTTAGAAATTCAGAACCAATTTTCTAACCAATTAAAAAAAAAATCTTGGGAGGTTGAAGAGGGTTACACACAAGGATCAAGGCTCGGTTACACAGATGGGGCTCAACTTCTGGGTTTCTTCTTAGACCATCATTGTCTCCCAATTTTTTTACTACTTCACACCAACTCAACACAGAAGTCGGACAGCTGTTTTTCCATTTGGAAACATTCTTCGTACTTTTTCAGAGCAGAAAGTTTTAACTAGCCTAGAAAATAATGTCACTCTCTGGAGCCAGTGTTGTCATTTCAGATTACCATCACATGCATTTATCCTAAAGGGACGAATAATACAGAATGAGCATCAGTTCTTCACTGTAAACGCTGAACAGCATTTCTCAAAGATATATTCAGGCAAGGCTTCAGTTCTGTTAGTAACACCTTACCAAACCAAGTTCTGTGCACATCTAAAATAACCATTCAGTTGTCCAGAAAACATTGCAAAGATTCAGAATCCAGGTATGACAGACATGATAAACCAAGATTTTCTGTTTTGAATGTACATCAACAATTGCACAGATCTGTTTTCAATATCATGTTGTATGATTTGCAATTAATGATTCTGCTCATATTGTTTGCAATATTTACACATTACACTGCGGTCTGAGGTTATTTTTTTACTTTAAAACAAAAACTATATTATGCTAGGTGGAGACAAAATAAATGGAAATCCACTCCTTACTACAATAACCGCAGAAAATGACAATAAGTTAAATTTAACCCTATGAAATTAGTCTGAAAACACAGACGCAACATCTGGCTAATTGTTAATCTGCAGTCCCTGACTCAAGCTGAAAGCAGCACCTTTACATGTTAAATCAGTAGGCCTCCCCTAATAATAGGAGGAGTAATAATTTCAAGGGAGCAAATGCGTCAGTCTTCAAACTGATCCCAACGTCTTTTAGCCTTTCTTGGCCAGCTGGGGATTGCAACAAGCCCAATGCAATAAAACTCTCTTAAGCCACAGATCCGGCACAGTCTCTGGTGGAGGATAAGTCATTGTTCGGTGGCTCATGCCCCTCCATGGGTGAGCTCTGCAGAGGCATGCTGGACACTTGTTTACCCAGGATCCAGAGTCTCAAGGGCCAGCTGTGTGGACTCGGGTTCAAATCGCCTTTGTTTGCTTTCGGATCGGCCCAAATGAAGCAGAGCTAATTCCACAGAGTGCTACAGAGATTACACAACTGCTTCCTGCAGCGACGAAGCTGATAGGCTTTTAAGTTATAAATTCTCTGTATATGAAATAGAAGCTGTTAACCCAGAGCTATAGTTAGAACAGGTCTAACAACTTTTCAAACAATATTCATCAAATTTCCCTTTCTTTATCCCTGGATTTCCAAAGCATAGGCAACAATAAGAAGAATCCCCATTCAGCTGAAATCAACTTTTTGAATGACTCTCTCAATGGCGCATCATTAAAGCTGATGCTGACTTTGCTGGACCGAGGAATGTAGAACAGTAACTCTGCTGCTGAGCTGCATTCAGCAGACAAGAGCCAGAAGTACTTGCTTTCGACTTGGCTTTATGAGGCACAGAAGTCTGCAGGAGGAGATGTCGGCGGAGATGAAAGCGGACCAAAAAAGGAGGGAGAAGCTGTGTTTGCAGATTTAGCAGAGTTCAGTGGTCTGTTGTCCTGATTCGCTGAGGGCTCAGAAGCTCCCTTTGACTGCTGCCGGCTTAATTTGTTGTCTTACAATGAGCCTGTGCACTTCTCCAAATCCATGAGCAGAATGCAGACGGGAGAGTCAATTATATCTGCATTAGCCGGAGTTGGTCGGGCAATCCCTTCATTCACACACTCGCAAATCAAGTGCTGTAGATGATGTTGTTTACAGCAATGAATCCTCAACACCGAGTAGTTACACTGCCTGTTTGGGTGGCTTTTGATTCGTGTCAGACAGAGCAGCCGCTTCACGACAGAAATCTGGGGGAAATCACAAAAGTATTCATGCCCCTTGAGCTTTTTCACATTTTGTCACATTGTAACCCCAAACGTACATGTATTGAAAATGTTTGGAATGGACCAACACAAAACTGTAGTGGCATTAAAATGACATGTTTTTTTGGTGTATAGATTGATACAAATATGAATATGCATTCCCCTTTATTTCGACACCTGTCAAAAATCCAGGGCAAACAAATGAGTTCAGTCATTACTTGATAGCGCTCACCTTTGTGTCGTTTAATGTTAGAAAAGTGGGAAGGATACAGCTGTTAAGTCAGGAAACATCTAATTTTAAAATTGCCACAAACCAAATAAGGGGCTTAGCAATGTGGAAGAGGGCGATTGGGGTTAGAGGAGCCCTGAACTGAACTTCTTGGTCCATAGCAAAAAACTTGACACTGCAAATTATCTTGAATACACCTTTCACTCCCACCAAGTTAACCCCCAGACAGGTCAGAAATAAGGTTGTGAAGAACTTTAAAGGTTATAGCACTGTTAAAGCCAACATCCAGATATGGAAAAAAACTGGCACAACTGCAAGCCTATAAAAGGCATATCCCTTCACCTATACTGGCAGATTGGGCAAGGGGAGCATTCATCAGCTTAGTAACCCTGGAGGAGCTGCAGAGATCCACAGCTCAGGTAGGAAAAATCTGCTGACGGGACTATGAGCTGTGCACTCCACAACTTTGGCCCTCAGGGAACAGTGCCAAGAAGAAAGCTATTGTTCAAAGAAAACTTACTTCAAAAAGTACCAAACGCCATGCAGGGAACACAGCAAACACATGTAAGAAGATGCTCCGGTCAAACGAGAACGAAACTCATCTTTTCACCCTACAGACAAATGGTATGGAGGAAAACTAACACTGGAGATCCCCTTGAACACACCATCCCTATTGTGAAACAAAGCAGTTGGAGCATCATTGAAAAAACCCAGGGGCCATAATATATACTTTTTTTCCAGTTGAAAATGCAAAATAACTACTAATAACTCTTATTTTGTTGTACCATGCTCAGAAATGCATTAAACATGTAGCAATGAAACAAATTAGAGAAGAACAACTTGTTTTAAGTCTTAAACAGGGACTACTAAATGGTTTGCCTTGGTACAAGAAAAGTGTACAATTCTTTAACATTTTGAATCAGATTTGTTCTATTTCTCTAGTCTGGAAAAATCCTTTTTTAATCCATTCCCAGTAACAAAGTGGAACATTCCAGAAATTTGTCAAATAATTAAAAAAAAAAAAACTTACAAAAAGTGTTCATCTGTAACAGTACCATTTGCTGATGGGGCTAGATTGGGGACCAAAATTCTTCCAGGGGCCACACCCCTCCTGGGTTAGATCATTGTTTCTCAACCCTTGTCCTCACTGCCGAGTGTCCGATATGTTGCAGATGTGCCTTTACTCCAGCACAGCTAATTAAAATGATTGCACTACCCCTCGGCTGGCCATCAAGTACTACATAAGCCTGTTAATCACCAGTTTACCTGAGTCAGGTGTGTAGCAGCAGGGGCGACACCTAAAACATGCAGTGGATCCTGAGGATCAGCGTTGAGAGACACTGGGTTCAATCAAAGCATAGCCATGTGTTAGAGTGGTCCAGTCAAAGTACAGACCTAAATCTAATTAAGAATCTGTCACAAGACTTGAAAATACATATTCCCAGATGCTCTCCATCCAGTCAGAATGAGCTTAGATGTTTAGTAAAAAATGAGTCAGCAAAAATGTGAAAGCTGGTAGAAACATACCCCCATAGAGGGGGGTGAATATGTGCCCAATTTGTTGGGTTTTATTTGTGTAAAAGAACAACAACTGGAAAACCATGTATAATTTACTTCCTTATCACAATTACATACTACTTTGTTTTGATGTATCACATAAAATGCCCAAATGCAATCCAAAATTGATCTAGGCTCAATGGACATTTTGTGTGACCAACTGATTTTCACACAAAAACCTTAAACCACCTTATTTGTTTGATACGTAACTTCCTGATAACAGTTCAGAAAATTATCTGTCTGCATTTCTTTTAAATGGGTAATTTACCCGGTTGTATAAATGCATTTATTTCTGAAATGAAGTGAATATTTGAGGTTTTAACTTTTTGAAGAAATTCGACACCTGTTTGATTTTCTTTTAAAAAGGTTCTGAATATTTGACCAGTGGTGGTGTTAGGACAGTCAGGACAAAAAAATAGATGAGCTTCTGTTTTTAAATTAGCGATGATGATTTCTAAATAGCTTTGTTTTTATTTTTTTGAACTAAGAAAGAAGGTAGATCCAGTCTCCTGAATAAAAGGGCTTTCAAAGACTCCAATGTCCATATATCTCGCTCACAGAAAAGGGATTTGCAGAATTGCCCTACAATCCAGACGAGAGGCTTCAATTGAAGAGCGATTAAACTCTGAAGCATGAAGGTTAACACATTCCTGCAGAAAAATCTGGATGGTTTATCCTTCCAGGGGTTGGCAAACCACCAGAGCAGACTTTCTCTGGCCAAAGTGAGATATTTCATACATATTGTTGAGGGAGACTTCACACATATGGGGAGTTGCCAGATGCATTATTTTAGTTTTCACACCCATCCACTGAGCTTTTATTTAAAAAGCAGTTCTCTTGTTCAACTATTCCCACTTTGATGTTTTATAAAGGCAGCAGGGGGCTTTTGCTGAAATTCCCCAATTTGAATAAATTAATATAAATCTGGGAATATTTCTCATGGTCTCGTGTGCTTCCAGCGAAAGGCTTCAAAGCTGCGTGTTTGCACCACATACGGGGGTGAAAGTGGTAGTTTTTCATTTTATTCTCCCTTAATCTCATTACTCCCTTAGCTGATTTCATACCTGCAGGGGAAAAAAAACCCTCTGTGATCAATTATATTTGCCTCGCTTTTCAAGCAGCTTGTTGTCATTTTGCCATCTGTGGACCAGCATGTCCAGTACAATGTGGTGTTTTCACCAGGCCCTGAGAGAGAGAGAGAGAGAGAGAGAGACAGAGAGAGAGAGAGAGAGAGAGAGAGACAGAGAGAGAGAGAGAGAGAGAGAGAGAGAGAGAGAGAGAGAGAGAGAGAGAGAGAGAGACCCTTTTCTCCTGCTTCTCACCCAGAATCGGGGGTTTTCTTCTTCCTTTTAAGTGGGCTGTTGATGAGGTTAGTCTAATCAGATTAAGTCAACTCACATCGGCCTCTGCAGTTTGTTTTCTTCCCAAAGGCGTCCTGACATCTCCTATACTCTTCCTTTATCCTTCTCTTTGCACTTTTCATCCAGGCTTTCACCCAAAAAAAAGCCTTTCAGCAGAAATCCCAATGGACTCCTTTATAAACAGCAGTCCCCCCGATGATATAGGTTATTTAGAATGGGTCACTAGATTGCAATACATGGGAAAGGTCTTTAAAGCTGTGCAGTGACGCATTTGGACATTTCCACTGGTGTCTGTGTGAATGCCAGAGATTAGGTAAACACAAAGCACTAAATCGAATTTTGGAAATTGCTGGAACCTTTAATTTGATTCCTAAATAAATGTTTGAGGGTTGTTTTGCAAACTACACGGCTAATATAATCTCCGCTTTTATCTGGTGGCGATTAGACGAGAGTGGAGCTTTCACGGCTCGCTTGTTAAATAGTTTTTAAGTCAAATAACGAAGATTTAAGAGATGGGACTGCTATCATGAATGGGGTAATAGAAGCAAAGCCTTGTGAGATCAAACCTGTTGATTCTGTAAAAATGGACATTGATTTAAAAATAAGTACACACTTTAAATTTGTTTGAATTTGCAGTTTTGGTTTAAAATTTTCTGTGGATAATTAATTGTATTCAAGACAAAAAGCGAGAAAAAGAAATCAAACTGATTAACAATATTTGCACATATTTGTAAAAATCATTGAATAATTCTCACTAAAACCTCCCAAACAGATGACAAAAGTCTTCTGTCCAACAGCAAACTGTGTTTTTTTTTCTTAAAATTAATTTGAATTTATTTGCAAAGCAAAAAATTCTTGCGTTTTTCAAATAGATCTCTGAAGTCATCGGCAGAGTGCAGAAACCTGATTCCCCCGCTAATAACAGGCTTACAAAGACAATGGGCTCTATGGACACACAGGAGGCCCTTTTCAGATGACTTCAGAGCCCTGCCTTTTGAAAACAGAGGGCAGCCCACTGGCTGAATGAATGTGTTGGGTTGGTGGGGCTGCAGAGCCATTTGGAGCTAATGGATCTGAGAGACTGTCCACTTAATTACATTACAGCATTTCAGCCGGCCTTTGAGCTCTGCACTCGCAGCTCGGCAGCACCACGCCACCTCATTCACAGCTCTGAAGTGGAATGTGCTATGACAGATATGGCCCTTCTGGGAACTCTGGAAAAAGGCTACCCCCCCCCCCCAACCCCACCCCACCCCCCGTTCCTCATCCTTTTTGCATAAGGGTTTCTACATTTAAACGTGGAGACTAGGTTCAGAAAATAAAGTGTCAGCGAAGGCAAGATAGAAATATGTTAAACTTCCTGTCAAATGCTGCTTATCCTTAATTTGGCCATTTTTATTCATAATTAACTCCTGATTTATTAGACAAATGAATTTGGTAAGTATTAGAGGAAATAGCTGGGTTTCAACCTTATGCTATATAAACACAACCACAAAAACAAGTTAGGTAGCTAACATAACGTTATAGCTTACCTCCGACGAAGTAGTCGCTGCAGACACGGGCATTGGCAGACTCTGCTCCTCCAGACCAAAGACGTACATTTAAAATCCATTTTTTACGGCGTTGTTCTGTGAGCTTTTTACAATTTTCACCTTTATGAACGACAATCTTTGGTACTCTGTAAAAGCTCTATTCCTTTTCTCGGTTCGAACGATTGGAGCAGCCGTAAACTACACAAAACATAGGCGTTATTTCAGACGGCAGATCCTCAGCTACTTCACTTCCTGCCCTCCATCTGAATTTCGCGGTGTCGCGAAGCAGCACTGTGACGTCACGTGAAACCAAAGAATGGCATGCATTGCTTTGCCAAAGTGAGTATCAGAAGAAAAATGCTACATGTTTTTATTAATAAATTTTTTTATCAGATTAAGGTTTGAAAAGTGTGCATTTGTATTTAAACCTACCCAGACATTGTTTAACATTGTTTGTAATTTGCTACAAACCATGTAGGGGACGCCGCAAAAAATTTGGATGTCTGTGAGCAGCAAAAATACTAACATACTAACAACTGATCATACCATCCCCAACATGAAGCATGGTGAGGGCGGTATCATGCTGGGTGGGTGCCTTTCTCCAGCATGGTCAGGAAAGCTAATGGACATTGATGGGTGGAGATGTGTGCTATGCACAGGACAATCATGGAAAAAATCTGTTAGAGGCTGCAAAGGACGTGAGCCCAGGATGGAGGTCTGCCTTCTTGCACGACAAAGACTCTAAACATTCAGCCAGAGCAGCTATAAAACAGTTTGAAACAAAGTGTATTTATGTGTTAAAGTGACCCCATCAAAGTCCCGATCTAAATACAATGCAGAATCTGACTTTTGCTAATGGAGATAGAAACTTTTATATATAAAGATGGTAGATTTACTGAAGGGACTTACAGCTGTAATTAACTACTTTCTAACCACTTTCTCAAACGATCCTAATCAATTACATTGACATTTGTGGTTGTAATGTAAAAAAAAGAAAAGAAAAGTGAGGCTTATCAGCATAGAAACAAAAAAAGTTATTTCAGGCTCTATTTGACCGGTGAGTGTTTGTCACCTCTTAAATAGTTATTGTCTTTTAAAACTTTAATCTATTTGTCAAACTATGTGTAAATCATGTTTCATCGAAGCTTCTTCTTATCAAAAGTCACCATGATCACAAACACCAAACAAATCGAGCTAAAATGAGGCATAAAATTGTCCTTATTTAAACTCTTTTGGCCCAAATTGAGCTTGTGTCTGATCCGTTCCACCCAAACCTAACACATCTAATGGAGAGCAGGATTTTTCACAGGCTTTGGTGAATAAGTTAAACAGACAAACACAAAGTGGGGGAAAAAGGGAACATTTGTTGCTGCATTAACTTCAGTCTGTTTGGATCCATAAAGGACCCTTCCAAATCTTCACAGGCCAAATTATTTAAATTTAGACTGATGTCTTCTCAGTTCATGGCTAAAAGTGTCATTTCCAAACACAAAAGTCAGTCTTCTGCTTAGTGCTTATAGAGATTAAGTAGAAAATCCCTCAGACCAATAAACACAAAGCAGCAGTTTTGAGATTTCCCCTCTCGATTATATACCATATTAAAGGTGCCATTGATCTTTTTGTCCAGTTTTGTTGGTAAAAGAAAAAGCATGACTCTCTCGCTCTTCTTCATAAAAATGACTCCCATTATACTGGAGCGAAATCAATGCAAATTAATCCTTTATTCATTTCCCTGTGAATAATTCAAGTCTTTGCACTTTTGTTTGGGAGCCTTGAGCTAAACAGAATCATAAGAAAGGTGGAGAATGTGAGCGTTTATTGGCCAGCGGAAAGAAGAGATGACCCCGCTCACGGGTGACAAAGACTCCTTTATGGCTGTGGTATGAACCTATGAAACAGGGGTATTCCACTGTGACTGACCAACACCGCAGGGGGTCCAACATGTGTGAAGACGGTGCCCCAGTAAAACCGACTGCTCTTGCACACAAAGGAGCACGGAGAACAACCAAAAACGCAGTAATCGTCACTTATTCTTCAGTGCAGACTCTTGGAGATGTGGTGACCGAACGGCCAGCGGCTGCGTGGCAGACTGTCTGTGACACTCATTTATTACCAACTCTTTATCGAGATCAGAGAAATATACTCGTCATCTGACATTAACATGAACACATACGCTCATGTGAATTGTTTTTAATCCAGAGCTTGGTTCCTT
Source organism: Fundulus diaphanus (assembly GCA_037039145.1). Classification (NCBI taxonomy): domain Eukaryota; kingdom Metazoa; phylum Chordata; class Actinopteri; order Cyprinodontiformes; family Fundulidae; genus Fundulus; species Fundulus diaphanus. The sequence goes on along the minus strand of CM073129.1, from coordinate 26,538,921 downwards.
TGGCATCTTTACAGGTTCAGAGAGCCTGAAGGATGTTTAGGATGTTGCACTTTATTGTGAGTGTTTATTGGGTCTGACAAATAACAGCTGAAAAGCTTGAATGTTAACAGATGACCTTTTCATAAAACAAGAAGGGGATTTATTGCCTTCTTTCCATGTTATTGTCATTTATGTAAAGACTGAGATGGCACGGGGTACCTAAAACATGCCCTGCACGTCACACTGGCTCCACATCCCCACAGTGGTGCATGGCGGTGGCAGCATTTTGCTGTGGGGCCACTTCTTTTAATTAAGGACAGATAAGCATGGCAGAGATGATGGGAGGATGGATCTGAATAAAGAGGGATCCTGGAAGGAAACCTGCAAGAGAGAAATATACTTGAGTTTCACACTCTTAGAAATTGGCTCTAAGAGTCACAAAGAAATGGTTCATATTTATGCGTTAGGCTGGTTAGGGCGGCAAATGAGACTCGAAAACTGATGTTCACAGACACTTTCCTTCCCATCTCAATGAGCTTGAACTATGTATCACAGAAGAATGGGGATACATTTCAGTCTCCACGTGTGCAAAACCGGCGAAGAGGTTGCCTTAAAAAATGCTGCTCTATTTATAGGAAACAGTGGCTCTACTGAGATTTTTTTTCATATGAATGCAATCATCGGTCTTACTACTCACACAACAAAAATCCATGGGTTTTCTGAATTTTAGCTACTCAAATGTTCAATTCTTAAAATAAACACATAAACGTTTTTTTCCTACTTTTCAAGCCAAGTTCATTTAGACATTTGGCTTAAAACTTATTATTCTTTGGATTTTACCTCTCGTGAGACTTAGGTTTTGTTTTAAATTAGTTTTATTTTTTCTTTTAAGTGTTTTTATGCATTATCTTTTTATTCTTGTTTTTCGGTGGATGTTTTTTAGTTTGAAGCTATGTACAGCACTTTGGTTTAGCCCTTGACTGTTTTTAATTGCTTTATAAATAAAGTTGGTAATGGTATGTAGATGTTTTGGTATCAAGCATTCAGTGACTGTAAGAATCGTTTTCAGCTAAATAAACCTTAATGTTATTTGTATAATAATAATAATAATAATGAAAATTTGATTTGTTTTGATGTGACATTCAGTTGAGCTATTCAAATATGCTGCTTTTATGAGGTTGTGGCTTTCATTCATTTATTCAGTGTAAGTGCAGGCAGCCAAAGATGGTAACTTTTGATTGTCCTTTTATCACCACTGTTTCCTCACTGAGGCTGTTTGAGATCATTCAACACTTTTGTTCTTGTCTTAATTAAAATGCATTTTTTAGGTTACTGCTAAAGTTTCCCAACATTAACCTGCACTCTGATTGTCTTGTGACACGTTTCTGTTTGTGGTCACTTCAGACTTTATCCTATCATCAAAGCCCTTTTTGAACCCCCAACATCATCAACCTTCCTTTTTCCTGTGATGTGGAGATTTCACACGGATCACAGCAAGCCATCCGCCTTTTAACTTTTATTTTGGCCCAAACATTGCCCAGAAGACGAGTTGTGTCTTTGAAAGCTCTCGTATCAATCACATCAAACAGCTGGGAAACAAAAGTGGAGGCTGGCAGCGTCAGACAAACACCACCATTAGTCACTGCACTTCTCTTGTGTCACGTCACGGATGAAGGAGGGCTTGTTTGCTCAGGAATATCTCCCACACTGTAAAGGCAAAAGAGAACCTACCGCCGGCGCATTCAGCCGGCATGCAAACAAGCGCGATGCTGTGTGGTCATTTACAATAAACACAGATCAAAGAGCACAAAGTGGACTTCTGTTTCAGAAAGCACCATGTGGCACAACCTTTTTCCTCCCAAAGCCCTCACTCTCGATCTTCCCACACTCGTAGACAAGATCGCCATTAACGGGGTCTGAAAAGTGTGATTTCTTTTTTCTTTGCTCTCACTCTTGTGTTCCTCAGCCTTGTCCAATCCCCGGCCCCCCTGCCTGGTACTGACCCAGCCAGCAGACCCCCTTCTGCCCCCTCTTTGGCCCCCGCCAACCCTGGGAAGAAGAGGCCCTCTCTGGAGTTAAAACTGGGGCTCATTAGCAGTGCCCACCTGGAGGCAGGATGGGGACAAACAGGGGGACGAAGGGGGCTGAGGCCTTTAATCTGCTGGCTGTGCGCAGCGTTGTGGCACACAGCGGGGACAAGATTTCAACAGGCTGGTGCGATGCAGCTCACAGCGCCATCGAACATGCGTTGATCCAACAGCTGAGCTTAATCTGCGTAATTGTTGCCCTGGCTAAAACACCCTTTCAGCATCTCCCTCCAATAAAAGTCACTTTATAACTGTTTGCCTTGATGGTATCACCGCAGTGCAAACAGGGCATGAAACAATCATGAAACAAAACCCTCTGGTGCTCTTTGAAGTTCGGAGACCTTATGCAAATTTAAAATCTCATCAGTGGCTCCATGCTGCCCCCCGTCCTTATTCCAGCCAGTAAATCTCAGCCTTGTTCAAGAGACGTTGTTTGCTGTGCATAAAATGTTCTCTCCGTCAATTTACGGGTAAGGAGGGTGGACGTTGAGGTGTGGTTGTGTGTCTGTGTGCTTGTTCTGCGATGGTCTGGAGCCCCTGTGGTTAGTCATACCGTGTCCAAAGAGAAACAAAGGGATTCCAGTCAGGGAACCACAAGGCTACTGAGTCACGCGGCTGCAGACTGCATCCATGAAGTCATGTTTGAGAACATGCTATCTAAAGGAATGCAGCCTTATACCCATGCAGTAATTTGCAACCATTTCAACTTTATTTGTATATCCCCTTTTTAAAACGAAAGTTAAATACATACATGGACCTTGGACTTTGTTTTGCATAATTTTCTTAATTCTGTATCTTTTTGTTAGTCAGTGTTTCCAGATTTTTTACCCTGCTCGCTTTGTGTCAGTGGGCGCACACCATTTGTTTCCCATCCAGGAAATGGGTGCACCAGGTAGGCACGGTTTGCAAGAATCTAGAGTGAAATGATGAATAAAGTTGATGAATCAACACACATTCCAGACTGTGTGTGGGATCCCTGGTAGGTTATAGATTATCATTGCATATTTATGTGGTGAGACATAGAAGACTCAATAAACGTCTATTCCTCTGATTGGTCATATGTGACCTTATACCATTGACAGATTGTCTGTTATCTAAGAGGTAATTTGCCCCTACCCCACCTAATCATCTTTTTGCCTATAACTTTTGTCTTTCTTCCTTGTTCTTAAGTGCAGGTGTCTTTATTCATAAACCATAAATTTTCACAAAATGTTCCATCGTCCTGCCCCTGTTTTGGTTCTCCTCCATAAAATGAGAGGCTTCTATGACAAACATAGGCAATTTATGCACTTTGTGTCACAGAGTGGCTCTCAAAAATCGAAAAACAAAATCATACCTTGATAAAGAATTACAAAACTTTTTACACACATAATGTGACAAATAAATGCAAATAAATAAATAAATGAATAAGCTGGCAGGAGGCTGGAAAGAGACAAACAGAACCAATGAAAGGGCTACAGGAATTTCCAACAAGTACTGGTTAAGTTTCACACACGAAAACAATCTCCTGTGTGCTTCAAATATCTGGACCAAGGACCTGCAAGACAGAAAACACCAGGCCTGCCTCAGATAATCCTAAACGATTGTTAAATTCGGATGAAGCTGAACTTGAAGTTATGGGCCACAGTTCAAAAAGGTTTGTTTGACCCAAAAACAGCCCTGGACCTGAACCGTTCCCAGACCAAACTGTTTCTTTTTGGTCAAGTTGAATCAGAGTATGAACACTTCCAGATACCAGCCAGTTTTGACCCGAACCATCTAGTTATCTGTTAAAGAAATAAAGATAGATTTTATTTGTCAGTGTTACTATGCAAACATACATGAACATCTGCATGATAACAACTTAAAGAGGGATGTGGAGAAAAGCTGTCCTCAGACTACATATATATATATATATATATATATATATATATATATATATATATATATATATATATATATATATATATATATATATATACACTACCGTTCAAAAGTTTGGGGTCACCCAAACAATTTTGTGTTTTTCATGAAAAGTCACACTTATTCACCACCATATGTTGTGAAATGAATAGAAAATAGTCAAGACATTGACAAGGTTAGAAATAATGATTTGTATTTGAAATGAGATTTTTTTTTACATCAAACTTTGCTTTCGTCAAAGAATCCTCCATTTGCAGCAATTACAGCATTGCAGACCTTTGGCATTCTAGCTGTTAATTTGTTGAGGTAATCTGGAGAAATTGCACCCCACACTTCCAGAAGCAGCTCCCACAAGTTGGATTGGTTGGATGGGCACTTCTTGCGTACCATACGGTTAAGCTGCTCCCACAACAGCTCAATGGGGTTCAGATCTGGTGACTGCGCTGGCCACTCCATTACCGATAGACTACCAGCTGCCTGCTTCTGCTCTAAATAGTTCTTGCACAATTTGGAGGTGTGTTTAGGGTCATTGTCCTGTTGTAGGATGAAATTGGCTCCAATCAAGCGCTGTCCACTGGGTATGGCATGGCGTTGCAAAATGGAGTGATAGCCTTCCTTATTCAGAATCCCTTTTACCCTGTACAAATCTCCCACCTTACCAGCACCAAAGCAACCCCAGACCATCACATTACCTCCACCATGCTTAACAGATGGCGTCAGGCATTCTTCCAGCATCTTTTCATTTGTTCTGCATCTCACAAGCGTTCTTCTTTGTGATCCAAACACCTCAAACTTGGATTCATCCGTCCACAACACTTTTTTCCAGTCTTCCTCTGTCCAATGTCTGTGTTCTTTTGCCCATCTTAATCTTTTTCTTTTATTGGCCAGTCTCAGAAATGGCTGTTTCTTTGCCACTCTGCCGTGAAGCCCAGAATCCCGCAGCCGCCTCTTCACTGTAGATGTTGACACTGGTGTTTTGCGGGTACTATTTAATGAAGATGCCAGTTGGGGACCTGTGAGGCGTCTGTTTCTGTCAGGTCTAAGCACCTAGAACATCATACAAACAGGGAAAGAAAGGCACAAAGACAATTAGTTTGTTTTCATTCTCGAGGAGAGTAGGAAGAAGACCGCACAGTTACAATCTCCAATCCACTCTGCCGGTCTCAGCGTTCTCCTCGATTTTATTAAGTTTGGGGCGTTTCCCTAGTTACAGGACTGAGGCTGTACTGAAGGGTGGGGAAAAAGATAGTTTACAGCCTCAGTTGTCAACAAAGATACACAGCTGAGTAATCACGTTCAGTCAGCACATAATCTTGTAGCTGAGTCTTCTTGCTTCAGGAAGGGAAGAAACAGAGTATCTTCTGTTTCTTCACAGGGACATGATTAAGCTAAACTAGAGACTCTAATGTACTTATCTTCTTGCTCAGTTGTGCAACGTGGCCTCCCACTTCTTTTTCTACTCTGGTTAGAGCCTGTTTGTGCTGTCCTCTAAAGGGAGTAGTACACACCGTTGTAGGAAATCTTCAATTTCTTAGCAATTTCTCGCATGGAATAGCCTTCATTTCTAAGAACAAGAATAGACTGTCGAGTTTCAGATGAAAGTTCTCTTTTTCTGGCCATTTTGAGCGTTTAATTGACCCCACAAATGTGATGGTCCAGAAACTCAATCTGCTGAAAGGAAGGTCAGTTTTGTTGCTTCTGTAATGAGCTAAACTGTTTTCAGATGTGTGAACATGATTGCACAAGGGTTTTCTAATCATCAATTAGCCTTCTGAGCCAATGAGCAAACACATTGTACCATTAGAACACTGGAGTGATAGTTGCTGGAAATGGGCCTCTATACACCTATGTAGATATTGCACCAAAAACCAGACATTTGCAGCTAGAATAGTCATTTACCACATTAGCAATGTATAGAGTGTAATTCTTTAAAGTTAAGACTAGTTTAAACTTATCTTCATTGAAAAGTACAGTGCTTTTCCTTAAAAAATAAGTACATTTCAATGTGACCCCAAACTTTTGAATGGTAGTGTATATATATATATATATATATATATATATATATATATATATATATATATACATATACATACATACATACATACATACATACATACATATATATATATATATATATATATATATATATCAATCTGGAGTAGGCAAATCATGGCAAAGTCACGATATGGCACCTGGTAGAACTAAACCAAAAAACACAGAAAGTGAAAAAGTGCTAAAAATGCACATCTGGATGTCACCACTGTGGGACAATAAAGGATATTTCTATTCTTTTCTATCTTATACCCAAAATAAGTAAGTGTAAGTGTGGAGCCAGTTTAAGCATTGGTGAATCAGGTCTCTGAGGCATCCGCATTTGACCTCCGCCCAATCCTGTGCACCGGTCCCTCAGGGCTCCCCCTGCATGTGGTGAGCCCACAGGGGGAAGGCCTCGCGCTGCTCATTCTGACTTGGCTGAAAAAAAGGTGGCTTGCCCTCCCCAGGTTGAGGGGGGGGGGGGGGGTTAAATATGTCGGGGTCTTGTCCATGAGTGAGGGGAGAATAAAGCATGGTATCGACAGAGGGATCGGTGCAGCTGCCGCAGTAATGTTTATACTGCATAGATCTGTTGTGGTGGAGAGAGAGCTGAGCAAAAAGGTTTCCTACCCTCACCTATGATCATGACATTTGGGTCATGACCGAAAGAACAAGATTTCGGAAACAAGCGGCTGAAATTAACTTCCTCCTTCCTTCGTTAGACATAGGGTGAGGAGCTCAGCCATTAGAGAGGGGATCGGAGCAGAGCCACTGCTCCTCCTCATTGAGAGGAGTCAGCTGAGGTGCCCTGAGGGGGCTTTCGTTGTGAATGCCCCCTGGATGTCTCCCTCGGGAGATGTTCTCGGCATGTCCTAAAAGTAGGAGTACCAGGGGGCAGCCCAGGACACGCTGGAGAGATGATGTCTCTCGACTGGCCTGGGAACGTCTCGGCTTCCCCCACAGGAGCTGGAGCGGGTGTCTGGGAAGAAGGAAGTCTGGGTGTCCCTCCTGAGCCTGCTGCCCCCACAACCCGGTCCCAGATAAGCAGAAGAGAATGAGTACGACTGCGAGGTAGTTTTAACTGTTTTTTTAATTCTGTACAGGCGACCAATTACTCAAATTAAGATGGTAATCACTTATTAAATAACAATTTTAACTAAAACCTCTGGTGAAATACAAGATTTTCCAGATTGAATGCTAATGATATATAATAAAAATTGAGAATGCTTAATCGTTATTTAACACTCCTCCAGTTTTATTGTGTGACTGAGGAAGAGTGAAACAACTCTCTACAGTTTGTTTTCAGATTCCCAGCTACAGGATAACAGTTCCTTACATGTTTGATGTGGATTTCAGTTTTTAAAAGCATTTTGCCTTGAGAAACACTCAAAACAGGAAGAGGTTCAAAACACTCTGTTGCAACACATTAGGGAACCTTTAGGTGTTTCAAAGAAAGCGTGTTAGAAAGAGAAAAATAATACCGCAGATGATAGAGCATCTTTGCTTCTTTTACTTCTGTCCTCCACATTATTATTATTTTTGGATTAACCCCAGCATTTTTAATTGAATAGATCAAAGAGGAAGAGTCTCGGTTGACTAATATGAACAATGGATTAGTCATGATGACTGGTAAATCTCAGTCACGGGCCGCCAGATCAGCGACAATTAGCTTCAGCTTGACTCTTCAGTCTCACTGCTTAAGCAGGATGAAAACAGCAACCTGCTGACTAAGCACATTCCACTTGCAGCCAGCTGCTCTAAGGACTCCCGGGATGACCGCCCTCCGTACCTCACCGCTCGGCTGCTGTCATGCGGCCCCACCGGCCCCAAGGCAAAGCTCTCCCTGCACCTCTCTGCAGGTAACCCAGAGATGCATCAAGAAAACACAACAGACAGAAACTCCCTGACTGCTACCTGCCAGTTAAGTGCCTCAGGTGGTGTTTAAATGGGCTTGGCTTCACAATCGACCACACCTCCCCCCCTCAGAGCAGTGGCATGAGAGAGGCGGCATATGGCTGGCTCGGATGAATTCCCCCACTGTTTCTGAGGACTCTGATGAGCCTCCAGGGTGATCGAAACGTCACGCTCCTCTTTACTAGATTAAATCTAATAATCTCCCATTAACGAGGCCTTCAGTCCAAAGCGGTTAAACGCCGGGCCTCGGGGTTCACCAACACTCAGTGCAAGCTGTCTTCTGCCTTTAACTCTGTACTTAATGGCAGCAAGTAAGAGTCATGTTCCTCACAAACTTTCCCCTCTTCATGCAGAGAAATGTGTTGTTAGGTAAAGGTGAGAGGAATGCAGTCGATAAAGGTGACTAGAAGTTATAACATGTTGTCTTGATGGATGATCACAACACAGACAACACACGAAAGAAACGTTGTTTTTTGGCACATCCTGTTAAATACTGAGAAATGCTATCACACTGATGTCTAATATGTTCTTATTTAACACTGGAAAACAGAGAAGGGACGTGCCCAAGCAAATTCTCAGTTATCCGGGTCATCACAACAGCAAGTTTAAATCAGAGGCAACCGGACCTTCGTTCAGTTTTTCTGAACGCGTATCAACACCTATCCAGGAGTCTTTGTCAATTCTGGTGGCTCGCACTTGAGTGAAGTGACAGAGAAAAATGTATCTTGCTCCAGATATTAAAACTCCAGCAGACTGATAAACGTGCAAAATTCTAATGTGCAAAGTTTGGGTCACAGACCTTTATCAGGTATCACCTGTTCCAGCTGTAGAGTGACAAGTGTGCAAAGGATTGTTACCTAATTTCTAAAGTTCTCCTCATTTCCAGCTGTGAGATGTTTGAGGGATTCCTGCATGTTCAGCCTGTTGCGGGTTTGGGTGATGGTCAAAGGGTGAACCTTTTTAGATTTTACGACAGTTTCTTTCTATATAAAGTTGGATATTTGCTAAAATGGAGGACCAGCCATCTCCCGTGTAAACAAATTTGAGCAAGAAAATACAAATGTTTTATTTCCTCACATAGAAAAGAGGGAGCTTGTTGCTTTGCTAGAGTAGAAAAGCTGCCAATGTGTTCTTACTTGCAGTACTTTGATCTGTAGCATGAAGCGTAACACTCCATCTTTCCAACTATGGGGATTTAATGAGCAATGGCCATCTCTTGCTTTTAAAGGGCAGGATTTTGTGGTATGCACACTGCGGGGGCAAAATTAAAGGTTTCTGATGCTGTCTGAATAGTCCAACATGTAGTTTATCTTCAACTCTTACTATAATAATAAGTCCAGCACAAACAAGGTAGCCCTCAGAAACCTGTCATGACAATTGCTGTTGAGTCTGTAATGAAGCAGGTCCTCCCACTGGCCTGGAAATTGGACAAATGCTTTCACAGGGAGACAGGACCCAGTGTCTCTCTCCCTGCAGGAACTCGGTTCAATCATTCACCATAATTCACACCCAGCACAGACACAGTCTAGGATGGTGCACCCCGCCTCTTCTTATTTAATTTGGACTGAAGCAGCAGCAGCAGGAAGAAACCCCAGTGATGGACGATAGGAGAGAGGCTAGCTTGGATTGGTACTCACTTGAGAATTAAATGTTTGTTTTGAAGTTAGGTTAGTTTTTAGTTTTCTCCAACGACAAACCACGTGAATTCCTCTGATGTCATAATTACTGGTAGATTTCTGGCAAAATTTTTCCTTTATTTTTTATCAATCGTCATGATTTCTTAGCAATCTCCTTTAAACAGTTGCTACGTCTTTAAGTCTTTAAGCTCCTATCGTAGCCCAGAAATTCCTACCAAGGTGTCTTAGCTTCACAGTGATTCAGATCTCTGCTAAGAGCGATTCTGAATAAGGAGACAACAGAAATGTGTGATGCTATCTTTTAAGAGCTGTGATTGGTTGATAGTACAAAGAAACACACAACTACGCTCCTAGTGATCAAAGGAGAGAAATTAACCAATTAGACTGGATTAAAAAATGTGTGACATAATGATGAAATTTAACAAAATTCAATAATTGTCACACAGCATTAAAATGTGTGAGCGCACCTTACTTACATCCTCATCATTATTTTGATTTGCTTGCTATGTTTACTCACCATACTGGTCGTTTTACTACTTCATCTATTTGTTATTAATGTGCGCACTCACCGGTCAGCATTTTATTGTGATTGCCTGCTTATGTAAAGGCAAAATTATCAACATAAAATGGAGAAAAAAGATGGGGGGAAAACGAGAGGCGCAAGCACGCCTGTACGCACAGCTCTGGGAGGACAATAGAGGCATGTTGAAAGGGAAATCAGTCCCTAGATCACGGTGCAAATAGGTGGACTTTATCCTCAATAAAATGACGTTATTAGAGCCACACCTTTGACCCGTCGGGCCGCTGAGACTAATTAATCTCCCCCTCCGGGGATGATTAAGTTTCTCTTATCAATATATTAATAATTGTATGATTGTTAAAGAAGTTTATGAGCTCATTTCCTCCAGTGTTTAGGTGGTGGATCAGCCAATCAGCTCTCTCTGTTTCCATCATCTTTCCCTGCTTAAGGCACTCGCTAAAAGTCCTCCTCACTACTCCTAACATTTTTCCACTTTAGGAGCTCTCTTAAGGCCGAGGGTGCTTTGTGAATAACTTTTATCTTGCCGAGGTAAAATTCAAGAAAAATCATACAATTCAGAAAATTCTAAGATTTTTGCTAAAATGGCGTCACAAAGAGCTACTTTTGGTTTTAGGATTCTTTGTGATTACGGGCACTGAAGTTTTACTGACGTGATATTATACTCTTTAAAAGCACTTTCCTGGAGGCGTACGGTTTAAAAAAACTAAAGCCTAACCCTAACCAGTAATACGATTTCACACACGTCTAGTCGTTTAACATGCAACACTGCACTAAAAAAATAATCAGCAGTATTAGGATGAAAATAAAGCATCAAGATTAAGAAGAACTTGAGACAATTGTCATTGTGTAGCACAACAATTTTTACTCTGACAACCCAAAGCCACATGGGACTAAAAGCAAATAACCATAAAAAGATCTACACTGGTGAGCAAGACACACATTCAGTAAGAATAAAACTGTCACGACTCTTTTGACCTTGGAGTTTAGTTTTGTCTAAGTCGTGTCGTCAGAGTTTTCTTGTGTTTAGTTGTGGGTTGCATTAATCCTCGTGTCTGGCCATAGCTGCTCTACATCCAGCTGTGTATGCTCCCTTGTTTTTTGAAAACAAGGAAGCATCTCCTCGTGTCCTGCAGGTTCTTTCCTCTTTACCCCTCCTTCTGTCAGCTTAGGTTTCTGCAAATCTGTTGACCTTGTTCACCGTTAAACATCCAATTTGACATTATCTCGCCTGACTCCTGCCTGTGTTTTGGGTCCTACTCGGCAGCTAAATATAAACAAAAACAGTTTAAAGTGAAACTTTGCAGCAAAATTAGCAACATTAGACTGCAATTACTGACTTTATATTATTCCACATGAACATTTGAGCATAATTATCTTTCCATTCTGTCATTCAGACTTTTACCTTATATGTTCACAGGGAACCAGATTCCATATTGAGCAAATTAAAGGCAGTGGGAGTTGAGGGGTGGCATTTTTTTCTACAGATACTCCGAAGTTGGTTTGAGGTTTATGCTATTGCTGTCTTTTCATCTCGACAATAACTTGCCGTGTTTTCAGTTATAAATTCTTTAATTGTGAAGTTTTATACATTTCTGACAACATGTTCCTATAAATGGTACCCAGCAGTTTCATATCTGGACCCTATTGGGGTCAGTTGCAACCACTCAGTTAAAAGTTTGAACAGAAATGCCTCAGATTCGTGAGAATAACAGAATGTTTTGTACATTAAATGTAGCTATATAATTTGTTAATCAGATCTGCCTTAATTTTCACGTTCCACAAGGTGAAAATATAAATGAGCATGATTTAACATTTGACTAAAACTTTTAAAGTAAGCTTTTCACAACAATTTTGCTGCATAAAATGGGCGAGATAATAAAAAGCTATCTAGACATGCATACATCAGTCACTTTTGCTGTTTGTTGGTGTCTTTAACTGGTGCTTCAGATAGCTGTGCATCACTCTGCCTGCTGGAAAACCTGCTGTAGACAAAAGCATTCCAGTGTGGAGACAACCAGAGCGTCCGCTCCGTGAAAATGCACGACAACAAGCTCTCTCTGCTTGAAGGTGTCTCTTTCGACCTTATGCCAGACAGCCGACTGAAAATGCCTGGAATGCTAGACTGCCGCTCGATAGGAGACCATGTTCGACTTATTGGCTACCGGTGCGCAAAGCCAGGGGGGGACAATGTCCTAGATGAGTTCCCACACAATGGGAACAAGACATTTATGACTTTTCGGTCAGGGCAAAAAATGAGAAGTTCACACCCAGGACACTTGGGGCTCTTGTACTCCCTTGGACACACTGGGAGAGAAGCCGCTCTCAGCTGAGACCTCTCACATTTTTGGGCTGTGTCTGGAATCCAGAAGAAAAGGTCTGCCCTGCGTCCAACCAGGCTGTCCTGTTTGAGGTGATTTAAATTGGGCGTTATTACATTTCTCAGCCGTTGTCTCTTAAACTGGTATGCCAGCCTGACAATGCTTTTAATTATTTTGAGTTTTTTTTGTTGTTGCCCATGTTCATTACACAGGAGCCAGCAACAGTCTGACCTGCTATTTTACTGGTGTGTAAAAAAAGGCCAATCAGAGCTGGAATGATATGTTTTTTTTACGTGGACGGAGGCAGATGTACACAGGGTCTTGCAAAGTATTGATACTGCTAAACTTTTGTCACGTCACACCCAAAAACTCTCATGTGCTTTATTATTTAAAAAATTTTATGCTAGACCAACAACAAAGTAGATTGCAACTCAGAGGCAGAAATTCTGTAAAATGCTTGCAAATTAAAATCTGAAAAGTGTGGCTTGAGTTTTTATTCTAACTTTTACGCTATATATCGATTTCCTGTGGCCACTTTACAAAGCTTGTGATAAACTATCAATGGTATGCGCCCCTTCCTATAAATAAAGGCAATGATTTTGTCACTCTTCCATTAAGAGTAGATGTTCACTAATGTTCTTTAAGAAACAAATTGGATTTATATTGAAAGTACATGTGGACTCCATTCACTGATTCAATGACTTCCAAAGTTAATTGGTTGCACTGGATTTTATTTAGGGGTATCGGAATTGATGTGGTCGATTGCAAACACACGGCAAATATTTCAGGTTTGTTTTGTCTCACTATACCCAACGTATTCTCTCCAAAATTGTTTCCATGTATGCCAAAACCTTCATACCTAACCAGAAATAATCATAGATGTTCTCATTTTCACCCTTTAAATGTGTATTGTAGTGATTAAAGCATTCTGGGATTGCCAAATGAATTGCCAAGAGGTTCTCGGTCTTTTCACATTTTTCTGCAGTCCATTATGTCCACCCTGCCCACCCCCATTTCATTAATGCAAATTGGTATATTTAACATACATAAAATATATCTACATGCAGTGGAAAATAATAATGCATACACATTTAAAGGGATTCTGACACGGGAGAGTGAAAAAAGACACAAATTGAGTCAATTACACAAAAATGCTCTGTTGACTTTGAAAGGCATATTAAAGACATGAGAAACTTGAAAACATTGAAATTCCCCTTAAAGTACACAAACTGGCCACATTTTATCAAGTTTGCATAAACACAGTCACTGTTATGCAAAAATACAATCCAGAAAAGTAAAGTCAAGTATATTAATATGCCGAGAATCATGTATCCAGAGAGGGCATTAGCGACTATATTAAATGACGTTGAAAGCATTTACTCAAGGTTTAGGACTGTATTGTTTTCTGAAAGGTTCATTTGTTTCAGAACTTTTGAAAGTGCTTTGTGCATTGTTAAATTATTTTCTGAAATGTTAATTTGTTTCAGATTTTGTATTGTTGGTTTGCACTTCTCAGCCACCGTACTGTATTACAAATGAAATTATATTCACACAAGACAAATCTCACACATATTGCTTCATTAATCTCTTCTCTGGGTCCTGTTTTTTGTTTTTTTGTAAAACTGGCACTGTTGTAAAGAGACAAACTCCCTGTTTGCGCCATGCAGCCTTCAGACCTGGAGGGCCACCTACTGGTGACTTAGTGTAAAACCAGTTGCTTCCCTGACTTGCTCAGTTGGTAAAGATGGGTTCAGGTTTTATGTCATAGAGTAAGTATTATTTGTGCTCTTATCTATTTTAGGAAAACATAAAATTGGGATGCAAGGATGCCTGTGTGAGAACGATTAGAGGAACATGTGCACAGTGTTTCCCATCAAATTGGTTCAAAACTTCTTTTTATATTCTTCTCTTCTAAAAAAAGAAATGCAATTACTTGTCCTCGGTTATCTAAGGTATTCCCAAGTTTTAGTGCCACTTAAAAGCAGAGGGACATCTCCTGGGTCTCACATCTCCTCACTGATATCCTTTGTCCTCGTCAACAGACCCACTGCTATTTGAACCCGTTTCCAGACCTTTCCCAATTAGACCCACCTTCCACTTTGAGGTTTACTTACTCCAAGGCGAGGGAGAAAACAAAGTCTTTTAACAAGCGGGCCCCTTCTTCTTGTTCACATGGGGAAGTTTACCCACATCTGTCTCAGCACCTAACCCCTGGAAGAGAGGGGGTCAGTGCCAAGGCCGGAGGTCACCACTTGTCCCATTGTGAGCTAGAACCAACATGAACCCCGACCCAATGCGGCGGTCAGCGGGACGCGGTGCCCGGTTTGGTTTTTTTAGGACCACGGATGTGTGAACTGAACAGGACTTGTGCTTTCAAACGGAAGCGTTTGAAAGGGACCCTTCAGGTTTCTTAATGAAGTAAAGAACAAATATCTGTCCTGCTTTGTTGCTTCTTTTCTGCGCCGTCAATGGCCTGAGCACAAAACGGGAAAAATGGAGCCGCGGCTGGAGAATTTGCAGGTGTGCAAAGATGCGTGTGAAGTTACAGGAAGGAGGAAAAGGTTTACTCAAGGGGGAGGTCTGTGTGAGAACGGATCTAGTTAGGAGCGTCACAACAGGTCTGACAAAAACAGAGGTCGGGTCAGGCCGGTCTCGCAGCACTGACCCAGCAGTGTTCGCCCCAAATTATATAATAGGGAAAAAAAACAGCTGTCGGGTTCCATTCCCCTGCTACCACCGCTTTCTCTCGCTAGATTTCTTTCACTCTTATCAGCAAGCCACCGTCCATAATTGACCTGATTCCCAGATTTCTGTTCCTTTGACCACCCCTGCCGCAGCATAAAAGTGGGCAGCATAGGTGGCAGAAGACTGGCTCGGCCGAGGGAACAAGCAAGGTGAAAGAAAGTATTCTTCTAACGTCTTGAAAGAAAAAAAAAAGAAAATCAGCATAATGACCATGCTTCCCTGCCACATATTCACGCGAGGAGACCTCCTCCCACACCCATCCACATCCAAAATCTTGATTAACCTCCCTGCTCACTCCTTCTTTCCCACCCACTCACATTCTCACACACACATGGACACAAAGTGGCTCGGAGGCCCCCTGACAGATGGGGAGAGGGGTTTCAGGGGGTTCCTTCTGAACAAATGGCACCCTGGTTTAGTGTGGTGTTGTCAGGGTTTGAATTGATCCCCAGGACTACAGAGACTTCTCTCTGCCAGCGTGTTACAATGGCAACAAGTGTGTGGAGCTGGGAGCAAGCTTGTACAGGCATGGGACCCATACCTCATGAATGATAGCTTAGCAAATGGCCCTCCTTTCACCAGCTTTCATTGTAGGGCCATCTCTTCTTTTTCTTTCATGGCCTACTCAAAAACCTCGCCCAGCTTTGTTAGTTTTATTGGGTTTGATTGGTTTGGGATTCAGAAACGTGTTGGTTTTTGTCCGATTTTGTGTGTGTGAACTCTGGGGGCGCGAAGGAGGAGAATCTGTCGGTGGTGGCGTTTTGACGGGTGCCTATGTTTTATTTTTTTTTTGTGGGTAGGTGGGGGGGGGGGGTTGTTAAATTGATGGGCGCCGTGGTCTCACGGTACGATCCGAGGCATGATGTAAAGCTATCTGTCAGCGGTCAAAGCCCGTGAATGTGATTCAGTTTTATATGAATAGTGCTTCCTGGGAGGTCGGGAGTCCCTTCGACTCAATGAGTTAAATGCCATGTGTGCAATTTTCACAGCGTTCCATAAATAAATTCAGATGCACGGCAGCGAGACTTTCACACCATTATAACACGATTAGATGTCCTCCCGTCAGCTCAGACCGACACGAACTGGGCCAAGGCTGAAACTGGTACCAAGTTAACCAGTACTAGTTGATATGGGCAACCAGGATAGCATTAGGAAGGGAAGGGCGCACAAGCATCAGATCAAAAAAAATGTAATTGTCAGTTGCATCTTAAACAAGCTTTCTATTGGTTTTGTGCATGTGGAGCCAACAGGGAGTTAGCTGCTTTCTAGCTGCTGAATGGTGACACTATTTTATTAGCTTTGTGCAGGACTACATTACATTTAATCTCTCCTCAGAATTTAGATAATTTTCTGCATATTTATTGGATGAGGGACAGCAGAAAGAAGGGGCTTGGCCTAGGTGCCATTTTTTTGCCTCCACGGTTAGCTCATTATGGGCCAATTTCTTAGCTCTTGATAAATATTGACCAATTTATCGACGTAATGAGGCCTTGTCTCATCAAAACCTAAAATGTGACTGAAAATGTGACCTCTCTGCTGACCCTGGGATGCAGCTTACAGCTCAGGAACAGCCGTCCCTCTGGTAGATAACAGCGGCATCATCCCTGCAGGCTCATTTCGTCACTGTCACTGCTCCTCCGTCTGGTTAATGTTTCACTGCTCCTCTATGTTTTTAGCTCCTCGGCTTGGGGGAGGGGGAGGGGGTATCAGCAAAAGGAAGGTTGGTTAAGGAAAATGGAAAACCGATTGATTGATAGGTAAACAAGTGGTGTCGACAGAGAAGGGACGATTGGAGGATCAGGATCTTTTTATCTCCCACAATGTGACATCTCCATCTATCATACCTCATTAGAAGGTGACTGGGCTGACTGGCTGCCTGCCATACAGTCTCTAACCTTTACCAAACATGCAGCATTTTTATTTATAGCTTGCATTTAATTTTTCCTCATGTTGACACAGATGTCAATGTATTTTACTGGTATTTTTTGTGACAGACCTTCACAAATTGGATTACATTTGTGACAATAAAGGAACAATTAGAATATATGTAAATATTGAACGTATAAAGCAATTGAATCACAATCAGCCTTCCTATTGTGTTTCAAATTTGATAAGTAATGTTTAAAAGCACATTTTAGCATAAAAAGCTCTTTGTCTCATCTAAAAACAAGAGGTGACTTCCATGTTTGGATGATGAAAGAATAATCTGGATTCACAGCATAAGGTTCACTGTAGTTGTGGATTGGTCTTGTACTGTTTTCATAATTTAAAAAAATATATATATTTTAAGTGGGTTATGTAAAATAGATGTGTGATGGCCCACTGGTAACAGGGAAAACTGATTTAGTGAGGTTCTTTAATAATAATGCAATAATACATTTTATTTAGAAGCGCCTTTCAAAACACTCAGGGTCACTTCACAAATGAAGATAAAACAATAATACAACAAATAAAACATTGTTAATAAAAGTTAAAATCACAGAGAATAAACAATCTTGAAGAGGTGTGCTTTGAGTCTGGATTTAAACAGGTGTAGAGTGTCAATATTATATCTGAAGGGAGAGAATTCCAGTTTGGCAGCAGAGCGACAGAAAGCTCTGTAGAAATGTTTTTTTCTACAAAGATCGTCGTTGCAGGAGATGTGGATCAGTCTTGGGAAGTAAACAGAAAAGAGAATACAGCAAAAGCAATATGTTTGTGAAAAAAGTTTTTTGTGCAGGATTATGAAACAAGGGAAATCCTATATTTAAGGTAAGCAACGACCCTTACCTGAGAAAGGACACAACACAGTTCAAGCTGTGGCAGGGAGTACCGTGGCTGTTTGTGAGCTCAAAGATGAGGTCACAAACTGAGGTTTTTACTTTTTATGTACACAAAAACATCTGCTGATTTGCCCAGATCGTGTTAAATTATTAACTTCTCTCTTCAAGTGGTCATTTCACATGTTTAGCTACAGTAAATGACTTCAGCTGTGACTTTTTTTTCCCATTTCTGATTCAAATAAAGGACGGAGCAATTGGCTGCAGTTGTAGTTTAATCGCGGGCTTAGCTTAAATTGACTTTTTAGGGCCAGGGAACGTATTGTTGTGGGTACGCTAACTGCACATCTGGAGTTTGGATGGTGTTACAGATGTTTTACCACTATGTTACCACAGTGGAGTTAAACCATCTGGAGTGCAACGTGGTCTTATTGTAGGGAGGAAAATTAGACTTGCCAAACGAGCTGTGGATGGTTTCCTAATCTAAAATAGCTGCTTTAGTCACACGATTGGTGGAAGGTGCTGATGGATGCCTGTGTACATCAGAATATTGGAGAACAATAATGCAGTAAGGTTAACCAGGTTAGGTTTGAATCAGGATTAGGCTATAAAACAATTTCCAAAGCTTTACAAATCTTACAGAGCATTCTGCAATCCATCATCTGAAAATGGCTGGAAAATGAAAGTAAGGAAAACAGCCAGGAGGCTCATGGTAACTCTGGAGGAGCTGCAGAGACCTAAAACTCAGCTGGGAGAATCAGTGAAAAGGACAAATATTAGTCATGTACCCCACAAATCTGTCCTTTCAGCAGCAAGAAGAATGTCATCATTGAAAGACATTGAAAATAAATCCACTCTCTTTTTCTCGCCTACGTATAAAATGTAGGGGAAACGGCAAACGTGGAAGAAGGTGCTCTGAACCATCTCCATGGTGAAGCATAATGACAGCAATATGCAGAAGGGATGCTGCTTTTTATTCAGCAGGAACAGGGAAGCTGGTCAGAGATGATGGAAAATGGATGTGGCTAAATGCAGGGCAACATTGGAAGAAAACCTGTCGAAGGCTTCAAAAGAGTTGAAACCGGTGTAGAGGTTCACCTTCCAGCAAGATGACCACCTTAAACATGCAGCCATGGCTAAAATGAAACGGTTTATATTCACCTTAGAAAGACCCAATCAAAGTCAGGATCTCTGAGAATCTGTGGCAAGGCTTGAAAATTTGTTTTCATGCGTGTTCTTAATCCAGTCTGACAGAGTTACTAGAGTTTATATTATTTTCTTTAAAAAGGATGGCTCAAACTGTGATTGTGTAAATCCATTAATCAGGTAGATGTTCTGATAGACTGACAACTTTAATGGTTTCTAAAGGTGGTTCTAGTATTGACCCAGGGGCCAGAATGCAGACTTTTATTTGTAAAACAAAAAAAGTCTCTCTTTGGATCAATAATTTAAATCCCAGATAAAAATGACAGAAGTTTAACGTTATAACTTCACTAAATGTGAAAATGTCCAATAGGCAAGAATACCTCTCCAAGGCAATGAAAGCACCTTTATTTAGAAAGATCCTCCTTTTCCTGTCATTTGAGATGAAATCCAAGACATGAAATGTTGTTTCTTCTTTGCAAAATCTCCCTAATACAGTTTATATACTAAATAAAGTCGGACTGTTGAGTGAAGTCCAAATTAAAACCCTTCCTCTGGATCCTAACAACAGCAGTGCGTACAGCTTTTATGGCAGGCTGTTTGAATTTAAACAAGTAGTTTCTCCAAAATGAATCTCTGTTTAACTCATCTGAAAGAGTTTGTTGTTAAAAGTTACAGATGTTCAGAGGCGGGTGTGAAACTTACAGGTCTCCTATTCCTGCAAGAAAGGACATTTTGTCTATGCTGCAAATTATTCATAAAGTTTTGGGTAAGAATTTGGCTGCACCAAGCTGTATTTAAAAGATAGATGAAGAAGACATAGTTAGCAAAGATCCTAAAGTTTGTGGAACGTATCTGGCTCAGAAAAACTTAGTGTCCATCTCACAGGTGTAGATGTTGCCTCCCGGTCTTGTGTCAAAAAAACATGATTTACATGCAATGATTGTCTTTAAAAAATGAGAAGCATCCAGGTCTTTAGTTGGAGTCAGAGAACAAGCGTTCCCGTCTCATACAGAACCAGGTATTACCACAACTTGCTCCCCTTTATTCACGTCTGGTGTGCACGACAATGGCAAGTACACTGCAATATGTTTGAATCGTTGGGGTGGAGTGGGTGTATCAAGAAAACACAGAGGGGGAACAGGCAACTGAAAAGGCCTTTGAATGAGAATCAATTAATTTTCATTTACCTCCATTAGCGCTGCGCAAGGATTTGCATTTGAGAACCTTTTACCAAACTGGCAGTGGGCTTTTTTTTTAGCTGAGGGAGAGGACCACATTAAGCTAATGATGGTAGGGGGGCAGACGGAGAAACAAAGCGCAGAATGCGTGGGAGGGCTGGCCGGGCCATCCTTTTCTCTCATTAGCACCTCAGCACTGAGCTCCTGTCAAAGCGCGAGCCCTCACAGGCGGATCATTAACCGCTCCCTGGCCATGTGAAAATATCCAGAAAGTTGTCAAAATTTGCCTTCATAACATATGAGCTGGCAAATGTTATTTTTCAGGTGCTGTTTGCTGTGATCAGGCTGCAAAGTGGCATGGTTTACTTTGATTACAGAAGCTACGTTTTCATGGCCATGATTGTTTTTTAACAAAAGGGTTTTTTTTTCTCAGGAAAGTAAAATCGGTTATAGTTTTAGAGTAGAGTCTAGGAAATAAAAGGATTTAAGGAGCGGATTTTAGATTTTACAGATTTTTAAAATTTTTCAAAACTTATGGTCTGATTTGTTGGGAATTGATATATCTCGGGCACAATGCAAGAGGCGCCAATGTAGATAAACCAACCTTATGTAAATAAATAAAATAAAACAGAAAATCCCAGATCAAACTAGACATAGTCCTGCAGAAAAACGAAAGCAAACACCTCTGTAAGTTTAGTGTTTAGTGGCTTAAATGGGTTTTTAAATTCACAGAGTTCACCTTTCAGTCATCTATTAAAAACGATAAAGGTTGATGAAAAATGAATCCTCTGTCACGATCCCCGGGTGTTTGTTTATTGATTCCTTTTTTATATTCTTGGGATTTTGCATCATTCAGTTTTTCATCCTTTAGTGTTTATTCTTATTAGTTAATAGATTATATTAGTTAATTGTATCTGGTTTGTGTTAAATGTCTCCGTCTGCCAGTCTCCAGTTTTCCTCTTCATGTCACTCCCCTGTTGCTTGTCTCGTTGATTACTTTCACCTGCCCTCCTGTCTTCCTCTCTGTTCTTCCCTCTCGATTTAAACCACTGGTTCCTTTCCCTTGTTGTCGGATCCTTCGCTGTGCCACCGTCTTTTTGGTTCCCTGTTTATCATTCTTTGTAAGTTCGCTCAGTCTTCAAAAACACAATTTAACAGTAACAATGCCCACATGGATAATAATAATAACGTTAACAAATGTTTAGGCTACTATCATAATTTTAAAATAATTATAGTAATTGACTGAATACCATACCAAATACCGTTAGACGGAGCTTTAACTCCCACCTCCGGGAGAGCTTTGAACACGTCCCGAGGGAGGCGGGGGACATTGAGTCTGAATGGACCGTGTTCCACGCCTCTATTGTTGAGGCGGCTAGTCGGAGCTGTGGCCGCAAGGTTGTCGGTGCATGTCGCGGCGGCAACACTCGAAAACACTGGTGGACACCAGCGGTGAGGGAAGCCGTCAAGCTGAAGAAGGAGTCCTACCGGGCTTTTTTGGCCTGTGGGACTCCGGAAGCAGCTGATGTGTACCGGCAGTCGAAGCGGCAGGCGGCTCGGCTGGTCGCCGAGGCAAAAACTCGGCCGTGGGAAGAGTTCGGAGAGGCCATGGAGAAAGACTTCCGTGCGGCTTCGAAGCGATTCTGGTCCACTATCCGGCGTCTCAGGAGGGGGAAGCAGTGCAGTACCAACACTGTTTACAGTGGGGGTGGTGTGCTGCTGACCTCGACTCGGGACGTCGTGCTTCGGTGGGCGGAATACTTCGAAGACCTCCTTAATCCCACCAACACGTCTTCCATTGCGGAAGCAGAGCCTGAGGACTCTGGGTCGGGTTCTCCCATCTCTGGTGCTGAGGTTGCCGAGGTTGTTAAAAAGCTCCTCGGTGGCAAAGCCCCGGGGGTGGATGAGATTCGCCCTGAGTACCTTAAGGCTCTGGATGTTGTGGGGCTGTGTTGGTTAACGTGGCTCTGCAACATTGCGTGGACATCGGGGGCAGTTCCCCTGGATTGGCAGACTGGGGTGGTGGTCCCCCTATTTAAAAAGGGGGACCGGAGGGTGTGTTCCAACTACAGAGGAATCACACTCTTAAGCCTCCCTGGTAAGGTCTATTCAGGGGTTCTGGAAAGGAGGGTCCGTCGGATAGTCGAATCTCGGATTCAGGAAGAGCAGTGTGGTTTTCCTCCTGGCCGTGGAACACTGGACCAGCTCTACACCCTCAGCAGGATCCTGGAGGGGGCATGGGAGTTTGCCCAACCAGTCTACATGTGTTTTGTGGATCTGGAGAAGGCATTCGACCGTGTCCCCCGAGGGATCCTGTGGGGGGTACTCCGGGAGTATGGAGTACCGGACCCTTTAATAAGGACTGTCAGGTCTCTGTATGACCGGTGTCAGAGTCTGGTCCGCATTGCCGGCAGTAAATCGGACTCGTTTCCGGTGAGAGTTGGACTCCGCCAAGGTTGCCCTTTGTCACCGATTCTGTTCATAACTTTTATGGACAGAATTTCTAGGTGCAGCCGAGGTGTTGAGGGGATCCGTTTTGGTGGCCTTAGGATTGCATCTCTGCTATTCGCGGATGACATGGTCCTGTTGGCTTCATCAGGACGTGATCTACAACTCTCACTGGAGCGGTTCGCAGCCGAGTGCGAAGCGGCCGGGATGAAAATCAGTGCCTCCAAATCCGAGACCATGGTCTTGAACCGGAAAAGGGTAGAGTGCCTTCTCCGGGTTGGGGAGGATGTACTGCCCCTAGTGGAGGAGTTCAAGTATATTGGGGTCCTGTTCACGAATGAGGGGAAGATGGAGCGGGAGATCGACAGGCGGATTGGTGCGGCGTCTGCTGTGAAGCGGGTGCTGTACCGATCCGTTGTGGTGAAGAGAGAGCTGAGCCAAAAGGCGAAGCTCTCGATTTACCGGTCAATCTACGTTCCTACCCTCATCTATGGTCACGAGCTTTGGGTCGTGACCGAAAGAACGAGATCCCGGATACAAGCGGCCGAAATGAGTTTTCTCCGTAGTGTGTCTGGGCTCTCCCTTAGAGATAGGGGAGGAGCTCAGTCATCCGGGGAGGACTCAGAGTAGAGCCGCTGCTCCTCCACGTCGAGAGGAGCCAGATGAGGTGGCTCGGGCATCTGGTTAGGATGCCTCCTGCACGCCTCCCTGGTGAGGTGTTCCAGGCACGTCCCACCGGGAGGAGACCCAGGGGAAGACCCAGGACACGCTGGAGGGTCTATGTCTCTCTGGTGGCCTGGGAATGCCTTGGGATTCCCCCGGAGGAGCTGGCCCAGGTGGCCGGGGAGAGGGACGTCTGGGCCTCCCTACTGAAGCTGCTGCCCCCGCAACCCGACCCCGCATAAGCGGAAGAAAACGGACGGACGGACTGAATACCATTGTGTATCAAAGGTATTTTAATGCAGGCTGATGAAAAAAACTCTCAGATAAGGGAACAGAATCACTGACAAAACTAATTGATTTCTGATCAATGTGACCAATGACTGAACAGATAGGGCACCAGGATTAACTAAACCTGCCTGTTAGCTGGTCTGGAGCAGACTGGCTGCATAGAGTATATCATCATGGTAACTGGTGGGTTACTGCTTTTGTGAAACCGAGTCCAGGCTTGTTTCAGCCAGGATATCTGGAAAATCCCAACTTAATCTTCTATCTTGGTTTTGTGAAATAGGCCTCTGATATGGATCAGATTGACTGGATGTGTAGATTTAAAACCTGGATTTGGAATTATACAATTCTTATATGAAAATTGATTTCTGTTCATATGTGATAACTGGATATCTAAAACATGATCATGGAGCTACATAGGCTGGACAAGACAATTAACTGGATTATGGACTACATTTACTGGATATGGACTTGATTGATTAAGATTGATATTTGTATGAGTGACAATAGGTAGACAAAAATAATATGGTCACATGCAATTATCACCCGACTATCAGGAACTAGATGGTGAGGGAAATGTGAAACATGTATTGTTGTAAGCTGTTTTTATTAACTGTTGGACCCAAGGAAAAACAGTGAAAGCATGATTGCCCTAATGGGGATCCTATCAATAAAAAAAAAATTAGTAAAATAAAAACACTATGAAAAAAATGCTACCCTCTTAGGTCATTGAGGCCCCTTCCTCACAGAGATGAGATTAGGTGTATTCAGAAAGGTAATTTGTCAATTAGGCTGTGCGTCGGCAATAATGCGGCTTTTTGGGAGACCATAAACGATCACTTTCGAAACCGGGTCTCAGAGTGGATACATTTCAAAATGCCGGTTTCATTTTAGCTTGTGTACATGATTTATGCGACAGTCTGCCCTGCGACAGACTGGCGACCTGTCCAGGGTGTACCCCGCCTCTCGCCCAGTGAACGCTGGAGATAGGCACCAGCAACCCCCGCGACCCCATGAGGGATTAAGCGGTTTGGAAAATGGATGGATGGATGGATGGATACATGATTTATGTTTTAAAACCAGCCTTGTAAATGTAAGATTTCCCAAAATACCGACTTTACCACATTATTAGCTTTTGTGTGGCAGCCAGGTGAGAAATTGTGCTACCCCATTGAGTCATTAAGGACAAAAATGTCCATTTTAACAAACTGCTATATACAGTAATATAAATACTTTTTGTTTTTGTAGGTAAATCACTCCCACAAATCCCTAGATACAATTAAGCACACTGTTGAGGGCCTTGAGGCCTTACACGGCTACTGCATAGTAGAGGTTCTCAGTTTTACACAGAGGGACAGTGGATTAATTGAAGAAGCAATTTAAATCATTTTTTATAGTCATTATTTTATAGCTTTGCCTAACACCAGTGATTGTGTCACAATTTTAAATCTATACGCTGTTCTTGAATGATTATGCATTTTATGAATACTAATATGTTTGCAATTATAATCCACATGTGTGAAAAAGTTCTGTCATGATCCTTGGGTGTTTGTGTTGATTTTATGTTCCAGGATCCTGCCATCTTTAATTATTCTCCAGAGCCACCATTAATCACTAAATCCCACTCGTCTGTGTTGGAGGCAATTTCCCTTGGTTCCCAGTTGTATTTAATTTCCGGGTTTTTGTTCCTCGCTTGTCATGTTGTCTGTTTTCCATCCCTGTTCCTGAGTTTGGTGTGATTCAGTTTCATTGTCTCCAATGCTGCCGCTTTGGTCCTTCACCATAAACCATGACAAGTTCAGTGTTTTGATGAGTATAACTACCTTGGGGGATTTTCCTGGGATTTTATGTGAAAATAGCTCCATCCTTGATGTTGCTTAAGGAGGGTTTGTCAATCAAGGGTTTGACATCTGGGAAACTGGATCTCTGATATCTTGGCTCATTTATTTTGAATTTCCTACGGTGTCACATAAGGAAGCAGAATGCTTGAGGTGTTGCGAGACTTAACCTATCATAACATCATCATTATCTAAGCTTTCGCGAATTGTTTAAAGGCTTAATAATCTTAGTGTAAACACACAACTTAGTTTGAATGAAGGAAACAATAAAATAGCAAAGTACATCCTTACTTTGGTATTAGGAGATTGGTATTTACAGGGGGGCGGGGTGTGATGTGCCTCCGTTATATTTAAAGACACACAAAATGAGTTGCTCTCAGACGCTCCTCAGAACAGAGGCAAGAAGGGTGATGTGAGAGTAAATTAACGAGGAATTCAGACCAGAGCATTGCAGTTCCACCGTATATAGACCACAACTAAATGATTTCAATATGAAAAGAAAGAATTGTGAATTTAGATACCTCTTCCACATGTTTGATGCGTCTCCTACATGCAGCAAAGCCATTGAGACTGGTTTTGGCCTTTTTTTCTCCAAATAATGCTTAGTTTGTACCAGTCTCCCATAAATTTATTTTACAAACACAATTATTTGATGTTTGTGGTTGTAATGTGACAAATGTGGAAAAGTTCAGTCTGCTTTTTATGCTTTCCTGAATCTTCTCTTTGAATATTGAGAAGGATCAACTCACATCAGGACTTGAAATGAGGGTCTGATGGCTGATTTTAAGCAGAGATTTGCCTCCACGCGCAGGGAGGAGCCGAGACAGTATGAAATTGAGCGGAAATTATGAGCAGAAAAGAGGATGAAAGGCAGGGTGGGAGCAGGGAGCAGACAGGGTCACAGATGTGACATTACATGAACAAAAGGAGTGGCTGGGCGTGAATGTGTGCAGACATCCCAAGCAAAGCTGTCCCCCAGCTGTTTACTTCACCTGTCTATTAAAAGGGGACACATTTCATGGTGAACACCGAGGAAGGGACATATTTAGTGGCCCTACAAGGATGAGGCCTGAAAGGAGTTTGAGTTTTACACAAAAGGTGTATAAATCACCGCTCTAATTTTTAGGGAGACCCACCTCTCCACGGTCTTACTGATGGATCAGAGCTTACATGAATATTGGTAACAAGAGTGATTTCATGGGAAAATTGTTTATAATAAGATGAAAACTATTAAATACTGAGGAAAATGTTGGAGTCCTGCACAGGAACATGGTTCAAGCCTCCTAGACAGATACTGATGTATCTGTCCTGTACTCGAGCAGCTCCAATTTAAAACAAACCACTAAAGAGGAGGAGAGGAATCAGATGGCTTAATTGTTCCTCGACAATTAGACCATCACTCAAGCAAACACAGAGAAAGCTGGAAAAAGTAGAAAAGGCAGCAGGCGGGTAAAGAATGGGATAAGAGCGGAGGGCTCTAAAACACCCACTGTGCGAGAGGGAGAGCAGGAGAGGGTCTTTTGCCATTGAGGACCCGACAGGGAAAAAAAAAGGAGCAGAAAGCAGTTGACAATACTGTACAATGCTGTTCTGCACCATTAAGTGGCACGGAGGGCAGGGCTGGGACAATAGGCTTCTGTCTCTAAAAAATAAAGGCCAGCAGCCCCAGAGGAGTCCTCCCATTCAGCCCATATGGCTGCAGCAGTCACAGGATGCTATACTCCCTGTGGCCGCATGCTCAGCATCTGGACGCAGGAGGTCGCTCCTCCGTGAGCACTCAAGCAATAGGGAGGATTACTGGATCTCCACAGTAACAGCAATATGGTTGGATGTGGGAAAGCAATGAAGGTATCAGGAATAGGAAGTACATCTGGATAGTTTTTTATTGGATTGGAAATAGCAAAAATCATGATTGACATCGGGGGAAAATACTGAACCCCCATTTAATTATGTGGTGGTTAATAAAGTTAACATGAAGGAAGCCTCTAGTAACCCAACAAATACTTTTCACAACGTTTATAGGACAGAAACAAGTCCAACACGTCTTTGGTTTATTTGTGATGACTAAAATCCAGAACAGATGTCAGTTTTGTAACTCTTTTGTAAATTTAGAACAACAGAGAGCCTACATCATTCCAAGATTATTTCTATTTGTTTCTGCTTTTCCCTCATGCCCAATTTGGATAAATTGAACATAGCAATATGACAGAAAAGAGGGCCCTGTAGAGGATAGTGAGGGTGGCCAAGAAGATCCTTAAAGTGTCCCAAACCTTAGTCACAGATGTGTTTCAGAGCTGCTAGAGGACCAGGGCTCTGAGCGTAGTTTGAAACTTGTCTAAGGCTACGTTCACACTGCAGCCTGAAGTGACCCAATTCCGATTTTTTTGCCCATATGCGACCTGTATCTGATCTTTTCATGACAGTCTGAACAACACAGATCGGATTTTTTTCAAATGCGACCTGTGTCTGTACGGCCAGGTCGCATTCATCCGACCTACACGTCATTGATACTTGACAAACGTCACTAAGGCTACGTTCACACTGCAGGCCTTGATGCTCAATTCCGATTTTTTTGTGAAATTGGATTTTTTGTGTGTCCGTTCACATTTCCAAATATATGCGACTTGTATGTGATCTCCTGTGTGAACTGCATTCATACACCTAAGTGTCCCGCATGCGCAGTAGAGGACACGATGACGTCATACGTAGCAAGCGTGCTCAGTGTTTGCGGAAGTAAACATGGTTCGTAATGCTGCAGCGTATCTTGCGTATCTTGCGTTCTTTACGTTATTCTCCAACCGGAGCCAGCACATTACCAACGCAATCTTTTTAAGAAGATCGAAAAGAAAGAGAGCCAAAATTTAGCGATGTGAGCGGCTTTACTGATACTGATTTTCGAATGACAAAGGCAACCTTTATGTGCGTCTGAACGGATCTCTTCAGCGCTCTCACGTAAAAACACACATCTTCGGCGGTCATAGCAGCGAGTAAACGTGTTGCCGTGGGGCTGAATTGACTTGCAACAGGTGCTTTTTACCACACAATAGCCAACCTCTGTTTTTTATTTTATTTTAGCCAACCTGTTTGGCATAGCCAGGTCCACCGTTAGTGACGTTTGTCAAGTATCAATGACGTACAGGTCGGATGAATGCGACCTGGCCGTACAGACACGGGTCGCATTTGAAAAGATCAGATACGTATCGGATTCAGGACCACATATCCAAGTGGCCTGGGTCGCATTTGAAAAAATCCGATCTGTGTCGTTCAGACTGTCATGAAAAGATCAGATACAGGTTGCATATGGGCAAAAAAATCGGAATTGGGTCACTTCAGGCTGCAGTGTGAACGTAGCCTAACAGTGGACCTGGCTATGCCATAAAGGCTGTCTAAAAAAAACAAAAAAAAAAAAAAAGAGGTTGGCTATTGTGCGGTAACAAGCACCTGTTGCAAGTCAATTCAGCCCCACGGCAACACGTTTACTCGCTGCTATGGCCGCCGAAGATGTGTGTTTTTACGTGAGAGCGCTAAAGAGATCCGTTCATCCGTTCAGATGCACATAAAGATTGCCTTTGTCATTCGAATGAAGTCCGTATCGGTAAAGCCGCTCACGGCGCTAAAATCTTCCTTTTCGATCTTCTTAAAAAGATTGCGTTGGTAATGTGCTGGCTCCGGTTGAAGAATAACGTAAAGAACGCAAGATACACTGCAGCATTACGATCCGTGTTTACTTCCGCAAACAATGAGCACGCTTGCTACGTATGACGTCATCGTGTCCTCTACTGCGCATGCGGGACACTTAGGAGTATGAATGCAGTTCACACAGGAGATCACATACAAGTCGTATATATTTGGAAATGTGAACGGACACTCAAAAAAATCAGATTTCACGAAAAAATTGGAATTGAGCATCAAGGCCTGGAGTGTGAACGTAGCCAAAGAACTGTCTGAACTCCTGTGATTAGCCAAACAGTGCCGCAACACCACAAGCAGAGCCAGCAGACTGTTACACAGCTTTCTGCTAGCGGGTGGTGCATACTAGGCAGCAAGTGAACATTTGTTCTCAGAAGGCTTTGAAGCAGGAAAAAAAAAACGTTGCAGAGTTAACATTCTGCAACTTGAATATTACAGCTACGACCCAATGACAATATTACTTGTGTTACACAGATGCTTCACTCACGTCGGGATGGTGGATGCTTGAAGCTAAAAGTGCAACTTATTTTTATGGAAAATGCATATCAGGGGTCTCATTTGTAAAGCTTGCTTACACACAAAATGAGGCCCGAAACGTGAGTACACCACTTTCTGCGCAAACGTTGGGATCTATAAAAAAAAAAAAAAAAAAAAAAAAAAAAAAAAAACTTGACGAGAAAATGTGCGGTCCTCACGGCAGCTCTGACCCAGGCGTGCACCCATTTAGAGATGAGGGAAATTGGCAACGCTTTTAGTATGGATTTTACACAAAGTTTTAGAAATGAGACCCCAGACGACTTTGGGGCAAGAAATGATGATTGAAATTTCACTCCCAGCCGGTTTACTACCGAAAATAATTTAAATTAGAAGATGTCGTCACAGAAAAATAACACTTTTTACTGCTATTCAGGATGAAATAGTGCATACTGCATTAAAAGCCATACTTCAATCATTTGTCAGGACAAAATCTCCTATTTCATCACATTTATACCCAGATAAATGCAAATATTTCAAAACGTCTCCATGACGACAGCAGGAAACTTATTTGCTTATAAAAGCCGATGTCACAAGTGAATTTCTCCATTGTGAGATCAATAAAGTTCAATCTAATCTAAACAGTATGACAGAAGTTGAAAGGTTGTTGTGGACCATGTACGGCGTTTCATAGAGCAGTGTCCCTGCAAGTGTTGACATGATGTCCAAATTTCCAAGATTTCAGTGCCAAGGATCATTTGTGGGATGTGTTAGACAAACAAATACAATCCATGGAATCCCCACCTCACAAGCATCCTGTCTTAAATGAAAAGGATTCGCTGCCAACATCTTGGTGGCAAACACCACAGCACACCTTAAAGAGTTTGGAGTCCAAATCTCTAAAGGTCAGAGCAGAAAAGTGAGACCAACACAGAATTTGGCAGGTAGTCATAATGCTTTGCTGGTTTTCATTTAAAAATCTATTTAGTGTTGTTATTTATTTCTGTTTTATCTATTTATTTAGTAACTATTGAAGATCACAGAGAACAGCTGTCAAGTTGTGATGTATACTGTTAGATGTACTCTGAAATAAATTAAATGTATTTCATTTAATTATATATTTGTGTTCCAGCTGAGTAGTTTGTAACACATTTATTCAACAAAAGCCTTACTATAAAGCATCCAAATGCTTCTGAACCGAAGCAGATGCATGTCCAAAGCATTTACATTACTTTAGCTAGTGAATGTTTCTCTGTACCCAGGATGACTCCTGTCTCCTTTGGACAGGCGACAAAGGACTGTCGGAATGATGGATTATGAAGCTGCTGCCTTAAAATCCAGACAAGAGGCCTGTCTTTGCTTCTGTCCACCCTTAAACAGACCAAAAAACCTCTTCGAAGGGAGAGAATGTATGCCAAGGGACCAACGCAGAAGAGAAGTTGGGGGTTGTGTCTGGACAAGGAGAACCTTGACAAGTGTTTACCCTCTTTCTGTTGCCAAGCTGTGCAGCAATAACCCACCGTAGCTAAAGGCAGTGCCTGATCCAGTAAGAAAGGCCTCAGTCTGCTGGGTCAGGGGTCACTAACTCCACCATTGTCTCTGACAGGGCAAGCACACTCCAGCTTTCAAAGGCCACATGATGGGGGTGGAAAGAGAGGCTGAAAAACACTGGGTCAGGACCAGGGACTTTATGGGAGCTGGGGTGAGGGGGGGTTGGACCCCAAAGGTTAAATGAAGAGCGAAAGCCCCCTTCTGTCCAATTATCGAGGGACAAACGCTCTCTGTGACCCAGCGAGGTCAGAGTTCAGCAGAACCATTGGTAGCGGCACACTCTGGGGTTTTGTGGAGCAGATGAGATGAACCTCCGCCGTGTTTATCTAAGTGACACCCCGAGCAATGGAAAAAGTATAAATAATTAGGGAGATTGTGAACTGCCACTTAGAATTAATTTATAGGCTGGTTCTTTGGTAAATGAAGTTTGAACACACTCGGGAGCATCTAGCGAAAAGCCTGAACATCCATACTGTTAGTTGCAAAGTACGTTATGGTGTTCTAAGGAGTTTGAATGCAACCTATGCAGCGTTTTGGAAATACCCCTTCAGCATTTGCACATCCTGCAACATCACAACAGCAAAGGAAACAAATGCATAAATTACTTTACATTCATGCACTATTGTTTGTCTATGACATACAATCCCAATGAAAGAAAATTGAAGTTTGCTGTTGTCATGTGGCAGGATGTGCAAATGCTGAAAGGGTATTTCCAAAATGCTTCATAGGTTACATTCAAACCCCTTATTTGTGTTAAAGTTCTAAAAAAGTGACATATTTGTTCTCCCATTACTTTGATTCCCTTAAATAAAATCCGTTGCAACCAAGCGTTTGTCCACCTTTGTTCAGTAGAATCCCAGCATAAATCCAGCTGTTCTGCAAAGGCCTCAGAAAATTAGTGAACAAACACCTTCAGGGAGACCAAGGAACACTGCAGGCAAGTAAGGGAGAAAGATGCAGAAACGTTTAAAGCAGAGTTAGTTCAGAAAACATATTAAGCTTTAAACATCTCACGGAGCACTGGTCAACCTATCATCTGAAATTATAGGGCACTACTGTCAACCTATCAAGACACACCATCCATCTAAGATGAGATGGCAGGCAGGGGAAGCATGAATCAGATGGGGCAGCCGAGAGGTTCATGGTAACGTTGGTGGAGCTCCAGAGATCTACAGCTCAGGTGGGAGAATTATTTGACAGGGCAGCTTTTAATAATGCACTCTACAACCCTGGCCTTTATCAAAGAGTGACAAGGAGAAAATCACTGATGGAAAAAGACCCACAGAAGTCACGTTTTCACATGGAGACCCAGCAGGCATGTGGACAGATTAAACCAAAATAGTTTTTTCCTACTGCCAAAAGATTATGTTTGTCAATGACTGGCAAAGCACATCCCCTTAAACAGACACTCCCCACAATGAAAGGTGGCGGTGAAGGCATCATGTTTTGGGGACGCTTTTTACAAAGGGATGCTGACAAAGAAGATAAATGGAATGGATGGATGGTTTTCTTAATTCTCATGAAATGCCTCATCATTATTATTTTTCATCCTAACAATACTAAACGCTGATCAGTTGATGGGAGGATAAATGGCGTTAAATACAGGGCAATCCTGTAAAACAACTGGTTAGGGGCTGCAAAAGACCTGACACCAGGGTGGAGGTTACCTTCCTACAGAACAATTACCCTAAACATACAACCAGAGATAGAATCAAATGGTTTAAGTCAAAATCTAATAATGTTTAAGACTGACTCAGTTAAAGTCCACACCTAAATCTGGTTGAGATTCTATTTATGAAAACTTGAGTGGGGGCTGGATACACATAGGTGGATTCAATTCACAAAT
This sequence comes from Fundulus diaphanus, assembly GCA_037039145.1. Taxonomy (NCBI): domain Eukaryota; kingdom Metazoa; phylum Chordata; class Actinopteri; order Cyprinodontiformes; family Fundulidae; genus Fundulus; species Fundulus diaphanus. The sequence continues at coordinate 26,505,886 of CM073129.1, read as the reverse complement.
TAGTTAACCACTCTGTGATTGACACCAGTGAATTTTTAAAGGGAATCAGATTGGAGGGGCCTAGATGTAAATGCATAGATTATCGTTTGTAAAAATAATGACAAGCCACATCTTTTTAAGCACTTTAAAAACAGCACAGCTGACTAAATGCTGAACGAATATGAACAGCATACTTGGCAATGAACTAGACTAAAATACAATGTAAAACACATAAGAATATTATAAGCAACTTGAGTACAACATAACATGAAACACTTAAAAAGATGTAAGAAACTTGAATAAAATGAATAAGGTGAGCTTTGTCATGCTATGTGAAAAGCTAATGAGTGAGGTTTATGGTAAGAATGGGACACAACTAGAAAAAGTTTGAGTGACATGAAGATTTAAAAGGGTAGAAAAGTATTTTAGATGTTTTAAAAAAAAAATGCATAGTCTTAAGTCAGACAAACTTAGTCTGCCTTTATTTGTCTTGAATGATGAACTATCACAGAAGTTTCAAAACTAGATTATTGAAGGTCCTTTATATGAAATGTGAGCGTGATTACAAACCCTTAATGTGCACAGAGATAGAATTAAGCAGAAAATTATCAATTTTCCCTCTTTTGAACAAAATTTGGCATTTGGTTGATGATCCATCTGTAATGAACAGAGGCAGCGGACCCACAATTCAGCCAGACCAGCAGAGGTTTGTTCAAAGGAAAGGCTCTTTAATAACAAAATCAAAAATAAACAGGGGAAAAATCCAAACAGGCTGTCGAACAAAAAGGTGGCACAAAAAATAAACAGACGAGCAGAGCAGACAAGGCAGGCACAGACAGGACAGAATGGCTCAGGTTTCTGGAGGAACAGGGGTCAAAAATCCAAAAAGCAAACCAACATACAGAATTTGCAGGAGGAGACTCACCCATACTCAACAGGACGACCTGGCACTGATGTCTGGTCTCAGCAGTTTATATGGAGGTGGAAGCAGGTGAAACCGGTGAGAGGTGATTGCAGCAGGGGTGGAGTTAGGCAGGTGTGCAGAGTAAGTAATTAGACCAGACATCAGTGCTGAGGCTCAAAACAAGAATTGATCAAAAAACCAAACCTAAACTAAGAAGCTTCTAAAGACCTAACAGGATAAATTAAAACAGTAAACAAGAATCCAGACAAGACAGAACTCAAAACAGCCAGATAATAAAAGACAGGAGAGAGAAGGAAAACTAAAAACTAACATAAACCAGAACTCAGAATATTACACCATCACCAAAAATGTGAAAACAAGTTACATTTAATATGAATACCTAGGTTTTGATCTGTTTTACAGTATCTTAAGCAGTTTACAATCTGAAAGTTGCAAATAGTTTTGCATTGAGGAATAAAATTTCCCCTGCTTATGGCACTCAGACAAGCTAGTCAGCAGTTCTTTAATAATGTGGGCATCTCAGTCTTCGGCGGCACTTGTGGCGTTAATACCCCCTGACACAAAGGCACAGGAACTGAGCGACGAGAGTGTCCTGCATCCGGAGATGACTGGATTAAAGTGCTCCTGAAGTCCCGGGGCCTCCGAGGATTAAGGTTTAATCATCTACACTTGTTAGGTTAATAAGCACAATGCAATCATGTTACAAGACTCATCTAGAGGCCTTTCTAATTCCATCATGTTAAACCTTAAACAAACTTGTTTGACCTTTTATCGTTAAAGGAAACTTAATTTACAGGTGAACATCTATTAAAACATTATTGGTGTTTTTAACAAGCAAATTTAGCTACTCTGAGTCTGAGATTATCAAAACGTGAAACCGAGTCAAAACTTCCCCGAGAACATTAAAAGAACGGCCAAGACCACGGTCACCTTAAAATTTGAGATTAAACCTGTGTTTTCAAACTCCAGTGTACATCAATGACTATTCCAAAATCTCCAAGAAAATCCTAAAATGAACCTGAGAACAATCCATCAAAGCACCAAGATGCAGCCGCCTGGAACACACTAAGCACTGTGAAAGCTTTAAATCTCTTCCTCTGCACAATCCATTTAGCATGGCTTTGCCACACTCCACCAGGGGGGTGCTTGTGCTGGATCCCAGGGGTGGTACCACCAGGATGAATTATGCAGCCACTGTTTGTGTATGCAGCTCCCTTGCTTGTGTTTTTTTGTGTTTGTGTGAATGCAAGTGGAGGTGGAGGATTTTCTCCTCTCTGCAGGTCCTCTCCACACATCACGGGCAACATAAGCCTGTTGGACACACATCGGAGTGGAGAAGGGGTGTCACTATGACTGAGCCGGGCTCCCAGGGTCTTACAGGCCCCCAGAAGAAGCGGGATGACCTTTAATCAGGGATCAGGAGCCTGAGCTGCAGCTGGAGGCCCTCAGGAGCCCTGACCGTAGCCGAGCCCTCAGGTCAGGCTCCCAGCAGGTCGCCCCACCTTGAGGCAGAGCACAGATTCAACTGTAGGCTGGATGAAGCACTCACGGCTGGCCATGAGGTGCACATTTATGATGCAACGATAGTGTTTCTCCTTCAAGGCTTCAGCTCACACATCAGTATGAACTTTTTTAAACAAGACTTCTCATTCTGTTTTTCCTGATTTAATGTGTCTGGTAAATGCTATTTGTGTCATGGCACAAACCTTCAGGCATACTTGCTTTATGGCTCTGAATATACACAACAGCAAACACGGCATGATGAGAAACCTTAAATTTATTTTCCCCCTAAAATTCCCTAAAGTTCTGTAATAATTTGCATCTATTTTATTTATCATCTCATGTATCTTCCATCCATTTACATGTACAACTATATGTGCAAAGGCCTCAGATGAATCACATTTGGTAGAGGCCACCAATATAATTGTTTAATATAATGTACCTGTATTTAGTGCGTGTTCTGACTATTTTATGAAACACAGAAAACAGGATAGAGGTTAAACTTCTTAGGGGCCACCTTAGAAAAGGGAAAGGCTCAAATACATGCACTCTACGCACACTCGCTTAGGTTTACCCGTTCAATTGCTTGTCAAAGCAATTCAGCACATCACATTGCAGCGACTCAAAGCATTTAGGCATTTAGACATGGTGAAGTTCAAAGGCATTTAGGTGACCTTCACCGGATCACCGTTCATGGCGTCAGACCAAAAAAATCAAAATATCTGGTAAGTCACAGTCGTGTGGGTGAAAGTACCTTGTTCATGTCAGAGGTCAAAGTAGAATAGAAGAGTAATTAAAATAAACACTGGTTACAACCAAAAAATGAAGATTCTCATATTTGAATGCACAACAGGCTGATCCTTGAAGCATATGGACTACACCAGCAGAAGGCCAAACCTGGGGCCTGTCCTGTTAGCTAAGAACAGGAAATTGAGGCGCCGGTTCACAAAAGCTCAAAAGATTGGGAAAAGATGTCTGGACCAATGAGTCTGAATTTAAGCTGCAGCATTCAGATGCTAGAGTCAGAATTTGGCATAAACAACATGCAAACATGGACCCAGCCTGCCTTGTACCAACACTTTGTCTGATGGTGGTATAACGATGAGGTCAATGTTTTATATACATACATACACACACACACACACACACACATATATATATATATATATATATATATATATATATATATATATATATATATATATATATATATATATACACACATATATATATATATATATATATATATATATATATATATATATATATATATATATATATATATATATATATATATATATATATTCTTTTTTTGTCCTTATATTTATATTTATAAAGTTTTCTTTTACTATACTACGTTCAATGAACTCAAACCAAATGAAGCTGTAACAGTGGTGGTTACTTTCTAGTTATATGCTACCCTCATTGACTTTATTAGGCTAAAAAAATCTTCCTGTTACATCAACTTTTACTCAGTTATGCAAATTAATTTGAAATCTTGTCTGTTCATTTGGGTCTATTTACATTGTTTAAAAACAATACCTTGCAGGGAGCTATGCTGAGAAAACCATTTGGTTCAAATACAGATATGGTCCATCCATTCAACTCTCCTCACCAGGTCATAGAAGAGCTGGTGCCCATCTCCAGCTGACAATAGATGAGAGAGTTGGGCTTCATCGTTCACAGAGCAGAATACCTGGACAGAACCCATACAAGTCCACACAAAAAGGTCCTGGCAATAGTCCCATTCTTGCTGCAAGGCAGGAGTCTAGTTTGTTTAAATTAAATAGTCACATTAAGAAGTTGGATCTCCTTTTCCTTACTTATATCATGGCTGCAACATTTTGGCTCAACCTAGGTGTATACAGTGAATCCAGAAAGTGTTCACAGCAATTCACTTTCTCCATATTTTGCTGTGTTATAGCCTCATGTCAAAATGGATTCAATTCATCAGTCCCATCAATAGGGCAACACTTAATATCGCCATAATGACAAAGTGACACTTATCAACAGCATCAAACATGAGAATTATATGTACATTCATAGCTTTAGCTCAAAACTTTGTTAAAACAACATTTTTGTTGCAGTTTCTCTTGTTCATCTTGACATCACTTCTCAAGCTTCTTCAAGCTGGATGAGGCAGCGTTGGTTGAAGCACAGCCATTTTCAGATCTGTCCAGAGATGTTCGATCAGAGTCAAGTCTGTGTGCTTTCAGTCATTGTCCTGTTGGACAATGAACCTTCGTCCCAGTCTAGGGTCAAGGATACCATCAAGGATGTCCTGCACATTGCAGCAGACATACCACCTGTAAAACTTACATTCTCCAACAGAGGGTAGAAGACACAACAGAATTTAATAATAATTAAATCGCTGTATTTGTTCACTGTACAACAGAATTTGATAAAGCAGTTTTTTAGAGACATATCCAGAAATGTATTAAAACGCGATAATGTCATGCGTGTCTCATATTTCCGAGACCTCTACCTCCTCCAAAGTAATGGTTTGCTGCTTAGATTACAGGAGGTGGTACGGGAAAACCCTGGATCACAAGTCGTCCTTATAACTTTTGATGCAACAAAGAACAAGTAATCTCAAACAGACTTTCCCTTTGTGTGGGATGCAGCATTAACCTGCCAATCAATCACACACCCACAAATTATACTTAACCCTCAGACACCAACCCACAGACACGTTACAACACTCTTGTCTTACCACCCCCCATCCACCCACCCCACTTCCATCAAGCACCCCGAGGATTAGCCCCCTACCCCCACATCTCTGCACACTACCTCTTGCCCTATTATCACATTTGATCCACACCTACCCCCCACCTCTGCCCCTTTGCTTATTCCTCCCTCCCACATGCACCACCAGCAAGGCATGCCCCCTTTTCTTTCGCCACTCTCATGGAGAAGAAGAGGAGGATGAAGAACCGGGGGCTTTCATAGGGAACAATCTGCCAGGGAGACGAAGAATGAGCGGGCACTCAATTAAGGGCTGCCCATTGAGCCTGCGGGGTGAGCTTGAATGTGGGCCCCTCCAAAGGAATGGAGTCCTATGAATAGATTGTGGGCCTTCATGAAATATTAAAGAGCGGACGGATTTCCCACAATATTTGTACACCTCGCTTTGTGGGGATTTCTCCCTCCATTGAGCCTGAAACTGTTAACACATCCGCTCTGGAGCACAGCCCTCAGACTGAACCAAGGAGCGCACGGTCCAGGCATCAAACGGTCCTCAGCCTCTGCCTACTCTCCGCGATGCCCCTTCTATCTCTTTCCTTTTGTCATCCGCTTTCTTCTCTGGCCTTCCTGCCCCTCGCATTGTCACGGAGGGCTCTGCAGCAGTTTTAATGACCACCTGGTTATCCTCCAGCTCTATCTGTTACGGCACTCCAGGCCAAGCTCCGGTGTTACTGGGTTAGATCGGTAGCTGCTGAGCCTTGTCTCCACCTGCATCAGCCTGGCAACTTAGACAATTGTCAAGTCCAGTCACACAATGTGAAATTTACAGACGTCTAGAATCCTTCTAGGGCTCGGCTGAGTTACTGTCCAAAATATAATAGATATTTAAAAGTAAAAAATGTAAAACAGTTACACTTAATTACATTATCATTCTATTTATTGATTAAGACTTAAATGCAAATTATACGTGTTTTTTTTCCTCTTGTACAGCAAAAGCAAAGCCCCATGTACCGTCTTGCAGATCTACTTTACTCAACCTTAATATCTAATGTGAAAGGCACGCCAATATTTTCCTGTTTTCTCCGTCTGCTCGAGATAAAAAAAACTTGCACAAATACAAAAATACAGTAGCAGTATGCTATGCAGCTGCTTTATTTAGTAGTTTTACAAAGAAACGAGAGAATAAAGGAAATCTGTATGCCAAAAATCTGGCACATTTTCTGCTATTAGTTGTCAGATTATTTTCTGAGATCTCATCCGTCATTAAAGGTTTAGGTCACTGCACTGCTCTTTGTACTACAGTTGAAGAAATGTGCTTGGGATTAATTGGTTGGTTGCTTGCTTGCTTGATTGATTTAAATGGGACAGTGCATATTAATGAACGTACAATGTTGTCATAAATATACCGTATTTAGCGAAATGCTAATTTCCATCCGTGGTCCCATAAAGCAAACAAGACACAAACATTCATACAGTTTCATACATTACAATAAGAAATACAATACAAAATTAAAGCTATATATAAAATCATGAAAAAACTATTTAAGATGCTAATATCAAATGCGAAATGCTGGAGATAGGCACCAGCACCCCTCGCGACCCCATGAGGGATAAAGCGAGTAAGAAGATGGATGGATGGATGGATGGATGGATGGATGGATGGATGGATGGATGGATGGATGGATGGATGGATGGATGGATGGATGGATGGATATCAATTGCTATTATTTTTTATTTAAAATGTTTGGTTATGTCACAAAAATAACTAAAAACACTAAACTTCTCAAGGGCACCTAACAATCTGTGATGAAAGTGCAGATTACTGACCAACCTTAAAGGAGAGATAGGTGGAGCGCTCTCTAATGGTAAAAGGCACTTGCATCCTTCAGTAGAAAGGACATTCTGGGAGAGGAGTGGCTTGCAAAAGAATTTGCACACCTTTAACTTTTTCATGTTTTGTTACATTATAACCGCACACCTCGTTTAATTCTGGGGTTTATAATTTGTGATAAACCAGCAATGTCTGTAAGTTCTGCATAATTGTAAAGTGGACGGACAAGGATTTTCAAATATTCTTAGAAATGTAAAATCTGAATGGCCTAGTCAAAGTACAGACCTAAATCACCTTGAGAAACTGTGGTGAGATTAGAAAGTTGATACTAGTGATGTCTGCTAACTTTTGGACTTAAGCTTGAGATATTTTGCAAAAACAAATGTTTTTTGTAATCAAATTTTTTTTAAATTTATCATTTTTGTACTACGTTACAAACGTGCACTACTTTGTGTTGACCTGTAAGATAAAACCCCATTAAACTTTATTGAACTTTGTTGTTATGACAAAATGTGCAAAGGTTTAAAGGGAATGAACTCTTTGTCGATTTAGCATAAAATCCAGGAAGCCGCGCTCAAAGATGACAACATCTTTTAAATAAACTATTTCTTCTAATGAAACAGAATAATGGCTTTTGCATCCTTTCAGTGGTCTGAAATTTTTATTCAATCGGCAACCAGTTTCACTCCCGCTTTATGGGTCAGGTGTGCTCATGTATTATCCAGTGTGTTCAGCTCATGGGTCCACAGTTTTACTGGTAGCTGACCTGAGATCTCTTTGTTAGTTTGCCCTTCACCAGCTTTGAATGTGGGAGTGGATAGTTGTTTTGTTTTTGTTTTTTCACTTTTCACTGTGACTTGCTCCCAAAGATGCAAAATAAATCACATAATTACTGTCTTTCCTTGAAATGCTGAGCATATTGACAGGATCAAGAATTTAAATGACCTCATGTCATCGAAAACAATACAGCCGCTCTCTGTTTCGGAGGGGATTTGAATCCCATAAAGCAGATTTTCTGGCTTGTTTTTGAGCTGGGAGTCACCAGAGAGCACGAGGTAGCAGGAGGCTCTGTGAGTCGCTCCAGTTGGTTTCCAGCTGGGAAACACATTGGAGAGCAGGTCACTTGGCCTGGCCTCCGTATGCTGTGGTCTGGGGTCCAGACTGCCTGTGCAGCCCCGGCACATGGAGGGCAGCAGGTGGTGTTGGGGGGTCTCCTGGGCTGAACACCGCAGGAGGAGCAGGGGGAGATTCTCTACAGAGAAATCCACTTTTCTCAGGGCTTTCTGGCCTGTGCTGCATCTCCTCCTCGTGCCGATCATCCTCCCTCCCCTCTCCTATCCCTGACAGACTGATACACCAGCTGAATTCTTGTTTTAATTGTAACCGTGGCATCTTTGTCCCACCCGCTCATTTCACTATAACCTATTTTCTATTTGAACTCGATCGAGACACGCCGCTTTGTTTTTCCGTCATCTTCTCCCCATCAGAGTCTCTCGTGAAGAAGCTGGTAAAAAGGAAGAAGAGGCCGGGGATGAGACAAATCTGTTTGGCTTTTACCTCACACAGTGCTTCTCATTTGAATTTCCCCATATATTGCTGGTCACCAGTCTGAATGGTGCCCCTGATGAAGTGTTGTTTTTGTGGCTCTTCACATGAATCCCAAAGACGCCTCGGTGACATTTTCCTCCCGTCTTCGACTTCAAAGCTGCGTGCTAGGGGGACGTGATGGGACCGAGGGACCGAGGTGTTACCAGGTCCACCGCTGGATGTTGTTTACCAAACCTGTCACCCCCACATTTAGGAGCATTTAAACTATGTAGTCCCCACAGCGCCAAACACAAAACATTTTTTTTTCAAGCGCCACAGTGCTTTCAGGGTAAGAAGACCCCTTTGTTTTGATCATCTTTATGATGGGATGCTCCCTGCAGGGCATCAACACATAAAGGATCATTTTTAGTCATTGTGCTGGATGTCTGAGGTCACGGAAGAAGGTCATGATCGGCATAAATCTACTCCAATTCCACATGAATGACAGTCTCGCTTATTGCTTACATGCCTTCACTGAGCAACAACATGAAACACATCTAAAAAAATAAAAAGAAGGATTCACTTTGGGTTAGGGTTCTATGTGTACAATAACTGAATCAGTCATGTTACATTGGATTTTAGATTTAATTAAAAAAAACTAAAGACATAACTAAATAAAAATTCCTCAAGTACCACAAAAAGTGAAGGCATCTATGCCTCAAGTGGTGGTGTTGAGTTACACTGTGGTGCCCTCATCTGGCAGAAAATATAAAAACACCGTGATAGAAATGTGTTTCAATATTGAAGACTTTTTGTAGATAAAGGAAATTAGGGTGCATTACAATAAAAGCAAGCTTTTGTCACCAGAAACACTAAATAGATGCTGCATGGCAAGTCGTGATTATGGGACTCAATGCTATACGTACATTTGACTTGAAATTACGAAAGCCAAAATTGTGACTTTTATGCTTCATAAATCATGACACCGAATGGCACAAATATGACTGTATATGTGGCACAATTACTGAACCAAGCAGTGGATTTGTTATTTTTTCCTTATTTAGTTGCATTTTTATTGAATTTGACACAGTAAGTTCAGTGCTGATGATGAGCAGACATGCACACTTGTGATCCTTAACCATCCTTCCGGTGCTGCGGTCCTGACTTCTCAACTCACCCGAGAGCATCTTCTCGACGGCTGGGAACTTTGGGCGCATTGGCGCCACCTAGCGGGTTAGAGGGTATGCATCAATGTTAGCGGTGTGCCAGAAAGGAAGGTGCGTTTGAAGGCTGCCGTAGTTCCTGACATTAGTTAATTAATCAAAATGAACATGTTAAAGTCCCATCCCCACGCTGATCAGGCATAACATTATGACCAGCATGGACCCCCTAAATGCTCCAAGGCTTCTCGTATCCACATGCAACAAAGCAGTATGGACTTCCAGAACAATTTGAAGTACAGTAGCTCCCCGATACCCCATGTGCACCAGGAAACAGAAGCTGCCCATGACCCTGTTCACCACCGTAGAGCACTGCAGACCAGGCAAAGAGCTGCAGTCATAGGGAAGTTCTCAATCAGCTATCTTTACCATCACAATCGTGTCAAACTCCCTCAGATATATACACTTGCCTGTTCCTCTTCTAACATATTGTGGATGCAGCAGATGAGAGAACCCATGACTAATTTTCCAAAGGTGCAAGTTACATTGTTACATATGTCATAAAATTGAAAGACAGAGAACTATCAAAAGTACTGAACGCCTGAAGACAGGGAGGTACAAAAAGGAAAGACATGACACCAGCTGAAAGATCTAAAGAAACCCTGCCTTGCTGTGCAAATTAATATCAACTGCTTCAGTCTCAACTGATGGCCTGTAAAAAGGTGTCTTATTACCGAGGTGTCAAATAAGAGACGTCTCATGATGAGCAAAACCTTCAAGCTCTCGTACAACAGTAGCAACTTTTTTGTTGCAAAACGTACAGATGGTTGCAGAAGAATCTCTAAACTACTCACGGTTGTAGCGAGCATTTTGGGAGCCTTAATCTGAGAGTGGAAAGAAACGCACTACACCACAAACCAGCCATGACCAGGTGAGAGGAGCACCTGGTCATGGCTTTTCAATCAATTCAGGATTGAAAAGATCTATCAGAGGAGCTATCCAAGACCCAAGGACCAACCACTCCCAGGTGAGCTTCAGAAAGACCTGGAATTAGCATGAACAATTGTTTCAAAGAAAACAATAACTAATGCTCTCTTGGAGGGCCTTGGGCCTAAAGTCTCTGTCATGTGTTCAACGGTATTTCAAACCTTGAAGGCAAGAGGCCAGGGGCTCCCTTCCTAAATCTGTCTCTGGATGCAACACTTGATGAGGATGATGCTGCAGCGTGGAATGTGTTCCCTTTTTTATTCTCTCTCCACAAGATGGCGTAAGAGAGCAAGATATGTTAACATTAATTCAGGATAAGCCAATCACGTCGGGCAACAAGTGGGGGGAATTATGTAATATTTTAACAATGTCTAAGTGTCATGATACAGCACATTATTTATATAGAAGATAGGGTAAATATTTAAGTGTTAATCTTGATTCTATTTGTGTATATAAGGTATAACCTGCTTTTCTTGTGCAGTCATCGTTTTTGTAATACAGAAGGTTTACCTGAGTTAGAAACTCAGTGCTTACTCGTTTTTCAAAGGTGTATCAAACGTCGACTTTTAGCCCGAGGGAAGATCAAAAGACTTCCAAGTAAAATAGAATACAAAATCCTGCAGCAGCATGCATTTGTTTATGGTTGGACTGTGTCTTTTGGCAGTGTTCTTATCGTATAAAACTGATCTCAGTTCAGTTGCACGTTTCCTGACAGCTGGGGGAGACTCTGACTTAGATAGAAATCATTTGTCAGTGAGATGTCACAAACACCGTTGCCATCTTAGGCCGGCCTCTGTATTCTCACCTGTTCCGTGGAAAAGAGGTGAGAACTGAGAAGTAATGATGCAGCAAACCTTTGGATACACAGCTTCAAGCAAAAAGGCCACACATGTGGCAGCAGGTTAAACCTGCAAGACAAAGCAAGACAAACAGGACACAGCTATTTCGTCTGAGCGGGAACCGGGTTCAAGGCCCAGATCAGAAAAGAGATCTAGCAGGAGGTGCATGCTGCAAGAGTTACTGGTGTGTCAGAGTGAAGATTTTGACTGCCACAGAGATTATTTTATCTTATATGGAAATATTGCTAAATATTGTTTTCACAACGTTTGTGGAAAGACTAAATGTGATCTTTGCAATCCATTACTCAGGAATCCGCGTTGACATTATCTTGGCACAAGTATTATTTTAACAGAAGATGACACATTGTTATTTTCGCTATTAACCTGAAGGTGAGGGCTTTTTTTTCCCCCGGCTCAGATATGGAGGCGAAACAGACAGAAAACATCTTGCAGATGAAACGCATTGGATGTATTTACAGAGAACCATAAAATTAACAAGAGTTAAAAGTTTTCATTTCACTTGAATGTTTCCACACTTTGTCAGGTTTCAACCACACACGTTAATGCACTTTACTGGGATGTATATGATATACCAGCAAAAGTGGTGCAAATCAAAAATAACAAATTCATTTAACATTTTTTTCACAAATAAAAATGCAAACAACATTGTATGCAGCCAGGCTGATATCCCTAGATAGACTTGCATGCAAACAACAGCATGTATACATGTATGTATAATTTAATCTCAGTGTAAATTCTTTGAAGATTTTCAGTCTGGCCTTTATGCAAGATTGGAAAGAAGATAACTCTTAAAGAAAAGCCAGTAGAAGTTCTGTCTGAAGTCCTCTGACGCAAGAAATATGTGCAAGAGTGTGGGGACGCCAGTTGACCTTTTTGGCCGACATGCAAGGAGCAATGTGTGGAGGAAAACTAACATTGCACATCACTAAGACACAATATGTTGCTGGCAGCAGCATGCTGTGGGGTTGCTTTTTCTGCAGCAGGGCAAACCTGAAAAAAAACAGTTAGAGCAGTTGTCTTAAACTCCAGTTCTGGAGGGCAAGTGTCCTGCTACTTTTAGATGCATCTCTGCTTCGACACGCCTGAGTCAAATATTAGCTCCTTACCAGAGCTCTCTAGAGCTGGACTACATCCTGGTGCAGCAGTTTACCCATTTGATTGAGGCGCCAGAGAAACATGGAAAGGTTAACAAGACACTGGCCCCCAGAGGATTAGAGTTTGAAGGCTCCAAATGACTCGAGACTGGTTGGAGATTCACCTTCCAGCAGGGCAAACATGCAACCAGAGCAGTAATTGGGACTCTGGGGCAAGACTTAATATTTGATTTTCATTTAGGCCCCCCGTTTAATCTAACTAAGCATGAGCAATCTGCAAAGAAGAATGGGCAAAAGGTTAAGTTAAGGTGACGGGACATACCCCCATAAGACTTGCAGCTGTAATTGCAGAAAAACGGCAGCTAAAACACAATGTGTTGTTCTAATGCACATAATCCCCATTAAACACTTTGACGTCTGTGGCTGTAAACAAACTACTGATAAGGTATATATATATATATATATATATATATATATATATATATATATATATATATATATATACCTTATGTATACCTTATGTATGTATATATATATAGTATAAGCGAACAGGGATAAAGATATATACCTGAACATGCATTTACATTTCAGCAGCTTACGGGTGAAGATGTCGGAAGTTTGCAGTTAAAAGTGTTTTCCTAATGAAGGCGTACAGGCAGGACAGGACTGGTACGAGACTGGTTGACAGTCAGTCACCTAGAACGCTGCAGAATGAATGATGACTTCCTCAGAGGATGAACAGATCAACTGGATTGTGATTTGATCACAAAACTCACATTTTCATCGCATGAGAGACAGCCACACCTCAAGTGGGCCTTAAGCCAAAAATCAGTGGCATAGGCGAGAAAGAAATATTTACCTTGTATAAGTTAAGTCCAGGTCACTGTTAGGTTTATATGTTGTTGATCTTCAGTTTGACTTGGCGACAGGCCTGTTTGGCTTGTCGCTGTATTTTTTCTAAATCTGTGGATTAGGGAAGTCTGCTTCTTGAGCCGAAAATTATTATGTCGGCTGAGATCTACAAAACATGCTGCTGTGCAGAACGAACCCTCATCGCCTGGCTGTTGTTCTCTTTCATCACCGATGCAGCTTTGCAGGTGTCCTGGAAACGACTCAAGTTTCAGTATGTGTTCATCCAAGAGCTGTAAGACGCGGGTCTTAGCTTTCTTCGTATGTCATTAAGAGATCGGCTTGTACTAAGGTTCTGAAAAGCCACGGGAGGGAGATGATTGGGATCCTGTGGAAGCAAAATCATAATTCTACTTGGAACATGAGCTCCTGTTAAAACAGTCAAGACTCAGTGAGTTGTTCAAGTATGCCATCTCAACCTTATCGATACCTGAGCAAATCTTAAAATGTCATGTGATGGGTTAGTTATTATAGTCGACACAATCCAACCAGACTCCCAACAGATGGCCTGGATGGTTGACCCTATTATACTTTAAGACACAGAGGAGTGCAGGCTGAGCTCAGTAACAGTAAACAGACCAGGTCCTGCTAAACAAGCCAAGACTATAAGCATGGTACCATCAAGTTAAAGGTGTCTGATATGTTGTGTTTGGCTGATAACTAAGCCTGCATTACCATCAAACATGTTGTTTTTGCAAAAAAAGATGTGGTACATTAGTATGGTTGTTTTTCTCTCTCTCTCTCTCTCTCTCTCTCTCTCTCTCTCTATATATATATATATATATATATATATATATATATATATATATATATATATATATATATATATATATATATATACGTTTTGTGAAACTCATTCTGTTTTGCAGGATGCTATTTGAAAAGAGAACTGTCTCTCCGGGTAACTCATCAACGCAAGCTACTCTTGTTCTTTGTTTTTCTAATTTTACCGACATCTGCTTAGTATTTAAATTACAATTTGAGCTCTCCACGGTCGGAGAGGGACAGGAGTTCTTTGTTTTTGTTCACAGTTTCACAAAATGCTGGCAGTGACCTCAGGGTGAACCGGGAAGAGAAAACTATGGAGGGCTGCCAGCTGTTTTGAATGTTCATTTATATTCCTGAACACAGTTTCTTTCTTTCTTATTGGGATTGTTTATGCTTCATTTGATTTGTTGTTGGTGACTTACCAACATATTACATTATTTAGCTAAAGGCAGGTCAGTACTTTACCACTGAGATCTACTATAGGAGAAATTGTTCATACCTAGATAGTAGTAGTGACCACAGACCTGGGGAAATGGAAACAGTTACACCTACCTTAAAGGATTATAGTATTTGAGTGTTTTGAGCCTTTATAAATCTGTTTTTCAGATATTCCTTCCAAGTCACCTGGTCTGTTTAAAGGAGCTGATGTTCTGGACTGCTGCAAATCTGTAGCCATCTGTGCATAAAAGGCATTCTTGGAATGACGACAGGAAATTTCCTGCTTGAAACAAGTGTTTTTCTTCTCAGGAGCACCTCGGAGAACTGGACTGACGGAGGAGCTCATTGTTAACATCTCAGTTACAAAGAAAGCTAAAGTTTTCATGGCCTTTGAACTTTTATGCATTTCTATGTTATAAACTTCACTGCATTTTACTGGGATTTTATAAAATATATTTACACAAAGTAATGAAGTGAAAAGAAAACTGGGCATTTTTAAATTTATCTATTTATTTGACAAATAAAAAAGGATGGGTGTGATGTGTTTTTGCGTAACACATGACTCAACACTTGCTAAAATCACCTTTTGCTGCCTTTGCAACTGCAGTCTATTGGGGGTGTGCCTCCACCAGCTTTGCATATCTAAAGTCTCTTTTTTTTCTCCATCCCTCTTTGTAAAGGAGCTTTTACATTGGATTAAGAGCATCCATAAAATAAATTTTTAAGTCATGCCAGAAATTGTCAATTAGATTTAGGCCTGGACTTTGACTGAGTCATTCTTAACCTATGAATATGCAGGTAGATTGGGTTCTATGTTTAGGGTTACAATCCTGTTGGAAGGTGAACCTCTAACACTGCCGCCTCTAACAGGGTTTCTTCCAGGATTGTCTTCTGTTTAGCTCCATCCATCTTAACCCTGACCAGTCACCACCCACCATCTCCATGCTGAGGAACAGCATTCCCAAAGCATGATGTTACCACCATCATACTTCACCAGGTATGTGGTGTTTTTTAGGATGTTGTGTAGACTCAGCTTCTTGCCACACACTGAATAGCATTTGGCAAATAGGGAAAAAACGTAACTTTAGTCTCATCTGACTAGACCATCACTGAGTATCTGCTGTCTCCCCTATATGGCTCGTTTCAGAATTTAAACATAAATTCTCCAGGCTTTCTGTAACCAACAGCATTTTTTTTTGTTATACCGAATACTATGGAGCCCCTAAAGGGACTATCAAGGGAAATAAAACAAATTTTACTTGGTGGTGCGCATCAAAAAATAACTGGTGTGCACCAGAAATTTTAAGTGTTTTTAATTTCACTTTAATGTCCCTTTAGGGGCTCCGTAGAATCCAATTTGTAGAGCGCACAACCATTAATTGTCCTGTTTCTCCCAACTTAGCTGTGGTTCTCTGCAGCTCTTCAAGTTAACACACGCCTTTTGATTGCTTCTGTGTTTGATGTAAAAAATACTATTTCCATATTTGGATGATTTTTTTATGATGACTGAACAGTGATGAGAAAGAAGTTCAAAGCTTGGGATGTTGGTTTATAACCGGTCTGCTGTGTTCCTCGGTCTTCACGATGCTGTTCACTAATGTCCTCTAATGTCCTCTAGCAAACCTCTGAGGGTGGAGACAACATACCTGGATTTATGCTGAGATTAAAATGCACACTGGTGGACTCTATCTATTAAGTGACTTCTGAAGAAAATTGGTTGCACTGGATTTTTTATAGGGGTGTCAGTGGAAATGAGGCTCAATAGCATTACATGCCATGATATTTTTTTGTGAAAACAAAACATATTCCTTTCACTTCATAACCATGCACTACTTTGTGTTGTTACATTGCCAATACAATATATTAAAGTCTGTAGTTGTAATGTGACAAAGTGTGGAAGAAATCCCATAAGGGCAATTAAGAGAAACCAATTAACCTAACAGTCGGACACAGAAAATTTTGTTCAGAAATAAAATGCACAATTCCTTCGTTATCCATGACAGCTTCTAAACTTGTTTTGGCAACACTAAGTGGGTGAAGTGGTTAAACCTTGATCAACTGAGACCGCTTCTGTACAGACTGCTTATCAGTTACAAAACGATTGATTAAATCAGTCGTTTCCCTCTTTCTTTTCTTGGTTTAGTAGGTGCTTACGTTTGAAGTTACTTTTTCTGGAAAGTGAAACTGAATAGCTACATATTTTTATTATTTCTGCTTTCCAAATTTATCAACGAATTTGCCTAAATAAGATACTTGTGCTCTCCCGCTCTTTGTCTGACTTATGAATCAAACTGCGGTCAATGCTAATGATCCATTTTAATTCTTAGGTTCTTAATGATGATATAAAATTATGTTTTAATAGCTTGAAATTGTCTCCCTAACTGAGTTTTACGTTTTCCGATCAAAATATTGATCTTTTTATGCATACAAATTAAATCACCATAGTTTTCGGACTCTGGGGCCACCTTGCAATAATAACTCCACCCACAATGAGGTGGTACCAATTGTAACTGAAAACAACCCAAACCGTGTAGAGTCGAGCAGAACCAAGTCAAGTCAAGCCGAGCAGCTACTAATAGAAAAGGATCAAATCTGGGCTGCAAATATCACCCAGATCCTTAACTTTGATGAAGAACCATTCTTATGAAATCACTTCAAACTGGGACAGAGCTTGATTTAGTGGACAAGCAGGCGACCTATATGTGGAGGTCCTCAATACAGCAGTCTAAGGTTCGATTCCCAATCTAGAGACTGTTGCAGCATGTCTTCGCTCTTTATCCATTTCATGTCTGGTAACTTAAAAATGTCACTAGCAACACAGTTATATAGATTTCAGAACGTCTTACTTCACAGACTGGAATATTGGCATTGTTCCAAAATTAAAATGGTCATGAGTTCCTTGTTGTTTTCAGTTCAAAAAAGTCCCCACAGGCTACTTTAATCAACAGACTCTTGCCTTCGAATTTAGGCTTGTAGTTTTATTTTTGCTTCTTTGAAGCTTTCTTTTAAAACTGTTGGTTGCAGCCCTGCTGAAAATGGGTTACAGTCCTAATTCTGAATTACAGCACTTCCGCTGATCTTTTGATTCCGCACAATTTACTGTTTGTTTTAAGAAACATTATGACTGTCATAAATGTGTTTGCATTATTAATAGAAAAAAACACAAATTTTGCCCTTTAATCCGCATCAGGGACGCTTTTGTTTCTCACCTGGCTGCTCCCCTTTTGATCAGTTTAAAGAGACAGGCTGTCTGGGCAGAGCAGGTGATCATTATCTGCCGCCCTCACCGGATTGACAGGCCTGCTTTTCATACCTCACTGTATGTGGGTGGGAAGCTGGGTGCTGATAAGCTGAAAGCTTTCAAAATTACTTCTCAACAATGTCCAGAGAAAATTCCAGCCTCTTGCAATGCTGCAATAGTTTATTTAAAGGAAAAGCGCCTATGTTGTAAAGAGTAAAAAGAGTTGTGTCTGTGTGTTTGAATTGGTCGCATTCATGATTACTTTTAGACTTCAAGTTAGATTAAAAAAAATAAAGGACAACTTGCAAATAGGTAACATAAGAATAATATATGAGCCAGTTGCAGAGCCTGCCCCAAGCATAAGGGAACTAAGCCACTGTTAAGGTCAGCAGGGGGCCCCCAAGAACCCTTCAGTTCCCGCACAGTATTCCTCTTGTACTTGTTTTATTGTTTGTAGTTCATGTTAGCAATGGTGGGCCACTTCTCACATTATCTCTTTTGTTTTCAAAGTAAAAGATTTTATACAGGTTAGTTATTAATCAATTTAAAGAATGAATGCAGAATTTAATCATTTAAGATTTAAAAGAACTAGCAAATGGTCTGGGTGCAAACACACAAAGTAAAAATTATAACATTTGTGTCCGCTACTATAAAGTTACTGTATAGTCTGACAATCATATTGGTAGAGTCAGATATAAATGCTGCCACTATTTTTTCTTTTTATTATTATTATTCTTTGGCTTGTATCAGACGTTAAGTCACATTTCACACTGGCTGGTCTGTTTGATTAAAAAAAAAAAAAAAGCCAACAATTGACCGTTTTACATATGTGCTCGCAAACACAAACGGTTAAATTTGCATTTGCCTTCCTACCTTTACTGAGTTTTTATTGCAGCACTCTACAGTACAGTCATGGCCAAAAGTATTGAGAATATTATAAATATTATATTTTCACATGATCTGTTGCCCTCTGGTTTTCATGTGTGTATGTTAGATGTTGTCATCACATACAGAAAGCCAATTGCATTCATATTATGAGTAACAAAAGCATGAATTAATGCAGCAAGTAAATATTTGCAGTGTTGACCCCTCTTCTTCAGGACCTCTGCAATTCTCCCTGGCATGCTCTCAATCAACTTCTGGACCAAATCCTGACTGATAGCAGTCCATTCTTGCACAATCAATGCTTGCATTTTGTCAGAATTCCTAGGTTTTCGTTTTTCCACCCGTCTCTTGATGATTGACCACAAGTTTTCAATGGGATTAAGATCAGGGGAGTTTCCAGGCCATGGACCCAAAATCTCTATGTTTTGTTCCCTGAGCCAGTTAGATATCACCTTTGCTTTATGGCAAGGTGCTCCATCATGCTGGAAAAGGCATTGTTCATCACCAAACTGCTCTTGGACGGTTGGGAGAAGTTGCTCTCGGAGGACATTCTGGTACCATTCTTTATTCGCGGCTGTGTTTTTAGGTAAGACTGTGAGAGGGCCGACTCCCTTGGCTGAGAAGCAACTCCACACATGAATGGTTTCAAGATGCTTTACAGTTGGCATGAGACAAGACTGGTGGTAGCGCTCACCTCGTCTTCTCCGAACAAGCTGTTTTCCAGATGTCCCAAACAATGGGAAAGGGGATTCATCAGAGAAAATGACTTTACCCCAGTCCTCAGCAGTCCACTCCCTGTACCTTTTGCAGAATATCAGTCTGCCCCTGATGTTTTTCCTGGAGAGAAGTGGCTTCTTTGCTGCCCTCCTTGAGACCAGGCCTTGCTCCAAGAGTCTCCGCCTCACAGTGCGTGCAGATGCACTCACACCTGCCTGCTGCCATTCCTGAGCAAGCTCTGCACTGCTGGTAGCCCGATCCCGCAGCTGAAACACTTTTAAGAGACGGTCCTGGCGCTTTCTGGTCTTTCTTGGGCGCCCTGGAGCCTTTTTGGCAACAATGGAACGTCTCTCCTTGAAGTTCTTGATGATGCGATAGATTGTTGACTGAGGTGCAATCTTTCTAGCTGCGATTCTCTTTCCTGTTATGCCATTTTTGTGCAGTGCAATGATGACTGCACGTGTTTCTTTAGAGATAACCATGGTTCACAGAAGAGAAACAATGATGCCAAGCACCAGCCTCTTTTTAAAGTGTCCAGTGGTGTCATTCTTACTTAATCATGACAGATTGATCTCCAGCCCTGTCCTCATCACCACCCACACCTGTGTTAATGGAGCAATCACTGAAACGATGTTAGCTGGTCCTTATAAGGCAGGGCTGCAATGACGTTGAAATGTGTTTTGGGGGATAAAGTTCATTTTCTAGGCAAATATTGACTTTGCAAATAATTGCTGTTACGCTGATCACTCTTTATAACATTCTGGAGTATATGCAAATTGCCGTTATAAAAACTGAAGCAGTAGACTTTGTAAATATTAACATTTGAATCATTCTCAATACCTTTTGGCCATGACTGTACACTTGAACGAGTCAGAGAAATACCACAATCTCCACAGAGTATTTACTGCTTTCACCTTCTAAAATACTTTATCTCAAAGTTTAATAAATAATGTATGACATAATTGTCAAATGGTCAGTTTAGGGAATTCATTGGTGACTGAAAAGTTTATGGCTGATGGTCTGCAAGTAAGCTCCCAAATCAGATTCTTTTTAGGGCCACATTTAACCATGGCTCAGCCCTGGTAAATTAATAAAACTTCAATGTTTTAAAAAGGGAACTAATGTCATAGACTGATAAAAACCATAACTTCTAAATTGCGATCCATAGCCTTTGTTAACCAAGGAACAAATTTTTTGTTCATCTAAAAATTAGTAAATATTAAGTTCTTTCTTTTAAGGTGCTTTGAAGTCTTTTTATAAGTGAAGCTGGTGTTTTCCTTACAATTAGGACAAATAACATGAGTGTAAAATTCAAGCTGAGGTGGAAATCATGGGGGAAGGGGTCCAATCTTGATGCAGGTAAATTCCCTTCAATCTAGCCAAAACGATGCATTTACACCTTGACCCCCCTGCATCCCCATTTTTAGTACAATGGTCCAAACTAACAACCAACTCCAGCAAATTTTGCATCTGAGGATCAAAGAGGCTGTCCAGGGTTGCCAGATCTGACTGACAGTTTCCACCCCAAACACAACGTAAAACCTGCCCATCTCAGTAAAAACCAGCCCAAATCTCAATTTCTCTTGAAACACATGTTAAAACGGTAAAATTATTACACGCATAGGACGAGATTAAAAGCAAAGAACGCACTAAAGCAAAGAAAGAAGGTTACACAGACAGACTCCCCACAAATATGTAACCAGGCAATCAAACAGCCAACAAACTGAGATTTCTTTCCCAATCATGCTTATCATAGCAACGATAAAAAAGTTATCTAATACCTGCATAAATTTTAAATTATTATGTAAACCATTATTTTATTCATTATGAGCTCTCTCTCTCTCTCACTCTCTTTCTCACTCACACACACACACACACACACACGCAGTGTAGATCACCTACATTTCTCTTTCACACATGGCTATGAAGCATTTTTTTAATTGATCAGCTGAAAATGAATTGGCCATAACAACTAGGTCAGTCACACACACAGCATGGATACAATAAAGTGATCTTATCTTTTTGTAGTATTTCAATAAGCTTCTCTTAAATTAAGGAATATTGGCCTTCTTGTTGTTTTTTGTTTGTTTGTTATTTTGTGGTAACATGTTCTTTCAAATCATGAAGTTGTGCTCAGATTTCTGTATTACAATACTTGCAACAAACTTTGGAGTCATTATCTGGGACATGGGCAATACACTATTCGAGTCATTTGTTTGGTGATGTAAGACCCTGTGACTTTGACCAAGTTACCCGCCCCATCCCTTTTGGTGGCATTTTAGTCAAGTATCACACTTGGTTCCTGGTCCTCTGTTGTATTAATGTCAGTATTTTTTGTGCAAAGTGCTCATGAGCACGACATTTTCCCCCTTTTTAGGGCATTAAGAGACCAGGACTATAAGGGCTAACTTGAAAGACTGAGGGGCCCTGCTCTTTGTTACCAGACGCTCAGCAGGGAGTTCAACTCTGTTCCTTTGGACCGTTCCAGTCATCGTGAGCTTTCTCATTGGAAGTTCATGACCAAAGCTGTGGCTTGTAAAGAAATTGTAACAGGTTATGTCGTATCACCTGAGACCATTTACCATATCAGGCACAATCCTCATAGTCTGACTCTTCTCCGGAGCTCCTCCAGGTGGCTCTTCAGTGTAAACCTGCATGTTTGTTAACTTGTGTAATGTAAAATCAATGAGCGTGTAACCTGCCACTTAAGTACACTACAAGGTGTATTTTTTATTTGGATATAATATTATGCTTTATGATATTAGAAAATATATATTTAAAAATCCAAAAAGCAAAATTCATCCTTTGCTGCAAATGTTCAAGTGTGCATTAAAGACATGCTATGTTATTACATTTTCAGCAATAAAATGTGGATTGTTTACTTTGTCATGTACTTCTATCAATCAGTAACTAAGCTTCATATCTGTAGAATGTGCCAATTTTGTATCCGACAGGTTATAATAATGGACAGATTACTTGATAACCGTTTAGCTGCAGCCATAGTCCTAACAGCTGCCTGTTTGTCTGTTTCCCGTTTGTCTGTCTATTATGAAATCGGATTACTCTGGAGAAAATATGGAAAGTCTCCAGAGATATCGCGGCACAAAATATTGCCCTGCCTGTCTCTGCATCCCATAAACTGGCTGCTGACCCATCCTTTGACTTATAGACCCCAGCCAGAATGACGACATATCCCCTCCGATAGGCATGTAAATGTATTTCAACCAGAACCTTCTACTTCTCCCCAAAAACACTCCTATTTAGATTAGTCATTTTCAAGAATCATTTTCTGTCCAGGGTGTACCCCGCCTCACGGCCATTGACAGCTGGAGATAAGTACCAGCACCTCTCGCGACCCCACAAGGGATAGACGTGTTAGAAAATGGATGGATGGATGGATTTTCTGTACTGAGTTGGACATGAGTAGTAGCACAAAAGCTGATTTGATTTCTGGCACACGAGTTATTACCATCCTCGTAGGCCCTGGTATTGTCTTTATTATATTTTCTGCACACAGTTTTCCTTATTGTTTATTTTGAGATGATGAAGACCACTGTTGTTCACCAGTTTTTGACATGATTGTCTTGCTTGAGGCATTGTGCCTTGCACTTTCATCATTTGGTTTATAATCAGGATCATCAAACTCATAAAGAACCTGAACACTGTCTTCAGCATTAGAAAAATCCTCCTCTATTTCATTATTATGGTCGAAGATAAGTTTCAGCGCCTCCAGGACTGTCACCTATTTATTTCTGCGACTCATTTTCTAAAGATCTGACAGTGATGAGATCAGATCTATAAATCTACCCGTCCAGCCATCCAGGTGTTGCTCCAATCAGAGTGATATAACTGAGAGAGAGTGGCAACACTCCCATATCTTTTATCTTCTACACATTCAGTCTCGCTGAATGTGTGTAAAGTGGAGGCTCAAACTGACTAAGAAGCAGAGGACAAAATTCTTCAGAAGGAAAGTTTCCACTTGTTGCTGGGTCCACAATCTTTAAATTATTTTAATTCAAGTTAATAAATGATCTCAATTAAAAAACATGTTTAGCTTTTGTTACATGAGATTGAAATGGTTAATTTTGTTTGATTTATAGATTGTTTTACAGACAATCCATCAGAGATGGCAGCATACATGGGGATATTAACAGTACAGAAAACTGATTGGGAAGATAATTAATTAATAAGTAAGTAATTAATTAATATTTTAATATTTTTCAGTTAAACCACACGAGGTTGACTTCAATGAACCGCTAAAGCATGTTACACAGGATCACCAAGGCAACAAGATGCCATTTTCTGTCCTCCAAAATAAAAGCTGAATCAAGAAGCTTGAACAACACTTTAACACCATAACCTTCACAAAGTTGCCATTTACTGCAGGACATTAAATGCATTTTTTAAAAATATTTTTTAGCATTTTTATAAAGCTGGTTATTTTTCATTGCACATCCTGGCATGAAGGGAGCATGCACTGTAACAGACTTGCGTCTTTCTCTCGTGTAGCCGTGGCATTTGAGAGCTCACTTAAGGATGCACTGGACCTCGTTTGGAAAAACTTCTCAGTTTTCTGGACCAGACTGAAGGCTTCATGCTAACATTTTATCAACATTTTTCCAGCCTTTTATTTGGCGTTGCTGGTTGTGGAACATATATTTTCTTGTGGCCCACTCCAAAAGCCACCACATAGCTAGATTTGGACTGCCCATGTCAGTGGTGATGTTTACCACATAGTCCTATGGAAGCTGCTGTCTCAATTATTTGTACAATAATCGGCTTGTAATTTGCCCAATTAATGACTGAAATGGTAAGCCACCGCTTGCTTCCATCTTGTTGTGCTTCTTGCCATCATAAAAACACATGCATGCCACACATTTCCTCCAGAGTTAAGACACCCGGTTCCAGCTCAGTGTGTTGCAGTCTTCTTTGCTGGTCTCTGATGTCATGGAGAAGCTTCTAGCCTGTGGAGCACGCACAAAAACAGACTGTCTGTTTTTATGTGCATTTGCTCCATCTAATCTTTATGCCAGTGCCCTTCATCTGATCTTTGGTAAACATATGACCAAATAATTTTTCCATAGTCAAAACATTTTTATTCATAGGACTGGATAATTTTTTTCTGTGTTAAGTTCTCCTTTTATGCTTTTTAATGTGATTTTTTATTTTTTTTCTTACTAATTCCTCACTCAGGTTTTTCACCTCAGGTCTATGCTTTGTATAATAAAAGACCTTGTATAATAAACTGTTTATATGTTTTTTCACAATTGACACGTTTGTTTTATCACCTAATGTGATTTTAACCAGAAACAGTTTAATTTAAATTAACATTTTAATGAATTACTAATACACAATAATTGTAAGGTTAAATGCACAATCAACTGGGTTATACATGCAGTACTCAGTTCACATAAAAAAATGAAATATACAATAATTATGTCTTCCTCAGAAAATAATTAATCCCGGGTCATCAGTCAAAAATCAACAGCCCCATATTTTCCTCCAAGTTGTTGAACACTTTTTGTTTTGTTGATTTATAATTTAGATCAGTTCTATCATTCAGCTCATTTTCCATCTGATAAGCCTACCAGGTAAAACAGAATGACATCAGCTAAACATGGGGGTTTTGGAAATATAGGAGTAAGTCCTGAAAACAGTGATATTCCTGCTTTGTTGAAGGATGTAGAACTGGAGGTGAGCTAGAGCAGGATAAAGCTGGAGGACAAGGTCTAGCATTCCCACGTTAGCATGCAGAGAACAACTGAAAGAGCTTAAACACTGGTAATATTACTTCGTTTGGTTTGCTTTACGTGCAAAACACATTATAAACCATTGTAGACATTTTATATTGATCAGTGTATTGAATAAACACCTATTATTTCAAATATGATCTGTAGCCCACGTATTCTACAATGTGTGAGGAATGTGGTTTCCACTCTAATATTTAGAACACAGATAAATGATCCCTGGGACCCTAAATATATATATATATATATATATATATATATATATATATATATATATATATATATATATATATATATATATATTTAAATGCAGTCAGTGAAGTAATCAAACATTACTGTTCAATAATTACGAGGGGAAAGATAAATTCGTTTTTTTCTTGTCTGTCGCCCCTGCCGCCGCTCAAACTGACTGACAGCGCTGAGATTTTTTTTGAAAGTATTGACGGCTCCATGAACCACCTGCGTGTCGGCGAGTATCAGAGTCAGTCGTAACTTTCTATAAATATATATGTGTGTGTGGCGCTGGCTCCAATGTGGGAAAATGGAGATGTTTTTATAGCGCACTCTTCTGACCCAGGCTTCAACTCAAAACAACCTCCCAACACTCAAACGCCGTGGCCCAGCGTGGGACTGCGTGACATGAAAGAAGTCGTTTGATACTTTCATTTACAACATGTGGGCGGAGTTTCTGCACCTGTCCACAAGTTAAGGCAACTAAAACGCTTCTTTTCCAACATCGGGACGCACAAGCGCACCGTCCACCTGACCTGAGCCATGGCTGCAGAGGAGAAAGCCGTCGGAGGCCAAGGAATGCAGCTCCTGGAGATCAGCTCCAGCTCCCCCCGACCGGAGGCCAAAGGTGCGGAGGAGAAGCATGATGATGAGGGGACCGTCAAGCCGGAGAAGCCGCCGT
This sequence comes from Fundulus diaphanus, assembly GCA_037039145.1. NCBI lineage: Eukaryota > Metazoa > Chordata > Actinopteri > Cyprinodontiformes > Fundulidae > Fundulus > Fundulus diaphanus. The sequence continues at coordinate 26,479,720 of CM073129.1, read as the reverse complement.
ACTCATACGTGGCTCTGATTGCTATGGCCATCAAGGAGAGCCGGGACAAGAGGGAAACCCTGAGCGGGATTTATAGGTACATCGTCTCGAAGTTCCCGTACTACGAGAACAACAAGAAGGGATGGCAGAACAGCATACGGCACAACTTGTCTCTCAACGAGTGTTTCATCAAGGTGCCGAGGGACAGCGGAGGGGACAGGAAGGGCAACTTCTGGATGCTGGACCCGTCGTTTGACGACATGTTCGAGAAGGGGAATTACCGGCGCCGGAGGAGGGTGCGGAGACCCAGACCCCCCTGCCTGCCGTACCTGGCGGGGAAACCCGCGGAGTATCCCGAGTCGCTCTACCTTCAGCCGTACGTGAGCGGCCCCTGGGGGCTGCCCCACGCCAGTGGGTACCCTGCGCCGCAGGTCGTCTCCGCGTCTAGCGGCGGGGTGCCCGCCAGCGGCTCCTACTGTCCGCCCCCACACTTCCACCACGCCGTGTACGGGACCTACCAGCACCCCCACGCGCCCGTCCTGGTTCCACACAGCGGACACCCGTATGGAGGAGTGACCCAGCCCGTGAGCCCGGACGGAGCCACCGTCTCTGTGGCTTGCAGCTACCCGCAGTTCACCACCTATGCCCGGCAAGCGGAGGCGCGGCTGCTTTATTTCCCCGACCAGTGAGGACTTGGAGCAGGCAGAGCCACTTCACCATTTCAGGCCGGCTGTCAGGCGTTCGGCAACTTCGTTGTTCAAGTTCATTGTTTGATGGTTGAATTCCTAAGATCTCCCTGTTTCCCTTAAACATGTTCTCTCTGTTTTTAGGCACATCAGCTATTGTTTCAGAAACCTAAATGTTACAGAGTAAACTGAAGTTATTCCAACATTAAAATCGAAGCTCCCAGAACTGACACGACTTAATTTGTCACCCCCCCCCCCCCCCCCCCCCCCCCGTTGAGTCAGGAAATGTTTTCTAATTTAGCTTATATTTTTTTTGCATTTAAAATGTTGAGCATAGGCTGTATATGTTATTTATTTTTATTTCTTATTTTTGAGCTGCTACACGATACTGAAGGCACTGACTCCTTTATTTGTTATGAATGTTGTTTTATAATGACAAATTTTTTGTTAATAATGTTTGTTTAAATAAAAAAAACGTTTTTGCATAAGATGATGTCTGACTCCTTTATAGCATTGTACAAACATTTCTTATTTATGGTTTAGTAATAGAAAACATAATATAAAAAGGACGTAAAAATCTTTTTTTAACCAGAGCAGGATTCATTAAATAATTATTTATTTTGTACAAAATGTAATAAAACTTTGAATGCATTTACTTTTAAGGTGTACCTTAATGAAAATGGGCTAAAATACATAATTCACAGTGTTAAAATTCACTAACAATGAAGATTGAACTAATTCTCACATTTTGTGTATATAATTTGAAGAATATAATTGTCAATGGCCATCAAATGCATCATTTAACAAATCAATGGGTCATTTTCACCTCAACCAACATTATTATACACTTTAACGCTACAAAAGTCAAATGTTTCACTAAATGGTACACGGGAGGCATGAGGGTACGCTGAATGGGAATGGAACGCGTCCTAGCGTTTAGGCACTTCCGCTTCCGGTACAGGGGCGTCAACAAAAAGAATCGCTTTACCGCGTGCGCCCTCGCGCCGTGTTTTGCGCTCCAGTTGAGACACTACAATACCATTTCAGGTTAAAAATGGAGACATTTAACACGCTGCTATTTGAATACCCGCAGTTAATGTACGGTGGAGTTGGAGCTACGGCGTTTATGGTGGGCGGAGCGCTGCTCTACAAAATTGCCACAAGGTAACTGCTTCGTTTTTTCCCCCTCAAATAAACCGAAGCGGCAAATGCTCGCTAGCTCTTTTAGCTAAGCGTGTTACGTTTGGGTTTACGTTTTTTAGTTTCATTTGGTTTAGAAAGAACTGTTGTAACATTTAGAGCGTGTGTTCTTTGGTCAAGAAACTATTAGTGCATTTTGCCTCGATTTCTATTGTAACTGTCTGCTAACACACGGCAGCATGTGTGCTAATGATGCTAACAGCTGTGTTGACTTGCCAAACATTTTCGTGAAGCTACCATTTCGTTTTGCTTCAGGTTTCTGAAGTCTAAAGCAGTCACTTGCTAGCACAGAGATAATAGGGTGTCGTCTAATTACCATAAATATTTGGCACCTCCCTCTTTGTCTATTATATGCTTGAATCAATCTGTTTAATGACAATGTCAACTGATGCAAAATCCCTAAAAGTGCAATATATGACAAAGCAAGGGAAGTGTTAAATCTCTCAGATGCCAACAATAGAGAATCTGTTATTTTTTTAACTTTAAAAACTACAAGTAACCAATTTGACCTTTTTTTAATTATGCTTTTAATCAATGCCCTATTTTACATGGAGATGAACATTTCCAGCTTTTATTATGACCCATCTGGACCTCTTTTGGAGCTCTGAACTACCAATTATTTTGTTTACTCTGTCCATTTTTTTATTTCTGTTCTAAGTAGTGTAACATTCAAAATCGGACAAGAAGCACTGCCGGTTCTTTGATTTAGGTGGTAATTTTAAATTCCCAAAAGCTAATGAAGGAATTATAACATTATCCCATTTTATACATCAACACACGTGTCCTTCAACCTTTTATGATTTTTATTCAACTAAAAACATCAGCTTACAGAACATGCAACACTTGTATGGATCTATAAATTGAAAATGGTGGGAGTTGGTAGTTTTGATCAATTTACAGGAATTTTTTTTCTAAGTTTCCATCGTTTGACCTGCCGATCACAGATGAGAGATGGCTGAATGGAAAACTTTTAATGAAAAACTCACCTTTTTCAATCTAAACATGCAACATGATTTCTCAACAGAATCACAAATACTAGTTAAATAAGTGTGCAAATAAATGCTACATAAATAACCCAAATTAACACATGCCTAGTAGCATGCTAGCCACAGCTAATCACACAACATTAATGCAGACAACTGGTCACACTTACGGCTTAATGTATTAAATTAAATTTTAATTTATTAAACTGTAGGAATTCATCATGAAGGTCAGGGTGTTGCTCCTTGAGATGTTTGGCCAAGTTTGTTGTGCTGCTTGACTTTGCTGGCGCCACATTAAAACAATGCTTGCACACAGGCTTTTCAAGATCTTTGGGTTTCCGTTTTCCTTTTGCCTTGTGTGCTAAAATATTTAGTATCAACAACATGCCAAATTAGTATTGTATCCGGATACGGCGTTTGAGATATTTTTGACAACCCTATTCACTCCGTCATCTTTCTCTGGCATCTGATTCAATTTGCTTTTAAACTGTAGGATTTTTATGACAAAAACATTACAGGTTTTGTATAGGGTTGCACAATTAATCACATTTCCAATATAATCACAATTTAAAAAAAACAAACAATTTCCAAATGGCAGAGCTCTGCAATTTGTGGCTATGTAATATTAAATGGATCAGACACCTTCTTTAGGTGTCGTAATATCTTTAAAGTGGGTTTGCCTCCACATGGAAGGGAAGAGAGTTTGAGCAGTGAGATGATTTTATTTTATTTGTTTTAGAGTTTATATAATCAAACTTTTTACCAGAAACTTTCAGGAATCTCACTATAGCATTAAGTACCGGTCAAACTGTTTAGTACATAGACTTGTTTGTTTGTTGCACTTTATGGTCAACAAGGATTGATGTCCAACTCAATTAAAAGCTATTCTCTTAAAAGCTATTCTCATGAATAATAATATTCTGATTAATAAAAACAGTTAAATTTCTTGTTTTAAATGGTCCTTGTTTACAAACATCTTTATCTACAGGCCATTTTCGTTGCTTGTGGTTAATGCAGAGAAAAGTCTAAATTAAATCACAATTGCAATTATGGTTTAAATATATCGCAATTTTGATTTGTGGCAAAATCGTACATCCCTAGTTTTGTAACCATAACTTTTTCAAACCTTTTAGAAACAGCATGACCGGTAACCTATGAGATAACAAATCTTCCATACATTAGCCTTTTTTACATGCTGCCTGTGGGACCTAATGTAGGGGGATGTGAATCGGCTGGTTCATAAATGCTAGAATCAAATGAAACTGGCTTCTTACTTGCAGGAAGAAGCCCGCTCATGCAAATGTAAACTGCTGGTTCTGCAATCAGGACACAGTGGTGCCTTATGGAAACAGGAACTGCTGGGATTGTCCCAACTGCGACCAATACAATGGCTTCCAAGAGGTGATTTCCCCAAAATTTTATTTATTTTTTGGGAGTACAGACTGTTTGCTGTCAAAAAGCTATTTTTATGCTTATGCTCTGTTTTTTGTTTATCTTTATAAGAATGGGGATTACAACAAACCCATCCCCGCTCAGTACATGGAGCATCTTAATCATGGCGTATCTGGAAGCCTTCCTTCATCCGAGACACCCAAGACTCTGCAGTGGGTTAACTGTCAAATTCTGCTGTGCAGGAAGTGCAATAATAACCAGACTGTAAAAATCAAGCAGTTGGCATCATATGTTCCCAGGGATGATGTAAGTACTCTGTTTCTATGTTTTTTGTTATCATATAAAAGCACCAAATGTTAAAGCACTTAATTTGTCCCTGTTTTGCTTTTGTAGGACAATTTTGATGAGGAAATTGAAGCCTTTAAGTATCACCTGGAGCAGACATATAAGTTATGCAGACCTTGCCAGACAGCGGTGGAATATTACATAAAATATCAAAACCGCCAGCTCCGCACAAGGCTCCTAAACCATCAGCTTCAGCGCTCCCGAGAATTGGACTCGGGGTTCGTGAAGGTCAGAGCTAACAAAAGTCTAAATAGTTCAGTAAAGTCTGTGATTAAATTATTCATTTTAGCTATAACCATAAGAAATTGGAGCATGACAACAACCAAGAAAATGTCGCACCTTTCTCCTTCTCTAGGAAAAAAAAGATTACCACTTTGTTACATGTAACTCGTTAAAAGATGTACTCTGACAGAGTTTTCACAAATAGATAAGTCATTGACTGTTTTGATGAACATTTTCTTATCTCCTAATGATGCACTGTTACTTGCTTTTATTCAATGAAAGGATTAAAAATAGAGGTGTGTTTGTTTTTTTTTCTCTCCTGCAGAGCTCCCATTCTCTGTCCTCACCTACAGGAGTCATACTGTTACGGGTCCTTGCCTTCTTGATTTGTGCTTTTCTACTCGCTACATTTGCCTACAAGTTCCCAGAACCGCCTCTCCCTCCAAATGGGCCACAGACCTTAAGTGGGGGCGTCATTCCTCCAAAGCCAAAATCCATCAACGAATCAACCGCCAACAACGATAGCGCCACAGATTTGCCGGCGTGGCGGGGTCTGCTGGATTTTATCCCAGACAAGGCTGTTGAAAATGCCAAGTTAGTCTGGCAGCATGGGAGGGACAACCAGCTGGCGATCGTGTCTGTGGGCCTCGTGACTTGTCTTACAGCTGTTTTCTTAGCGGGACCTCTGCGGTAAGTTTCCACCACATCCTTTTCTGTTCAGTACAACATTTTAAACCTATAATTCGTTACCAAAAAACATCTGGATGTGTTTTGTACTTTTTAGGTTAAGAAGAATTGATGCTATCGCCTCTGTCCTGTGGTTTGTCATCCTGTGCCTCTACCTGGCTGAGAGCTACTTGGCCGAAACGCCGAGCTGGATGGACACGGTAAAGCTTGTTAGCATCTCCCTCTGCTGCCTCATCGGCCTCGCTGCTGCCGCTGCAACTCGCAAGCCACCGGGTCAGCGAAGAGCCAGATATCGAAGGTCAGAATCTGAGCAGTAGTGTATGTTCAGTGTGTTTGAATGTTGAGAGTCTACAAAGTTGTCTCCTCTGGGTGGTTTGTGTAACCAGCTCAAACATCTATGTTGTCAGATTTTCCTCAAATAAAAGCCTTTGCCTTTTTTTTATATACTAGAAATATGCCTTATTTTAAATCCATTGTGGTGAGAATAAGTTGTCCTGTTGGCAATAACCAACTGGGCTTCTACAAATTCAAATCAGGATGGTTAAGGAGCAGCCCTTTTCGACATAAGGTTGGATTGAAAACTTTAATCCAGTTATAGACTTTTAAAATCCAAGTAGTCTGTAAATTACATGCAACTTGTTTTTATTTTATTTTTAAGGTGGATTTAGGCCTGTACAGATTTCAGGTTCTTTGTGGTTTGATTATCTGATGTTAACTATTTACTTTTGTTGTTATTGACAATAATGCAGAGAAGAACTTTGCTCCAGGTAATTTCACGGAAATAGTGTTGTTGTTTTTTTTTATTAGAGCTGCACGATATCAGGAAACTATTTAATGGCAATACTATTGCTATAAATTGTGGGAAAAAAGCGACGTTAATCCACTTCCAAATATCTGTTATGAAGAGCCTGAATGCCCGACACTGGCAATATAATAGCACGTCAAATATTACATCCTAGCAGTCCTCCGCAGCTGTGATCAATGGCATTCAAATATCTGGCATCAATGACTGCGATTTCATACATTTTGCAGCTCTGTTTTAAATCCAGCAGAAAGCAAAGCAGTTACAAAATCCTCGCCGGAGTTTTGCTGATCTTTTTATTGACCAAAAATAGTGAGAGATATTAGTTTTTGATCCATTCAAAGACCAGAAACAAAAATTCAGATTTGTTTTCAGTGTTTGACGTGTTGATCTAGGGCTGGGCGATATAGAAAAAAAGCGTATCGATAAAAAAAAATGCATATTGATCGATATCGATAATTTCTTGAAAATATTTAAAACCATATTTTATGTGCAGCTCTGCCTGGACATTTTTTGATATTGCTAAATTATTTAATTTTAATAAAGAACACAAACACAGAATTCCAATTAAATCTTTTTATTTAACCAACTTTTTTAACCATAACAGCATTTTTTTAAGAAAAATAACTTAAGAGACCTGAGTTATGTTATTAAATAAAGACTTTATTATTAAATAAAGAGCTAAATAAATATACCAAATAAATAAATAAATAAAATAGCCTATTTAGGTGGGAATAGTACACTAGTTATTTCTCAGGTTTCATAATTGAGAGGCTGACGCAGGTCCGAGGTTGTGGCGTGTAAGGACACAGGCTGCAGCTCATTTTGCACTGATTCACGGCACTCGTTGTACAATTTAGGGAGCGCTGTTAGAGAAAAAACTTGCGTCCCGGAACTTTATACCGCGGACTTTATACCTCGCGGAGTGGCGAGTAATTGTTTGAAGCCAGGTATTTTAACTGCAGATAACAGCAGCATGCCCGCGGTGTCGCGCGGAGCTGCACAGTTCGCGCAGCAGCGCGTGCGGAGTGAGCGGCTGAGCGGCTTACGTGATGAAACAAGTTTGTTGCGTTACCAGACTTTGTTTTTACCGGTTCCTTGCAAGTTTTACAAATCACTGGTTTATTTCTGTCAGGCTGGCGAACTAGTAAAACCCCGTTTTAGGACCGCTTCCTCCGCCGCTCCTTGCTGCGACATATTCACATGCTCTGTGTTGTGGTTTGAGAGGGCGGCACTTTGTGACGACGTGCCTGGGTCCGCGATTACGATTGGTCGAGAGGAAGTAGTGAACTAATATGATAGGCCGAAAGGAAGGAAGGAAAACTGTTTCTATCGAACTATTATCGACCCTATTTTTTCCTATCGCGCCACACGTCTATCGATCGATATATATTGTTATTGGATTATCGTCCAGCCCTATGTTGATCACCAGTCAGCTCCGATCGAGGGCATCTGTGCATCTTTAGACCACACAGTGTTCCTGGAACTTTATAGGATCGAGTCTGAAAAGCAACGCATCTTCCTGCATTAAACATGGGATTATGTTTGAAGAAATGATGATTCCTCTGTTCTAAGCTAGACTTTACATTGAAAGAGACGACTTCATTATTGTTTGCAGCAGCACAGCAGACGGCCCTCGGAACAAATTATACATTTAGCTCCATTAATGGATAATGTGACACTATATGCAAGTTAACACAAACCCAGTCCGGTACAAAAGCCTTTTAAATAACCGCTTTTATTTGAGGAAATCTGCTATCTTGTCATTTCTTTTATTTCACTGTCCATTTCTATTCTGTCCCCTGTTATACTGTGGTGAGGATAACTGACCGACATGATGAAATGCAAATGGTAAACTATTTACATGAGGGTGTAATAATTGACAGTAAACATGTGGTTTTGCATAATAACCAAATCAATAAGAAGCAAAAACCAGTTGAAGAGATCTATTTCAATCAATGTGTGACACTTATATTGAAAATATTCAGCATATTTTCTCAAAACATTAACATTCTTTGTGTGAAAATTGTTTTTACTAGTTTGTTATTAACTATAACAGTGACTTAAAAAATCACCTTTAAGGTTAAAGTATTGATGGATTGTAATTACTTTTCAATCCAGTTTTAGCTACTGTATGTTTCTATAGTACGAGAATGTCTGTTTGAAAGTGTCTTGAATGTACTAATTTATTTAATAACACTACCTAGGTCCTATTGCATGAATTACTCTCAAAATGTGGCCAAAAGTCTCGCCTGTATCCCTACAAATCATTTGCAGCTGCACAAAGGCTGCAAGGTTGGATGTTTGAAAAGAAACTTCATCATGAATGTCTAACGCAGCAGCTCTTAAGACTGAATGGTGTTTTTTTTTCATACAAATGGTCGGTTTACTAACGTTACTTTTTATAGACAGTGTTAGTATGGGGAAAAGTTACACATGTAGTGTTAGGTTTGCTGAAAAATCCCTTTTTCTTCTGATAAAACTCAGCTATTACTAAATTGAGAATTTAGCAGGTAATTTTTTTTTAAGCTGGCTGAATTTATACATTTAGCTTTTTAAGGAGGTGCATGCAGTTATGTAGGCAGAATACTATGTTGACGAAGCTGGTTTGAGGAAAAACCTGTTATATTTTAGTTTTCTATAATGGAATACCTAGGAGACCATTGCAGTTATGCTGATCTCTAGCTTTTGTTTTCAAACTGTCAAACCTAGAATCTTCTTTAAGATTATTAATGTCATTATCAGGCTCAGTATTTAGAAATCTAAATCTTACCTTTTTTGCCAAGGTATTTCTTTAGCTATAAGCTCTAATTTTTTTTTATTGTTAGCTGTGCATGGTCATGGTCTCTGTCTGGTTTGCATGTGAACATTCTCACATTTTTAGAAGGATCCTCAGTCTTCACCTATAAGCCTGTGATCATTGAAAATGGTTTACTCTGTACAGTATAGTGCCAAAATGTTAAATACTAAAAACTAATTATTCTGGATATGAGTAACCCTGGCCTTATGTTCGTAATAATTAAGTGCAATGCATATAAATGTAAAACGGTATTAAAATAGTAACATTTTTCACATGTTATAAGCGCTTTTTCCTTGCTTGCACAGGGTTCCTACTCTGCCTTAAATAGTCTAGAAAAGTGTGGAAGCTAGTTTCAGCTATGTTTCATGATTTGTTGGAGAAAAAAATTGTAAAACATACGTGCCTGTTTTTCAAGTGTCCATAAGCGGATGAAAAATCAGATGGAAAAATCTAGAAAATTGGATCTGGAATGTAAAATTTGCTCACATACACACTATATTGCCAAAAGTATTTGTGCCTTGACTCACTCATGAACTTGCCATGTGTAACAGATGCAGATAATCTGTATAAATTGGCCCTAAGGGTGCTACTTTAATGTTACTGTGCAATTTATTTATTTTTTTACATTTTTATGTGCACTTGTTTAGTTCTGCAATATTTGCCTTAAAACCATCTTAGTGCTGCCCTCTTAGGGTTGAACGGTGGCTATTGCAGTTAAATTTTCCTATTGGTTCAAATGGTACATGCTTTTGTCAGACAGTTCTCTGGCAAAACCACCAGATGTCGCATTGGTCACTCCATTTTTCAACAGGTCACTTTCCTTCGTCCTGGCCGCTGCAGCAACTCCCACCGCTCTTCAGGGTTCTGCCTTTACATCGGCATCCCATTTTTAATCCGTACGGTTCAATATGCCGCTGGTCCTGCAGCTATAACAACTTCAGCTCTTCTAGAAACACTCTTTTGGAGTGCGTTTATGGGAACTTCTCACCATTCACCCAGAATGGCTCTCAGTCACCATTCTTAATTCATCCCAAAGGGGATTTATGGGATTGAGGCCAGTCAAGGTCATCCACACCAAACTCTCATCCATGTCTTTATGGACCTTGCTTTCTCCGCTGGTGCACAGTTATGTTGGAAGAGGAAGGGTCCATCTCCAAACTGATCCAACAAATTTGGGAGCATGGAGTAGGGGCCCCCTGCTGCAGCTTTCAGAGTTTCTTTCACTGGAAATAAGGGGCCCAGCCGAGCTCCTGGAAAAACAATCTCACACCAGAATGTACGTCAGCATCCATTTGGCCATGCTCCCTTAGTTTATGTGCCCTACCACTTATTGGCCGAGTTGCTGTTGTCTCCAGTCGCTTCCACTTTGTTATAATACCACTTATAGTTTACTGGAATATTAAGGAGCGAGGAAATCTCACTACCAAACCTGTTGCACAGGGGGCATCCTGTCACAGAACAATGCTGGATTTCACTGGCTACATTTACATGGACAAAAGTAATCGGAATAAAGGGCCGATCAGAATAAAAATGCGTCGTGTAAACAAGCCAGCCGGAATATTATAATCGGATTAAACTCAATTGGAATGAAATTGTATTGCGAATGAGACGCTGGTTTATGCCGATTGATAATCTGATCGACATGCATGTAAACGCTTGTTAGGCTCAAGTTATTCCAAATGTGGCAAATTGACCCGAGTGCTCATGTGCGGCTGACGTAAACGTGGCGGAAATGCGTTGGGAAGCAAAACTACACCTGTGTCCGTGGAAGTGACTGGAAGACCAGATTTCAATCATTGAGGTGGGTGAGCAAATACTTTTGGCAGCATACTGTGTTTCACATTTGGCTCTCAAATCTGCTGCAACACCACTGTTGCACATTGCTTTCTCATCTCTGACTGCACGTTAACAGGTTGATGGTGGTGATGTCGATAAAAGCAGGACGACAAACTCGCCACTGAACATCTTAGCTCGAGTCTTGGATTATATGAACATGGTTGGATTCATCAAATGGCAGAAACCTCTCAAACGTCTACTGTTTGCCGTTATCTATGTTTTACGTAATAAAAATCTGATGGACGAATGCCTGACAGGTGAAAGGCTTGTTTAGGTATATTTAAAAGCTAAACATATGATGCTCGGTAAACAAGATTCTCTGCATCTTTTCCTCAAATGATTTGAAATATTTAAAGTGATTGAATAGGCCTATATTTTGAGGTTATATGGAAACAAAAGTTTCCTGAAAAATCTATATATTAGGATTTCAAACTAAAAATACTACATTGCTATAACTTTTGTACAATACTGAGGATCCTTTGTTGATGCATTAGAAATACTAACGTTGCATGAATTTAACACATCACTAATTTTCAGTTTTACTTTGTTGGACGTCACTAAATGAAAATGGATTATAACCGTTTTTAAGTGTTTCACTAACTGCACAGATTGTCTTTGTTAGAGAGGAATTAACTGTAGGGCTAGAAGGAGCTTCAGAGTTTGACAGGCTGTGAATATTATTAGATTACAAATGTAGTTTGTACTTTGAATGATTTGAACCATTTAGTGTTATTTTTCTACATCTATTGCTCTGAATTTATTTTTTGTCCTCCAGATTTCTGGAGCTTGCCAATTCTCTGAGGTACCTTTTAATTGTAGAGTAATGGGTTTACTGACACTTTCTGCCACATCTGTTGATTTGCATTCCAAAAGTATTCTCACCCCTTGATGTTTTTCCAAGTTATGTCACGTTATAACAACAAACACCAGGTTTATTACAGAGCAACACTAAGCAGTCAATATGTGTGATGAAGGGGGGAGAAATCCCATATAGGATTTCATTTTCTTTGTATACAAAAACAAAATCTTAAAAATTAGCGGCGTCTGTATTCAGCCTCTTACTCTAATTAAAACAAAACAGCTGGATTCAAAGTCTTGTGATTTTCCCCGTGGGTACACTTTGTTTAGAGGTATCTGAGTAAACGGGGCTGAACTCAAATGCTTCTCAGATTTTTCTGTCTGATTATTTTTCTACTTCACCTTAAGTGTTTGTGTTGGACTCTAACATCAGATCCTAGGGGAACACATTGAAGCTTCTAACAAGGCAGAATGTGTAAAAAGGTTAAGTGCATCTTAGTCGTAATAGAACAAAAATCAAAATTTTAAACTTTTCATACAGTAGATATTTCAGCGCTGCAGGAAAGGTTTTTCCTTTTGCATAATCCGTCAGACTGTAAAACCTTATTTGTTTGTCCAAATGCCAAATGGATACTTCAGTAATGGTATATACTACTTAATTGTTTTATGTAAAAGTACAACATGCCAGAGTTTTACATGCTGTACCCAAATTTAGTTATTGATATTTAGTCTGCATGTTATGCTGTGATATTCATAGTACCTGTAGCCTCGGTGTTAAGCTTTGTGCATTTTAAGTACATTTCTGTATCAGTATAATAAGCTTTGTGAATGTTAGGTAAGTAAAGCATTAAGCTATAAAAGCACTGTATTAAAACCGTTCTGGTAATTTTCCTATTTTAACTACTATTTATGAGAACCACAACCATATTTAGTGGTGTTTGAATATTGATTGCTACTTTTAACTGCATAATGTTGATATTTTCACTGCTCTGTGTTATTGTGAACGTGAAGGACGTAGCTACTAAGTGGTGTTTTGAACTTAAATGTGTGGGTGCAACACCAAAGCAAAGACCCCATGGATATAAAGGATGGTTTGTTTTGGTTTTTCACAGATTGTGTCGTCTGTTACACATTTCAAACATTTTGTCTCGGTTTGAGCTGTGTCACGTTTCCCATCAGGAACCGAACTACATGGACTGCAACAGTGATTTTTTTTTTTTTTTTGTATCATTTCTGATGGGTTTAGTGTGTTATGGATGCTTGCATAATCTTTTTTTTGTAGGACTTTCTATCTGTTGTTGGCTTAAATAAACAAATAAATAAAACCTTGGCTTCGGGTATTTATTTATTTTTATCAAACCGGCATGTTAAATCATGCCTCTTTCTCCAGGTCTTTTCTCTGTGAATGTTGCACTCTTAACACCAGCTGTAGCGTTTTATACCACTTCTTCACCTCGTTGCTGAGGTGAAATCTTTGTGTTTTTTCTTGGATTTTTTTTCCCCTCATAAAGCTAAAGCTGAGTTGTTTCTATTGCATGTGTTTTTTTTCCTGCAGGCACTTTCAGCATTAATACACCTGCAGTTCCAACCTTGGTTTCGATTGCCACCAGTAGTAATTTTTCTGTTTACGGTAGTTTCATTCCACTGTTGTCCAGAATGAAGTTTTCTTTCTCAGACTAAATATTTTCTCATTATATAAAGAAAAACCAATGATCTTAAACTCTGGTGTTGTTGCACCTCTGGTTTTCCACTGATGCCTGACGCTGCTCAGAATGTTCTCCGTAACAGAACAGTTCGGTCCTGCTCATGTCTTCAGCTAGTAGACCATCACGTTGCCTTTGTGTTGCAGATACCTTGCAGGCAGCTCTGCAGTCCCACCCTTCAGCAGCCAGCCTCCTCCCTTTCACCCTCCCGACATGGCAGACTCCTTCATCCTCGCCCCGCCCCCTAACATTTCAGAGCTGATCAGCCGCCGGCGCAGCCCTCGGGAGCGCAAAGCTTCCCCCTCCACCCTGCCTGGACGCCTCAGCCGGGCCCTCTGCCTCGGAACGGTCCCCTCCCTCACGAGGACAGGTAAAACATTTAAAACGTCTATAGTTATTTTTATTCAGGTTAAAATTCACACGGACCCATCCAAGTAGCTTCTTGCGAGGTTCAGTCGCGGGTAGGAAAGATCAGTTATTTAATTTAAAGTTGTTCATTTCTCTTTAGTCTGCACAACATTTTAAATGTAAATAAACAGATTGAAGTGTTTAAAAAGAATTAATAGCTTTAAAAAAAAAAGCAAACAAAGATGTAGGATAATGAATAACCGCAGCAAATCTTTCCAGAGCCATAAGAGGTGATGAGGACAGTTCAGTCAGAAAGCCACAAACTGGGCTTTAACATCGAGTTCACTTCAGGGCAGGTGTTCGTTTTCATGGTGTTATGCAGGTTTTCTCTCATTGCACTGAGCTTTACAGACAGTTGCTCACCGTGGCTGTAAGAAAAACTTTTATATTTTGTATTTTTCTCATTTTCAGGTTCTGGTTACCTGTTTAGTGGTAGTAGACCTGCCTCACAATATAAAGACTCGCCACCATCAGGTATCAAAATTCTATGATTTGTCTGTGACGTTTCTGAGACATCACTATGGAATGACTATGTTTACCTGTTTCATGATTAATTTTATTTTTACTTTCTTTTTTTTCCCCAGATTACTTTTCTTTGAAGTCAGGGAGCCGCCCATCATCCCCAGGTCCTTCTCCTACTCCTTCATTGGCCGGGTCAGTCACATCCAGTTCTGGCTCTGCCAGACAGCGCCGTCCCCTCATCAGTCCGGCCCGCCTCAACATCACTGGCCAGAAGCTCCGCCTTTTTTCCCGCGAATCAGACCCAAAGCTCGTTTCTCCACCCTTTTCTTCATTTCCTTTCTACGTCGAACCGACGCCTTCGATTTACAGTGGCTGCTTCTCGCCAGACGCATCTCCTTTCCAAAGTCAACATGGTAAGTAGGTTGACCTGGACTAAATGGTGTTTGTTGTAGGGTGTGTGTGCTACCACTAGATGGCAGCGCTCAACACTGTCAAGCCTGAGTGTCTCTGTACCCTTATGGTTTGCGACATGATGAGATTTCTTAGTTTATTGGCTTTGGGTAATTTGATGGGATTGCTTTCCAGATTTGAGTTCCTTGATGAAAGATGGAAGTGTGATAGAGGAAGAGGAGAAACGAAGCAGCTCTTCAGGGTCCTCTACCTGCCAAGTTGGCACAACAACACTAAGTCCTGAGAGCTTCACAGCCCCAAAAGGTAGGCAGTGAGTTTGTAAGTAGGAGGAACAGACATGATGATGCACATAAACAAAAGTTTGTCATTAAATCATGTTGAGATATAAATTCATCATTGATGCTGAAATATTTCATCATGCAATAAACTGCCATCATTGATCATTAAAAGGTATATTTCATAAAAAAATGTTGTCATACTACAGGTGTTGAGTCTAGAAGCATAACCTTTTTCAGATGTTTTACTATAGTTTTTACTGTTGACGGGCCTTCTAGTCTGTACAGAACAACTGATGTCCAAGGTTCACATTTAATTAAGTCCCCACTTTGTAAACTCTACCTCTGCATGGATTTACCCACAAAAATACTGCTTCTGTAATCTGATTATCCGTATTAAATTAGTGTATATTACGGGGTGATTATAAAGTATGCTAGTCACCAGTTGTCTGATGCATATATTGATAATAATCATAAAAGCAGTCACAATTCAAGGAGAAATTACAATGTGTAACCAAATGGTCCAACAGTTTTAGATCTATGAATAGCTTCCTTTTTTTTGACAAGCGGCCATATATCAGGGTGGTAAGCTACAGGCAGCCTGGACTTGCCACAGACTGCTTTTAAATTCTTTATATGGGGTTTGTTAGGTCTCTAAGCTGCTGTCAAGCACCATTTCTCCTGACTTTTTCCCTCCACACTAGAAATCTTCCTTGTGAAGCTCACAATTGCCCTTGTGTTTAGCAATAAAGCCAGTTTTGTGATCTGTACATAACGTCACACTAATGCATCTTTTGGCTGCATTGTCATCGTGCTCAGTTTGTTTTTATTTCCACGCATTTCTCATCTTTTGGGACGGAGATTTTATTTTATTTCCAAAGTCAAATTCAATCAAATCATACAAACTGGTCAAAAAGTTTCCTATCTAAGGAAACCCAGCAGATTGCATCAAGTCTTGACTAGCAGCGTTCACTCCTCATGAAAGAGCGTAGAGCCACAGGGACAGTCGTCTGTCTGCATTGTCGATGGCTTTGCAGCAATCCCTCATACTGAGCATGCATGAAGCGACAGTGGAGAGGAAAACTCCCCTTTAACAGGAAGGAAAAGCTCCAGCAGAGATCAGGTGAACTAAAAGTTGAAATAACACCAAATTGGAGAACAGTGGGAGAATTCAGCCGAGTGAGAGAGATAGACCCTGACATCTTCCAGCAGCCTAAGCCTATAGCAGCATAACTACAGAGGTAGCTCAGGGTAACCTAAGCCGCTCTAACTATAAGCTTCGTCAAAAAGGAAAGTTTTAAGCCTAGTCTTAAAAGTAGACACGGTGTCTGAATGTAACTATTGTGAACTTGAACATAATTCATTGTAAAAGTTTAGAAAATCCTGAAATAGGCCCTTTTAAATTGTTTGTGACTGGAGATAAATTCAGTCACTTAGGTGCACAAATAGTTTTTGTGAAACCTTATCAATATTTCACAAAGCACAACTATACTGGGAGCTGTCCAGTCTATGCTGACTGTCCCGCCATCCAAAAGCATCTAACTCCACGCTTAATTAATCTTTGCTTATTTACACAGATCACAGCATCTCAAGATGCTATTTGGATTTAATGGTAGACGGGATCACATCAAATGCTAAATATCAGTGTTTTTAACTTCAAGCTTAAAGAGGCCCATATCCATGTTATTTAACATTGTACACACTGACAACAAACAGAAAAGCCCCTGTTACCTTGAGAAGTTGCAAGATTTTAAAGTGTGCTTTACAGATAAATGTATTATTATTATTATTATTTATGCATAATTAACATTCTTCTTCTTTTTTCCCCCCATCAGGTTGTGTGAAACGTTTTATCTTACCCGGGCTTTTATTGACCAGCCTGACCACCAACCTGCTGCTCGGCTGCTTCTATCTCTACCACAACTGGGGGTGAAGCCTCAGCGAGTCTGCTGCTGGTTTTCCCATGAACTGAACAGAGAGACTGGGCCTCTGGGCGTCCTCAGACATTCAGCCGTGTCAGAAAAACCTGCCCGTGGCTGTTTGCTGGCGCTTGAAGTAAAAATACACAGATTCCAGCAGACACATGTCTATTGGAGACCACCTCTGATTTGGCTTAGTTTACAATAATAGGGTGTGAAAGGGTCCCATCCTTCACTCATGGCTAATGCTGTATCAGAACCCACACATGTGCACCAAGTGCATGTTTGAGCTGATGCTGATTGGGCACCGAGGGCCACATGGACCCCACTGGCACTGATGGTGAGGAGTGGGCTCCTTTCATTATCAAATCATTTCTGGGTTTTTGTCAAACGAAGGACACTTTTTGGTCATAAAATGTAAGTTTTGAAATGTAAAGACAACTGGTGTTGTGTGTGTGTGTGTGTGTGTGTGTGTGTGTGTGTGTGTGTGTGTGTGTGTGTGTGTGTGTGTGTGTGTGTGTGTGTGTGTGTGTGTGTGTGTGTGTGTGTTCAGTTGCAAAATGAATCTCTGGTGCTCTGTTGTTTCCCAGTTTAGAGTTCATCTAATGCAAAGGTCACAGTCTTTCACTACTTAAAAGGTTCTCCTAAACCAAACCGTCCGTTATATTTATTTATCCAGTCACCCTTTAGTATCTCCAGTCATTAAAAGGAATATTTCTTTTATTTAGGAGCTGCAGTTTAAACACATTTTTTTACGAGGCTTCTCGTATAACGTCTGATGTTTGCACTGGTTTTCTCTGTCATTTATGTGGTTCTTTGAACACGTGGGTTTAAAAGTGTGTAACGGGTGCAGCCGTCTGGCTACTCTGAGTGTGAATGTTGACGTGATTTATAAAAAGATGTTACACCTTGGAAATTTGAATAGAAGTGTTTAATCACTGTAATCTTTTTATGTAAAATTAGACTTTTTTTGTGTGTTGTGGGGTTACTTTTTTTTTTTCTTGATGCTAATTTGAATTTTTTGAATTCATACTTGTTTGTTTTTTTTTTTGAGTGATTTTTACCAATGTAAAAGAACACAAAAATGCTGCTGTAGGGTCTCTGACAGACTGTTTAATGACAGGGTCAGAAGCTTTCATTGGACAGTCTTATAAGTTCGTCATTGTGCTGTACGCTGAACGTACCCATGCATTCCTACTTTTGAAATCATGTCGTGTTTGAACAGAAATTCTTTTTACTCCAACAACGTTGACCCCAGGCAGACAAAACTGCTTTTCATTTGTTTCAAAATGAAGTTTTTTTTCTTATTGGCTATATGATTACAGTATTGTCTTCTTTTTTTTTTTCTGGTTTTCACACCCCCACTTGTGTGAAAGCAGAGGCTGTCCCCTGATGATGAGATGAAGTTGTCTCTGTGCGATCTCCATCAGTTGTTTGAAGGTTTGCGGTGGTGCTGTTCTGCTGAGTGTTATTGTTTGGTATAATAACTTCATCTGTACCAGTGCTTTTTTAAAATAATGTATTTTTTTGTAACTCATTTTGTATATTCTGCTTCAGGTAAAACTTCACTTTTCACAGGAAAACGTTAAGACCAACAGATTAGGGTTTATGGTTTGATGTTTTTGCCAGATGTGTCTCAATTACACTGAATTTTAATAAACATTTGTTTTGTTCATTGAGAAATGCATTGTTTATTGTTTTTAAACTAGACTTAAAGGGGGTTGGAACGCTCCCAATTGGCCCTGGTAAAGTGGAAATCTGCTGAGCCAAATCCTGACCTGTAATGACCTGTTCCTGCTTTATCGGTGCTTTTTGAGGTTAGACCACTGGTTCTCGTTGGGGAAACTTCCTGGCCAAGGACCCAAAGTTTCAATGTTTTGTTCTCTGGACGACTTTGGGAGGAAAAACATTGCTCCAAGATTAAGTAAAGCTGCTTTTTAGTGTTTTAGTTTTGATACTGTTCCTGAGGCTACCTGTACACCTCACATATTCAGCTTCTCAAGATGCTTTCCTGTACCTATGACCATGTCAAGGTTTCCTTCACCTGTTTTCAAACATCTGCAGTCCAATCTCGTTGCCCTTCTTAACAGGTCTCTCTCTAAATGTCTCCACCACTCTGCATCCCTGCCTGCTGCCATTACTGAGCAAGCTCTGCACTGGTGCCCACATATCACAATCCTTGCTCTTGTTGGATTTTCTTCATTGATATGATGCTAATGGATCTTTTTGTGCCACTGCTAAAACTGAAAAGGAGTTTTTCCTGATTGAATCTTTCAGTAACTTCCATTCTCTTTTGTAATCATTTACACTTCCTCTAATCACTTATTAGGAAACTAGACTTAATGCAAACAGCCACCATCAAATCTAAGGAAACGAAGTCTGAGAAAAGCAAGACTTCTGCCTTTCTTAAAGGAGACATATCATGCAAAATCCACTTTTTAGCCCTTTTAATATTTTTGTTTTAATACTTTGTGTACTTGGAATCTCTAGTAGTGCAGAAGGTTTTAATTTAGACTGTCTAGGTGCTGCATAGATGTCTTTATATCCTGTTTGGGTCATATTTTTCAAGCTATTCAGTTTTCTCTAACGTTTATTTTATTTTTTACAATTAGGTTGCATCATTTGCTGCGGAACTGTTAAACAAGTTCATGGATTTCCAGCTTCCCAATTTCTTGAGTCCGCCATTTTTTATTTCTCTGAGCAATTTTGTAGTCCAAGCTGAGATGCCGAAGCTCTACATGTAAATGAGTCCCCCAGCATGCTTCAAACAGGGTGGAGTGGGACGCTCTACGACCTGAAGGAGGGCAGGGTGTGAATGGCTCCATTAGATTTAAAGAGACAACACCAAAGTGAGTTGCTCTCAGAGCCACTTCTCAACTGGGGTAAAAAGGGGGATTGTGGGGGTAAACTAACAAGGAAGTCAGACCAAAGAATTGCAGTTCCACTTTATATAGACCACAACTGAATGATTTCAATGTGAAAAGGAAGAACTGAAAAGTATGATATGTCCCCTTTAAAACTGCCGGCCATAATTTTAATTATTGTGCTGATACAGTAACTATTTTATGGTGGTTGTTTAACTATGTTAGATGGTTGTAAAATGTCTTAGGCTGCCCCATTGTGGCCTTTGAAAGTACATTGTCCCTGCGTTCATGTGGGGTTTTGGTCAACAGGACCCTCCTCTATTTGGTAGCATCTCAGCTGAAACTGGAGGCTCTGTGAATGTGGGACTAAAATGCTACCAGAGTATCAAACTGTTGTGCCAACGGCTCAAAAAATCTCACAAAGATCTCAATTGCAAAGATAAAAATCATACTAAAATGTTGGTGGCATCTGGTTAAAAACCTATACTACTGCCTTTACAAACACAAATTTCCTCCCAGATGCCACAATATTTCTGAACAAAACTATCTGCCAGCAGAGGGATCAATATTTGTCAGTATTAAACCTGTTTTAATCACATTTGTTTATTCTGTGCTTTTTTTTGTAGTTCCTTGCTGCAATGGATAGTTTCATTGCCTCACATGGTTTGAATCTGAGACCCCTACACATTTCCAGTTAAAAAAATGTGTTTGCTGGGTTAAAACAAATATAAATTATGTAATGTGTACTAGAAAAAAATCTATTTAACCCAACAAACAGCTTTTTTTTTAACTGGAAATGAAATGTTGACAAAGTGGACAACTGGCCTGGTTCACTTTTTTGAGTGCGCTGGTATTTGCCATGTCACAGGCTAGTCGTGTTAAATACCACATTTCCTTCATTTCTAAATATTGCTCTCTATGGCTGCTTTGTGCATTCACTTAGTTTTGTGCTTTTGTCCTGAATTAGCACCGGCGTACGTGTTTTGCTTCCCTTTTTACTTGTTTGATTTGGGCCCCCTTCTCTGTAACTCTCAGAATAGCTTTTTCTCGGAACTGCTCCTCTTATTTAAACTTTCTTAACGACTGCCCTCAAAAGAGGAAGCAGAGCCTTAAAGCGTTATGGTTACACTAAGCTGCAGCACAGCCAAACAAAAAAAACACTATTGGTGTTTGTAATCAAAATGTATATTTTGTGATTTACAATGTCTGGCAGGGACGTTCCTGTCAAGGTTTAATAGCCAAATAGCTGTTTTCACAGTTTTAGGAGGCCCAAGTAATCTTATAATAACTCCCAGGCAAAGTTAGGTTGGTATGTAGCATGTTAAAAACTCATTTTAACATGAAACAAAATACTATTCTTTATATGACGATTTCAACTCTTCAAAAGCTATCCAAATCAACCTGGTCCCATGTGAAAAAGTAATTCAGAGGAGATCGTCGTGGCTTTCTTTAGATCATTTTAGAAATGGCTGTTTAACCTTTTCCAAACTTATAGATATCAGTGACTGTTTCCTCTCTTCTTTAATTTCTTTAGATCAGGGCATGATGTGTTGCTTTTTGTTATCTTTTAGATGTCAAAAAGCAACACATCTGACAACTTCTCTCTGACAGGTTGTCAGACAGGTTCTGTTAAAGGGGCCCAGTCACATATTTTGTCCACAAACAAAACACATATTTATGTTCAAATAAAACAATATACATCAAGCGTTCGTCCTGATGGTGTTTACTTACTCCTTTTTGAGCCTGAGCCGGGCGCGATCAGCAGACATAAACATAAACATTGTTGTCCATCTGCTGGCAGTACCACTGAGCTATCAGAAACCAAGATGGCGACAACTGACGTACCTACTGTCAGCCAGTAAACCGTCCTGAAGCGCCTCGCAGTAAAGTGACAGCTTAGCGTGGTCAACCAGATCTATAGGGTTAGGGTTACTTAACCTCTTTCTGTTCACACCTTTGCTGGTTGTTACTGACTCACTTGGCTCCACTACATAAATGTACATGTGGACGCCTCAATGAGCGCGGAACCGCCTGTCGCCGCCATATTGGAAGTGGCATAGTGGGCGATTCAGAGAAGATGACTCATTCATGTGCTGCGTGGATCTGTACCAACCGATTCCCAATACAAACCAGATCTACTGACATCACCTTTTACAATCACAGGTAGGACTGAACATATACTGATGATTGTATTTTTTCATTATAATGTCGTTATAACCATAGACATGATATAAAGAGTACACCCCGCATCAACCGCTTTCGCCTATGGGCGCTGATGAGATTTGGGGGTGCCATCTTGGGGCGGTCGACAGCTTTTCTCAGTGTAATGTTTTGACCAGGCACAGAATCAAATTTAATCAACTATAACTCGCTGCATATTGAACTAATTTCCACATTTATTTTGCTGAAAACTTTAAAACTATAGCTATTATAACAAATGGTTCAGTGCGTTTAAATATTCTTAGTGGGGTTAAAAGTAATAGAATATTCTGATGGGATGTATGGTGCAAAACACTGCCACTCACATTTTTATAATTTTTTTATTACTATATACACAAACACATTTATACACACACACACACACATATGTGTGTGTGTGTCTTACATTATTTTTTTTATTATATTATTATTATTATTTAAATTAGCCTATTTTGTCAGGAATAACCCGTTTGGCACGACACCAGCACCAAACATTAGCAAGTGTAGTGACTACTTGTCCATGAAAATCAAAAAACTCAAGACTTAAAGGTGAACAAACTAAAAGTGAATGTAACTCAAATAGTCACTTGATGAAGCGTGGGCTTCTGGTTTAGGCAGTAGAAAAATTCCAAAAATACGTCAAAATGCAGTTCCGTGTTGGTTTATTCCAGGTCTCTGCAGGCAAACAACATGGTACAAACTTGAAACCATTGCTGCCTCTCCTGCTCTGGTTCCTGCATTGGTGATTGCTTTACCTGCTCACTCGTTGATTGACTAATGGTGACTGACTGTTGGTTCCTGAGGACTGAAGGACTGTTAAAAAAAAAAAAACATATGACCACCCACGTTCATCCCGAGCTAAGTCTATGTATATATGTGACACCCAAGACCCAAACAAAATCAATTAACTAATTAAACAAATTACTAAAAAATAATTGTATTCTAAACAACAACATTTAAACAAAAATATTTATACAACAAATAAGAATATTTTTTTGAAAAAAAAGGATGCCGCACTGTGCTGAGGCATCCTTTGTCTGTTCACTTTAAACCAGCAGGTTAGGGTAGCAGGTCGACCGCCCCAAGATGGCGGCTGTAATTCCTGCGCCGCGACAGTCAATGCGGGGTCTACTCTTATATAATGTCTATGGTTATAACCATACACGCTTCTCCCTGTTGGGGTCACGAGGGGTGCTGGTGCCTATCTCCAGCTGTCAATGGGTGAGAGGCGGGGTACTGGACAGGTCGTCAGTCTATCGCAGGAACCATATACACACATATATATATATATATATATATATATATATATATCTATATATATATATATATATATATATATATTATGTATGTATGTATGTGTGTGTGTGTGTGTGTGTCTCTCTCTTTGGGCTCGGTTGTGTCTCCTTGTTTACTCATGTTGTCATGTGCAATATCGTACTTCTGGTCACGTGATGTTGATGTAAATGTACTCTAAAGCACTTTATTTACTAACAAATATAGCAAAAACAAAGTGAAAAACACTGAATAAAACATAAGTCAACAGGGTGCGATAATTTAATAAGAAAACCTTTGTATGCCACCAGAGTGAGCATACAAAGAGAATTTGTAAGGTCATAGTACATGTATGTTTATAATGTAATATAATGTAAAGTGTCTGCAATATAGAATAATGAAAAGTATAAAATAAAAATACAGAAACTAAGAAGAATATTGTGACATTTGTCGGGAATGTAGCAGCAAACCCAATAAACAAATAAATATAATATATATTGTTGCTGTCCTCATTATGTTTAACTATGAGGAAGGTGCATTTAGGACAATGTGCAGTGTTTTAGTGTTTTTAATTTAGGCCAAAAAGTACAGTTTGGGTCTTATCTGAATAGAGCATCTTTTTCCACACATTCGCTGCATACCATACATGGCCTGTTGCAAACGGCAAACATGATTTGTTATGGGTAACAACTGCTTTCCTCTTCCCCCCTGTCATAAATACCAGATTTTTTTTTTTTTTTTTTTTTTGCATGCACTACTAATTTGTCCTTTCAGCAGATTGTCCAAACTCGGCCATGCATCTCTGCAGCTCCTCCAGAGTTGCCATGGGCCTCGCGGCAGCTTCTCTGATGGCACCAAACTCTTTCCGTTTTTTGGATGATGGATTAAACGGTGCGCTGTGAGCTGTTCAGAGTTTGGGATAATGTTTTTATAAACAAATCCTTCTCCTTAGATTTTTCTCTGACCTGTCTGCTGCGATCCTTGGTCTCCATGAAGCTGTTCATTAAGGAACCTCTGAGGCCTTCACAAACGGGCTGGATTTATACAGAGGTTAAAGTGGCATTCAGGCAGACTTTATTTAACAGAGTTGTTTCTTCTAATATCCGTGGTTCCTGTAGGTTTTTGTTTAAGGTTATTAGAGTAAAAGGGGCTAAATTAAGATGCATGCTATATGATTCAGATTTTTATTTCTAAAATAATTGGGTAAGTATTGCCGTGCTTCTCCCACTGCACAACTGAAAACTACACAGTTTCCCTTCTTACTAAATCTGAAAAAGAAAACTAAGGTTTTCAGTTGTCATCTGGAAAAATATGTGGGAAGGTTTGATGTGAATATTCTTGCAAGACACTATGAGCACGCTGCAAATTACCTCCGAACCCACTATATTCATTTATATATAATTTATTTCTTAAATTGCTGTTGTTAATATCACTTTTTTTTGTTTAGTTGAAAAAAACAATAGGCATCAACATGTACTAACTATATGTTTTGCAGTTCACCTCCAGGAAGTGAAAGACCCTCTCTCGTCTCCACCACAGTGCTGCGGGTCGCTGAGCAGACAGACAGGAAACGGGTTCACCTAGCTGAACATCAGATGGTCCAAGCTATTATTACGGGTTTGTTTATTGTGCGAGCTCATCTGTGGGAGAAAGTGTTGTGCGATTCCTCTGGCAAATCATGGCAAAGCGGGAACACAGTGTGTTGAATTTACGGCCTCCAGACGTTTTAATCAAGCTGCTGGTGCACACTCACAGTCGACGCAGAGATGCTTCCGCCAAAGAAAGCAAAATTGAGCAATAAGCCAGGAACAGCTTGACCAGAGTTTCAGATCTTTACATAGTTTACTGACAGGGCTGTCTCTTTTTCTTTTTCTTTTTCTTTTTCTTTTTCTCAGGTTTGCTGTAGAAAATAGCTCACCAACACTGTAGGGGGGAAAGGATGGGAAGAACGTTCACGCTTTCAATCTGCCGATCTGGCCCAAAAGTTTCTCTTCTGCACAGTCGCTTCCTGTTTTTCTGTTGTTGTTTTTTTCACCTGCTGGGCTCAATTGAACTCAGAAGTTCATGTTACTTTTTTTTTTTTTTTTTTTTTTACCCAGTTTGATAAGATCTTCAAAGGCAGGTCTTATGTTGTCAGGGAGCATTCTGAAATTCAACGGTAAAACAGGGGGGCTTTTCACAAGAGGTAGACCACAGAGAGTGTGAACCAAACTGGATAATTGCAACCAACAAAAAAAAAGAGAAATAAATTGCATTCTGTTTTTGTGAACTTTCCGTTCAACTTTCATATGTTTAAGTCAGAAAAAAAGTATACATTTTAATGTAAAAAGAAGCCCTTTCGGTGCAGAGCGCTGCATTGTCACGCTGTTGACGGTGGTCCCCTATATTTCCTCTTTCTCACAGTATGGTTGTAGCTACTACTGTGGTTTATGTTGCAGTTCCATAAACTCATGGTTCACCCTGCTGCAGACCTGAAATGTAACAGTTCTGTTGTCACAAGCAAAAAAAAAAGAAAACAGGGAGATTCCCATACAGTGTGCTTAAAGAGACGGCTTTGTTACTTGAAATGAGTGGCACGAATGTGTGTATTTATTCACATTTAGATTTGAGGTGTAGCGGTCTTGTGTGAAATGACAGGGAAACAAGCAGACTGAAATCTACAGACACTGGTACGCTGCTCTGGGTCACAATGCATCAGATTTAGGATACCTGCAGCGATAGAATGAAAGTTGATGCTTAAAGCATGTGTGATGCTAATAAAGTCCCAGTAAATCACATTGAAAGTCTTACACTTCTAGGATTTAATGTTCAATAAAATGTGCTTCAGTCCCTTAGTTCAGACCCACCTAACGCCCACAGGTAGAATCGCAAACATGATTGAAAAAATGTAACAGCAGCATTAGATTTACAATTTGTCATAAATACAGGTTCCTCTTTTTAGAGCTGGCGGTAGTGAAGATGAAGATATTGAGGTTTTCTTTGGCAGTGAGGAGTATGGATAGGGTAAGGAACGAGTACATTAGAGGGACAGCTCATGTTAGATGTTTGGAGATGAAGCCAGAAAGGCCAGAGTGATGGTTTGGACATGCACATAGAAGGCATAGTGAGGACTTCTGTAGAAGGATGCTGAGGCTGGAGTTGCCAGGTAAGAGGCCTAGAGGAAGACCAAAGAGGAGATGAAGGTGGTTGTTGTGAGAGAAGAAGATGGAGACAGACGACTTCACTGTGGCGACCCCAGAAATGGAGATTCTTCTTGTCAGAGGATAACACCAGTGGCTCCGTTGAGCAGGTTTGGAAACAGGTTTTAAAGAAATTATTGATTTTGACCATTTGTTTAATTATAATTGCACCATCATCATTTACTTTTAGACTAAATGCACGAGTCTATGAATATTGCAATTAATAAATACAGAATGGAAATAATAGCGAATTAGCACATCATGTAATGTCGGTGTGTTTTTGGATGGTAGGACAGGGTTAAACAAAACAGGATTTTAGATGCAATGATCTGAAAATATGACTTTTGGGCCTATTGGCTTGCTTCCCCCTTGATGATTTGCGGTTCAACATATATTTAAACGTTGTCTAAATTGTCCAAAGATATCTTGGCTAAAATTTGTATGAATATGGTCTAAAAGTTAACCTTTTGCCCATGTGTTAAATTATTTTTTCTTTCTTTTTTTTAATGTTCATTAGAAGTGCAGGCCTATTGTGTTGAAGTTGGTGACAAACAGAAAAATGGGGATATAGGCTCAAACCCAGGACCACTCAGTTTCTGACCTGGTGAGCTACAATTTAGTACTCTTCAACTAGGACAGACATTATTTAAGTCCAGGGCTCTTAACGTGGAGCATTACTAGTGAACTAGTTTTACAAAACAAAACAAAAAACGAGTTTAACTCTGTTCCTCATTAACCGTTTTCTGTCAGTACAGGATGATCTGTGTCCGAGCAACTTAGCCACAGCGGTACAGTGGCTGTATGAAAGTGTGGGGAATTAAGATTTGTGCTGAACATCTGACATTTCTCCTGAAAACAAATTGAACGGCTACTCTGATGATACCGAGAAAGCTTCTTGTCACTTCACACCCAGCACAGCTCGACTGTTTGACGACACAACATAAAATTACGTGTTGGTTGTGTCGAACTGTCATGGTGGTGCAAACATGTAAACATGTTATCGTGCTTCTTTTTCAACGCATTGATGTCATGACCTCATCTGAAACAAGGATGAAATGGCTTCACACAAAGCAATCTGAGTCATGGTTATTGCTTTCTGGCACTGTATACTTTTTATAACCTTTATTCAAAATTGCGATTGCGATTTAATTTTGAGTTTTCTCTCCAATAACCACAAGCAGCAAAAACAGCCTCTAGACAAAGATGTTTGTAAACAAGGACCATTTAAAACAAGAAATTGAACAGTTTTTTTTTTTTATTAATCAGAATGTTATTATTCAAAAGAATAGCTTTGTGTGTTGGACATCAATCCTTGCTGAACATAAAACGCAAAGTGAAACCAACGAACAAGTCTTAAACAGTTTGAGCGGCACATAATGCTACAGTGAGATCCCTGAAAGTTTCTGGTAAAAAAAAAAAAAAGTATTGATTATATAAACTCTGAAATACATTTACATTATTTCACTACTGCAACTCTCTTCCCTACCACGTAGAGGCAAACCCACTTTAAACATGTTACCAGCACCTAAAGGACGCGTCTTATCCATTAATCGTTATGTAGCCAAAAATTGCAGACCTCTTCAATTTGGAAATGTTGTTTTTTAATTGTGATCAATTGCAATTAATTGTCCAGTCCTGTTCGCAGGCACCCTGTTCTGACTACTAGGCCACCACTTGTATGGACCTCATGAAGATATCATCATAAGTTTACGCTCAAATCTCTTTTTTGGCGAATAAATACGTAGGTCTGAATCTGGGCTACATGTGCATACTGCTGTGTGTTTGTAGCCTTTACTCAGAGATATTGCTCAGTTTGTGAAAAGATCCGATAAGGAGGAACAAGATGTTTTATTTTTTGCAGAATCCAAATTTCACGCCCGTTCACATCGACATATCAGATTAAACCGCTTCACCTTCTATTAAGGCGTTTGGTTTTGATGTGGAGCCCCTTGCCCCCGATCCGTGGCCCCCATTTTGCCCCCTTTTACAAAACTTTTTACAAGCGGCCCTGTTTAGCTTCGATAAAGGAGGGGGAAAAAAGGTCTTCAGCTCCTTCAAACACTAACGCACTTTTAATAATGCCGGACGGACGGGGGTTATCTTCAAGCGTGATCTCCAGGAGGAGGAGGAGGAGGAGGAGGCGGTTCTGCGCCGTCTCTTTGCGGACGGTCCCTTGGCCCCGCCGCAGAGAGCGCAGCAGCGTCACCGCATGAATGACAGCGCAGCGCAGCGCAGCGCGTCGAGGCAGGGAGACACTTCACCGCCGCCTCGCAGTCGCCGCGCAGGAAGCCCCCAGTCCGGCCGAGCAGGTGGATTTCTGAGCAGCGGCACATCCGTCGGACAGCGGGATGCTCCAGCCTCCACGTTCGCCGCGCAGATGACCGGGCTGCGGCGCTGACGGGCAAAGCGTGTGCGCCAACAGGTTGGCAAAGCTTTTCGCCATCATGTCAACTAGATGCGAGTTGCAGAGCCCCCCCCCCCCCCTTTTTTTTCTGGTCGGCGCCTGCCACCTTCTCTCGTAGAACATCTCCCCTCGTCGGCGGCGCAGTAAATATCTTCATACTGGCTCGTTTAGGACGATTTCAGACGCGTTTTAGGAGCCAGCGCTGGTCTGCGGGGAGAGCAGCTCTCGCAGCACGTTTCCTTCTTGAATAAACATGGTAGTTTTACTGCAAGGCAAAGCGTCAAACTGTGTTCCGTGGGTTTGTGGGGAGCAGAAGCTGATTTTTGTTAAAACCGTGTGTGCTTTCTGCTTTAATTCAGTTGAACTGGGGTTTCTCTGTTGTGTTTTCCTCCCCTTATTTGACCCCTGAAAGCAGCATGCACAGAAAGATGGGTGATTTTCCCCCAACTTCACCAGAAAGTAGCTACCATACACTCTATCAACCTGATCAGAATACCCAGAGCACAGGCACAGACCCGCTTATTGCCATTGTTCATGTCACCCACTGGTTTTACGCATGGATCTACTTGGTTGGTAAACATATTGTATGTTCATGGTGGACCTGTATTAACCCCAGAGGTGGCTTCCTCTCACTGGGCTTGTGTTCCGGCCAGCAGCAGGGGAGCTGACGGTAAATGAGAGGCCATCACCATGCCCCCGGGGAAGTATGGGATGCAGGAGGAGTGGGGGAAGGAGGGGGACCAGGAGATCGTCATGGATTTCCTGCTGCCTACCGGGATCTTCCTGAAATTCCCCGTGTCTCAAAACGACACCATCAGAAACATCAAGAAAGTACGTCTCCTCACACTGCAATTCACCTCTCCTCTAAGTCCAATTGCATTGTTGTTTTTTTTTAAACTGTAAAGCATAATGTCTGTTGTTATCACACATCGCCCATGTATCATAAGATAACCCTGTGTTATAGGCTTTAATTGATCGGCAGCAGACATGCTCTGTGGCTCAGATGACCGCACGGCCACATATAACCGTTTGTTGTCACCCACAATACTTTCTTTTAAAGTAAGCCGCTGGCTTGAGAGGTCCCGAAAACACATTAAGCTAATGAAAACAGGGCCCGGCTCGAACGGTGCTCCCGGGTTTTCGCTCTCCGATTAGAGACGGGGCTGCAGAAATGCTTCCAGAACCGAACGCGGCCGGCTCACAGATCTGCTGCGAACGCCTGAGCGTGCCAACGGTTCTGCCCCTTCATGCTGTTCGATTCAGCTGCGTTAGGTAATGATTCTCTAGGAAGCCGGGAAGATTATTAAATCCCTCCCTGGTCAATGGGAGGAAACAACCAGAGAGGTTTTAGTTGACAGTTTTTCTTTAATGGTTTGGAATAACTTTTGCATGTGATTCAGCATATTTTGCCTAACCTTACTACTTTCTGCAGAGAGAGCGCGCTCTGAGCTTTGTGTGTTGCTTTCTTCTATTTGTGTCAGATGGTTTGGAAAAACGCCAGCCGCGAGGCCCTGTTCTGTGCGCTGGGTGATCCCGACCTGTACGTCTTCACCTGCATCAACCAGACGGCAGAGCGGGAGGAGCTGGAGGAAGAGTCGAGGCGGATCAGCGACGTGCGGCCTTTTATGTGTGTTCTGAGGCTGGTGGCGAGGGAGGGGGACCGTGGCGAGAAGCTGACCAACGCCCAGATCAGTCTGCTCATCGGCAAAGGTGAGCCACGTCCATCTCACGCTGCTGTGGCTCGGCAGGAAGGCTTTGTCACTGGTGGTCGCCTCATTTTTAAAGTGAGGTTCTGGTAAAAGGTTACGAGCTGTCAGTATCTTACCTGAACTGAATAGCTCTCTTCATTTAATATAATGGTGCGTTCTCTTTGTACTTAGAAGTTGGATTGTCTGAGTTCCTGGCTGGAAATCCAACAAGAACTCCCTCTGAAAGCTGGGAATGCTGGAGGTTGCAGAGCAGCCCCTGAGTTCAGTATCTAATATGGCTGCCGCACGTATAAAGGATTCTGAAAGAAGCCGATGTTTATTACGTCTAACAATTTGAAGCACATTATGAACCAGTGGCACAGATGATGCCCTGCAGCCTCTATTTGTGAGCATGCTCCTCTACTGTTTAAACCTCAGGGTCCCTTTACAGCCTAGGATTGTGTGCACATCGCTGCATTTGGGAAGAAAAACAAACTTATTAGTCCCTCCTTAAAAAAAGAAAGAAAAAAAAAGAACTGTTCTGCTTGTTTGTTAAATAGGGGAAATAAGAACCTCAAAAAGTGCTGTGGCAGACTTGCATGAGTAAGTTAAGGCAGTGGCTAAGAAAGGACGTAGTTAGCAGTATTTGTTAACTGAAGGAGTTTTTAGACGTCTTTTTTTTCCCACCCGAGTAAAAATAATAAACTGCCGTAGTTCTTTGATTCCCGATCGCGTCAGGAAGGTTATCCAGGGTAAAAACTCTGCCAAGTCTCTGTGCAAGTTGCACCGACTGGCCGCGGTGACCCTAGAATATGGGAGCAGCTGCGAGGACACACACACGAAGCATCTCTGTACTTGGGTATGGTTAGGGAAGGTTAACTTGCTCCAGAGAGATTTAATCCCATGTGTCTGAAGCATCTTCTCTTACTGTCAGGTCTACACGAATTTGAAGCCCAGAAGAACCACGAGGTGGATGAGTTTCGATCCAGGATGCGCATGTTTTGCGAAGAGAAGGCCCTGGAGCGGCAGAATTTGCCGTGGCAGCGGTGGATGGAGTACAGCTTCCCGTGCGAGCTGGAGCCCTGCAGCTCCCCGGCGGCCGGCAGGAGCGCCAAGTCGAAGCACGCCAAGAAGCTCTTCATCAACGTCAAGTTTGAGTCGAGCGACGTGAGTGGTTCTGCTCTTTTACTTGCTTATGAGTCAAACAGTCGACTTGTTGATCTCACAAAGAGCGCAGTCGCTTTGATTGGAAAAACACTGGTTCCATCTTGAGTAGATTTATTGTGGAGGATGATCTTAGGCAGCAATCAGAAACTTTGGAAATCCCCCACCCACTGCATTAAACCAACCTTCAAAACATCTGTCAAGAAAGCAGGCTCGGCAGCTACTTTCTTTAAGAGTGCCGCCTGAATTTGTCGCCTTTTTATACATGGCTCTCGCAGGAAAGCTTCATGCTGCAGCAGGACTCTCAGGACCTCCCTTTGGCTCTGATGAAGAGCGCCCTGAAGAAGAAGGCCACGGTCTTCCGCTCGGTACGGCAGGAACCCGAGGATTACACCCTGCAGGTCAACGGCAGGTGGGAGTTCATCTACGGGAACCACCCACTGTGCCAGTTCAAGGTGAGCCACCGCAGAATAACACATCCAGCCGATGGAATCACTCATCCAACCAAACACCACATTAACATATGAATCTTCATAAATATGCAATATATGATGTAATTTGAAAGGTTGAGACCTTTGAAAAGGAGTCCATCGTGACTCGGAGACGGGTTTTGTCAGGATCCTAAAACGTGAGGGGTTTAGCGCAGTCAGGAAATGCCCATTTCACCTGACAGCGTCATTGTTAGTATTTTAAGTATTTGTTGCACCAAGGCGTTCTACAGAAGCAAATGCAAACTACATGAATACCTAGTTTGGTTTTAAAATGTTCCAGGTCTCAGCGTGATTGAAAACTCTGTCAGACTTGACCCAGAGAACACTGTCACATGCCAAACTGGGTGCTGCTGGGGAAAAAAAAGCCGCTTTTATTTCACTTATGTTTCAGTTTCTGTTTATGTCAGAGGAGAGATCAGAATCGGCACAACCGGCAAATCACCGTTTTCTTTTTTCTGTTCATTAATTACATCAAAACTGAGAACTCTCGCTGTTTTCAGTCTATATAAACACGTCTTGTGCTCTTATTCTCTTTTTTAGTTTAATTAAAAAAAAAAACAGATGGGGGAATAATCTTGTTATTCATTTATTTTCTGCTGGATTCAAAACTACTACTTCTATCAAAAGAAGCAACGTTGCACTTTTTTTTTTTCTTTTTATTTGTGACAGGCCTTAGAAAACAAAAAAGGAATCAGCAGGTCAGACCTCAAAGAAAACCTACAGTCGGTATTGGCCAGAAAAGGGCTGATTGGTGCATCTGGAGTTTTAACCTGTAACAGACTGCGCTAACTATCCGCGCTATAGTCAGCTTTTCTTCACCTGGACCAAACATTACGTTGACCCTTTGACCTTGTCCTGTTTCATGTTACAAAAAACCCAAAAGGCATTTTTTAAAATGACGTTTTTAACGTTTAAGGCCCAACCTTTGCTGTTTGTTACGCTTGACAGATGGCCCGTGTCAAGTTCTCAAAGCTTGTAGTTATCATTTTGTAAAGAGCTACCTTATCTTAATGGGCTATTTTTAGGTTTTCCTAGCTATCATTTTCCATGAATCGACTTTACCAGTAAGCGATAAGTGATCGCATCAACACTGCAAAACTACACTGATTTTAATTGATGAGGCAGTTTTATTGCTGGACGAGGATGAAAGAACACCCACTCTGCTGCTGCTGCAGCTCCGCCAACCTCTCCTTAACCTGCATGTCTTTCAAATATCCCTCTAATTTCAAATATCCGTCTAATTTCATGGCAAACCATTCAGGATCCAAAACTGACATTGCACAACGCACGCCTGACCTACCAAGCGCAGACAAACCGGTGGCGTAAACGGCGTGAATGAGGCAGAAGCTGAACCATAGTTCATAGCTCCAAGTGTTTTAAACAGTAAACATAATTTCTTCCTAGGGATAATTTGAGTTTTTTTCCTCAGAGCATAACAGAGTTCAGGTTTTATTTGAGCTTCAGATTTTAACCGACTCAACTTTATTCCCCCTTATGGAATATAACGCACAAAAATAGAGCAAAAAGGTGCCGCAGGTTCGGGCTAGAAGTTTTGAATCGTTCCTAATAAGGAAGGAATTACAAGATCATTCAGGGAGCGAAAGTCATCTTGCTATCAGAATGTTGTGGGTTCAATGGCGTTTAATTAACCTCAAGTTGGCTGGCGTTCTGTTTATGGGTGTGTACATGTTGAGGGTGTAGCAGCGTGAAACTGACTGTAGTGGAGAAGGGCTTTGAGTTGTCGTTCTAACTAGAAAAGTGGTAAATAAGTTTGCCAAAGATATGTCCTCATTTTATTAACTCAACAAAGTGCGTTAGACTCTATGTTAGAGGTAGATAATTTGTACACTAAAACCGATGGGGGTGTTTAGCTTTAATAAATCAAATGAATAGGTGGGAGAAAAACTGAGTTTTTAAGTATTTGACCAACCAGTGAACAGTAAATTGACAAATTCCAACTTCTGGATGATCTCCAGTTTTGTTGTAAGTTTTTCCTTTTGAAAGGTTTGCAGGGGGGGGGGGGGGGGGGGGGTTAAATCTCTACCACTCCTGAACTGACTTTTCTTTCTTACTTTTCTTTTTTTAACTCTTCAGAATTTGGCGTGAAACAAACATTGCTAAATGCCTCTCTGGTGGCTTGTCTGACATGTCTTGAACAAATAGTCATTGTTTTTTATTATTATTATTTACATATATATATATATATATATATATATATATATATATATATATATATATATATATATATATATATATAATTTTTTTTTTTTTTTTTTTTTTTTTTTTTTTTGCATCAAGCATTTTTTTCAGCAAATCCACAGATCAATTAGAGTTGAGTGTATTTTTGGTGAGAGGCAGCCTTAAAGAGACAGCAACAAAAACAGATTACAATGGCCCGGTCCAAGTACTTACACTACGCCAGGTACACACTATGAAGTGTGTACCTGGTGGAAGTGCACTTAAGTGTTCGAGTGCGCAGGTTACAAGCATGCAAAATTGGAGAATTGGGACACTACGGCAGTTTATGTCATCGACTCTGTCGTAGCTGCGGCATCAGAAATGACGGCCGTTGCCGTTTTTGCAATTTTTACTGATATAAATGATTACAATTGTAACAAGCAATCGGTTTGAGGAGAATAAAGTGCAGGAACCAAAATTTGAGAGGATTGGGCCTAACAGAGCGGGTATCGCCATAAATGAAAAATTAATGGAAAATAATATTGTTAAAACGCATACCTAAAATAAATCTAAAATAACTAACAAATATATGTTCTGTGCCTTTAGTTAATGGTAGCATGTTGTTGAGACATTGCTTTCTTGTGCTACAGAAAAATATAATAAAGAGATTTGATATTTTTCATGTATATTTGTTAATTGTATCTTTTACAACTTCAACAGCACCAGCTGTGGGGTAAAAAAAAACAACAGAACAGACTTGAAGCATAACTGGTTGCTTACTTTTTCAGAAAACAGCCACTTTTAGATAAAATAAACACAACAAATAGACATGCAAAACATTACTTGCTGCTTTAGACATTTTTAATTATGCAAGTACATCAAAAAAAATCAACAAAGCAGATAGAATAAAACTAAACTGGCTGCTACTATTTAGGGAAAACATTTTACTCGGTAAGGTGGTGAAAATGTCTTGTGAACAGATCTAGGACCATTTGTCCCTGAGAACCGTTCAGCCAGACTCTGCTCTGGTCATCGGCCTCTTTTTGCCTCCTCTCCATGTTCCCACACTATTCCCTAAGGCCCTCTTCTGCACTCTCATCACTCGTTCTCTTCCTTTTCCCCTCAATTCCATAACTTTTATTATTTCACTGCAAGACAAATACATATATTAAATATATATTTGAAATGCATTGCTCCATGTTTACTTGAAATATGTTTAAATTGTTAACTCACTCATAGCCTTGGTGGAAGCATTCTGTGCCAATTGAACATACGTTTATTTTCAGCTTTAAATTGGGGAACATTAAAAGTAATTTCATCCCTCCCGTAAGATTAGTTAAATTGTTACAAGTAAAATAACTACCATATTCCTTTTAGGAAACAAAAATTGGTGATTAGTCATTTATTGAAGGTGGCTGCATGATTTGAAGCATAGAGTATAGGTCTTTTTGTGCTCAAAACTAAAATGCGGTGTTTTTTTACTTGGCATGTTTTCACCTTTTTGCTCAAAACGTCACATGCAGCAATGAATTGTGGGTAAAACACAGCGGGAAGGTGTAATTGAGAGGCACAAGGGTGGAAGTGCTCGCACTGGAACTGGGCCAATCTGCTATGTTGGGAAATTATGTGTCTGGTGAAACTTAAATGTTGTATTTAGGTAAATCTCCAAAACAATACATGTACTCATTTTCATCTAAATTAAGATTACTCCCATTATTCTTCATATGGATGCTCATGTTAGGTGCCTAAATGAGGAACTCAGTGTAAAATCTTTGACAGTTCATTCAGAACATAACTATTGCTCACTAGAAGCAATCCTGGTAGCTTTCTCTTTCGGTGTCTGGGATTGGAATCACTCTGAAGCTTCCCTTTCTCAAAATTCAGTTTCATTCAGACCAAATCTGGTATTTTTGTAGTTTCCTGCATTTGTTCCTCAGCTCTCAAGCCTTCTGGACCTGCTGTAGAGAGGCACTTTGCACAGATGTCACAGTCATTTCTTCAACAGATGCACTCTCTCTCTCTTTCCATGAAGAAATGTCTTCCAGAGCTGCCAGTAACCTCCCATCATTTTAGGCCTTCTTCTGTGCTCTTCAATTATACACATGCTTGTTGCAAATTTTGAGCTGGCGTCCTTAAAAAAAAACGCGCACATTTATGCAGACATCTGTGACAAAATGCTGAAAATGTTTACAACAAACTGGTTTCGGTTTAAATCCGCAGTCTGGGTTTCAGTAGAAAAAACTGTTACATCAGGAAAAAGCAACTGAAAGTGGGTTTATTCACTTGGCTGCATGCGGCGCCGCTAGTTGGGACCCGTGCAGGTGGTCCGACAAAAAGCCGGGGCAGCTGCCACATCAGAAGCGTGTTGAGTGGAGATCTTTGGTGGGAGGACACTCCCCTGTTGATTTTGAAACCCCAGCTACCTGCTGGAGTGACTCATATCTGTCCGGCAGCGCTGCACGGAGGAACTGCTTCCATCCACACTTAATGAGATTTTCACTGCATTAACTTACAGCAAATGAACAGCCTTCAGGAGTTTAACCAGTGCTATCAGGACGCTGGGAAATATCTGTGACTGAGCTGACTGATGGCGTTACCAGTAAACAAAATAAACCCAACTCCTCCTGTTGTCTCCCTTGTTTGTTCCCGCAGTACATTTTCTTCTGTTTAAGGAACGGTCAGAACCCCCATCTCATCATGGTGCACCACAGCACCATCAGCAAATACCAGGAGGATCAAGGCAGAGTGTGCAGCCAGATGTTCAAGACCCGCTCCCTGTCCAGACCTCCTCCTCTGCCCCTGAAGAAGGTAAAGAGGCGTCTTCCATTAACCAAGCAATGCCGTCTGTTTCCCATCAGTTAATCCTCAACCAGCTGGTGGACTTTAGCATGCATAGCACTGCCGGGCAATATTATGCAGATCAGAGGTAGCGTCTCCGTAAAGACACGTTTCCCAATTGTGGTTCAACAAGACTTGAACTTTTTCAGTTTTTTTAAGTCATTAAACAGAAATGGGGGAAAAAAAAGACGAAAAATACATTCTTGTTCATTGGCACTTAAATTTAATGATGAGGCAGAAATGCTAAGAGCTTCTGAACACTTTTATTCACTAGCACTGACTCATTTAGAGGCTAAAAGATCCCTCAGATGCG
Source organism: Fundulus diaphanus (assembly GCA_037039145.1). Lineage (NCBI taxonomy): Eukaryota > Metazoa > Chordata > Actinopteri > Cyprinodontiformes > Fundulidae > Fundulus > Fundulus diaphanus. The sequence goes on along the minus strand of CM073129.1, from coordinate 26,442,222 downwards.
GAAAAATCCAAGTGTGAAGATGGAAGAAATTAACAGAACGTTGTAATCATTTCAGAGATTTGCTCCAGGTAACCTGAAAATCCAACATGGCCGCCCTCGCTCATAATTCTTACCAACAGTTATATCCATCCATCCATCCATCCATCCATCCATTTTCCGACACGCTTATCCCTGTTGGGGTCGCGAGGGGTGCTGGTGCCTATCTCCAGCTGTCAATGGGCGAGAGGTGGTGTAACAGTTATAAATATATATAAATAAATTGCGTAAATATACACTTCTGACAGTATTTCTCACTCCATCTTTCACACACAACATGGATTCCTTTAAAAAAGAGTGGGGAAGTGAAAAATGCAGAGAAATGTATGATTTATATTGCAAACCATAGCTAGCTCGATCACTGAGCCTATTACTTGGCAAAGCCCACTGCTTTTTGAACTTAGAACTGAAACATGGTTAAGTCGGGTTAGTTGACGTTCTAAGATCTAAGCTCCAAGAGGAGGAAAAAAAAGAAAACAAACAAATAAAAAAAAGCGAAAAGCTGATTAAATATTTTTATTCATTATCAGTCCACAACTGATTGAAGGATACGTATTCAGGAAATATTTTCACATTGAAAGCTGGAAAAATTCACTGAAACGTCCGTAGAAGTCATAATTTGGGTGTAGGAAATTTTGAAGGATCAACCCTAAAAACCAATATGGCTGCCTTACGTTTAGAAAACTTGGTGTTTAGCTACAGGAAAAGCAGTTTATCTGCTCTTCGCACAAGTTGCATATCATTAATACCAGATGCTGTACCATCCAATCTCCTTTAAGAAACATGTTGCTACAATGTTTTAAAGTAGAAGAAACAGCACACGTTGCTGGCTTGTATGGCTAGTGTCGTTATGTCATCACTATGTATACCAGTTAGAAAATGCCACCGTTTTTTAAAACTTGTAACTGGATCTCAAATAAGTTGGTTCAGATTTCATTGCAAATGGAGCACCAGCCTCCATCACTGGCTTCTTGCTCACTGTCGTCAACTCTATCACCGCTAGTATGTTCAACAGAGATGTTCAGAGGTCATTTTTTCCAAGTCAAGTCTTTTGCCCAAGTCAGAGTCAAACCTCAATTTTCTTTTTCAATTATGTTGCAGCTGCCCACACACAGGCATGTTTTTAAAAAATATTTAATTTCTTTTACTCCTTCAGTTCTTCTCATATATCTGATTTACTAGCTCAGATGTGGAGACTGAACCCCATTCTTAGCGCTGCATTGATTTGATGTAATAAAGTGAGAAACAGATACAGGAATTTCCCTTTTATTATAATGACAGAGGGCTATTTTAACCAATGAGTCCCTATAGGTCTCTCAAAACAAAGTACTCTTATCCAAATCTGAATTTTCTTTTAAAGACTGGACCCCCTTAACACGTGTAGAGACGTGTTCGACTCATATCTAACAGAGGTTTAGTCAAGTGCTGGAAGCATAGATAAATAACACGGAGTTGGAAGTTTTGAGAAAAGTTTTGACAGACCCCCCCGTTGCTGTGTGGATGAGCAGGCCTAACAAATGCAGCTCTTTCAAAATGGGTGAAAGTTTTTAATTTTAGAAGAAAAAAAACTTTTCTGATCACTTGTATGACATCTAGATCACTTTTGACCCTGCGTCTCTGTAGGACAGCAGTCCAAGCCTGTACTGTTTGTCCTTAGGCCTAAAATTATATGAACATTTGATAGATATCTTTATGTCTTTTAATATTTGTCAACAGCTATCTTATGTACATTTAACTTTTATGTACAATCCAAATCTACTAAACACTAACATATATATTTTTTTAAATAGATAAAAAAAAATGCTGATATATATATTTTTGAAAATGTTTAAAATTTAATATTTACCTTATTAAATACATTAGATAAATAGGTTTTTATGCTCTAAAAAATAAGTGAATGAGATTAAAACCTGTTAATGTTGAATTTCTGAACGAATCAGACCAAGTGCTTTTTTTTGTCTTTGTTATAAATAAGTTAACACCAGTTCATCCCTGTCTTTATGCTGTCTGCTCCTTCAATATATATTACACAAGTTATGATTTGGAGGGTTTCTTCTCCTTACTCTGATCTGGAAATGTTTTGAGATTTTTGTTAAGCAATTTCCTAAATCCACACACATTTGTTCTCAGTTCTAAGTAATAAAGATTTTCCAATTTAAGGGAAAATCGGCAACATAATCAACTAGGCAAAATGAAGGTAAGATAAATGTAAAATGAGTATTGAACTTATGAATGAACAGAACAGGAAGTGCTTTTATTTTAATAAAATCGGAGGGTGGAGGTAAGTTACATATATTTCGTTCTGAAATTATCCAAAGTTATTTAATACAGCTATCATGAACAGATAGTTAGGAGCCATTAACAGCCCATAATCCACCAGTGTCACTGGCTACTCAGCCTCATCATTTAACATTAAAACATGAGCCGCAGCTGCAGTCTGGAGCCAGTGGCTTCCTTTCACGCTTCATACATGTTAATAAGACTTCAGTCTTAAACCTGGAGTCTAAGTCAAGCCTCAAGTCTTTAGGGTGCAGGTCTAAGTTACGTTTGAAGTTTTCTGTTTTTGCAATTTAAGTGTGACTAAGGTTGGAGTCTTAAACTCGAGTCATCGTCTCTGGTTCATATTCGCCTCGTAAATAATTATTAACATTTTCTTCTGAGGTCAGTGTGTCAAGCATGACCGATGATGCATGCCCTACAGTTTGACAAGCATTTTACTGCAGCAAGTAGAAGTAGAAAGCGTTCTTTCATTTGCTGTCCATAAATATAAAGCAATGCAACTGTTTTTCAAACTAAAGCAAATCAACTGAGGCGTGCATTTGTAGGTTTTTTTTTGTTCTCTTTTTTTTTTCTGTCGGCTTAAAGCTCCAGTAGCGTTTTGTTTGTCTGCTTTTGAAAGAGTATGCTGTTGTGCACTTTTTTTCTTTTTTTTTTGAACATGTTGCCAAACAGGAAGCTACACCTAGAGCTTCATGGCTTATATGACACCGAAAGTAATGAATGCAGATTAATATTCAGGTGGCAACATAAAAATAGGTAAACAAATACTACAAAAATGTTCTCTCCCGTCTCTGTCCTTGCAGCAGAACACCTCCTCCCTCTGGTCCATAAACGAGCCCTTCTACATTCACCTCCTTCAGGGCAGCAGAGTCAACGCAGACGAGGGAATGAAGGTTGGTGTGGTTTCGCGTAGGTTCTTCTCTCACTTCGCTGCTCAATGAAGTCTGCCGCTTGTTTACCAATATCTCAATTTCAGTTGTAGGAACAGTGAGGTTGACATGTTAATGACAGGGGGGGGGGGTATGGGGTCTGGAGGTGGTAGGAGGGGTCACATGTCCAAACCGCATGTTTCCCATAACTCATCAAGTCGGTTGGTTAAAACTTCAAAACAGGAAGTGGGGAGGGCCTATCTGGCTTTTTAAGTCTCACTCTGAGGCCTAGATTCTAAGAAAAAAGGCGGGCTTCGTGCTCTTTCCCCTTCTCTAGCTCTCAGATGCACTTCTTTTTTTGGTTGTTCGTTGCATGCGTTTTCTTACCTTTTGCATCTTGGTCCCTGACATGATCTGCGTGTCTGCACGCTGCAACTATATTTTTCCCCCCTGTGTTCGCGGTTTGTTATTCTATTCCACGACAAAAAGTGTGTGGCTGTTCAACACGGTTATGGCCAAGCGTGTGAGCTCCATGACTCATGCTCGGTTGCCATGTCACCGTACGCTGGGTCCCCTCAGCTGCTTATTTGTTATAGAAACATAGATTTAGATTCTCATAATGTATTTTGCGAGCTGTTTGATTAAGATGCTTCCATGGTTTCGTCACGCTTCATTGACTTACTTTGAGAGTCACAACAACCTGTTTACATTGAACCCAATAGACGCTTTGACTCATAACTTGAGTGACAGGAAGCTCTGAATCATCTCTCGCCAATTCTGTGAATCTTCCAGAACCAATCACGCAAACTGCTAAACGCTTCAGCTTCCAAACCCCTGAGCGCAGGCCTTGTTCTAATCACCCCATCATGTGTAAATGTGTGTGTGTGTGTGTGTGTTTGCTCCAACGCAGCTCGTGGTGCAGGCCGGTCTCTTCCACGGCAACGAGCTCCTCTGCAAGATGATGACGAGCTCTGAGGTGACGGTGCGCTCCGAGCCGCTCTGGGACCAGAGGCTGGAGTTTGACATAAACGTGTCCGACCTGCCGCGCATGAGCCGCCTGTGCTTTGCGCTCTACGCCGTCATCGAGAAGGCCAAGAAACCCCGGGGCACTAAAAAGAAGAACAAGAAAGCGGTAAGCAGGGGGTTGGGGTGGAGGGAGGGGGGGGGGGGGGGGGTTGTGGCAGAGCAGGCTGATGCTGAGCCTGATAGGCAGGCACTGCATCCTCTGCCATGTTGGCTGCGTAGTGTCAGTGTGTGCTCTGTGGTGGAGTGTTTTGCTGCTGCCTTTGGCTGTGCAAGTGTGTTCAGCGGCAGGGCTGCGGTTAGCATTTCATCCGTTTTAGCTCTTTTATCTGCACTTTTAGTCCAAGGAAGGAAGGAATTCTAAATACAAACTCACAGTTGACACACTCGCCCACACACTTAAGACTTTACCTTTTTTATTTATTGCCAAACATTACCCATGGGTCTAGGTGGGTCTGAAACATTAAGCACATTGTTCTCATTTTGGAAACGTTTTTTTTTAGACTTCCATCTAAACCTGTGAGTTATTTATTTTTATTTTTTTCTTGCAACTTCTAGATTGCTGGATAGCGAGATAATATTAATTATTTCGGTCAGTAAAGTTTTTGGCTTATGTAAAGTTTCATTTGTTTGTGCCTGTCTTTGCGTGTTTTTTTTTCTTTTCTTTCTAGTTGTTTCTGTTTCAGATTCTAGCCAAGTAAAACCTTCCCAGCGCACCCGATAGCATCCACAGACCGACGTGAACATCAAATAATATACAGGGCCTTGAATAGGTCTTATTTCTCTTTGAACTTTCTCGCATTTCGTCACGTTTCGACCACAAACCTCAATGTCTTTTGTTAGGATTTTATGAGAGAGACCAGCGTAAAGTGGTGCAGGATTGTGAATGCATTTTAAAAGGTTTTCACCAGTAAAAAAGTAAAAATGTCTAGATTGTATTTGTATTTTTATTGTGGCCCCTTTTCCTTGGCAAAATCGCTGGATGGAGAAATTGGTGGAGCGTGTCTGTGGGGCGTTGATTTTCAGGTCATGCCTCTTATTCTCAGTTGGCCTTGAGTCTGGATTTTGACCGGACCTGTCTTGTTGGGTTCTAAACCCTTCTATTGGAGCTATGGTGGTATGTTTTGTGTTGTCATCTTCATTTTCCTAGTTTCAACTCGTTTGCGGTCTCTAAAAGGTTTTCTTCCTGGATTTCCCTGCATTTACTGTCATCCATCCTTCCTTCAACTCCGACGAGCTTTCCCGTCCATGATGAAGAAAAGAAACCCCACAGCATGATGCTGCCACGACCATGTGTCCTTATGCGGATGCTGTGTTAAGGTTGATGTGGAGTTTTGGCTTTCCTCCACCCAGAGCGCTTTGCATAGGGTTATCCCTATCAAAGCGCTGCATCGGTATCCCTGATCTATCTGGTTTGTTCCTCAGTCGTTGTTCACTAACGTTTTCTAACAAACATTTGTTAGAGAACTGAGAACATTCAATTACACACAGATGGACTCTAGACTTATATATTTGATAAGGAAGGAAATTTGGTTGCACTGCATTTTATTCATCAGACTAAATTGGAGCTGAATTCAAATGGACACAGCACTTTTTAGGTTTTTATTTTGAAAACATAAAACATAATGACAACCATAATGATTTTAAAACAGCCTTCTCCGTGCCACTGTTATATAAAGGCGTTTGTGGAGTGCATGACTATTAGTTGTCTTCCTGAAAGGATTCCCCCCCCCCCTCCCCCCGAGCAGCACATAGCTGTAGCTCCTCCGTGAGCCTCTTATGTGTCTTTGTAAAACATTTTGACAAACATATATCCTTTTTGTTGTACTTATAAATGATGCACTAGTTTGTTTTGGTCTATCACATAGGTTTGAAATAAAATACATTCAAGTTTCTGGATGGAACAGGGAAAAAAAGGGATGAGAACTTCAGAAAAGCACCGTTGGCAGCGATTTATTATGCAGCAAGTAATTTTTGTAGAGAGGGTGTTAAAAAGATGAGGAGAAACAAATAGTAGTTCATGTTTCATATATTAAATACAGTAGCAACATTAGCAAAAACAGAAATGCAGTGTTTAACAAACGTGGATAAAGTGTGTTATATTTTAACACAGTCTTTTAGTCTGACAGTAAGTTCTATAAAATGAACACAATAAAGAATTAAGTATATTATTTCTTAATTTAATCAGCAGCTTATAAAGATGTAATAAATTGATTTAATATATATATATATATATATATATATATATATATATATATATATATATATATATATATCTCCAGCACTGAACGAAATGCTTTCCACATTGCGTGTCAAATTCCTGAGTGCAAAGATTCACATGTTTATGTTTAGTATCGTTACACATTGGTACAATGCCTTGCCAAAAGATATTTCAACAAGTTGAGGGGGGAAGATGGGATGGAACTCACAGCCTTGCAGTTTTCAAACCACTGCTCTAGAAAGACCAATCAAGCAAAAAAAAAAAGCTCAGTTCAGCCTAAATATATTTATAGCGCCTAATTTTAAAATTTCATATTGACTGAAGTGTTGCACAGAAAAACATGAGAGATTAAAAGCTACTGAAAAATGTAGAAGAAATTGATTCAAAAGTTACTCTTTTGGGTTTCCCATATATGGTCATGCCAGAAAAGGACAGAGAGCAAATAATGAACAAATCAAAAAGACTCAAATACAAATGATTGAATTTATATTCAAAAAAATAATGTTATTTTCAGAAATTTGTAAGAATGAATTTATTTTATGTATTTTATAACTAAAGGAAGCTTTTTTGAAAGGAAGCTTTTTCTTAATTTTCTTTAACTTTTTGGTGTCAGACTGAATTCATTTACATATATAAGTACAACACAAATTAAACACAACAGACAAACATATTAAATATATTAAAAGTAAACGGGGGTAGCGCACACAACTCATGTTCGGAGGTCCCAGTCCTTGACACTGCCGTCCCGGTTTGAGTGGCAGCCAGAGGATCATTGCCAACCCCCCCCTCCACCTCCCTCACTCCCGTTTCCTGTCAGCTTACTGTCAAATAAAGGCCCCAGTCCAAAAAATAACTAAAGATAAGAATATTAATTAAAGCTGGGAAGTGCCGATATTGATTTGAAACTTTTTGACAAACTCAGAGACACGAGAGGTGTCTCTGACTCGTTAAAAACGTTTTTTTAAGTAAGATAAGTACAAATTAGAAACATAATCAGCAGAATAATATGAAGAAAATAATTATGTAGTTTATGGTTGCAAACTAATTTAAAAACAAAGAATTAATAGAAACCAAGTGGAAAACTGTTTTTTTTTTATTTGATTTCATTTAGTTACTTTTTAAGACACAATGACACCATTAAAAATAAAAGTAAAAATTGAACTAATCTTTATATTTTAAAAGGGACACGATTCATTATTTGCGCCTAAAAATCTAAAGAACATTTAACAGGAATAAAACATGACTCAGAAAATGAGAGCGTAAGCTTTGAATGTTTCAAGTCCTCTCCCAGAAACAGCGGCGTCATGAGGTGCTGCCTGTGTGTGGGATGTCGTCTCATTTGTGTGAGGACACATGGAGGTGTTTAATTGAAGCGAGAGCACACTTCCTGAAACTGCTCGTCTGACAGCTTCAGCGTAGGGGTGGACAGTTATTCAGTATCAATATATATCGTAGCACAACTTTATTCAACAGCGCCGATATGACATTTCTTATATTTCAATATACATTGCTGATTACAGCATTTGCCACTGACTGACGTTCCTGGTTTTATGTAGTTTTATGTGTTTTTTTGGGGGGTTTTTTAAACAAACATTTCTAAAATGCTATGTTGGAGGAGTTTTATAAACACGTCAAAATAATTGTCATAAGTTTGTACAGGCATCTGTTGTGGCCATTGTTGGCAGTCGTTCTGAGGCGTTTATTCTGTTTATATTGATATCGTAATTATATTGAATCGACCGAAATTAAGAAATAGATCATGATATATTTATATTTATTATGCTTCAGTGTAATGAAAATGGATTAAAATTGTTGGGATCAAATAATCAGACAAAGCTGCCTGCCTGAAGACCTGCGACCTCTATCTTCTTATTTAATGAATAATCACCCTCCGACCCTAGTTGTTTATGTCACGGCGTGAAGCGTTTGCGCCTCTGTCCATTCCTTAAGGCGATATTTTCAGCCCCACACCGTGCAACCATTGTGAAAAGTAAAGAAGCTCCCCACGCCCACTCGGCGAACAACAAATTCCCCTTTTTTTTTCTGCAGCTGTGGTCTGAGCATCTTTTGTTATGACTTGGCTGCAGCGGCTGTGGGCAGCATGTTTGGGTGCGCCTCCCTGAACCTGCTGCCCAGGTGTGTTTCCAGGGCATCGAGGCCACTTCCTCTTTCTTAAGCCACTTCCCTCTTCGGATGCCCGGAAGAGAAGTCCTGCAGCCAGACAGCAGAGCAGCAGGCGGAAGTCGGTCTATTTTAGCTCGTCTTGTTTGTGCCACTGCTTTTATCTGCTTGCATCTCGCCTCCGATATATTTGTGTTGTTTTCAAAATGATGAAGTAGCGGCAGTTGTTATTTCCAGGAGCCTTAGTTCCTTTTATGCAACGTGACACAAATACGCAAAAAGAAAATGTTTTTGTTAAAGCTGCAAAGGTCGTTTTTTTTGTTCATAATGTATAATTAGCATAACCTGCACATGCTTCAGTGTTGAAGTGTCTTTGAATTAAAATTAAGCCTGGTCTTTATAATAGGAAGGTATGTTCTAACATGGATTAAATCAGTATTACGAAAACGTATTCAGCTCCTGACTGATTTCTTCTGTTTGTGCTTTTTCTTGATCGGTTCATCAAACTAATTTTGAAAACAAAGATAACGAGTTCATACGAACCTAGTGTTCAAGAGATGTTTTTTTTTCTAATTAATGGAAATTAAGCTATCCTGAAATCAATTATAGCAAATTGGTCCAGATCCAGAAGCAGCAAAGCAGGGCCAGAGCATCGCACATCCCACTTCTAGAAAGTTCTGCTTTTTCGTCATGAACGTTTGCTGAACTTCTTCTTGGGGATCATCAAGATCCATGTTTTTGGCAAACGTGACACAGCTTTTGTTGTCTCACATTTCACCCAGCCTCGTTCTTGTTGAATCATGAACACTGACCTTGACCGAGGCAAGTGAGGCCTGCAGCGCTTTAGATGTTCTTCTGGGTTCTTCTTTGATCTCCTGGATGAGTCGTCAACGTTCTGAGGAAGTTTGGTAGGCCCTGGAGGCCCGAACACTTAGAAATGACTCTGTGACCCTTTTCACACTGATAGACATCAGTGTATCTTTAGATGGGAGCATCATATGCTGCTTTTTTAGATATTTTATCCTACTTGATGTTGTCAGAAAGACGCTTTTTAAATTATGTCTTGAATCCACAAATCGGGCAGTAATTAGGCCTGGTGTGATTCGTGAAATTGAACTCAGCTTTTCAAAAACATTGTTAATCACATTTATTGATTTATCAAGGAGGCCAATTACGTTTTACCATAAGGCCAAATTGGTTTAAATAGGATGTGTGCCTTAATAAATAAAAATATACGTGTTTACTCAGAATTTGAGTGTGACAACAAAGAAAAAAATGTAATGAGTAAATATATTTGACTGCACTGTATTGATAAAAAGAAGGTTTTTACATTACCTGAAAAAAAAAAGTTTAGCGCGTATGTTTGTTGTATATGTTATACTGCTCTGACTACAAATTGAACCAGTGCTGTCGCTGTCTGCGTGTTTTCAGGACTGTCCGATCGCCTGGGTGAACACCATGGTGTTCGACTACAAGGACCAGCTGAAGACCGGGGAGTTCCTTTTATCCATGTGGCCGTCTGTACCCGGTAAGTCCTGCCTGATATTACATTTCTTTCACTCTAAAAACCACTTGATGTGTTCAAAGCACCTTTCACAAACACCTGGGAGCAAATGAGGCCGTCAGAAACTCCCAGAGTGGCGAGTGGTGCAAACTAAACTCCACACACCTGGTAGTGCACAGATTTCTTTTTAGCTATTGATTGTTTTGTCCAGACGTGTATCTGTAAAGTACAGTTGCTAAATCTTAATTCACTTGTTTATACACTATTTATGTATAAATAGTGCTTGGTCTGAAAGAGCAATATGTGTGACGTGGGTTGATGTAGAGCTCAAAGGGTAGATAGCAGAAAATGTCTTTCTTGTCACATGTTTACAACCAATGCAAAAGTATTTAAAGTACAATATTTTTTTTTCCACCACAGATGACAAAAGTGAGCTGTTGAACCCAATGGGAACGGTGGAGAAGAACCCGAACGTGGACAGCGCTGCCGGGCTCCTCATTCGCTTCCCGAACATCCGGCCTCACCCGCTCTATTATCCACCACTTGACAAGGTATGTCATCCTAACCGTATATGTGGGCAGAATCATTATTTTTATTAATTTGGGCCAGAAGGTATTTTCTTGTAGCAATTTCCAGATTTATGAGTAAGCAGACGTTTGACATACGAGGAGGGCACACACTCATTTGTCTTTCCTGTTCTGAAGAGTGATGAAGATGCCCCATCGTATTTATATCTCAGGAAAACAGAAAGTAGTGGATAACAAGTAGAAATAAATGAATCATTTTGTAGCATGATTCATTCCACAAAATGAAAGAAAAATGAATGTCAATCAGTCATTAAAATCTTATCGTTTGCTTGTTCCCGACACGTTTCAGCTTATCAACCCAGAAAGGAATGGCGAAACGGTTTTTCCCCCTAAAGATGAGGTAAGATGATGACTCAAACACTTGAATAAAAATAAAACTGAACACAGATTTTCATTACTGATTTACGCCCTGCTTATTTTTCCTTTTTGTAGTACTTGAAACTAAAAGAAATCATGGACAACAAAAATTACACCGAGTTTTTTGAGGATGAGAAAGAGCTCCTGTGGAAGCTCCGCGCAGAGGTGCGCGACTATTTCCCCGAGTGCCTGTCCAAGCTGCTCCTCATCACTAAGTGGAATAAACATGAGGACGTAGTTCAGGTATGGAGATCTTTTTATTAGTTTTTTATTTCCTTATTTGGTGTATAGTCTCAACTCAAGCGTCATTTACACATATTTCACCCTCTGCATCACTTGAAATAGCATGTTCTCTTGTCTTTCCCTTTATGAAGAATGACTAGGAAAAGGTAGGCATTTAGTAAACTGTTTTTTTTTTTTATTTAAATTTTTTTAACCTTTGGTTTTCACTCATGAGGAGCTTATCCATACTCTGCTTCAATTGAAGTTACATGTTCTCTTGTCTTTCTCATTTTGAAGAGTGGCCCAGAAAAGTTGGACTTTCCATCTTCTTCTTCTTTTTGTCTTTTGAATTTAACTCCTGGGTATCTTAAATATGATTTCACACCCTTCATTAATTGAGATAACATGTTCTCTTGCCTTTTCCATTTTGAAGATTACTAAAAAAAGTCCTTGTTTCATAAATGTATTTGTGTCTTTCAGCTTGAGTAGGAGTATCCTAAAAATATTACACACTTTGAAGTAATTTGTGTGGTTTTACCTAAAAGTTAGCTTTGATTTTTTATTACATTTTTTACTCCCTTACCATCTTGCCCACTGTGCGTGGCGACACGATAAACTGAGATCCTTGTTTTTCACAATTTTAGCTGTTTTAACATAAGTAGTGAACAATTAGATCTAACAATAATAACAAATAACCATAATCAAAATAAATACTTGCGTTGTTATTAATAATGAACACATGTTGAAATCCACCCTAACATTCTGGCTTTTGACCATATCAAGATTTGATCGTAATTTGAATATGGGGTTTATGTGGAACAATAAAACGTTTTTATTTATACCTATGTAAGTACAGAGATATCCAGTTAATTGATAAGGGATCTTCCAACTACTGTTTGAGTTTAAAGTAACTATACCTGATTCAGCACAAATTTGAACTGTAAGCCCCGCCCCCAAAAGTTTTTTCCCAATGAGAAACCCTCGAAATGCACGAGATTAAATACGTGCCTCAAGCTCGTGCAAAATCCTCCAGAGGAAAGCAGGCTTCATCGGGGGACTTTTCTTCGTTTGCTTTGACATAAATGGCTACGTCTCGGGTAAATTATACTTTCCTAAATATTCAACGCTTACATGTATGCCATGCTGTTCTTAGCAACGGTTCCGCACCTCGTTGTCCCATTGGCAGAGAAAAGTCGTCCCAGGTTGTCCCAGTTCGCTGCATATTCCTCCTAAAAAAAAAAAGCCTGGACTCGCCCGATCTCGCAATCAATTAGTTAAGTGTTATTAGAGACTTAGACTTAGACTTAGACAACTTTATTTGTCATTTTGTATGTACAGAGTGCATACAGAACGAAATTTCGTTGCATACAGCTTGTAAATTACAGTATGAAGTGCAGCAGTGATTAAAAAGTAAACAATTGAAATGTAAACAATGCAGGAGAAAGAAACAGTGTGCGATCACAGTGTACAGGAGAATATTTAAAGCATTTGTATGTGCATAAATGATATCAAATTATGCCTTTTAACTCATAATACATTGTGTAAAAAAAAAAAACATTTTTCTTAATAGGACAAAAATAAATTTAGGTATACTGTAGTTTCTTTAGGATGTAGCATTGCAGGTTTTCCAAAACGAGACTTCAACTTTATCAAGTCTCTTAAAGCAGGGTGATGCACTGTATATTTACTAACACAGAACAAATTGAAAGCAGAGCTGCAGAAGTCAAGCAGCCAGAGATTGGAGTCGGCCAATTTTTCCTTGATTGGCTTTAATCAAATACTGAAAAGTGAGATTTGTTTTGCTACTTAATAAATGCATAAACTGAGAAGTCCAATGAATATTAGTCTGTAAAAAATCTGAAAAATGCATGTACTTTGATGTCCTATTTGGTAAATGTTATTAATACAAATCTGATTAACATTAGGGATAAATGCAATGATGCTTGTATGAGGATAACCTTGCAATTTCTTGATTTTCTGTAGGAATCTAAACTACAGCGTCTATCAAGGAACCTGTGGCTCTTTTCTTATTTATTTTTATTTTATATTTCATGGTCAGAATTCAGCAGATCAGATCTTATAAAAAACATAAATTATTATTAGCCAAGGAAAAGCCTGATTGGTGCATCTCTAAATGTTTGTTTCTAAAATGAAATCATGGCCGGTTCATCAACAAATGTATTGCATGGGAGTAATTTTTCTCTGCAATATCAACGCTGCTGAGTTTTATTAAATGACTAACATCCAGCTTTTTTAGAAAATCTTGTTTTGGGAGACATGTTTTTCTCTGTTTAAGAAGCTCTTCAGACTTCTCGAAGTTCTTGTCCTAACTTTTACCTTTTTTTTCTTACTTTAGGAGTGTTAAAAAGGCTGATGAGCTGTTTGCTCTTAAGATTAAATACTTGGAAAATGTAAAAATGTCTTTGATATTTCTTTTTCGTTTTGCAACTTGGGATAACCTGCACCAGCAAGCATCACGAATGTCAGCAAAATTAACAAAAAATATTTTCATTAGTTTATATAGAATGTTTTTGTAAAAGGAATAAAACTGGAAAAGATAGAAGGAAGCAAATTTGCAGTTCTTATTAACATTAGAAATTGTCTTCTTGTACTTGTTAGATGGTGAGTTTACTGAAACACTGGCCCGACCTTCCTGCCATTCATGCCTTGGAGCTCTTGGACTACAGCTTTCCTGACCCAGCGGTCCGGTCCTTCACTATTAGGTGCCTCAAGAAGCTCAGGTACATGCAAAATTATTCCGCTGGCAGAAAGCTGCCTTGAATACACATTTCTTTGAATGTCGGCTCTAATGAAATGTTTTCCTTCCACAGTGATGATGAGCTGCTGCAGTATTTGATCCAGCTGGTCCAGGTCCTGAAGTACGAGTCCTACCTGGACTGTGATCTCACCACCTTCCTGCTGGAGAGGGCGCTGTCCAACAGGAGGATAGGACACTTTCTGTTTTGGCATCTTAAGTGAGATGCAGTCTGATCTAATAATAGTGTTTTAAAACCCACAAGATCAAGTTTTTGTGCAGGACTTTGCTTTTTCCTGACATTTTGTTGTGCCTATTGTAGATCGGAGATCCACGTGGCGTCGGTGAGTTTGCGCTTTGGTCTGATTCTGGAAGCTTACTGCAGGGGAAACGTCCACCACATCAAGCTTTTATCCAGACAGGTAACAGCCTTTTTATTCACTCTGATGTTAAGGTCCCATAATAAATGTATTTGCTGTTCTAAAACTCAACTCGTATCACCCAGAACGAGGCTCTGGGTAAAATGAAAGCCCTGAGCGACATCGTCAAGACCGGCTCCCAGAAAATGACCGTGGACGACCTGAAGCTGTGCATCAGACAGGAGTCATACATGGAGGCGCTGTCGGACCTGCAGTCGCCGCTCAACCCCAGTGTCATCCTGTTTGAGATCTGGTTAGCGTTACACACACATACCCACAGCGGGGTTTGCTCTCTGAAATCAATTATTGTGCCCTTTTTGGGCTTTGTTTTTAACAACAAAATATAACCTAAATGCCCCACAAAGCAAAGCTTTCACCCTCATTTACTCTCGATCACATTCTAAGATTTTTGTTTTGACCTAATAGTTGCTTGTTTTTGCCTTTCTACAGAATGCCTCACAATAAATAATCAGCAATATTGAACAAGTCTTTTTTTCAAAGATAAATCTAGAGTTGCAATCTGCATTTTGTGAACATTTAGTGTTTAAAAGGGGCCGTGATTGAAATGAGTGTTGTTCATTCACAGCGCTGATAAGTGCAGATTTATGGACTCGAAGATGAAGCCCCTCTGGCTGATGTACAAGAACCCCTTGGAACATGGAGACATGGTGGGCATCATCTTCAAGAATGGAGACGGTGAGGAACGAGACGGTCACACATGAAAACTCAAACCTTGTTAACGTAGTAAGTCAAATGGACTTTCAGTTTAGCAAAAGGTGAAAAAAGGTCTAAAATACAAGGTCCAACCGGAAAATATTCTGAAAGATATACTTACCCTCTGGATTTGAAAGACTGCATCTCCAAGCTCATAATCCAGAAAAATTAAACAAGCAAAAGAAAAACTACATTATGGAGTAAAATTTGTCTTTTTATTATTCAATAAAAAAGTCACTTCAATCAAAAATATATTTCTGATTGAAGTTATTTAATCAAACAAAAAGTAATTTAAATTTAAAAAATATGTTTATTATAAACTGCAATTAAATAATTTATTTCTTAAATTAAATTATTATTGTTGATCAAAATTATATATTTTTTGGTTGAAGTGACTTTTATGATTGAAAAGACAAATTTCCCTCTATACTAGATCGTCTTACAAAAGTATTCACACATATTGAACTTTCACACATTTCTCAAATTATTTCGTTTAGACTTTTTGTGATAGACCAACACAATGCAGCACATAACTGGAAGGACAATTATAATGGCTTTTTAGATTATTATTTTTTTACAACTAAAAATCTGAAAATCATGGCATGCATTCAGATCATCCAGTGCATTGATGCACTAAAATAAAATCCTGTGCAACAGATTTGTGCCTTCAGAAGTCAATCCATCATCCTGAAACAGGAAGGGTATGGCACAGCCACGTCATGTGTGGAGGAAAATTGACACTACCCAGGCTTCTGAACACACTAACCCCATGGAGACATGGTGATGGCAGCATCATGCTGTGGGGATGCTTTCTTCAGCAGGGACAAGGAAGCTTGTCAGAGTCGATGGAAAGAAGTAAATCTGTGGAAGGCTGCAAAAAACTAAAGACTCAGGCAGAGGTTTATTTTCCGAAAGGACAAGGACCTGAAATTGACATTAAGAGCTACAATGGATTTAACACGTGTTATATCAACGCATAACAAATTCATTTTAGAATCTGTAGCAAAGTTTTATAAGTGATGTTCAAAGATGTTCCACATCCAGTTTGACCTAGCTGTTTTGCTAAGAACTGCTTCCTCAAAATGTGTAAAAACTATAAGAGACAAACTCAAAATTATTTCTTTGTAACAAATAGTGGTTGTAAAAAAGGATTGACTCAGGGGAGCCTAATTTAAATACACAGTTTACAGCTCCATCCACACTGAGATTAAATGACATTAAATTAAATTAAGTTTGTGGTTGAAATATGGCAAAATGTGTCGCGGTTCAAAGGATATCAATACTTTTTCAATGTTCTGCAAATTTTGAGATAAGATTGGCTTACTTCTTTTCTCTTTCTCTGATTCTTTTGTTTTTTTCTAGATCTCCGGCAGGACATGTTGACGCTGCAGATGATCCGACTCATGGAGAATCTGTGGAAAAAAGAAGGCCTGGATCTAAGGTGGGGTCTGCAATTCTTGTTGAGCTTGGTGCTTTCGAAAATAAGGAAGAGCTTAAACTAATTTCAGCCAACTCCCCCCAGGATGATCCCTTACTGCTGCCTGTCCACCGGCAACAAAATGGGGCTCATCGAGGTTGTGAAGAACGCCGACACGATTGCCAACATCCAGAGGAACAGCAGCAACAGTGCGGCCACTGCTGCCTTCAACAAGGACGCCTTGCTCAACTGGCTCAAATCTAAGAACCCAGGGTGAGCAGCATCAGCTTTAACCCAACAGTAACAATCTAAAAGGCCTTTTTATACCATGTAGAGACAGTTTTATTCTAACGGGAAGTCATGATTGTCTTTTAATCCAAAAACTAACAACCGGGTGCGTTATGTCTGCACCAAAGGACTATTTCTAGTATCTCAGAAATCATGCAGGATCAGCGGGTTTGTTTAGTTCATCCATACAGATGTGAAAGCAGATCATGCCATGATTTTTTTTTATTAGTTGTTTTGTCATGAATTGTTGTGTATTCACCTCCAAACAATAATTCAAATCCGGAGGATCTATAAAGGATATTATTTCTTTTTTTTTAATGTGTTAAATCGGTGTGAGATAAAAAGGACAAATAAAATGTTACTTAAAACGACAAATATGACGTGAGTCTAAAAACAAATAAAATGTGCCGTTACAGTCTAACTTCCTTTCAGCCTAAAAGGGAACTAATAGGATTTCACTGTGTGCAGCCTTACTGCTGAGTGTATGAAAATGCCAAAAAATCACATCAGAAGTTTGACACTTGCTGTGGATGATCAGTCAGATCAACTCTAATGCACTTTACATTCCTCACAACATACTAATGGTCTTCAGTTTGCTACAGCACTTGAACAATAGATTATGTCAAATTGATCTCAAATAAAAAAAAAAATGGTGCACCAAAACTGGAACAATGGAAGAATTATTATAAAAGTCCTAAAATAAAACAAAAACTCCAAGAGAATTAAAAACAATTTGATCTTGTGGAATTAAGGCATAGAAACCAACATGTATTGCTACATCAGAGAGCTTCCTTAATTCTTAAAGTGGAAAATGAATATGTAAATCTTTAGCTATAATAGGCTTATTT
The DNA here is from genome assembly GCA_037039145.1 of Fundulus diaphanus. NCBI lineage: Eukaryota > Metazoa > Chordata > Actinopteri > Cyprinodontiformes > Fundulidae > Fundulus > Fundulus diaphanus. The sequence continues at coordinate 26,424,561 of CM073129.1, read as the reverse complement.
ATTCCGGTTACTGACAATTTGAAATGGCAGATGTTAATTTATCTGTTTCCCCTTGCTAAAAATGGCCCCCAAAGGCTGGTTTCTGCTCGGCGGACCTCTGTGGGCACCTTCTGGTGGAACCAAGATGTCTGATGCAGTTTTAATGGATTGCAGAAAAAGTGGACCAACTTAAGCAGGTTTACAAAAATATCAAAGAACACATTAATCGGCAAAGATATGATAATGATCGCAGCGACTCATGCAGGGTATTGCAAACTTTATGGAATAGATTTGAACAGCAACTTTTACCCCTTCTGACCCACAAGGACTCAGCTGGATCGTTTTAGCCATATTGTAATTTTTAACAGTCTAGAGATTTGCAACATTAATGGTTTGGAGCAAAGGTGAAAAATTGTCACCTCACTTCTTATCATACCTTCAGTTAGGTGTACACTGCACACATGCGGGCTTTCACCCATATAGGTTTATTTAGGCTTCATTTTTATGCATTATTTTATGTTATTCCACAACAAGTCCCAGGCATTGAACTCTGAACCCAACCCAAGTCCAAACATATATGTACAGTCATATACAATAAATTAGAATATTATCAAAAAATCAGTTTGTTTCATTACCCAATTAACTGAGGTAAACACGTTATATTGATCAATTCCTAACAAACTGATGTTTTAAAGCCCTTATTTCTGCTGATAACAATGCTTTTTTGGCTTACATGTAAAGAAAACACAACATTTAAGATTAGAATATTACATCAAACTGATAAAAAAAAGGAATTACACATATATATGTGGGCTTAATGAAAAGTATGTTTAATACTTGTTTAAAGGTAGTTGTTGTTTAAATGATTCTTTTAATCTGTCAAAAGAGCCTCATTGGAACCCATATTCTGATTTAATAAGTATGACTGTAGGGCTGGGCTCTGATTTTATTATAGCAAATCGATTTTTTCCCCCTCTTTTTTGTTTTACAAAAAGAAATAAAAGAAACTGTTTTAAAAACTTGCTTTTAGGTCAAGCATCTCGGCCGGGCATAGACCTGAATTCAAGGTGCAACTGAATACAAGCTGTGAAACATGCTTGAAAAACAACATGGCGGCCCTGCCTTCAAGCTAAAAAAAATTAAATGAGTAAATTAAAGTGCCTTAAATTCTGGTTAAAAAAGGTTCCTGTTTACAATATTTTGACAATATATGTTCCTAAACATGCATTCAGCACTGCGTGCTTTTCTCTTCATGGAAGCCCAAAGATTGCATTGGCAAAGTAAAATCCAGATTTTCCAAAAACGTAATCTTAAAAAATTGTTAATTCAAATTAATGGATTAAATCAATTCCTATTGCATATAGTCAAAATTCTTTAAAATTATTTAGTTCTGTCCTTCTGTTCAGGACTAAAGCTGAAGAACGACTTGAGCTTTAATAGTGAGAAAATTTGAATTATTTTCATTACACTTTTGTTTTTTGCAGGGACCCATTTAGTGCACAAGGGCTCTTAGTGGGAGTTTTATAGTGACTGTGGCACTAAAGGGCAATCAGGGTCTGTTTTTACAGTCTGATCTTCATTAAAACTCCGTATGAGTTTTTCACCAGTCTTCAGCTCTTTTCTGGACCTAAGCAGACGATGAACAGAGTTATCAACCAAACTCATTTTACTGTCAATTTAATCCTGATATGACACCGTTTTATTCAGGCATTCATTTAGAACTTTTCGGGTATGAAACCCATCATATATTTCTTCCTGAAGTTAAATCTACTCAGTCATATGCTTCTTCTGCTTTGATGGGCTTCTCTTTTATTCTTAATGACAACGGTGTCCCAATCCTCACGGGTTCGAGATGTGTCCCTGCACTTATAAAGCTGATTCAAATGGCTGAATTGCCTCTTTGGTATTTCATCATGTTCCGCAGAGGCACGCAGCAAAAGCCCAGCTCTTAGTGGGGCCCACTCTTATTTTGATCAGTGTTGTGACCATAATTAACATGGCCACACAGACCATCGACTGTCAGCCTACTGTCAGCACAACCAAAGCCTCCCTCTGATGGTGCAAAGGCAAACCGGAGCAGACAAAGTTCTGACAGTGAGGTATTCATCTTTATTTATTCTAAAGCCAGTCGCCGTTCTGCTTTCTGGCTCCAGTGCGATGCCTTTGCCTGACTGAAATATTTCATACACGACCCCTGCGCTGCTGCTGCACCTAAAGCCGAATGATGCCGTGTTGTATGGTAGGTGGATTTACGCAGATCCTGTGTGGTCTGTGCTGCTCCTTCTCTGAGCTGTGTGTTAATACTGCAGCAGGATGGGACAAAGTGTGCAGGCAACCTCTGGAACAATACACGAGAGCAGATTTTTATTTGGACCGTCTGTAGGTCTCGTGTTCCCTAAAAGAAAGAGGGTCGTAGGATAAAATGAAAGAAAAAGAAAAAAGGCTTTGGACGTCGCTTGGCACAGAACAGAAAGGTAATTTGCTTGAAATGCTGCAGAGCCTGAATCGGAGCAGGGAGAATTAGTAAAAGCTTAACACGGCGGACTTCATGCTCATCTAGACTGAAAGGATGTGACGGTCAATCATTGATCTGCCACAGGATCTCCTCTGTGAATATTTCATAAAGTATGTAACAGCAGCAGCCTTAAGGCTGTCTGTGTGTTACTAAATGATGGCGATAAGGAAAAGTGGAAATGTGTTGTAGGAATAAAACCAACTCATGCCTTGCTTCCTGGTTTCTCTGCCTTTATGTTTCCCCAGGGACAAACTTGATCAAGCGATAGAGGAGTTCACTCTCTCCTGTGCTGGCTACTGTGTAGCTACTTATGTGCTGGGGATTGGAGATCGGCACAACGACAACATCATGATCAGGGAAACTGGACAGGTGAGGATTAACACGTGTCTACGTGACTTCGTACATTTTCACTTTCACGTCATGGTTCAAAACAATTCTGGCCCGCTAAAAGGCCCGTACGTATTCTCCAAGAACAGAGAAAGTAGTTATTTCTCTGAAGATGGCAAGATGGAGGAGCAAAGTTCATTCTGGCTTAATTGTTCATCGTTTACAAGAAACATCAGTTCACAAATCCTGGAAATATTCACAGGGTCCTTCAGCGCAGTAGCCACGCTTACTTACATTTATGACCGATCACAGACCACTGAAGAAAAATGTTTGGTTCAGATGACGTGTCAAGAACTCGGCAACCAGGGCTGCAAGACCAGAGTGACTTCATTTTTTTCTTGCAGTGGTGGGAGAGAAAGCTAATTTACGAGTACAATCAGGCCATATGAGTACAGTGAAAAGTCTAGTTAAATTGGTTGGCACAGAAAGTAGAATATTCATGAAGCACCTAAATCTTCCTAACAGAGACATTGTTCTTTGATATTTAGCTGTTTCACATTGATTTCGGACACTTCCTGGGAAACTTCAAGCGGAAACTTGGGATCAACAGGGAGCGTGTGCCGTTTATCCTGACGTATGACTTTGTCCATGTGATCCAGCAAGGAAAGACAAACAACAGCGAGAAGTTTGAAAGGTACTATAAAGAGTGGTACGTCGCTAAGGGTTTGGAGGGTCGTGTTAGATACTTAAAGCTGATGGCTCCTCTTGTATCCTTTTCGTTAGATTCAGGGAATACTGTGAGCACGCCTACAAGATCCTGTGTCGGAACGGGTCGCTGTTTGTCAACCTCTTCGCCATGATGAAGGCAGCAGGCCTGCCAGAGCTCACCTCCTCCAAAGATATCCAGTATTTAAAGGTACTAAACCCAGATCATTTGACACAAGCCTGATCTTCACCAAAAATACCATGTGGAGTGCATCTGGAGTATTTGCAACCGAAAACCTTTGCCTTATTCTCGTCTGACCAAAGCAGACTGTTAATGTTAAAGATTCGTGGCATGGCAAAGCTAATTTATTTGTATAGCACATTTCAGTACAAGGGCAACGCCAAGTGCTTTACATGATTAAAACATAGGAAATAAAAACAGAATATAGAGTCAGTAGAGTTTAGCAAAGTCCACATGTTTACATTGGTCATGGTAGGACCGAAAGGCTTTGTCCCTGCCTCTCATATGACAGGTCAGCATGTAGATGGCATATAATGGGCCTATGGGTCATGTCGTTTTGAAATCCCACAAATATATTATTTTAAAAGATCGTTGGTGATTGAAATAACTGCAAACCCTCTGATTATGGTAAAAACGTATTTTTTTATTTTTTCTCCACTTCATCGGATGATGGGATGATCGAATTTTTTTTAAAAAAAGTCAGCATGAGATTGTGCTATAGCAATAAAATATTAATTTATTTATAGCCATTTTACACTTCTTAAACAAGGGTGCCAATGAATGCGGGTGGCATGGACATCTCCGACTGCTGGAGGAATGAAGGAACTTCCCAGTTGCTCATTAGAGCACCGAGGCGTCACTAATTGATCCTCTAAATTTGCCAATAACACTGTGTACTGGATGGTCCTTAAAAAGCAGCAACATTGTAGTTATGATCTTTTGACAAGGGGGATATTTCAGGAGTGACCTCAGAATCAGAATCAGACATACTTTAATAATCCCAGAGGGAAATTGCTGACCTAGTGGTTAGAGCAGGGTGCTTGCATCCAGAAAAGATCTTCCCTGGTTCTAATCCAATAGACTGCCCCTGTGGGTCCCTGAGCAAGACCCAGAATGCTCCCTGGGTGCCGCACAGAGCCAGCTCCCTAAGAGATGGGTTAAATGCTCAAAACACATTTTGTTGGAATCATTGAGTGGCTCCCGGTCACTGAGATGCAAAACTCTAGTAACCCCCACATCTTGAAACCAAAAACAGGCTTGTGCCTCTTAACCACTGTGGTGTTGCTGCTTATAGTGATGACGAGAATCACGCTAAGGTTGCTTCCATTTGTTTCTCGTTATCAACAGGATTCATTAGCTCTGGGCAAATCAGAGGAGGAAGCGCTGAAGAATTTCAAAGTGAAGTTCAACGAAGCGTTGCGGGAGAGCTGGAAGACGAAAGTCAACTGGATGATGCACTCCTTGGCCAAAGATAACAGACCGTGAAGAGCGCCGCGCCGGTGAAGCCTGACAAAAATGACAACTTTTAACTTATAGACAGAAAAACAAAGAAGAAAAGATAAAGATTTATTTGACATACGGCATTCAAACACAGACATCGGCAAATGTTTACATGCCAGCGACTGAGAATCAACTAAATAATCATCCAAAGACAATGAGCCATTTCAGCACGGACATTTTCAAAGTAAAGGACATCTATTTGTGTTATGTTTCTATCTATAAATGAACTGTCTTTACCAACCCAGACCATCAAATCAACTGGGATATTGTGAAAGTTGCTACTTGAAGACCATATGCTCCTGCAAAGTGCATCGCCCGAAACAAAAAGTTCATCGCAGCAAATACATTTCTCAGCAGAGAGCGACTTCTAAGAGACTTTTTCGCCCAGTCACAGCAGCGGATGGCAATGGCTCTGTCACGTACTGTTTGAATTGCCTCTCTCCAACAGTGTTGCATATTTTTATACTGTGCTTTATTTAATTAGATTGTTGTGGAGAACTTGTAAAGTCATTATGTTTATTTTAAATTAATTTACTGTCGCTGTGTCATTTGGCCTTGAAACTTATTGAGTGCCAGTACAAATGAAGCATTGTGCACATTTAATGTAAGGCAAGACGTTTCTGATTTTATTTTTTTTATTTTAATTTTTTGATGAACACACCAGAAGACCATGCTTTGTCGCTCAGCAGAATCTTGCTAGAGTCATTTTGCATTAAAGCCTTTAATGTAATTAATGCTATTTTTTTTTCTCTCAAAAGAAAAGATCAGTTTATGTTCAATGAGTTTAAAATAGGAGGCGGCAACATGTTGCTTTGCACAAATGCTGGGATCAGGCCAGAAGGCTCACCTTGCATCTGGCTATGTACAACTCTAAATAACACGATCTGTTTTGTGCTGAGCATAAGAGTTGTTTATGGAAAGAAACACAGTCAGACTCATTGTTTACCTCACATTTTTCTTCCTACAAAAGTAAGCAACTAATGTCTGTAGTGTTTATCACAATGAACTGTCCTAAAAGGGTGTTTCTTGTAAAAACCTTGATGGATTTTATTTTAAATGCCTTAAACTCAGCTTTTAAGGACAGATCCTACCAGCAGCTGGAGAAAGAAAACTCAAGATGCTGTACAGCAAAGATAGCATGTGAGGAAAGGAAATGCTGGGGGTTGGTACTTGATACAATCTGTGGACACAGAAAAGCCATTTACTCGTGGATGTACTTCTCGGTCTGTGATTTTGGTCACACTGTTAATGTCAGAGGTCAGTGTGCATAATGTGCACTCTCTAAGACTATAAACTGGTTGTGCATGTGTGTGCGTGTGTTGTGATATTTAAGGTTTGCACTTCCATTGCAGTACTTGCCAAATGTGCCAGGTAACATGAAACATATTCATGCTTTTAGGGTAATTCACTTTAATGATAATAACTGCCGCACAAAGTGCTTATTGTCAGTTTAAGTGAGACTGTGCACTGTTTGATTTCATTTCCAGGTGTTTTTCTGGATTACTTTACATGCTGTATTACCCCACTGTATGTCCTGAAAGGACTCCTTGCCTTTTTGCCTTTTTTAAATATATATTGTTAAACAGTCTCTTCTTATGTGAGTCTCTGTGCAATGATGACAAGAAGAGGAGCAAGTGTAGCTGTAGATCTTGCAGCAAGAAGGTGATGATACTTATTATTTCTGTCCCTTTACAGGGGCTTCACTAAATACTGCTTTTGATTGAAATCAATTGGTCCTTTTGCTAATCGTTAAGTATGATGTTGTTGTTTTTTAGGCTGATCATAATTTTTAAATGGTTAGAATACGGTACAGCTCCCTATAAGTTCCAGGCCAGGTTTTCAGTTGTGCAGCTAAAGCAAATAAATTATCCTCTGAATGTCAGTTTGATGTCACGTTTTTGCATCTCTCTCTTTTTTTTTTTTTTACATTGCCACACTTGGTGTTGGGAGTAAAACATAATACTGAATAAAAAGGAAACCACCAAGGCTTTCAAGAATACTTTTGTCATTTCTTAATTTTTCTGTTTCTTTTCCTTTTCTTAGAAAATATCCTAGATTTTCAGGCAGTGTCCCCCTGTTCAGGTCTGTTGATAGTGCACATTTCTGTGAGCTGCTTTGGAACTTGTAATAAAATGTAAAAGGATCTACCTTTCTTGTTTTTGGAACAGGAATTCTCTGAATAGGACATCTCTCTAGTTTGCATCACTTTGGCTGTAAAAATGAAAAGAACTGGCCAAAAAGGCAACAAAATTATATTTCATCGGAAAGTGTGCCACGTAAAAGTAGGAAAAAACCGTCAAGAAATTGTTCCAATATTTTTTTTTTCAATTAAATGCATGTAATGACTCTCAAATGTAGCCTAATGAACTTCCAGACTGGAGAAAATGATCAATAATATTTAAACTTTTTTAAAATATATTCACCATATCCTTTCTTATTCGTCTGAAAACTAAAGCTGTCATGGGGAAAGTGAATATGTTGGGAAAAAAAAGTTTAAACACCCTTCCGAGATTGCGTTTTTCTTCGGACAAGACCCTGGGATCCTCAGTAGACCTGTAGCGCCCCCAGCGCTAGGCAGGGGTACTGCAGCTCCAGCAGCGGAGGGAGCCCTGCTGGTCGACTCAGTCCCCCGTAGCTCTGCCGACTGGAGGGATGTGACCTCGGAAAGGGACGCCCTGCTCATACAACAACACCCCCATTCAAACAGCTCACACACGAAAGTAAAGCTGGACCAGGAGGGGTAAGCATGTATCTATCGTTTAATTGACGGGCAGTAGTTTTGTCAGAGGGTCTTTTTTTTTATTTTCTTCCGCTAGAACCGCAGCGCTCAGACTTGTGGCGGCGCAGCGGCACCTGGATGCTGTTTGCAGCCGCTGGAACTTCATTCAGGCTTTTGTCTGGGGCATGCTAGGCGAGCTAGCTCGGCGGGTTAGCTCCGCGGCTCGGCTGTCGTTCCTCCCGAATGAAACGCCAGCCGACACCGAAACGTATAGAGGACTCGTAGCTGGCCAGGGCTGCTGCGTGTGTATATGTGCTACCCGGGTGGATAAACGCCGTAAAGCCGCTGGGGGGAAAGCGGCGAGCGGCTGGCTGCTGGCTAGCACAGCTACGGTGAAACTGTCTGCGTCCCGCAGCATGATGACAAGAGCCGCTCAGTCGTCTCTGAGCATTACCGAGACGTTTAAACCCCATGTTTCATTTTCTGTCAACAACGAGTTTTTTTTTCTAAAAAAAAAGTAAATTTCCTCTATATTTCTTATATACGATTTCACATGATAATAGCTGCGCTTTAATCGTAGAGTGCTTCCATGTTAATACAGGCATCCACAAGACAGCCAGGATGCTGTGTGCATATAGCTCAATATTTTATGTTTTTCCTTTTTAAATTATTATTTAATCCTGAACTTAGCTCCACGCATACCCCTCTTGAGAGGGTTTTTCTATTTTTGAATCCAAGCAGGTCCATTATGCCAGCCTGCCTTTTACAGTGCCCCCCCCCCCCCCCCCCCCCCCCCCCCCCCCCCCCCCCCCCCCCCCCCCCCCCCCCCCCCCCCCCCCCCCCCCCCGCACATGCCCAGGGTCTGACAGCCCTTTTAGTGGCAAAGCTGGCTCCCTGTTGGCAGCAGGACACTGATGAGAGCTGCAGCCAGCAGGTGTCGGGGCCCTGGTCACGGGCAAACACACAGTATCCCCCCTGGCAACTGGCACACTTAGTCGTGTACCACAGCGTGTTAAGCCTCTCTTAGTTTGCACATTCTCCTAGCTGTTTGGATTTTTGGGCAAAGATTAGGACCGCTTGCCTCATTACGTTCCCTAAGGGGACGCCGTCAGCTGCCTGGAAGCAGCAGATACCGGGAGGGGTAAGGCCGCTTAATCCCGCAACGGCTCCTGACCTTGTTGCCCAGTCGGCATTAACCTGCATCGCGAAGACTGGGATGTCATCGTCTCACATTTTGACGTTTTCGGTGTCTCCAAATCACTTCCAAGCCTTTTTACTAGTTATAATGATTCATACTCGTGTTTATTGTTTTCCTTTTCTCAGTCCCAGATAACCTTGTTTTATTGTCTCTTATTCACAGCCTCCCATATTATGTTGTTCAAGGAACGTGGAGCGTATATAGCCGTTTGGTAATCTGAATTTTATGCCTCGCTTTGATGATGGTGCTTTTGAAAAATCCTGCTGCCACACCCCCAAGGGACCAGCTTAAGGCTGCAGCTTCTGTTTTTTTGGTCCTTTGAGGGACCCTGAGGAGTGAGCATAGATGCTCTGTGATCATAGACCAGATGAGATGGGTTTGTTTTCTTCACAGGGTTTCTATGGAGCCTGGAAAAGTATGACGTCGTCCGTAATTTTAATTAAGTTCTGAGTATTCCCTGGGGAATCAGGATTTTAACATGAGAAAATGTTTTTCTATTTTGCAATGGAGAAACATTTGCTTTAAAAGTAAGTAAGTTACCTTTTATCAATTGACAGCGGTATGACAAGTTCTAAAGAAAAGGTGTGCTTATCTTAAACTGACAGTAAACAAATGCGTGGTCTCTCCACATTGGGCGGGAGAGTTGGTGTAAAGCAGCTGATCTCTTTTACCTTTGCACCTCCACGTATTGGAGTTGTTTGTTAAAAAAAAAAAGAAGCAAAAAGCGTCTAAACCAACTCTTGTTTCTAACGTACCATGTCTGCTTTTACTTTGAAGTCTCGATGCAGAGGTGAAGACAGGAAACGCAGTGTGGTTGCCGGGGTAGCGTCAGCTAGAAATAAGTGATCGGCGATGTCGTGGCGGGCCATTTTTACCACTTATACACGCAGACACAAAAGCTGAGCTTTCTCAAATCTGCGCTTTGGCCGGAGTTTTCAAAAATAATAATTTTTAGTTATTTAAAACTGAGTTTTTATGTTGATGGAAGACAAAAGCGCATAGACATGTTTTCCCAGATATCTGGCTCCGTCTGGACAAGGCCTGAGTTTACGCATCACACGGTGACTACAAAACATGACCCACTTGTCAATGAGGTTTTTTACAATCTAGTTCATCACCATTGTCCCAAATACTGTCACTGTTGTTGTAGCCACCCCCCCCCCCCCCCCCCACACACACACACACACACACACAAGTGATGGCTGCAAACAGACAGCCGGCAGGTCCCTTGGTTGCCCGTGGTGCCTGCTTGGCTCGGACCAACACTGGTCTGACCTTCAGTAAGTCTGTGTGTCCAGTGTCAGGTCGGGGATTTCTTACATGAGCCTAATATGGGTTATTTTGACCTAATATGAATTGTTAAGTGAGTATTTGATCAAAGAACGAATGAAGACGTGTTTCCATTGCTTCAGCTGGGCCCGTGTAGCTGCTGTGAAATAAGGTTTATCATCCTGAAGATGTTTTTTTTTTTTTTTTAAGGTATTGTTTGGGGAAAGGATCTTTTCAGACAGTCTGCATTTTATCTTTGCAGAAGCATTGTCCAAAGTTAATGTAGATTTTAAAAATCTATTCAGACACTTATTTGTGTCTTTGTCCCCTAATTGTTTTGGGAACTTTATCGAACACCCCTGTGCTCCTTCACGAGCAGCTGGTTGCAGGAACACGACCTGTATTTAGAGAGAAGGTACTTGTCAAAGATTTGGTGGTGGTGCACGTCCCTGTCCAGGTTTCCTTAAAGCAATGAAGTCCTCTTCCATCCTCAGCAGAGAAAAGAGCTCCAAAGCATGGCGATTCAAGCTCCATCCTCTGATGTGGGGTTGGTCTTCTTTGGTCTCTTCTCACGCGGGGTCGAGTGGACACAAAAGAGCCTGAATTGGGTCTCCTCTGTGAACAGAACATTCTTCCAAGCCTTCTCTGAATCATTCAAATCTTCACTGGTAAATCAAAGATGGACCGGCACATGTCCCATCTGTAGCAGGCGGACTTTCATTGACTTCACTCAAAAATCAGTTATGGCGGTAGCCTGTTTCAGGGTTTCTATGTAGAAAAGGAAAGGTGGTAAATTTGATTTGAAAATCTTCCAGCTTTGTGTAAGTTAGGAAAAAGAAAGGCATGAAAAATAACGTATCCAGACCCTTTCCCCATCTCATTGTCTATATTTTGTATCCATCTGTTTGTTCATCGGATTCGTCCATTTTTCCTTCCTTCCATCTATCTGTAGGTCTGTCTTGCAGTCCATTTCCTCCCTGTGCAGTCCTGTCACTGGGGTCCTTTGACGGCTCTTTATGCTCATGGTGGTGGACACGTTGCTTTGTACACAGAGAGTTGAGATTAGCAGTAATAGTGATTGATTGATTAATTAGCGGCAGAATTTTGAGCAATTCAGGGGTTGAAACGATGCTTTAAGATCACAAGACAAGATGATTCATAAAATATTCTTTTAAAAAAAATGAATTCAATAAAAAAAAATTTCAATTCAATTTTATTTATATAGCGTCAATTCATGAAACATGTCATCTCAAGGCACTTTACAAAGTCAAATTCAATCATATTATACAGATTGGGTCAGATTATACAGACTAAGACTTTTTTTCCCAAATAAAGAAATTGTTTTGCGCTCCTGTTGTTTGTCTCTAAAGAACAGGAGCGACGTTCCTGGGTCAGATAGACCCAGGGAATATTTGATTACGCAACAGTGTCAGAAGGAAGCAAAATATCCACCAAAACATTTTTTTATGTCTTGATTATTAAGACATTTCAGTCAATATTTAGGATAAAAATGCTCTTTCTGTCTCAGATCAATGATCAAGGACGATAATTAGTGCTGTGCGATAAATTTGCAACTCCTGAAGATTTAATTTTGGAAAATCAAGATTTTATTTTTTGCCAATGCCTTGGGCTTCTGTGAAACTTTGCACTATATCGGTTCTGAAAGTGGAAATGGTTTTGGTAATGGCATGCAATATTAAATATATCTTTAGGAAAATATATTGTCAAAATACTCCAAAGAGGAAACCTTCTTACCTTAAGACGAGGCACTTTAAGTTAATCTTTTATTTATTTTATAAGTTGGTGTGAAGTTACACAAGTGAAGTGTTCTTAGATTTGTAATACAGCTAGCAGCAAAAATGTTGTTATATTTTCATTATTTATTACAGCGGAGCTGAGTTGTTTTATAAGTATGTTTTAAAGCTCATAAATTGCACTTTTACTCCAATAATCTCATGTCGGAGTTGACCTGAAATTAAAGTAATTTTTTACAAATAATTTCAGCAATGTGTGTTTATGAAACAAAGGGGAAGAAAATCAATGAATCGGATTTCGTTAAAAAAAATGGGAGATTTTATTTTTAAGCCATATCGCCAATCCCTAAAGACAATTCACTTGTTTTTCATTAAAATGCATGTTACATTTTCTTGTCCACTGGGAAAACTTGCACAAAAACTAAAACAATGGTTACTCATGACATAGATTTTTTTTTTTTTACATTTTTAAATGTTGGCTTTTCAAAGAGTGACGTTTATAAATTAGCTTCAGACGCCTATTCTGGTCGGGCTCAAATTGAGCCACTGCTTTAAAACCAAGACCACCGAGTCATGAGGATTCGTGTTGATAACAAACTTTATTCAACCGCTGTTTCTGAACCAGGAACGAACAAAACGAGATCAGCAACACGAACACAGCACACGCCTGTCTCTGCCTCTCCACATTCCACGAGGGATTTGTCATCATCTTGTGATCGTAAAAACTACGAGGTGTAGTTTTTACGGAAAGCTTTCCGTCCAAATTACAAATGCGTTGCAGATGGATACACCAATCATGTTGTGAAAGATGACCGCGGGCATCATTGGCCTGCTGCTGTAAGACCCTAGTCCAAGTTGGAAGACCCTGACCCAGGTTCAGGCTTGCAAAGAAATTGTCAAGTTTCATTCACAAACGAAGCTTTCAACTATTTTTGTTGGATTTTAAAAAAAAATTTTTTAAAAATGGGTCAGTTTGACCCAGAACAAAGCAGGAGGTTAAACTAGATGTAATGGCGTAACACAAGTCAGACCAGGCTTTGGGTAATAAATCTCATTAAACCTGTACGTGGAGGATGATTGCTTGTTTCACTCAATGACGTGTAAAACGTGTTTTAACTTTAGGTGCCGTGCGTTTTCTGGCTTGAAAACGAAACTATTCAAATTATTCGAGACAGTTATTATTATCCCAAGATATCAAACTTACAAAACCAGCTTGGAGTCAAGTAATATTTAACCAATATTTACCCATTGTTCACGTGGAAGCAGTGAGAGTGACACGAATCAGTATCAGAAGCAATCAGTTTTTGTTGTTTAGCGTTTGTTGGTGTTGATGGAGTAGTGACAGACCTTCCTTTTTCAACAAAACTTTTATTGTTAAAATCGTTGACTTAAAATGGGGCAAATATCAGAAAAATGTCTTTAGAAATGTGTGTGTGAGAAAATTTTTTTGCTGATTTTACTAGTAAAGTGAAGACTTTGATGTGGTTTAGGGGTTAGGTTTAGGTCTGAGGTGTCAATTAGGTTTAGGTTGGGGTTAGGTATAAACCCGTGGAGGTCAGCGTTGGGCCATAAAGGCTTGAAGATGAATGGAAGTCTATGGAAGACGAGGCACGGTCCTCACTATGTGCATTAAACGTGTGTGTGTGTGTACCTGCAGTGGCCCAGCTGCTCGGCAGAACCAGGCTGGGCCGATCCGCTGGCAGCCTCACCAGCCTTCTGGCCTACTAATGTTTCTCGCACATTTGCTCAGGACGTTGGAGCAGCTCGTGATCGAATTCAAGTCATTTTTTCGCTCTCGGGTTTTCCTATCTGCTGAAGCCATCAAACCGTTCGAGTCACATTGCAGGACCGCGGTGCTCGCTGCAGGAATGTGATTTGAAAACCGGATGTTATGCGTCGTACGAGCGTCTCGCAACCAGTCGCTGCGGAGCGGCGTGCGTGCGCAACGGTCTCCGTGCTCTCCAGCGGCCTCTGGCCTTCTTGACCTTCTGTAAATGTGCGTATCACGTTGCATAATGTCTGCCCTGAAAGGAAACCCTTGTTGCACTTGGTGGCCTGTCTGGAATCTGAAATGTTTTTGAGAAGTGGTCCTCGGTTTTCATGGTCGGGGATAAGCCCATTAATTGGCCGGTGAGCGGAGAATCAAAAACCACGTTTCTTTATTTTCTGCTCAGTGAACAGTTGGTGTTAGGAACGGCTCATCTTTACTGTGAAACCCAACATGCCTGTGAAATTCCGATTTAAGCCTGTATGCTGCTTACTGTAAAAAGGTTTTTAAGTCAGGATTAGGGATGGCCCACTTACAGTTCTATCACAATTCTTATATTTATTGCTACAACAGTAAATGTGGTGATGAAAAGTATTTTTAAAAACGTGTCTTTATTATTTTAAACAAATCATAGGTCTTATCAAGTTTTTCCCCCATTAATGAGAAATGTAATTTAGTTTTCTCTCTGGCTACTTTTCAGTAAGATGTTTGGGAGAACCTCAGAGGAGGCAAAAACTACCAGGAATGCTGTTTTCTCCAGTCTCCTATTCATACAGGAAGCCACCAAACCCTCTGAAGCCGCGTTCAGACCAAACGCCTTTTGAGCAAGGGCATCGAATTTACGTGCAAAGTCTATGGCGGTCGCGCCTCAGGGGGCTCCGAGAGGTCCTGCGACTCGTCACACAAATCTTGCGCTGCGCGTTTTGAAGCTTTCTGTCTTTCGTGCTGCAGATTTGGTTTGACGTGCGTTAAGCGCCTCTAGAGCGGTCGACGCTAGAGTTGGAAAATCTGAACTTTTGTATCTGGACGCGGGACGTCGACCAATCAGAGAGACTCCACTATGTGACGTAGTGGGGGATTTTCGGACAGGAAAAATATTTTTCCTTGAGATCACTGATAAATGTTAATATCGAGATGCCCACCAACCTGAGACAGGTGGACAGATACTCTTCAGCTGAAACGGGGCGCCTGTAGTTGGTGTCCTGGCGGGAGATGTGGACACCGATGCCGGTCAGCAGGATGTCAAACTGGCTGGGTGGTGAAACTCGGCAAACTCAAAACGCCTCTGAATTATCTGGTGAATTCAGACACGGCGCAGATTATATTAGATTATTCCGTAAATAAAGCCACGCCACTCTCAATTTCATCCGCAATTATCCAAAGAGTCCAGCAGAGGAAAAGAAGAGGGTAGCTCCTATCAACGGGCGGCACTTTGCCTGACGCGCCGTCAGAGCGTTGAAGCTCTGGACAGCGTGTCGGACATTTATGTGCACAAGTTGAGTCGGTGGACGTCTTTTTAACGCTGAAAAGACGTTTGGTCTGAAAGCAGCATAAAGAACCGCTGGGATTGGGCTTCGGCTTTCAGCGGGGCATAGGCCGGGTACCTGTACCACGATATAGTTAGGTTTGAAAAGAACCGCTGTCATTTTCTTTCATGGTGTTCTTTTGATTTAAAGTTGTTGTTTTTTTAATCTATGCCAGAGAAACTGCTGGAGTGACTAGGAATTGTTTCTTAGCTGCATGGAGCAGCATTGTGTTGCCCCTCCCCCGCCTGTTGTTGCATAGTACACGTCGGTTGGCTGAAAGAACGGTAACATTGTTTGCCTTCGCTTAAAGGAAAGTAGGTCTGTGCAATTAATCAGATTTATTATTTAATTACAACCATCGGCTCCAAACGATCAGAAAACAACGTATTTTCCAAAGCCCGGTTATTTGTATTTATATCATTTCGACCTCTTCGGTTTTGTCATCTATGCTCTTGTTGACTTGTTTAGCGATGTCTGCCATCATACGTACGCTTCCACCACTTTCAGCAGCTGGACCCTTGTGCTTATGGCGGTTGTGTTTTTGGATAGTCGGTGTGAGTAAATGCTGCTGTGAAGATGGCAGAGAGACAAAAGGAGCAGCTGCGGTGTCACCGTGTCGGGTCAGTACGAAACATACCCTGGGTAGGTATAAAGTCGGCAGCACAACGACCAAAACGCCAGAGCTACTGATTCTTATACGGCCACAGATCAATAACACGTGATGTGCCAGATTTGGTTCTCCGCCGTGTCGCCAGCGCCCTGCAACAAAAACAGTCTGTTCAATCTGGCCTAATCTGGAGTGAAACTCTGGATGATCTGCGCCCCGCTAATCTACAAATGGCTGGATTTGATGGAATGGAATAAGATCAATTTAGATAACACGATTAGGTTCTTTCAGTCAATTTGGTCATTTGCAAATATTGTCTGCCCCAAAAACCACGGCAACTCATAATGTGGTGTGTTGAACTCAAAATAGCTGTTAACCAACGTTCAGGTGACTGCCATCAGGGTTTATTATCTTAGCAGCTGTAGGAACGTGGATGTAGTCGTATATGCAAAATTTGAAAAACAAGCTATTTAACTATCTGTTCTATTTTAATTTTTGTCAAAATAAAAAAAATCCGCATTTAGCATTGTTTCTCTGGCTTAACATACTGGAAGGATCTAATACAGGCTGAGGCCTCCGTCTGTCACAGAGCATGATAGATTTGGAAACGTTTGCAGCCCGTTGGAAAACTTTGAGCCAAGGTAGGCTATATTTAGCATCTGAGAGAAGAGTCTTTAATTAAAAGTCAGTGAGGTCCTCTCTCACTTTTACATGTATGAATAGTTAAATTAAACTGTATAGTTGGGTCAAAACAAATGATTAGACGACTGGAATCAGCAGACTTTCCTTTTACTGGACTTACCAGCAGGCAACGCACAAATTTATTTAGAAGACCATTATAGTGAGGGGAAAAAAGATGTTTATCATTTGTATTATCAAGTAATATCCTAAAAATAGAGAGAAACTAAAACTGGCCAAAACATTGTTGGCTCAAACAAAGAAAAAATAAATGTATTCAGCCACAAAACTGCAATTTTTCCATCCATAAAGACTAAAATGTAATTCAAAAATCTGCGCTCTATCATTACATAATATATATATTAAAAAAAAAAGGACCTAATGTCGGTGCTGATCAGAAGTATCGCTGTTTCAGTTCTTAGCTTGGTTTATCAGCCCCTGATTCCTGAACTGATCCATATGAGGGCTCCTGTCCGACATGACAACGCTGACAGGAGCCCCGCGTCGCTGAACAGGAAGCAGGGGGCGACGTGTCTCACAGGGATTGGACCTGGATCAGCGTTAAAGAAAGCCTTTGATTATGTCTGGAATATTACCCCGCTTGAGTCGAGGCTGGCTGAGTGTCCCTCGGGGGAATAATGCCGAGCCCAGCCCACTTCTAGACGCTAACCCGGGGAACACACAAAGGAGTGCGACAGGATCCTGATTGGGGTCCTTGAAGGGTCGTAAGACATGAAATATAGTAACAAGCTCCTGGTAGGCTACATGTAGCTTGTTTTCAAACGCTCGTCTTGGCTTTTTTTTAAAGAGGCATAAACTGTCGATACCCGACTGAAATGTTTAAATCTGCATTTAATTTTATTTTGCATACGTCTCAGTTTGGATCTTCTGCATTTAGTGCGTACTTTTTTTTTTTATTAATTAATCTTTCCTTGGTTTACCGTCATCAAACCAACATCTCTCATCAATTAGGGGCAGTCAGACCCGAGATTTAAAGTAGCTGCTGTGAAAAAGCAGGCTTTGATGCTTATTTGGAGGGATTCTGTCCCAAGGTTATCTATAGGGGAGCGCTTCTTTCAAGGGATTAGCAAATGCTGCCAATCCACAGCTCATTAGCATCTTTGCACCAGAGTGTTGTCGGTAGCTCAGACAAGGATGTCATGTATAAAACAAACCTCAGGAGTGGAGCTTATTTTTCATCACATCAGGGGAGGAGACGGGTTTTTTTTTTTGTCTTTGCTCTCTGCAACGTGTCCAACAATAGACACGTTTGTGATGATACCTCGCCACAATCATGCAGCATTTCTATTTTGAGTAAACATTCTCACTCTTGGTTCTTGACACCCATTATTTATATATTTTTATTTACAGAAGATATTGCCGCGAAAGGATGCCACTTTTTAGGGTTGGTTAAAAATAAAACCCGCAGCACTCAAAGCAGAGGCTGGGGTGGTCATGATGCTAAATATGGATTTTCAAGCTTCAAAGGTAAACTTCTGTAGATTCGTCTTTATTCTTTATCGTAAAAGCAGTATGTTTATTTACTCGCTCAAAGTAACATGGGAAATTTTTTTATTAAATGTGGATTTCACTGTTATTGGCACTCTTAAATAATAATCCTTAAATGTATTTGTGTTGTTATTGCTGCAGCAGAATATAGTACAGAAACATTTGGAAATATTAAGAGTTAGTATGAGCCCATTCATTCAATCTCAATGTTAAATAATATTTAGCCCCCGGGAGCTTCTACCCTGCAACTTTTGATGCATTCCTTCTCCAACACGCAACATCCGCCATTTGATCCAGAGGTGATGGAGAAGGGATGCAGCTAAAGTCGAAGCAACGTCGCTCAGCTCACCAGGACAGGAGTTGGGAACCAATGATGGAGATCATCCAAAGTCCCTGGTCCTAACCTCTTCGGCTCATCCTACTGATTTTCTCTGGGATCTGGATCTGGAGAGTAACGTGGCTTGAAACGAACGTTGAGTTTTATGTCTGCAGGTCTTGGATCATCACCCTGCCTGAAGGACTCAGTGGCAAGCGTTTATTTATTTATTTATTTTTTTAGAACAGGCCACCGTTCAGTATGTATTTAACATGTGCTGGCTTTCAGGAGGAGAGACAGACCCACAGCATCACAGATCCTTCACCATACATATAATTAAGTTGTGATTCCAGATGATCAGCAAACCCAACGTGTTTATCGTTGTGGCGGTAGAACAGAGACGGATTTTCCTGGCAGGCCTCCAAAAAACAACAACCGGCTGGCCTGTAGATGTTCGATGAATGATGCGCAGGGTTTGTGACTCTTTGCTGCATCTCTCTAAGCTTTTAGCTTTGGAGATGCCGTTTGGCTTGTGGCTAAAACAAGTGGATCTCTGTCATGTCCTAATACTACAGGGAACAGCTGTAAAAATCACCTTTCTAAAGACCTGAACACAAGGCTGATCCTTTAGCTGAGTAATTACACTCTTCACTCATCCTCCTCATCCTCGGCCTCCTGTAATCTAGGGTGGCCATCTGACACTGTGCTCCTGAGCAAGGCCTGTTGATGCCCCTGAGTTTCTCTCAGCCTCCGTTCTGCACAAGCCTTTGCGTGGAAGGCGAGCTCTCCAATTTGTCTGAAGCTCGGAGAGGTGATCAAAGTGTCACCGGGGCTGATCTAAAGACACCAACCCCCTTCCCCACAGCATCCAGCAGCACCCTCCCTTCATCTTCGCCCGCCCCCCACCCAAACTCACCCGCCGCCGCCGCCACCAATCCCCTGAAGCTTTACTGAGCAGCTGAACCGACGCCAGAGAGCTCTCAGTCTTTTCATGTCTTTCCTCCTGTTGCGTTTTCAGCGGCTCTCCGGGTTGAGGCGAAGAACGGACCCGTTCTCGCTCCGGTCGTACGGTCGAGTCCGGCGCGCCCAACGTCTACTGAGGGTTGCTGCGGTTATGGACGCCGTAACTGGAGGCGTGATCTCCAGCCGCTCTGATCGCCGCCTCGCTTTGACAACAAAACAGCAGCCGGCGGCCGGCAGGAACCCCCGTTCTTCCCTCTCTTGTGGGTTCTGCGAAAGAGGGATGATGAGCCAGCTCCTCAATTAAATATAACCCTACATCAAACAGCCTGTCAGCATGCGTTAGTGGCCCTTTGTACAGATAAGAGGCCGAAATAAATTGCCAGAATTATCATCATTCTCTGAGTTTCTCAGGCTTTTTTTTTTTTTGTGTGTGTGTGAAATATTCTTAGAGGAGAAAAGTATCCTGACATGCATACTGATATTCTGTCTTTCTACATTGTGTTTCTGATTTAATGGGTGTGTTTGGGTGTTTTTCTATTAGCAGATTTAAGCCGGATACCCAGCAGCCCTCAGTGCTTTCTCACATTCGCGTGTTGTGGGATTTAATGCGACAGCAGCCGGCCTTGAAGCGTACACGCGTGATCACAGCGTAACCATACCCTTTTCTATCAGACGCATTAGCATTGGCAGCTCCTTTTATCGCCTGCTTCAGCCTCCTCCCTATGTGTTTTTTTTTTTTCTTCCTCCCGTTTCGCCTGTGTTCTGCTTAAACTGCAGACCGGCAGTGAAAATAGGTCAGAGGCAGCAGTGAGACCTGTGTGAAAACTACCGCGCAATATTAATGAAGTGGTGAGGCGCCAAGCCGGCACTGCACTGAAACAGGACCACCGATAAGAGCATGCATCCGTGTGCAAAAGTTTTAAACCACACTTTCTTGTGACTATTTTAAAAGGGTCTTGATCGAAGTTTTTTTTTTTTTTTTTTTGCCGTTTGGCTGCTATTTAAATCTTTTTTTGCATCCTGCCTTTTTAAATCAGCTCGGCATGTTTAGAACATAATGTCAGCTAAAGTACCAGACCTGAAATGTTATCTACAGCATATGAGCAGTAGCTGAAAGTTGTGACCTGATCTAATCTAGCCCGACCGTGTGGCTACAGCGACCCGGCGTTTCACAATTTTTAGCTCCTAGTTTGCGCCGTTGATGTTGACCAGATCTGCAGCAGGGTTTGTGTGACGCTGATGGCTTTTGTGCGTCTCTCCCCCCTCCCTCCAGAGCCACAGGAGCAGAGGGGATGAACCGCGAAGAGGCGCCGGGGAAGTCTCCTGACGACATCTACATCCAACAGAAAGTGCGGGTCCTGCTCATGCTTAAAAAGATGGGTTCGAATGTGAGTACGCCGACCGCACCGACTAGCTGGTTTTCACCTTTTAGACTTGCAGTAAGATCAAATAAGCCGCCTATTCCACTGCCACATTCTTGCATACAGGATCCTAAAAAGTATTTACACCCTTTTTGACTTGTCACATCCCATTGACAAACTTTGATGCATATTATTGGGTTTTTATGTGTTTGACCAACACAAAATGGTGTATTATTGAGAAATGTAAGAGAAAATTATGGATGGTTTTCAAAATTATTTACAAATAAAAAAAGGGAAGGATTCAGCCCCTTTTATTCTGATGCTCTTAAAGGGGAAGTCCGGTCAACAAGGAAAAATCAGGGTATCATTAGCTATAACTAAAACTAATACATTTGTGGTTATTTAATGAACTTATCTTTAATCAATAAGAAAATAAAAACATAAATTGTCGTCTGAATCACTGTGTATGGGGGCTGACATGACTGCCCAAATATGGGCAGTAAGGGGCGTTTGACATCACATCCTGCGACGTGGAAGAGCGGAAGCGGCGACAGCATTTCTCTCCGCTTTCCATGCAAAGTCAATAGGAGCCGTTCTACACAGCTGCGATCATCAATAATTATTTCGGATTTCCAGAGGACTTCACTGCTGACATTCCCAAGAGCTATTGCTGAAGCAACAATGCCCACGTGCATGGCCATCGGATGTTCCAACACAACTGGTAAAAGAGGAAAAAACATTGCTTATTTCAACACAGTCACTTCAGCGATCTCTCCTCCGCTGTGTGTGTGTGTGTGTGTGTGTGTGTGTGTGCGCGCTCACCTGCAGCGCCGGTGCAAAGCCGTGCTCAGCCCAGCATGTGCTGGAATGCTCTTATATTTTAATACTTATACTATAATAATCAGCTAACTTAAGTCACTTCAGCGATCTCTCCTCCGCTGTGTGTGTGTGTGCGCGCGCTCTGCTGCAAACTGAAACTGAAACCCCGTCTGTTAGATGCAAAGCCGTGCTGCGCGGAGCGCGCACACACACACACGCGTGTATAGATATATACTGTAGGACCCGACTGAGTTTGATCTTGGAAAATAGTGCGCCGTGACAAACAGAGCGTTGAAACTTGCTCAACAGCGGGTCCGCCGAGTGACGTAAAAAAATGGGAGGTGACAGTACTATTCTTGACCAAGATGGATTCCTCCACATAAACATGATTAAATGAGAATTATTATTAATTAAAAAAACTTATAATTTTTTGCACAGTATGTAGTAGTTTTATATTTAAAGTACTTTCAGCAGTTTGAATTCTGATTTTGACCGGACTTCTCCTTTAAAGAGACAATTAGTAATAATGACATCTAGTGGTTAAAATTGGAACAACACATACACAATGCTTTTCACTGAGACCTTCTATTTATTAAACGGTCCATTGATGCTGCGAAACTCCACTGTATTTGTACTTCCACAGGACAGGTCTATGATGATGTATTTCGTTCTATTTCTGGTCCGCTTCTCTCAGTGGCTTCCATGTTTGCAGGCTGATGCTCTTTGCCAAAATAAAATACCAAATGCTGCGCTCTGTTTTGGGAACCCTAGGAACTCTCATATGATTGGCTCAGGAACCAGGAAGTAAACACGGGCTACACTCTGAACCCAAGTAGTTCCAGACCGTACCTCTAGGTTTGAAAGGAGAAAAACTTGACCAAGACATTTTAGATGGAGAGGAACGATTGTTTATAGGCAATGTTACTTCCATCCCAGGGGCAAATGAGAATGATTTTACAGTAAATAAGTTACTTATTGCTCCTTTTAAATAAAGGCCAGCTGAGTGCAGAAATCACCTGAACATCAGTGAACAAAGTGTCATGAAGACCCAGGATCACAGCAGATCTCTCTCAAAGCACCATTCAATCCATGAAAGGGAAAGAACAGAGTATGCTGTACAATGCAAACCTACCAAGACATGGCTGTCTACCTAAAATTACAGGCCGGGCAAGGAAAGCGTCAGTCTGAAAAGCAGCCAAAGACAAGTCTGCAGGAGCTTCAGAGACCTAACCTGGCCAGCCAGACGCCATGTGTGTTCAATACACAGCTCGTCGGTCTGGGCAGGCTCAGACTCTCCGGTCTAAAACTTACCGGACCAATCACAGAGGCGGGAGTTTACGATGCGTCAATCTGTACCCACAATGCAACAGCCCTTTTCTGTAACCATAACTGTCAAGAACTGTTTTAATGATGCCTTTTCTTATGTCCTGAATGAGCTGGATATGTCTTTAAAAGCTCAACCACTGGCTGCTGTAACGGCTAAAACAGAGCGTGCTGCTTGCAGTTTACTTCACATCCGTGGTTCTCTGATTGGTTCTAACCCGTTTCCGCTGAACCTTTTAGTCCCGCCTTCGAAATCCAGCTCTACCGGCGGCTTTCCAGACTTATATGTCGTGTTTACGGCGTAGGTCAGTCTGGCTGGCCAGGCTAGCAGAGACCCGCAGTTCAGGTGGGGAAATGATCAATTATCAATCATGCACTCCACAAATCTGGTCGTTATGGGTTATAGCAGCAGCAATGAAGGCATTGATGGGACAAAAAAACACGAGAAAACCCTTTCACATCACAACTAACACACAATCGCACCATAAAGCACGTTGGTGGCAGCATGATTTGGGATTTGCTTTTCTTCAAGGAAAGGGAAGCTGGTTAGGATACATGGAAAGATGTCTGGGACTAAAAACTGGACACCCTTGGGAAATATTTTGCTGGAGGCTGCAAAAGACTCAGGACTGGTTGCGATGGCAATTATGCAGTATTTTGAGTTGGACTATCAGATATGATCTCATCATAATACAGTAAATTGTGTGATTGTAAGGTGACACAGTGTGAAAAGGTTCCAAAGGTCTGAATCCTTTTGCAAGTCACTGAAGCAGTTAACGGAAATCTTTCCTACTCAGTAACTACAAAACATGACTGCAGAGTCAAAACGCATACAGATTTTTCTGTGACCATAAAATATGCAAAGAAAAGAAGTGGACCAGAAGGTAGCAAAGAGGCTGAGCAAAGTACTCCACTTGAGAAAACGAATGTGCAGACTTACTCCAGATTTATTATCGAACACGGTAAGGCGGTAGCTGTCATTGGACCAGAGTTTCTGCATTCTTGTTCTTGTTTTAGGCTCCATCAAACAGCTCTGTTTATTCTCTCTCAGGTTACGCCGACCGAGGAAGCTTTTCTCCGGAATTACGCAGGTGTGGTCCACAGTCAGATGAGCCAGCTACCACAGCACAGTATTGACCAGGGTAAGGCTGGAGCCCACACACCTCGGAAAGTCGGTGATAAATCCATTAGGAAGTAACCGTTTCATTGCATTATTGCTTTTTAAAAAATAAATAAATGTGTAAATATATGCAGTTTTTCATCCCTATGCATAACGAAAACTTACGGCAGCATTACCACGCCCATGTGCTGCTGAGCTGCTGATCTGGCTGATCTGGAAACGAGGGACATTTCCTCACTGTTAATTCTCATATAGTGCTTCAAGTGACTCAGCCTGAGGAGGAGAAAACCGCCCGTCACGTCATTCCTCTCTTTCTCTGTCAGCGCATACCGTCATGCTTGACACTGTAAACCAAGTCACCATCCAGCTCTTGTTGCTGGCGTCATGAACGCTC
The DNA here is from genome assembly GCA_037039145.1 of Fundulus diaphanus. Lineage (NCBI taxonomy): Eukaryota > Metazoa > Chordata > Actinopteri > Cyprinodontiformes > Fundulidae > Fundulus > Fundulus diaphanus. The sequence continues at coordinate 26,400,189 of CM073129.1, read as the reverse complement.
ATTCTCTTTTCAGAGGAGTCCCCCAGAGGGCGCTGTTGAGCTTTTCCCTTTCGTCTCCTGCCTCGTCAATGTGAAACCACTAGATGGCGCTGCATTAAAGCGCTACTAGAAGTGCAGAGGCACTGCAGTCGTCTGAGAAGCCAGCGGATGATTGTAGATATTTTTGTTCAGCTAGACCTCCAGTCCAGTAAACGTGTGTTAGAGAGAGTCCTGCTGCGGTAAACCCGCCGTGGCTCTGGTCCTGCTTTCCTCTGTATGATGCTCACCCTTCAGGGGGCATTAGAAACAGAAAATTGCCTATAATGTCCTGAAGTGTTTGGTCGGTGTCCTTGTCTGTGCCCTTTCTCTGTGCGGAGACAATCGGCGGCAGTGAAATGTAGAGATCATCTCTCTTTGTCGTGCTCTTATAGGAGACACAGTTAAGGCTGCAAAGGTTGCCTTATGGCATAAACTAACAGAACATGACGCATGGCATCGTTTAAGGTGGTTTACGGCGTCTGTAAAACCCTCTTCGGTGATGAGTTGGCAGATGTTCTGGTGCAGAACTGTGTGTCAATACACCCACAGCAGTTCTTACAAGTAATGAAGAGACACAAGCGGCGAAAGGTGCTCTGTTCCTCACACATTAGAGAGCAGACACGCTGAGCGTCCTCTGTGTGCCCATGAATTATTCGTCATCTAGAGCTTGTCCGAGGCATTGTGATTAGGTATTACGAACACGCCGGAGAGCTAATCTGCTGTTAAATATTCAAGGTGGCACAAAGGACAAGGTTTGGTAGGCGTTGGCAAACCTGAGAGTCCAGGACATGATTTGATGACATTTAGTGTAAGGAAGCTTTCATTTAGAACTGATAATAATGGGACATTAAAATGCAACGAGCATAATAGACTTTAAACAGTAGTCTACTGATGATTTTAATAATAAAATTATGTGTTTTATAAACCGTCGTGTGCAGCAGCTGGTCCATCTGTGTCGGTCCGGCAGCAGGGTGTTTAGTTCTGACGGCGCATCGGCGGTCTGTCAGAAAATAATCAGGCTGTTAGCAGCAGAGGGAACAGATGTTTTCCAGTGTTGTACATAAAATCGTTCTAATTAGATATTCTTGTTGGGTGTTAAAATAAACTTATTAATTTTGTCCTAAACTGCTTTGTTTTTTTCCCCCTGAGAAACTCAAACCCTGCGTGGCTCATTCTGACGGGATTAATGGTCGTTCTTCCTGCGAGGGAACTGCATTCACAGGGCTAGATGGCTCACACTGGGGCACATCTGTGTTTATTTTTATTTATTTCACTCTTAGATGTAATCATTGTTGAACTACCAGGACAGGTATCCTATATTTCACTGAGTGGTTAGACAAAATCCATATTCTGTTTTAAAAAGCATAGAAACTTCACGGTGCTTTTAAGGTCAATGCGTTTCACAGGTTATTCTTTATGGGTTGCATTTGAGTTCAAAAACCCAAGGTGTTCCCAGAGCAGAAGGCATATACACAGTAGTTCCTCCAGCAGGTTTTGGGTCTCCACCATGTGGGGGAAACCTCCACAGGGAGGCGCCTCAAGCTTACCCTGACCAAGATGGATTCTATCAACGCAGACGAGCAGCGGCGCTACTTCCAGTCGAGCCACGCAGGACGATGCTTGTATCCAGGATGTTATTTTTTTTATTTTCGTCCTTAGCCATATCTTAATCCCAAACAACAAGAGATGAAAAATATTAATTAGAGTATCATTATTGCAGGGTTCCCACGGGTCCTTGAAATCCTTGAAAGTTTGTGAATCTGAAAAAATAAATTCAAGGCCCTTGAAAGTTCTTGAAAACAGCCAAAAAAACACCTTGTCCTTGAAAGTCCTTGAATTTGTTTGTGGGGTTGAAAGTTCACACGGATGACGACTCATGTGTCATTATTTTACTACCATACTATCTTTTAAAATTATGTTGATTCCGCAGACTTTTAATTTGCAAAAGTACGTTCGCTCTTCTTCGTTAGTTGGTAGGCTACGGTTTAGGCCTACGTGCGTCCAATAGGTTACATTCACGCAGTGTTGCCAACTCAGCGACTTTGTCGCTATATTTAGCGACTTTTCAGACCCCTCCAGCGACTCTTTTTCAAAAAAGCGACTAGCGACAAATCTAGCGACTTTTGGAGACTCTTACGTGAAATCACGTATCGTTCCTACTCTTGTCCTCCAGCGGCAGGTGCTGCCGTGGGGCGCCTCCCCCGTCCCAACCCCGTTCTCCCGCTACCGCAGGAGTCCCTCTCAGCGCTGCAGTCAGAGCCACAGCATGTTTACCCTCAGCGTCCAGACTGCAAATGAAGCGCACATGCGCCGGGATTGACGGCGCAGGTTGATCATAAATAACTGAATTTGAAATATTTTATCTTAAATAAATAACGGCATTTGATTCACACAGCTACATGTTCATGTTTTACCGTGATTTGTAGGCTCCTTTGTGGATCACAAGGGAAAAAAGAAAATGTTAAAAAAAAATTGAACAGAAAAAATTTGTAACTCCGCCATAGTGTCTCTTTATGGTTCATTTTGCCGGTCTCAAACCCGGGTAAAGGAGGAGGGTTAGTATTGTAATAAAATAAACATGAATTAAAATAAAAAAAAAAAAATAATAATAATAATAATAAATAAACATTAATGGACGAAAAAAGTAGCTCTATATATTTTGAGTGTTTTTATTCACTTTTTGTCTCTCTCTAACAACGTTATTTCTCCCACAGCGTCAATAACATGCACATCACATCATGTGGCAGATTACGCAAATTAATTATAAATGTAGGCTATGAATATGATCAATATCAATGTAGGCTATAAATTAAGTCCACTTTCTTGCATTGCTTCTGACCCAACAACTTCTATGCCGTTTAGTCTTTTATTGAATTTGCATTGTATTAAAATATGATAACCTATTCAGCGGTCACAGTAGGTAAATGCCGCTTGATTTTGAGGAAATTGGTCCTTGAAAGTCCTTGAAAGGTCCTTGAATTTGATATTCACCAAGGTGTGGGAACCCTGTTATTGGAAAGTTAAGAGAGCTAAAGAGAGGATTAAACACTTGTAAAATGGCTAGGACCAGATTACAGTATTATGTGATGGTGCTATTAATATGCTCATCAGTGAGTGAGCAACCCTTCCCAACGTTTTAAAGAAGACTATCAGTTAGAGCGGCGCAGAAGATCGAATGTCAATATTCAATTGCAATACCCCGGCGTGTAATATTGCAAAGGCAGTATTTGGTAGGATATTGGATGCGGAGTTTCATGTAGCGTCACTCTGCAAATTACTATGTTTGACCAGCTGGATGGACTCCCGACTGCCCTAATCTTCATAACGTGCATATTTTTAGTGACTCAGGCGCTAAAGCTCATGGACATTGGTGGGAACATTGTGTAATAGTAACAAAAGAATCTCATCAAGGGCAATTGTCTGTACCGGTATTGAAAAGCCCTTTTTTCCCCTGATATTATGCAGACTTAATTGCTGTGTTACGCTCAGTCGTTATATTCAACAACCTTGTTTAAAGAAACAAAACATAGATTTTTCTTTTTTGCATACATCTTACATCAATAGAGTCCGCCGTCGCTCATTGGTCGGCTCCGTCCTGTACTGTCAAAGCAATCATGGCGGATAAAGCTTCTGCTGTAGTGCTGTTTTTAAACTTTTAGACGTTCTCAAAGAACGCGTGAACGTCAGACACTGCTGATGATCACAAAGTTACCGTTCATTTATTTTAAGCCGCTGAATGCGGTTTGTAAAAATGAACACATCTGTTTGCTACATTTTTCTCTGAATAAATGTTGGAGGAAACGTTCAGACAAGAGTCTGGGCTCATGTTTAAATTGCCTCTTTGCAGATTTGTGTTAACGTGCAAGAGACTGTATCAGTTTTCCAGCTCCTTGTTTTAAGCACATTAAACTATAGATAAAGTTAATCTAACAATGAATAATACTGAACTCCGATAAGCTCATAATTAATACATTTTATAAGAGGATTATTTTTGTTTAACTCCGATTCGGCGTTATTTTCACTCATTTTTTGATGTTCACAACGTGCTGAATATTCAACTGTATTTTAATTTTCATTTTTTATTATTATTTTTTTTGTGGGATGCAGTAAAGGCCAGTGTTGGCTGTTTAAAGATTAACTAAAATAAAGTTTTTCTGTTTTTTGGAGAAAAGTAGCCAAACAATTAGCAGGTCGTTGATGTCAATTATCAGCCCTGATGTCGATAAATCAACCTAAACGAGTTCACGTCGGTTCCTTTCAGTGCTGAGGAGCCGCAGCTCCCTGTTAGTTCACGGCGGAGAGATGCAGAGTTAATTAGAGAAAAACATGTTGAGGCAGGATGCGCTCTTACCACCATAGTCTGGGGCTCTGAGGAATGAGCTGGGCTGTTGGTTGATGCCCTGTAATGTGCAGCATGGTTCTTTCTGTCGGTTCAAGGAAATTTTGATTAGAAAATTAGTTTGTACTATCTTAGTCTATGCAGAAATGTAATTTTCTCTGCCGTTCGGCGTTCAGTCCCTCAAACTGGTTAAAAGTCGGCTGTCATTCTGTCTATGGGTCACTGAATTTGCATCTCAGATTATTCTAATTGGCTCATTAGCATAGATGCAAAAACAAACAAAAAATATGTTTAGCAGTTTTAATTATGCCAAGGAGGATTTATCAGCTGAGGCACTGCCTGGGACTGAGACTTTCTTTATTCAGCTGTCTTGTTGTGAATGTTTAATGCTTCAGCCTTGCGGGACCCTCTATTCGTTTTTATGAACACTGTCATTATGTTGGGAAGGGCATGAACTCATTAAGTGAGGCTTGTTTTAGTGTAAATTAGTCCATTCTCGACTTATACGACTGTGTTGGTTTTTCTAAGTGGATTAAGACACAGAGAAACAGAAATGCTGCTGCTGCACTGTGGTGACAGTGTTTTCTTTGTAATCTGGCTGCTGGTGTTTTTAATTAACTGTTTTAATCGCCGCTCTGTGGGTTGCTTTTCATTTACACACACGTTTGTGGAATCGGTATTGTATAACAGAACGAGGCAACCAACAGCGCTCTCGAGGATGTTGGAGGGCTTCGAACCAGTGAGGGCAGAAGAGGAAACATTGCAGAAGCAACGTTTTTTTATCCCTGGAAAAGCTTAACCAGTCTCCTTAAAGGCTTTGGGATTGTTGTGCTGTATCCTCCGATCGGAGCACGATAAATAATGAGAATGCTTATTAGAAAAGCCAGAGTGTCGTCGTTCATTATAAAAATATGTTCAGAGTAATTGCAGACCACGTTCCAGTTCCAGTTGTGTTTCCTTTAGTCGTATTAAAGCTCTGTCCTTAAAGTGAAAGGCATTTCACACAGACATCTCCTCTTGTTCGACTACCCTGCTAAATCACAAGAGATGATTTCACTTCCTTTAATCAAACATTTCAATTGCAGATTAAAAATATCAATAATACAAACATGAATGCATGCATACATTTGCACGTTTATGATAAACTTGCGTATGATTAATTATATAACACGGGTCAAGTAAAGATCTCAGAGAAGGTTCAGTTTAACGGTTTAATTTAAATGGGGCCAAATTTACAACAAATACTGTTTCATGGTCTTTTTTCAAAACAAATGAAATGAAATGCCTTAATGGGAAAACATGGCGTAATAAATCAGTTTGAGTCAATATAACAAATATTCAAGAAGCTCAAAGACCTAAACTAAAGTGCATGTGTAGTTTCTAAAATGGAAATACATTTTTTTCCCATCTTTGGACAGTAGACAATAGGACAAAATAGGATGGTCATTTTGGTTTTAATTTATTTGCCCATGACTTTATATTCAAGATATGGTTCACAAGAGAACGTCCCAAATTCTCTTTTCTCTTACAGATTTTTGTCTTCGCTTTTTTTGCGAAGCTATAAGTAGCTATAGGAGCTATAAGTAAGATGTTTACTGTAAAATCAACCTAAATCATTCTGATTTCTCACCTGGGACAGAAGTAACATTCCCTATAAACAATCGTTCCTCTCCATCAACAATGTCTTAGTCGTGTTTTTCTCCTTTCAAACCTAGTGGTACGGTCTGGAACTACTTCAATTCAGAGTGTAGCCTGTGTTTACTTCCTGGTTCCTGAGCCAATCATATGACAGTTCCCAGGGTTCCCAAAACAGAGCGCAGCAGGGGGGTTCACACCATTTAAAAACGGCTTATTAGCTTGTTGTGATTGTCAAGCTGTTGTACCGATTTGAGCCACAAGGTGTCAGTAGTATTACTTATAGCTCCTTTAAATGTTTAAGATCATCAAAGAAATGTTGATGTCAGAGATGAAGTGCATAAAAAACAGATGATTCATCTGTTTCAGGGATCAAATAATGACTTCAAGTTTTGATGTGAACCAACCAGTCTTACCAAAATTACTCCAAGAGTGCATCATCGGGTCACATAGCAACCCAGAACGACATCTAAAGCGCTGTAGGCCTGCCTTGCCTCAGTTAAGGTCAGAGGTCAGTTAAGGTTTGTGGTTCGACAATAATGAACAGACTGGTCTAAATTGCCTCTGTGGGAGTTCGTAGTACCAAACTACTGCTGATGAGGCCTGTCTCACGTGTACCAAAAATATCTTGCCGTCTGGGTTAATATTCTGTGGATGGACGAGACAAACGTGGAACTGTTTGGTAGGTGGGGATCTCAGCACATCTGGTGAAAACTAACTCTGCATTTGAGAAAGTTTTGATGATCATTGAAAGGACAACAGGAGGTCAAACTGTGAATGGCTGGGAAAAAATAAGCTTTTAAATTGGCCCAGTCAGTTCTAAATGAAAATCTGATTGAGATGACATGACCTTAAAAAGGCCTTTCATGCTTAAATGCCCTTTAATGCAGCTGAATTAGAAATGTTTTGCAACTGATAGTGGGGCCTAAACTCCTCCACGGGGCTTTAAAAGCCTCATCGGCGGTCATCACTGACACTCAATAGTTGTGGTCACCAAGCCTGGCACAACCGGATATTTGGCTTTTTTTTTTATTTTTACACTCAGATTATTATTTGTTTAATGATCTGAAACATGGAAAAAAAACACAGACTCTGTAAAGAGGCGAGAGCTTTCTGGCTGTTTGGACTTTCCTCTCCACTGTTTCCTTATATTCCACTGGTAACATGGAGTCAGTCCGTGCCTCGGTGGTAGAAAGCATGGCAGCGTGGTCTCCTGTCTCCTGCGTGTCGCTGTTACCAGCCCTCCTTGCATTAGTTTGGTGTGGAGCGCTGGTGTGTGGTCATCTGAATACATAGACCAGTTTGGCCCTGTGAGATATCATATCTCTCCAGGTAAGCTGTGTGAGGTGTGGTTCAGGCTTCCTGGCCCTGTTTAGCAGACCCGCTGCGAGGGTGGAACCTCCCAACCTGCTGTGCTCAGCATCTTGACCCCTCAGCTGACCCTGCACAGATTGTGACCTTAAAGGCTGTTGGTGCAACACCGGAGTCATCGTCCAGATGCTTCTCCGCCCCCCCCCCCCCCCCCCCCCCCCCCCGCCCAAGTCTAGAAAGACAGGCAGGATGCGCTTGGTTCCTCTCACTTCAAACAGGCTCGCTTTGAGCTTATTAAAAGATTTCGTCTCCTCCGAGGTTTCGCTGAAGCCTTATGTTGCTTTGTTCATTTCAAGCAAACCACATATTGATTTATGCTGCCTCAGAAGTGTAAAGAAGGACTGCATGTTGGCGTTGTTACTGGAGTCGACACCCTGAAGCCAGGATAGCAGCGAGAATCACAAGCTCTTTGATCTTTCATACATTCTGCAATATTTAAAAAAATTAATGTTTTACTATATTTGTTTTTTAAATAATTTAGCTGAATGTTTAGCTGTAGATCCTGTAAGACGTTTGCCTCATTATTGCTGTAAATCAAATTGGTAATTTTCCACTTGATGAGCCTTGTCCATCTTCTCTAATTCTTTAAGGTAATTTTTTTAATTTCTAGAGGACATATCAGATAAAAGCCCATTGTTGCATCTCTTTTTGAGTAAGTCCACTCTCTCAGGTCTTTATGTCCAGCAGATGGGGAGGTGAGAGAAGGACCGGAAGCAGAGCTGCATCAAAGCTCGCCAAAAGCCGCCTGCTCGTACGCTGCGGCCCCGCAGCAGCCTGATTTTATCTGCTGCTAGGCAACAGCGTTGAGGGACCTGATGTCTCCATCTTGTTGGCTAGAGCTTGTTGTTATGTGTCTGTGTGTGTGTGTGTGTGTGTCTGTGTGTGTGTGTGTGTGTGTGTGTGTGTGTGTGTGTGTGTGTGTGTGTGTGTGTGTTCTCTGAGAGCGTGCGTTCATATCAGGGCGAGGTCCGAACATGACTCCCTGGCGCTGTGTTCACATTTAGCTCAGCCTCTGGAGGTATTTTGAGAGAATATCTGTTGGTTTCTGGCTCAAGTTGCTCTGTGCCCTTGGCCTGAACCGTCCTTTACCGAGAGGAGGGAAGGTTTTTACACAAGCACTGCACGATTCACACGCATGCTTTTTTTTTTTTTTTTTTATTCCGTCAAACAGCAAAGCTCCTGCGGACTCTGGAAAAGTTTGGAACGTGTTTCCAGTGTTTTCCAGGTCTGGATAAGTTTGGAAAAAGAAAACAAGGGTCTAGGGAAAAAATATGTATTTCTAGACTTTATTACCTTTTCCCATCATTAAAATGTCCTTCCTTTCATCTATCTTCTGTTTTCTTTTGCCCATCCTTGTGTCCTCCCTCATGTCCTTCTTTCTTTCTGTAACCCCTCCCTGCCTCCTTCTATTCCTTTCTTTCTTCATTATGTCTCTCTTTTCTTCCTTGCCTGTGTCCTTGCTTCCTCACTCGTTTTCTTCTTTCCTTCCATCCCTCCTTGCTTACTTGTGCCCTACTTCTTTAACTATTTGTCCTTTCTTCCTTTATTCTGTCCTTCCTTGTGTCCTGCCTCCCTAGCTGCTGTCCTAACGTGTTTAATTTTTTCTTGCCTCCCATCCTTCCTTGTGTCTTCTTCTTCCCTCCTTCCACCTTGGAAAAGTCTGTAATCTTTCCTTTGGTGAAATGCGTTGAAACTCTGGAGTAGACCCTTATATTGGCTGCTGTGCCGCAACATGACCTTAGAGGCAGCTGCTTTTAGCCGTGCAGCAGTGAAGGTGACTGATGTGTGCAGGTGCAGAATTGCCTCCTTTTTAGGTTTTTAGTTCTTGTTGTGTCTTGTAGCAGACTTTGCTCTTTGGAAAGAAAACTTGTGTAATGTGTGGCTTTTCCTCCTCTTATTTCTGTAATTTTTCAAAGCCAGCATTGTTCCCATTGAAAAGAGAGAAAGAGACGCCATCTTGCTGGATTTGAAAATGTACCAAATGTGTCCTAGAATAAACGTTCCCTGAGAGTGAAAGCGGAAAGGGTCCGTTATGTCGAGTGAAGACGGTCCACTCTTTGTGCCAAACACGTGCCGAGGCCCACCGTCTCTTGGCCTACTTTCATATCTCATATCTAATAATTAAATCCAGCCAAAAACACTTCAAAGCTGCGGTGAAAGTGTTTTTTAAGCAACCAAAAAGAGGGAGCTGTCAGAAATGCTTCTCAGATGTTCGTAGAGGTGTGGGTCTTGCTGTTGTAAGGTTGTTTTTTGTGTGTTGTTGTTTCTTTTTAAATCCGTACAGAATGGTGTTGACAGTAGAGTTTCACACTCCAGCATCATTTCCCCTTTCTGGACCAGAACCACACATTTATCTGTCTACTTTTTATTCTGATAAAAGGTCTCTGTTAGTTTTTAAGAGTATTAAAAAAATTCTCTATTATTCTCTCATTTCTTCGTACTAATGTCCAGAGAGCGCGGTGCTCCAATTGAGTGTTATTTTGTTCTGAAGTGAAAGAACAGCTGCACGTTTTCGCTGCTAATTTAATGCTGTGTGTTATATTTAATGCGACTCAAACACCGTGGAGAGGAAAGCCGTTTTGGCAGGTGTGCTTAACTCCATGTAACTTGTTTAATTCGTCGACAAACAACAAAAGAATCACTTCTTTCTTAGAAGAAGCCAGCGGACAGGTTTTCATTGTGTATCTGACGGGACTCACAAGCCGAGTAAACACCAAGGAGGCTGTAATTATACTCTGCTGTAGCACAAAAGGAACAGGAGACGAATACGTTCATGTGACACCTGAGAGCGCACTCTCTAAATGTTGCTTAGTGGCGATATTATCGGCGAGTCCTGTTCAGTATCAGACGGGCTTACACCTCCGGCGGCCACTGTTCAGGAGATTGAATGGCAGTGAAGCTTCAGCTCTTGGCGTTATCAGGACAGAGCCAGGATGCTGCTGTCAGCGGCCCCCTCAGCGTGTCGCCACATCCCCCGGTCAGAGGAGGGACCGCGTGGCTGCGGGCGGCGCTTCACGCTACAGGTGCAGCGAGAGATGGGCTGACCTGCTGCATCCCAGGGGGCGTCCCATGTCCACCTAGAGGTAGTGTTTGATGTGTGGCTGTCAGAAAGGAAGATGATATCCGCTCAAGCTTTTTCTCACGTCGTTATGAGTAAACATCGCTAACGTGCGACCACTCGGTTCAGTTTGCTGCCCTCCACTTGTTCCTTTACCAAATAAAATAAAGTTCATGTACAAGGTTATAGGGCTGGGCGACATCGCTTAAAAATAATATCTCCGATTTTACTATGTCATCTCCTATTATTTGTCTTTTTTCTCGCATTCGTTTTGTAAAAACAAATTATAGAAATTCTGAAAGAACCCGAAATGTTTGCTGCTAGTGGCGCGTCCCGTGGACAATCATTAAGTAACCAATTAGAGACCGGCGTGAAGTCCCAAGGAAGCCAAATGTTTAAGGACTTACTCATCTGTCCGGCCTCCCACGGCATTGAAACACAAAAACTACAAGGCCTAAAACTCTAAAGTCATATACGTTTCATGACAGAACATATTTGATCATTACCTTTTATTTATAACCTATTATTGCACTTTTACACTTTCATTATTTTAGATAGAAATAACTGAGAAATGGTTTTGTGAAGAACCAAAGGTACCTTTTTAGATGTGCTATGGTAAAACACCACACATCATCTCTGGGTTGTTCTCCGCTCTCTCGTTTACTAGCCGGGCCGGCGGCACGTGAACAGCTGCCACTCAGGGCTTAGCCACCCCCCCGCCCACAAAATGCCACCGCCAGGCACAAAATGGCGGAGAGCACGTCCGTCAGATCAAAACGTTCTCTTGCTAACAGCATTATAAAGTTATGAGTTACTTTCTTCTTCACTAGACATGTTCCTGTGAGAGGTGATGCTGTTCTGATGTGTTTTTATCCTCTGTAAATATGCGCATGGGAGCGGATGGGTAAGCAGGGGAAATGGGTGTTGAGTGCTGCAGCGACGTAGAGAGGCGTGGCTTCATACACATCTGGTTTTGGTCTACAGACGATGCTCAAGAACCACCTAGTGGTGAAATATCGCTTATTGGTCCTTTAAAAGAAAATCTAAGATATGCCAGTTTGGGCTAGAGCAAGATGAACATCAGTTGTCGCATTTTACAGACGCTTATTTTAATTTAGAAACTCTGTTTCAACAATCAGCTGTTTTCTCATCGTCTCTTTCCTCGCCTTCCTCCACTGACACCAGCTTTGAAGGCCAAAGAAACGGATGGACACACTGGAAAATGAGACAAGGAAAACAGTCGGAGCTGAAGCTGAACCAGTTACTGTCCTAATCATTTCTCTCTTGTAACAAAAACAAACTCTCCAGCCTATCCGTGAAGGTTTTTGTCATCAGAATCACTGGTGCATTTTGTTGCTGAAGTCTCCATTTCCTTTCTATCTTAGGTCCAGAGGACGTGGTGATGGCGTTCTCGCGGTCAGAGACAGAAGACCGACGACAGTGACCCAGGCCCCTACACCCCTCTCCACACAAACACCCGCTACCCCGCCCTGCACATGATCCATCACAACATCCAACTCCAAAAAACACAACACTGATGAGCTCAGGAGACAAAGGGCCAGAGGAGGAGGAGGAGGAGGAGGAGACGCACTACACGCCGCCGCCGCCCTCTCCACTCGGCCTCTTACATCCTGCCCCTTCCTCACGTAAAGATGGCACAACGTCACCTGAGATGTACTCGAGCGGGTCACTGTGGGCTGCAAGCCTTGGCAATAAGGCCGTCTGGGAAAACACTCACAAATTGGATCATTGTTAGTTTTGGGGTTTTTTGTGGGGGGGGGGGGCATAGAGGGTTGATTTTGTAACGTTCTGTTCGTGTCGAGGTGTTGAGCATCGTTTGGCGTCATGTCTGCTGCGGTCCGCGAGGCGGACCTGTCAACAGCCCGACTCCAGGCATTGGAAATTGTGGTTTAGGTCGAGCAGCAGGCACGACGATGAAACGCGTTAGAAGAGAGATTTTAAAAATGTTTCCGCTTTTAAACGAGCTGCAGTTAGTTTTGGGTTTAGCTGTTGTGTGTTGTTTTCTGTTAAAGAGGGGCCTCCTGCATTAAAACCTTTTTGAACAAGCGGCAGATTTCGAGACGCAGACGTTACAGCGGCGTCTCGGGATCCAGGATATTTACTACTTTATCAGCTCCTGTAGTCGCTCATAAGTTGAAGCCGGTTTGTAAACGTTAAACTTTTTGCGATGATGATCCAGGAATAATTACTTAAGAACGGCTGCGTATAACAACATCAGTGTTTGTAGACATGATGCAACTGTCTAAATTGGATTTGCTATCTCCACATATCCGATGACGGCTTCTTTACGAGGCTCACATTTTAGTTGCAGAATCCAGATAAGCTCATCCAGCGAGGCTTCGATCCCGGACCGCCATGGCTGCTTTGTCCGGCTCCATCCATGCCCCGGTCTGCAGTGTCGGCTGCAGCTGGATTAACGCTTTGCTGCGGTTTGCTTCCTAATCAGACGCTAAACTGAATCATGGTGTGATCTGTAGGGTTTCCTGCAAGCTATCGGCAGGCTGATTGAGCAGCTTTGCAGGATCAGTCTGACGTGTTTAGCTCACAGCGTGGGGCGACAGAGTGTCCGGGATTCACCAGAATCACGAGGCCCCGTTTATCATACGTCTTTCTGCTGCTGCTCTCTTTTATTTCTGTCAGTGTTTTTGTTTTGTTTTTAATCATGAGGGATTGATCAGAAATTGGAGACACTACCAGACATAATCGAATCAAACGTGATAAAAAGCTGTAAGCATCTTCGCCGTTCTGTTTATTTTTTAACTCACTGTGACGAGTAAAACTTTAACTTAAACTTTTTTTTTTTTTTTTTTTTTTTTTACTATTGTACGCATAGCTGGAAATGTAGGAAGAATGAACTCCATGTGCCAATCGTGTTTTCTTAAAACAAGCTGTGGATGTAATTTATTGTTTCCTGAATTGACAGAAGTCTATTTTCACTAAATCAGGAGTCGCTCTTTAATTTAACCAGCAAGCGGCGGCTCTTTGTTCACACTAAATTCACACCAACTCTAACGTTGATCTGTCTGTAATCAACCCCCATGACGCCAAACATTAGAACCGTGTGCTGTTTTTAACCGTACTGTATCTCTTGCACTATTATCAGCGGGATATTTGTTTGAGAAAAAAAAAAAAAAAAAACTTTTAATATCTAGCACAATTATTCGTTTGATTCACTGCGGGGTGGAAAAATACGTTTGTAAATGTTTTTATTTCTTTGTCATTTACAAAAAAAAAAAAAACAATGTCTTTAATTGATGCAGCTGGACTTTGAAAAGATGACTATTTGTGTAACAACAGGCGTATTTCCTAACAACGTGCTGAATTATTTAATTTGTTTGAAAATGTTTTGAAGCCAAGCGTGTCTGCCTTGTGGTTTCTCATGTTTATTCAGCCTTGTCTCGATGACCATTGTTTGTACATTGCTGGTATTTTGTGGAAGCTACTGGCTTCTTAGAAATGTTTTTTTTTTTTTTTTTTTTTTTTTTTTTTATGTGTGAGTGTTGTTGGCAATAAGTTCAAACTGAATGTCCTCAACAATCATCGCAATGTAAACAGCCAACAGGTCTGTGTCTGTACTTCATGTTTACTTTGTTATAAATCATTCTTTTTTTGCCTCTATGCATTTTTTTTCTAAGGTGTCTTACCTCGATCCAAGGTTGTACTCTGTGTGTGTGTGTGTGTGTGTGTGTGTGTGTGTGTGTGTGTGTGTGTGTGTGTGTGCGTGCGTGCATGTGTGTGATATCCTCATTGAACTTAAAACCCCCCTGTTTTGATTCTCAGCATGCTGTTAAGTTGAGGGCAGGATTGTTTCTTCTTACTGTGACCCGATGTTGCTTACTTGTGTCTCTTTTGGTTTATTTCGTCGTCTCGACCTTGTATTTTATTCTTCTTCCCGGTCTACGTTGATTGTTTTTATTTTATTTTTTTTTTGTCTTTTGGGGGATGGTATGGCTGCTGACTATACTGCCCTATTGCTTCCAAATCCAGCTGAACCATTAAATAACTTTAAAAAAGCAAAAAAAAAAAAACTTCTTTTGTTTTCTTTATTTTTTTCCACCAACAAAACGTTTTACTTATTAGTACAGAAAAAGTACGGATAAAAGTGCCCTGGAAACGTATTTATATCTAAGGTTTTTCAGCGTCTCATACTAAAACCCCACATATCAGTGGATTTCATCAGGACAGAGTGGAGCGTTAATGTGAATTGAAAGGAGAAAGACTTGGCTTTCAATTTTGGTTTTTACAAATGGCATTGTGAAAATTGGCCCCTATTCAACTCTGAAGACTTTTCAAAAATGTAATCAGCAAACCAGAGGAAGAACGATGCTAATGTCAGATGAGACCAAAAATGTAGCTTTTAGGCCTTAATGCAAAAACACTCCTTGGTGAAAGACTTAACGCTGCACTATCCCTATAGTGAAACATAGTGGGGGCAGCGTCATGCTGTGGGAATGGCTTCCTTCTTTCAGGGGGACGGTGGCACAAGGAGCTAGGGAGTTCGTCCTGTAACTGCCAGGTTGCCGGTTTGAACAACTCCAACCGTCTGTCGTCTTCCTTGGGCAAGACCAGGCATGGACTGGTAATCGGGCGTACCGGGCATTTTCCCGGTGGGCCGACGTGCTGTTTGGGCCGGCAGACCCGACATGTATATTAATAATATGTATTATTATTATTATATGTCGGCCTCGTTATATTTGCATAATGCATGAAGAAAAATAAAATCAGCAGCGCAAGAGTCTGTTCCGATCAGCCGGCCCTTACCACAGGCTACTGCAGCCCATTGGTTATCATCCCTGACAGTCTAAAGGGCTAGGCCAATCATAAAGCAGAAAAACACCTTCACGCTCCATGTGGAACTTTGTGCAGAGGTGTTCACAGTAGTAATGGATAAGAAACGCAAGGGAGGCGCAGAGAAACTGCACGAAAAAAAGAAACGAGTTCTTCAAACGGATGCTGCGAAATGTGTCAAACTGACTGACATGTTCCCAACAGCAGGCCTTCATCTGCTCCGGTGTCTGATGTAAAATATGGTGGTGGTTGTAGTCAGTGACGTGCGGTAGAGTTCATAGCTGGTGAGGCACTGACGTCATCAGAGTCAGATTTACAGAGTAGACTCGTTGCAAAGTGCTGAAAGAGACTGATTGAGCCAAATAAATTCACCAAAAGACATGGAAAAATATTGGTTCTTTGATGAAAAAATGAAACTAAATTATTTGTCATTTGACTGGTAACAGTTTATGAGTTATGATGGATTTCTGCATTTGTGACACATTCTAAAACTATAACCCACATTACGCACATTTTATCACAAAAGCAAAACATGAGTAATTATCACTGTCTTACCTCTACTTATAATTTAAGTCCCTGTGGCGCTCTTTCTGAACAAAAATATCATAATTTTCCGGTAAAAACTCTTTATCTTCTTCAGATTTAAAACTCTCTTAGTCTCAGTGGAGCTCACTGCCAGGGAGGAAAGCCTTCCTTGATCAGTCCTGTTCCGGCTGTATGTTTAGAGTCTTTTTAGTACTTTACTTGTTTAACAAAACTCGCTAATAATACATCAATAACTTGTTTTGACTCTACTATTTGGGGATCACGAGCGGTGCCCCTTGAGCGCCCCCTGCCTAGTGGCCAAGGAACTGCCGGCCTCAACTACAACCAGTTCTTTGCTGTTTATGATCGGTCAGCACCACGAAAACATGTTACCTGCACACAGTTTGATGCCCAAAACACAATTCGTAATCCACATATATTAAATTGTGGAAAATCAGTTCATAACTGTTTGAACAATTGAATTTATGATCTAGAGACAGGAAGATGCATTCACAGAATGGAAACCAGCGCAGTTAACATGGGATTGCGCAATCCCAGGGGAGGCCAAACTCGCTGCGGCCTCACCGGCTTCGCTATCAAGCGCCACCAAGGATTTACATGAAAAATAGCGAAAAGTCTGCGATTTTAAAGAAAATATGATCAAAAATGAGGAAATTAGATAAATAAAATACTTATTACAAATGACTGAGTGAATCAAAATTTATATGTTATTATATATTTTCTTTCTTTCTATGATGACAAGTGAGGCCTGGCTGAGTTTAAATTTTACAGTGTTAATAAATTAAGATTTTGGAAGTATTTTAAGTGTCCACTCTCACTAATTTCCATTAACCTGGCCTACACAAAAAAAAAAAATGTGGTGGGCCAGTCTAATCCAAAATGCCAGGGCCGATTTTTTGTCCCAGTCCACCCCTGGGCAAGACCCTTCACCCGCCTGCTGGTCAGAGGGCCTAGTGGCGCCAGTATATGGCAGCCTTGCTTCTGTCAGTCCCAAATGTAGCTTACTCAGCATGTGACTGAATGTAGTGGGAAGCACTCTAGACTTGATAAAGCGCTCTACGAGTACAAGCCATTTGCCATTTCTTCATTCGTATGTAAATGCGTAACGTAACGGAAGAGAAGCTGTAAATACTTGTGGCTGGGCATAGGTTCCCCACCAGGATGACAACGATCCTAAACATGTAGCCCCAACATATTCAGCTGTTCAAATGGCCCAGTCAAAGTCCAGGCCTAAATCTGACTGAGAATCTCAGGCAACACTTTAAAATTGCTGATCACAGACACAGATAGGCAAAGCAGTTAGAGACATGCATCAAAGATTTAAAGCTGAAACTCCACTGAGGTGGTATTACCTCCGGTGGCTTGAACATAATTTCACACCGCACTTTTCAGTTTCATCTCACAAAAGTTCAAACAATTCATTTTACTTCCGCTTTGGAGTATGCATTACTTTGTGTGGCTCTTTCACTTAAAACCAGGATAAAATACACAACTTATTGAAAAAGTACATACTTTCCCGTTCTTGCCAACGTGAATATACATTAGCAAGGCAACGTATTTGTTATCTACACAACAGTCTGGAAAACCTACAGGATTACTGAAGAAAGATAATCTCAGATAAATTCAAATCAAGTTGAGGCTTTACGACATTTCACGCTTACAGAAAATAACATTAAATCAGTTGTTCTATGGATGAGGCCCTTTTTAAATCTAAATACATATCCTTGAAGAAACCTGAAATTTAAAGAGATGGTAAATAAAATGTTGTGACACCAAATCTGGGCGACAAAGGAAACCTCCCTTTTTCTAATGTACATCTTTATTTTTTAGCAGTTAGAATATGTTATAAATTAACTAATTTTGAATAAACCATGACGAAACCACTTTGACTGAATATTTAGAAATGCCATACTGAGCAATCCTCATGAGGCATTTCTGTTTTACTGATGCCTTTAAATCCAAGTGTTGGAAATTAAAGTAGTAAGAATTAAATAACCGTATACCAACAGCAGTTGCATGCATTTTCACAGCAATTTTAGCAGTTTTAAACATTTCTTATAAAACGCTGAGCCATGTTGCTTCCACTCACCCATCCACAGCCTCACACGTTTTCCACTCAGATGCTAATTGTGTCAGATCTCTGAGTAGGCTGCTGTTTGGCCACCATGCTTTGAAAAAAAAGAGGAATCCCTGTTTCCCTGTGCTAATGATGAACATCTGTTCACCGTTCCCATACCTTGGTTCACAGATGAAAAAATATAATAATAATCGTTCAATTAGGAGGCGACAAGCTCGGGGAAAAACAAACAAGCCATCGGCCAGTATTTCATCATTCCTGCAGCAGCTTACACAAGAACGCACGCTCAGCCGCAGCAATTTCTAGTCTGGTTTGTTGATGCTTTATTGTTAAATTTCTTTTCCAATCAGTGTTTGCATTAAATCATTTCACACAGATATGTAAATCCCTTATTTGTTAAAAGCTGTGTTGGAGCATCCATCAATGGTGCTTTCAGAGCTTTCAGAAACCACCTGGGTCTGGTGTAAATTTCAGATTTGGCAGCGACTCAGATCTGGCAGCTAAAGAAAGTGACACAATAGGCGTAGTGTAAACTCACCATAAGCCACCATAGTGGCATGAAAGAAGCCCTGCACTGCAAAAGCTGTATTAATAATAAGTAAAAATTTCTTGAAATTAGTGTATTTGTCCTTAATTTGAACAGGTAAATAAGATGATATGCCAATGAAATGATTATTTTTACACCTAAAATAAGATAATTAGATAAAATACACTTGAAATAAGATGATGGAGATGAGTCGCTCCTATTTTAAGCGCAAAAATCTTATTCCATTGGCAGATCATTTAAACTTGCTGCTCAAATCAAGGACAAATACACTCATTTCAGGAAAACTTTACTTATTTTTAGTCATGTTTTTGCAGTGTGATCTGCTGAAACAGGCGGGGCGGATCAGTTCACAACATCCAATCGTAGCAAGCTTCTGCTTTGTCATTTTTTTTTTTGGGACTACACAAGTGAGTTGATCAGAGTGTCTTGCAACTTTTATTGGCGACCCGTGACTTCCTTATTTAGTTTATACCAGAAATGGCACAGGCCCATTTTCACCTCTCTTACAAATGGGAAAGACAAAAAAAAAAAAGATAAAATATGCCTTTCATGTAAAGTGAATGTGTTTTCCTTTCAAGAAAATAGGTACTCTCTTAAACTTCCCAATCCTAGTCAGAAATAAAGATGAAAAAGTGTAAAAACCCCAGAGCTGTGACAAACCAGGCACAGGGACGGTCTGTATTTATCTTCCCACTATGCACAGTGAGCAGGACGGAAAAGGAAGGTAAAATAATCCATAAAGCTCACAGTTAGAGAAATGCAGCGCTGAGTTTTATCTGGGGGAGTGCCCAAGTCACCCTGACAACAATTAGACACTATTTAGATGCAAACTGGGTATTTGGGAGTGATGCAAGGTAAAAGCTGTCGCACCATCCATCACCAACGCACACGTGGAGTTTGCTAATCACTACTGGAACCGTGGGCTTCCTTCAGCAACAAACAATCTGACACAAAACAATACATAGATTAAAAAGCCCCTGATGCTCGTTGTTAGGTCTGGTGGAAGATCTGTGATGCTGTGGGGCTTGTTTCTCTTCTAAAGGCTCTAGGAGGCTTACTCGAGAGCATCGTCCCAAAAACCGTATAAGATGCCGTGAGATTGGAGATAAAAATCTAGAGGACTCCAACAGTAAACTGATAACGAGTAAAAGTCGTGTATTTCTCATGAATAATGACCCAAACAGGACATGATGATATCCTGCAAACGGGTCATGCAATGAGGGCAACAGCGACTGTCCAGCAATGAAACAAAGCCACCGGAGAGCTTAAATCATGCAGAGGAGTGAAAGTGACATGGAAACCAGGAGCAGGGAGGAGAGGAGACCTGACTAATGACAAAAGCACGCAATAACTCAAACTAGATATAGAAAATACAGAAATAACTCAAAATAGCAAGAACCAGAGTAAAGGTCTCAGATAAAAACCAGAGGCATGAGGATTCTGGACCGTTTAGAGCAGGTTCTTCAACTCAAGTCCCCGAGGGTCAGGTTTCTGCAACTCTCAGATGTGTCTGCTTCATCACACCTGGCTCAAAGCAAAGGATCTACACATCTTGACTGGATGCCAATGAGCCATTTGCTTCAGCTGAGAAGGACCTGGGAGACGTCTAAAAGTTGCAGGACACCGTCCGCCGAGGGCTACAATGTCCGCCCCCCGACCTGAAGAGATTGTGCAACCTTGTGAAATCTTATAGGAAATAAGTAAATGCTGTTTTATTGCCAAAGGGAAGTGGGAAAAAGTATTAACAGCCGGGGTGCCAACAAGCGTGGCACAGGTGATTTTTAAAAAAAAGGTCAGATATTTTCCCCTCGAATAATAGATACACTCAAAATGAAAGTAGATTTTAGTTTTTTTTTTCTTTTAGTTAGAGATTATGCTACTGCAATAAAAGATATATTTATTCTAAGGCTTATTTTGCTCCAGATATATTCTATATTGTTTGCAGCCCAACAATAGGCCTGGTTTTCACTTCTATGTAACTTTTAGTTGTTCATACAAATCTGTTGAAACTGTTAGGGCTGTTCTCTTCTATTTATAGAAAAATATTGAAAGATATTATGTCAAGTTTTTTTTTTTATCTTAGCAAAAGGGGTCTTGTAGCACAATAATCTTTGCGAGTCACATTTTGGTCAGGGTCTAAGCCTCTGTAAAGGTCTGATCCTAGACGCGCCTCTGCTGCGATCCTGGCTGCGTTTCTCTACCCATCCAGGTGTCTGGGGTCCGTCTGCATACCTGCAGGTCCCCCCCCCCCTCAACGTTAGAGAAAGAAAAGCAGCAAGTTTCAACTTTTTTAATTAAAACTATCCTGGCGTCAAGCAATGGAGATGGTGAAATAGGCTATTTGTTTGTATGCAGATTAAAGCAATTTTTCAAAAAGACATGAATTATTGATGAATGAAATAAATGAAACAGAGAGAAAATAGCTATTTTAAGACGTCTCTGAAATGTAATTTGATATTTCTGTCTGCATGATGAAGCAGATTTCTCTGTCCCACTGTGTCGATGACATTCATTAGTGTTACCACACGGCCTCAGACAAACACAAGCCCAGCAGTGCCCCGCTTATATTGCATCTAATTGTCTCCCACTGGCTGGCTGGCACAGAGTGCACCTTGTGAGAGAGCATGCAGCACATGTCCTCGCCTTCCAGCAACATAAGCTCCCCCCCCCCCACGCCTCTTCCATCCACGTGAGCCCTGAACGTTGTGTTTATCTGATGTCAGACGGATCAGATCCAGAGCTCAGGATCCCTGCAGCCGGCAGCACATAACTGCTTCCAGCTCTGACATGTCGCGTTACGCAACTGAGGCAGCCCGTGTTGGTTTACTGCAGCAGCACTGAGTTGTTGTTGTTTTTTCTTTTTCTTTTTTTTGGGGGGGGGGGCAAAACTCCATCATGCAAAACCCCTTTTAGTTAATTTTGGAAAGATTCATCATAATAGTTTGCAAATATTGTGATGCACGGAGTGTTAAATGTGGCTTTTGCCTGTGACGGTCGACATGCTATAAGTTTAAGCAAAATCTATTGTTTATGGTCTATTCACAGTTTTTAACTGATATATTTTGCCACAGACTTTATGTTAAGGTGGATTTCCATCCACAAGCTTCAGTTCTCCAGACTTAAGCATCTGCTATACGTACAGTAACCTGTGCTAAAATACAAGCTGAGTGCAAAGATGAATCTGAATCTCTCTATTCCTGAGGCTTTTTTTTTAGGGTTTTACCTTTTAGATGCATTGAATCCCAGTGTTGGGAGTAACGCGTTACAAAAGTAATGCATTACAGTAATGTATTACTTTTTGATGTAACGCAGTAGTGTAAGGCATTACTAATACATTTTTTGTAATATTTTACTCGGTACATGTTCAGCAAAGCTTGCATTACAACACTTATTTATTTAAAAAAAAAATCGAAAACTGCTAGACCGCGAGACATTTACGAAGGAGGCTTAGGGCGGGTTTTACAGGAGTGACGCGACGCGAGACATGATTTCTGCGTAGTGCTCATGACATTAGAGTTTACATACAGTTCTGTTGTGTCTAATATTAATATACCCAAGATATTCATGGAAATTACCAGATAATCACTTTACCTCTACCATACTTTTAATAGACTTAGATAATTTGTGATTTTGTATGTCATCCTTTCTTGTCTTGAGACTTCACTTTGCCAATTATATGTTATATTGTTAGTAGCCTGGATAGCCCACAGTCATTTTGGAATATCATATTGCCTTCTACTGGATGTAAAATGCTGTGTTAACATTTACTATGTTATTTACATGTAATTTATTTTTACATTTTGTCATTTTAGAAATGGCTACCTTGTAGCAACAAAATAACTACCTTGTAGTTATTTTGGTGAAAGTTTTGGTGAAAGTAACTCGAAAGTAATACAGGAGTAATGTGACGCATTACAATTCTGAGACAGTAATATTGTAATGTAAATAATTACTTCTAAATAACAGTAACAAGTAATGTATAATGTATTACAGTTTGGAAGTAACTTGCACATCACTGTTGAATCCACACCTTAAGACAGTTTCATGAACATCTGCAGACTGATTTATTGAGCTCTATACCTTCAACAGGATGAAGTCCATGTAATTTAACTGATGACGTAACAGACTAAATTGTGATAAAAAAAAAAAACACTTGTTGGAATGGGCAAAACCTTCTGCCTGAGGTGGGATGTGTTTCAAATTTTTTTTTTTTTTTTTGCTGTTAAGCAGTTAGCACACAAATGCCTACAATATAGAATAAAGTCGGGAACAGCATGCTGTTCTGCAATAATACATTTGTGCAGGGGCGTGCATACATAGACACTAGGTGGTGCTAAAGCACTAGGAAGTTTGCCCTTTATCAACGAAAATGCCCTTTTGAAACTCTTTTTTTTTATTATTATTATTAATATTCAGGGCAGTCAAAAGTAGCCGGTCAAATCGCCGTCTATAGCAGCTCTTGCCGGCGCCTACATTTCCCCGATTATATAATGGAGCGATATTTGTGCCTTCTGGTTGAGCGCGGAGCAGACCCTGGACTGGAAGCCGTCTTCTTTTTTCTTTTTTTTTTTTTCTTTTTAACCTCGGAGTGGCCATCGACCTTTTAGTACTATCTTTGATGTGTCAATCATACAATTTAACCAATCAAATCAACGACTGAAGGCAACATGCTAGCCAATCACAGCTGGAGAGGGGCGGGACACCGAGTCATAGCCTTCAGTCGCCCCGCAGTTCGGCTGTGGTGTGGTCACCGTTGGTGTCGGTAGAGCGGGATGGAAATTTGGTCTGATTACCAAACAATTACAAGAAGTGACAACAAAGCAGAGAGCGAGCTGGAAGGAGCGCTATTAATTTCTGTTTGAAATGTCAGCACTGAAGTCTAAACTGGAGTAAACATTCACGCTAGGAGGGTTAGCTAGGACAGCTAGCAGGGTGAGCTAGGACAGCTAGGAGCCCAAGGAGCAGAATCAAGCACTAAAGCTGCCAAACTGAAGAGACTTGAGTTACTTGCAGGTAGAAGGGGGCTCTGCTTTGTTCTGCTCCTTGTTCTCATAGCTGCTGTAATTACAGAACCTGTTCTAGTCAGAATTGTTACTTTAGTCAGTGTTCAGCCTGACACCAGCGCTCATGTTTATTAGCGTGTAGCTTATGCTGGACTTTTGAGTTAAGACACAGCGCTACAGGTTACCCTATGTCACTGTTAGTCCAAAGGCCAAATCTCAAACTCTCTCATGTTAAAAGCACAGAACTATTAAACACATAAAATGCCATTAGCACACAACTGAGCTGAAGCAAAGAAAAAAAACTGCCCATATGGGCTCCAAACAAAATGTACAATCAGACAACCAAATAACACACAAGATCTCTTTAATAATCAGGATATTTCACCCAGAAAAAATAAATTATAAATAGCTTCCCAACATGAGTTGTAAATCTACCTTAATATAAACTTAATTTCTCTCAGTATAGCTCAATTAAACATTTCTCTTACACGCAGTCATGAAATATTTTTAAGTAGAACTCAACCCCTCTTGGGCGTTTACATTGACCAAACACTTGATTAACCATTATTCTTTTCTTGTTTTATTATAACAATCAATATTATTCATTATAACTATTATTCATTGATGATGTCAGATCGACAGATTCAACTTATTTAAAAAATAAATAATGACTATTTTGATATATTTTGTTAGTAATTCTTTCTAAAAGCCCAACAAATGTTATGAAAAGCTTCAAAAGCCTAATTGGTTGGAAACCTGCCTAATTTGGCAACACCGGCTACACTATTGCTATTTGTTTGTTCGTTACAGTAGTCACAGAGCCACTGTTTAGTCTGAAGTATATATATATATATATATATATAGATATATAGATATATATCTATATATAAGTGCACCCTCCTACCTGATAGTGTGTAGCCTGCTACTGTAAAAAAGTTTGACTGCCCTGAATATTATTAAGATTTTACTGAGGTCGGTTTTGAAACGATCTTTTGAAAACCTGAGACATTAAAAACCACTGAAACAATGCCCCGAAATGAGCCACCTCCTTGCGCACGCTAAAAAGTGCCCTCCCACCCCCTCCTGAGCACCTGCCCCCTAAAATGTCTGTGCACGCCACAGCATTTGTGCCATGGTTTGTTTTCTGTTCCTGGCAGGCATGGACTGGTAATCGGGCGTCCCGGGCATTTTCCCGGTGGGCCGACGTGCGGTTGTAGTCAGTGACGTACGGTAGAGTTCATAGCTGGTGAGGCACTGACGTCATCAGAGTCAGATTTACAAATAAATACACTCTACAGAGTAGACTCGTTGCAAAGTGCTGAAAGAGACTGATGGAGCCAAATAAATTCACCAAAAGACATGGAAAAATATTGATTCTTTGATGAAAAAATGAAACTAAATTATTTGTCATTTGACTGGTAACAGTTTATGAGTTATGATGGATTTCTGCATTTGTGACACATTCTAAAACTATAACCCACATTACGCACATTTTATCACAAAAGCAAAACATGAGTAATTATCGCTGTCTTACCTCTACTTATAATTTAAGTCCATGCAGCGCTCTTTCTGAACAAAAATATCATCATTTTCCGGTAAAAACTCTTTATCTTCTTCAGATTTAAAACTCTCTTAGTCTCAGTGGAGCTCACTGCCAGGGAGGAAAGCCTTCCTTGATCAGTCCTGTTCCGGCTGTATGTTTAGAGTCTTTTTAGTGCTTTACTTGTTTAACAAAACTCGCTAATAAAACATCAATAACTTGTTTTGACTCTACTATTTGGGGATCAGGAGCGGTGCCCCTTGAGCGCCCCCTGCCTAGAGGCCAAGGAACTGCCGGCCTCACCTACAACCAGCTCTTTGCCTTTTATGATCGCGCGCAGCAGCACGAAAACATGTTACCTGCACACAGTTTGATGCCCAAAACACAATTCGTAATCCACATATATTAAATTGTGGAAAATCAGTTCATAATTGTTTGAACAATTGAATTTATGATCTAGAGACAGAAGATGCATCACAGAATGGAAGTCAGCACAGTTAACATGGGATTGCGCAATCCCAGGGGAGGCCAAGCTCGCTGCGGCCTCACCCGGCTTCGCTATCAAGCGCCACCAAGGATTTACATGAAAAATAGAGAAAAGTCTGCGATTTTAAAGAAAATATGATCAAAAATGAGGAAATTAGATAAATAAAATACTTATTACAAATGACTGAGTGAATCAAAATTTATATGTTATTATATATTTTCTTTCTTTCCATGATGACAAGTGAGGCCTGGCTGAGTTTACATTTTACAGTGTTAATAAATTAAGATTTTGGAAGTATTTTAAGTGTCCACTCTCACTAATTTCCATTAACCTGGCCTCAAGGTATTGCACAGTTGGTATACACATTCAGTACACAAAAAAAAAAAAAATGTGGTGGGCCAGTCTAATCCAAAATGCCAGGGCCGATTTTTTGTCCCAGTCCACCCCTGGTTCCTGGTAGGAATGGTACAGTGGGAGGGTGGGTCTGGTCGCCTTAGTGGGAGGGTGTCAGGGTGTCCTCCTGCTGCATTAGGGGCTTTGTGAAATCAACGGGAAACAACAAAGGTAAAGAGACAGAAATATCAAGGATCGAAAAAAAAAAAAAAAGAAATTCCTCCAATTTTATTGTAGTTGCCAGTAAAGTATTTTTCTTAGGTGTGTGTCAAGATGATGAGATCTTCTTGATTTTTTTTATTATCTTGCACTGCTTTTGTTTTCCTTTTTTATGGGTTTTGCTTTCTTCACACTCCTCACCCTGGCCCGGATTTTGTTCACTGTCTCACCCTCCCCTACATCTGCACTGCAAAAACAAAACTAAAAATAAGTCAAATGTTCTTGAAATTAGTGTATTTGTCCTTGATTTGAGCAGGTAAATAAGATGATTTGGAAATGGAATGAGATTTTTACACTTTAAATAGGTACAACTCATCTTCATCATCTTATTTAGAGTGCAGTATATCAAATTATCTTATTTTAGGGGTCAAAAATACTCATTCCATTTGCAGATCATCTTATTTATGTGCTCAAATCAAGGACAAATGCACTAATTTCAAGAAAATTTGACTTATTTTTAGTTCTTTTTAGTTCTTTTTTGCAGTGTGTCATCCGCTCTCCAACTAAATACGGCTCCTTCTCACCAGATCAGGTCTGTTGCCGTCTTCTTCTTCCTAGATCGCATTTTGATGTTGCTCTTTTGGGTCGACCTTGGCTTTCACAGTCGTGTTCTGCCTGCTTGTTTGCAGACTATGCATTCTGCCATTTCAGCGCTGTGTTTTTTAAACGATAGTTAGTCTCTAATCTTCAGCTGTGATCGGTGAAGTCTACCATGCATTGGGGCCCCTCATCTCCTCCGTCACACAACAATCTGTTTCATCTAAACAGTCCCTGCACAGGTAGAGCCCCTTAAAGAACATGAGGAATAGCTGTTTTCCTTTTTGTTGACTGACCCTCTCTAACTTAGAGGATAATAGTTCCTCATTTCATATTGGATAATAAAGGCTGGATATTTACAGCTGTCCTTTAAGGAAAAGTCATTCCAGCCAGGATTTGGATGTGGTGGCCCATCCTGGTGGGAAAAGGACTGAGGAATGGGACACAGTTGGGAATGTCTGTGTGTCACATAATGTTTCCACAGCCGATGCCTGTATAGGTCTAATGCAACTCTTGGTATTAAATGGTAAAAGGATTGAATTTATACAGCACTATTCTAGTCATACCGACCACTCAAAGCACTTTAAGCTAGAGCCACATTCACACACCGATACACAGTCACAGGGGTACGTCGACATGTGACAGGAGGAAGCTGGAATGAAACCTACAACTTTCAGATTGCTGAACTACTCTACTAGCTCTTTAGCTCAGTTTGAATTCATTCTTTAAATACCTGCATTAGATCCCCCACAAATTGCCCAGCTGGATGTGTTTAGCTGTAGTGGAGCCCATACTAGAAGCCCTTATGGTCCTTTTCAGTAGCAAGTCTGAGCAAAATCCATGTAGACCACACAGCCTACGTGCACATGATGGCTGAGATGTTCTGGGATATACAGTCTGGAAAAACTTTAAAAGGCATAAAGCTCCCCTCGGATGATCAACATGCAAAAGGACAAATGTTTTTATTTTTAGTGTTTTTATTTTTCACAATTCGTGTGTCAGCAGATGCATTTTTTTCAGTTTAAAATAAAACAAAATGAGGAAAACGGGGTGTAAAAATGCAATGAGAAATTTTGTAAAACATTCAACTAAAACAAAATTCAACCGTATCAGAATTAATAAGAAAACAATAGTAAGAAAATATTATACAAAACGATGATTAAGTTACTGCAATGGACTGGCGACCTGTCCAGGGTGATGGGTTAGGGTTACGACCCCAACAGGGATAAGCATGTTGGAAAATGGATGGATGGATGGATAATTAAGTTAACTATAAAAAGAAGGGGAAAAATCTACAAAACTTTACTGTGAATTTGCTCAGTATCTCTTTTTTTTTATGATTGATAATGTAGTTTTAAACAAGACAGTTGTCCAGTATTAGGTTTAACCAACAAAAAAAAAAAAATCAAACACAATGACATGATTAACATTAATTTATTATATTAGATGGAGGACGGAGGCATCAAAGTTAATATTTTCCATTTTTGCACACCTGAACTCCTAATAGAGTCATTTATAAAAGGAGGAAAACTCAGAACCATCTTGCAGTTCTGCCTAAAATACATCCACCCTGTTAAATCTAAGTGGGATCAATGCAATTTCACTGGAAAATAATCTGATTGCCTGCACCTTTCATCTTCAAAGCACGAGGCGAGCTAAGAGCGCGAGCATGGCGGCTGGAGGAGCGAGGGAGGTGTCCCTCCTTCCCACTTTGTGACTCAACATATTAAAGCTGAGCCGGGAGGGATCCAGAGAGGAGGAGGAGAGAGGAGCGTGGTGTAACACAGCGCCGCAGAATCACTCACAGTCCTACACAAAGCCGGGCATGCTCTCAACTACACACTGAACTTCATGACTAATGCATGAGATTTGCTCCCAGGTCCTGCAGCTCGCACCCGTCTGAAGTTTTCACCACAGAGGAAATGGAGCCTTTTTTAATTCATCAGCCTTGATCAGTCGTTTGCTCATGCAAAGCGTATCCATGTAAAACTTGACGTTTAAATCTCACATGGTTTAAAAAAAAAAGAGATCCTTCACCTGTACATGATCTATACATTTAAACTTAAGGGAGTAATCATTATTTTTTATTGGGGTCTGACAAACATCGAGATGGTTTTCTTGAAGCGCTTGCAAAATATTACATGATTAGTCATTTTGAAACAAGGGGAGAAAACATCACCGGTTAATGTTGTTGCATGAGGCGGTGCCATGCTGTGCTAACAATGGTATCCTGATTTTCCTTCTGTTGTTCTGACTCTGGGGACGGCGAGAAGATGTGTCCCAGATTCCCGAATCACGCAAAAGTGGTAAAAAGGAAGGCGATGATGAGAGGAAGCCAGTAGCTGCCCCCACTTTTAGTGTGCAACAAGCCAAGTAGGAGACACAGCAAAGAAGTGGAAGAAAGGACGCTGAACCGAACCTCTTGGCCTATGCACAAGAAGTTCAATTCCTGCCTTCAAGGTTTTGGAGGAAAACTTAACATCGTCCTGAGGTGTCAGAGGCGATGGGAAGATGGGTGGATCTAAATTCAGGGCAATCCCGGAGGAAAACCTGTTAAAAACCACAACACACCTAAAACTGAAGCGTTTCATCTTCCAAGACATGGTAGGAATGGTCCAGTCAAAGTCAAGACCTGTAAGTCTGAATGAGAATATGTTGAAACTCATCATTACAGACTCTTCCCGTCCAATTTGACTGACCGTGATCTATTTTACAAAGAAGAATGAGTAAAAGGTTTAGCCTGTAGATGTGTTAAGCTGCTTGGAGGCTTACGTTGCACTCCATTTGCCTCGGAAAACGAAAATAGGTGCTGGGAATGGGGGTACGCCCGAGTAAAAAGTGTTTCATTTAAAACAGTCGGAGAAATCGGGACTCCAAAACGAAAAGAAAGGAAATGTAAAGATTCCAAAATGGCGACGGCCAGGAAAGCCTTTTTGTTCGTAGTACCGCTTATAAACGTCCTTTAAAGCTGTACTTTCCACATGCAAACAGCACTTTTAATTTGTTCGGTTCAGAGTTGTAGCCTCTACGTGTAACAATGATTTTAGATTGATTACAACTGTCTTGTAAAATGGACATGTTTTATCACAGCTTACTGTTGTTGATGCGAGGAGCCGCCATGTTGGATCCGACAATCGGCCTTGAAAGATGTCTCCGGCATTCCTGGGGGAAAGTCCAACCATTATTGTTGATTTTTCCCACCGGAAGCCTGGATTCCCGAGTTCCGACTGCAAACGGAACGCAACAACAGCCTGAAGACCCGCAGCTGTATTTGCAGTGGAAGGTGGTTTCTCAAAATACTGACTGAAAGAGGCTCAAAATAAATGCACACACCATACATTTGAAGGTTTTTCTTTGCAAAGGATAGAAATACTTTATCAATATTTATCAAAGCCCACAATCAAACCCATGGTTGTGAAATGACAAAAATGTGAACACTGTTGCAAGGCACCTAATCTGAATACGAGCCTAATCCTGCAACGCAGTGAGGAAGTCTGGTGATTATGTCGGTTCAAGTGTTGGCTAGTTGTACAGTGAGCAGGCACAAAATCCCTATTTTTTCCAAGTCAAACACTGACCACGAGTGACGGTCACTGGAAGCTCTGCGAGTTTCCGTTCTGTTGCCCACCTGAGCTTTATGACGCACAGCTCAGCCTGAAGGCTCCTGCCATCTGCTCCGGCTCTTTGTGGCTGTGATATCGCTTTGACAGAAGCTTATTTCCACAATATACTCTCAGGATTACCATAACCATCCACCTCCAGGATTCCCACTCCTCCGCTTTCTCCACCTGAGATGGATTTCGCGTGCACGTCAGAGCTTTGAGGGGAGAGATATGTACTAGATGACATCTCTGGTTTCTGCAAAGGATGCACAAGAGGATGGGAAACATCGAAGGAAGAAGTCACAGATTTCTCTCGCTGAGGATAATTTTAATGTGTGCACGTTTCTTGACATGAAAAATTGAACGTTTCGGCAGTTTTTTTGCGGATTGGTAGATATTAACATGAACACTCGAGCTTCAAAACGTCGGGTCCTAGCCACTGTCTCAGAGCCAGATTGAGGGAATGCCAGCAGGCCTGAAGTATGTCTCATGGTGGCTAAAATAAGGCCGAGTGCATCCTGTTGCTGCAGGACCGGCATAAATTTAGACAAAGTTTAGAAATGATCCGATTACAACAATAACACCCCGCAGAAGAGATATTCGCTCATTTTCACCATCAAACTTTATCCCAGTATTTTTATTTGCAAATACCGACACCCGAAAGCATCCATTTCTTTCGGATTAGGTGAAAATAAAATCAAAGTTCCCCAAAGGGATCCCGTTTCAGGCCCAGGCTCTGCAGGAGGAATCCTAAAAAGCTGAACCTCATATGTTACCCCCCTGAGAACCACCCATCCACCCCCCCCCCCCCCCCCCCCCCCCGGCGAGAGGCAGGGGAGGGGAAAGACTGATGCAGAGCCAGCAGCAGCCGCAGCTCCAGCATTGATTAATGAAACAGACCCTGAGCTCTCAAGTTCAAAGCTGTATTTATTACTCGGCTCTCCTCTCAGCAGATGATGGAGTCTGCGAAAAAAACACAAACGCGTTCAGGGAGAGACAGACTTTACTATGCTTGTCTGGCTCATTTCCTCGATTGGGACAGATCATCTCCTGACTGTAGCAAACTGTAAACCAGCAGTCCGGATCCATTTAGAGGCAAAACACAGCCCGGTGTTTCTGACTGGGAGGTAGGTTTGTTTCTTTTGTGGCATTTGACCCCCGGATAAATAATTGGAGCCGTGGAGCATCCTGCTGATCGGCAGGAATCTGCTGAATGACTCAGCGCTCTCAGCAGGAGCTTTCGGAGCAGACATCCATCACGGCACCGTGGTTGTCTGTCTGCTACCGGACGCCTGCCCTGACACCGTGAGTCTCTGCAGGCGGAGCGAGCGCTGCTGCTGCTGCTGCTGCTGCTGCTGCTGCAGGGGGAGGATTGACCTTGTTGGGACATGTGAACAGGAAGCAATCCTGGAAATGACCAATAAAATGTAAACTGTGAATCATATGCTTGAAGACTTACACATCTTTTGTTTACTTAACAAAAAAAAAAAACGGACTTTTCGACTCAACTTCAGGGGTTTTTCAAGCAATAAATTTAAATTGAAGTGTAAGAAATGCACTGAAAAATGACTTTCACCTGAAAATCACCTGAATTACTTGGTATTTGAAAATAATTATAATAAGATAAGGACCAATCCAGGCCTGGGCTGATTTAACAGGTTTGGGAGTTTGATCCAGTGTACTGAGTTAGGTTGTCAGCCAAAGAAATGGGTTAAATGTGTCTGACATTAAGACGACAAAAAGTGGGTTTAAAATAATACACGACTAAACAAGTAACAGACAATTACTGCAAAATGTCTAGCATGATTTTTATTTACAAGCGAGTCAGATGAACCAGTAAATAACATGAAAGTGCTGAAAGTTTGGACACAGCGACCAAACCAAACAATCTGGCACTGCCCGGGAGTGCCACCGGCCCATTTATGTAGAACAGATATTAAAGACATTTGATATGCATTAAGAAAACGCTCTTCTATCATGTTTTATCCAACAACACACACTAGCAGCATCTGGTCAGCAACCTGGATCACCCAAATGCACATTTCTGTAAATGAAGCCTCAAATCATTGCACAAAAGCACCTTATTGCCTCATTATTTGTTATCTGTGACTCATTGAGGACAACTAATTCATGTAACATGGCTCTACCACCCGCAAAGGGACTGATACCAGGGCCCTGGACTCTGATACAAACTTTCGAATCATCATCTTTTTAATTTTGTAAACTTTTGCACGCTATAATGAGAAAAAAAAATACTGTAAACCTTGTTTGTTGCCTGTTTGTCAGTTATGTGTACTCTTAACCAGAGTGGCCAAAAAGAAATTTCACCTCAGTAACACACAGTGAGAATAAAGAATCTTTGAATCTTTGAAACAAGTAGTAGACAACAAATGCAAAATGTCTAATAAGTCTGATTGATAAGGCTAGACAGTTGAGCTGTATATTAAACATTTCTTACTTGTTACAAGGTTGTTCCCCATGCAGGGAATGGACTCTTGATCCCAGATCAGCTAAATCAGTTGTATTGTATTTAAATACAGATATTCACAGACACTGTATTCAAAACAACTTAATAATCATTTTTTCTCTGTCTGACAATTAGTCAGACTAAATCTTTACTTCTTCCTTTTTTTGTTCACTTGAGATTACCAAAGTTATCTGGCCAGACTAATGAGTAAGATGATTTGTTGGTGGTTATTAATTTTATTTTTTATCTTTATTTTCCTCCAAGCTCAGCAGTTTGCACACATTTCCCTAGTATTTGTTGGAATAGCCTTAAACGGTGTGACTTGGGTCAAACGGCTGAAGATATTTCCACATGTTTTGTACACTTGTGTTCTAAGAAGGCTGCAAGAACCTGGTCCGCACCCTGCAGACTTCCACTATGGGTCCCTGAGCAAGACCCTTGGCCCCAGACTGCTCCCCGGGCGGTGTAGGCAGGGTTGAATGCAGAAGACAAATTTAATTTAGTTACAATTGCAATGACAAATAAAGATTTCTTCTTCTTTTTAGCACTGCCAACAAATTTCTTATTAGACTGAGGTCAGGGCTTTGTGATGGCCACTCCAAAACAATGACGTTATTGTCCTTAAACGCTTGTGTAAATATTATGGCTCTAGCCATAGGATCCATTTTGAAGACCCATTTGGACCCCCTTTGTGCCCAGCCTTTAACTTCCTGGCTGATATTTTGAGATGTAGCTTCAATATTTCCACATAATTTCCTTTCCTCATCATGCCATCTACTTTGTGAGTCCCTCCTGCATGAAAACACCAACACAACATCATGCTGCCGTCCTAGTACTGGTATGGTGTTCCCAGGCGGCGCACCTCTCCATTTTTGACCAAAGGTAACGATGATCAATGTGGCCCAACCTTTAGATTTTAGTTTCATCAGACTGTGGGAGGAGGCCCCCAAAGTTAAAGTCTTTGTCACGGTAGTCTTGGTCTTTGCGTTGCTTTTGAAGTGATGGCTTGTGTCCTTTCTGAGTGACCTTCCTTTCTAGGAGAGAACTAGTTTATCTCTGGATAATGACGTTCTATTACCAGTTAAAGCCAGGACCTTAACAAGGTCTTTTGCTGTTGTTCTGATGTTGATACGTTCCTCAAAATAGTGCTGAAAATGTCACCTTGGTGCAATGAAACGGAGGAAGAAATGATGCAGCAATGGAGTCCTGCAGCGTGTGAGCATTTTTCCTCATTCAAAATATTCTTTACTCATATCATGGCTGAGCACCTGACACCTATTTAAGGAGTGTAGATGTGTGTGTTTTTGTCTCAGTACACCTGTTTAGCTGTATCTGTAAGTTACTCATTTTGGCACAGACGAATTCATTCCCAAAGATCCGCTGAAGACTAGGCATGAAGAAGACGGTCAACTCAGTATGGCCCATTTCCCAAGTTTTGTCTCTAGACTGTTCTAATTATTCAACTTTTTCTTAAAGACATGACTTCCATCTACTGTAGTTAGGTTTTAGAACTGGTTCTTCTTTTATTATCCTACACTTATCCATTTTCATCCATTTCTTTAGCAGCACAACAGCTTGCTGGCATGATTTGGACTGAACACGACTGAAAAGTAGCCTTGGTCCAAAGAAACCTTTTGATAGATGTCCAAAAAAATGATTTTCAAGCTGTGGGCCATGACCACTAATAAAGATCACAAGACAATCTGAAGTTAATACTGGTTTGCAACTAAGGATGTACCGATACAGATACTGATATCGGTATCGGGCCTGATACTACGTGTTTGTACTCGTACTTGTATCTGTAAATGTGTTCCGATACTACAGGACCGGATACTAGCATACCTTTCTCTTTAACAGAAAGCATTAGTTTGCGATCAGATACTACAAGCAGCTATAAAACAACATAAAAGAAAATCAAACTGAAGAAGTAAACGGAGAATAAGAAGAACGCAGTGTGACGTCAAGAACCTGCCAGCCAGAGCATAGAGAAGGACGGAGTAAACACAAAAAGGGTGAAGGAGTCAGCCATGTCCGCTATTTGGAAGTATTTTCTAGTAAATGAGGACGACAAAAGTAAGGCTAGTTGCAAAATATGTAAATCAAAGTTATCAAGAGGAGGAACAAACCCTAGCAGTTATAACACAAGTAACCTGATAAAGCATCTTAAGACACAACACAGCGCCGAATACAAGGAGTTCACTCATGGCCTCAGAATTTATTTTGAAAATTTATTCTGAGGAGTTAATGGCATTTATTAGTATTCGTATCGGTACTCGGTATCGGCAAGTACTGAAGTTGAAGTACTTGTAATTGTACTTGGTTTGAAGAAATCTGGTATCGGCACATCCCTATTTGCAACAGCTACACAGCAGACGTTCACTCCCACATTTTTATGGAAATAAATAGCAGAGGAGCAAGACGGCCAATGCATTTCCGTACATCAGCGTTCTGATGCTGATGTACTGTAATGATCCAGCTCAGCTTTATGGGACACCATTAGTGACAGCTGGTGCAGCAGCACCAGCGCCTCTGACAGCACCTGTTTGCATCCAAGCATCGCTAGCTGAAAGCTGTTTTACGAGCAGAGCTACTGGAAGGAGCACAAACAGCCACACACACGGAGGTGCTCGCGTATTTCCACCGTCTCATCACAGAAGAAAGGTGCCACTGTCTAGTGCTCTTTACCTGAGCACAGGTGCGGTTGCCACGGCAACAGTGGATGAAACTGCCAGAGTGGATCACGAGCTGAGTGTCCATTCACTCTGCGCCTCAGGATCAGGTCCTGACCTCCTCCAGATCCCTTGAGGAAAGCGTGCCCTGCAGTTGCAAAAATGCACTGCTCTGTTTGCTTGTTTTTTTCTTTTTTACTATCTTTCATTTTCAGCCGTCTCTCGGCCATGGCTGAGACACCCGTATCCTGCTGACCTGGACTCAAAATTAGAGGGCAGCTGTCCCAGGATCATCTTTTCCTGAGACAGATTCCTGAAATATCCCGGACAGATTTATCCACGGGGTGACGCAAGGCGGGGGAACGGTGCCGGGAGCCACTTATTTAACTCAGCCATACAGAAATATCTGTTTTGAAACGTATAGGTGGCCGGGAAGGCGAGTTTGGTTTGTTTGTGTTATGAAATGAATCTGCCAAAGGGAAGGCGTCACACTTCACCTCCTGTGCTGCTGCATCTTCTGTTCGGGCTAATTTTACCCAGGGTCGTGGGCAGGTCAGAGGTTAGGAGTTAAGGTATATAGTGCTGTAAAAAAGTATTTGCCCTCTTACATGGTTCTTGGATTTGTGCTCACCCCCACACACACACTTTTAACTGCTTTCCAGTGTCAAGCAAATACATAAATAACTTCAGTAAAAACCAAAGCACTTTTCAAATAATTGAGCTCAATAGAAATATATTTTATTGTCCCTCGGTTTGGAAATTCAGGTGTATCAGCAGCTAGCTGACGGGCAAGTCGGAGCATGCAGAGTGATACAAAGCTAAAAACATAAAAACAGGATGAATAAGAGACATTTCAAATATCAAAGGAAAAAATAGTCAACTCAGCCTGGCTCTGTGTAGAAAAGTAATTGTTGTTTAAGGGTGAATTAACTGCAATTATATAAATGTTTTTTTTTTGGAAAAGCTGAGTTCACATTCACAAGCCACACCCTGGCCTTATTACTGTCTGAGCCTTGGAATAAAGAAATCCCTTAAAAAGAGGCTATCTGATGAAATAAAGTGGACAAAAATAAATAAATAAATAAAAGAATCAGAACATCATATGCATACATAAAGAAATGCATGGCCTTCCATTTAAAGTTTGAACTTGGCCGTGGCTTCATGTCCTCTTTTGTCACTCACAAAGTTGCCCTGTTTCTTTTCTGATATGTGCGTCCTTGTATATTCAGTAAAATAGCCACAATGAGAGTTATAAAAGCCTCTTTCCAGAAGTATCCCAGATTCACTGTACCCTCTATGGAAAATCCACCCAAACCTCTGGGCGTTCCCTCTGACTGTCATGCCAGCAGAGGAGCTGAATCTCATCAACGGACCCGTGTCACTGTCTTCTCTGAGAAATGAGTTTTCTTCCAAGTAACATTACTCATTGACATCTATATCTAAAGGAGCGTTCTACTTCATGTAACACAGTTTGAGAGATCTCTAATTTATCTTTGTCTAAACTCAAAGTTAAATATGGTAAAATGCCAAGGGTGCAGCCAGTTGAAGTATGTGCGAGGCTGACGTTAATGCTGGATTATAGATGGATCCGACTATCCCACTGGGGGAAAGGTGTGCTTACTCACCTCCAAGCAGCGGTGACAGTTGGGCATGAATTACTCTCCTCATTCCCCCCCTACTGACACCCCAGCTCATAACCTGTAGTGACGCATTTTAAAACGGAGACAAGGCAGGAGAGGAGTGGTAGAGAGGAAAAACAATGAGGAGTGAGTGTGAATGCATAAAGTGTTTGTGTTCTGATGGAGTTTGTGCTGGGAGCAAAAAATAAATAAAAATCTGAAATTAAAAAAAAGATTGGGAGAGGTAGCATTGGGAAGAAGAGGAGAAACGATGTCGAAGGATTTAAAAATCAATGATTAAAAGGTCATGAAAAAAGAATACGTGACTGTGTAACGCCTTCAGCAAATAGGAAACCAAAACTGGCCCCTATTTCATCACAGGAAGGGACAGGGAGTGCCAAAACCAATCCGTTAAGAGATTTAGTTACTGAGAAACTCATATCTTACCCCATGAACAAGGATATATTTACAAACATGCTGTAGCGTGTAGTATTAACTGTGTAGTTAGACCTACATAAAGCATTCCCTTGGTGCTGCACAATATCTGGAAACTGCAATGACGGTATAAACAGTTAACACCCCTGTTTTCCTTTTTCTTCTCACAGCTGAAGGCAACCAACTACAGATCAATGCAGGGAAATCTAAGGAGCCTGTGGTGGATTTTCCGCCGGTGCTGATCACACTGACACTGCTGAACATTGAGGCAACAGGAATTGAGATAGGGGACTCTTAAGTTA
Source organism: Fundulus diaphanus (assembly GCA_037039145.1). Classification (NCBI taxonomy): domain Eukaryota; kingdom Metazoa; phylum Chordata; class Actinopteri; order Cyprinodontiformes; family Fundulidae; genus Fundulus; species Fundulus diaphanus. The sequence continues at coordinate 26,362,516 of CM073129.1, read as the reverse complement.
ACCTGGCAAGCCAGGCTGATAATGTGTAGCACTCTCCGTTCTGCACATTATCAATCTGGGACTGCTTCTATTGAATCTGTTTGGGGAAAGGAGGGACATTCAGCAGAACTTTCTAAGCTGACCTAGTGACAACTAGTGCCCGCCTACCAAAGTTTTTTTTTTTAGCCAATCACGGCATCAAATGAAAATGTGAGCAGCAGGCGTCATGAAAAACCACAACAATGTAAGCCAGTCATGGCACTTCTTGCTGTTCTTCTTTCAAAGATGAAATTGTGAGAGAACAGATGTGATAGCAGGAGCTATGTGTGCATCCTCCTGTGCCGCCGGTTCAGCTGTGGGCTCGGTAGCTACTGCATTTGTCGCACTCGTATGTCCAACCTCAAACCACAATACTGCTACGTGATTGGGCCGAACCATTTCTGCTTTGAACCTAAACGGTTGAAACCGGAGCGGTACAAGAGGGATTCTTGTGTTTGTGAACACACAAATACCGTGAGACAGGCAAGGTTACTCTTAAGTACCTGGGTGTTCCCTGAACATCAAACTGGCCTGGAGCCACAACACGGATGTTCTTCACGTGAAGGATCAGAGCAGTCTGCCTGCTGAGGAAACAAAGGTCTTCTGGAGAGCACGGGCCGGTCCTAAAGAAATGTTTTGAACTTTGAGATGGAACTGTGCATCTCACTCTGGGTGATCCCAATGTGGCTCCTAACAGCGTCCTGGGTCTGCCTTGATGTCTCCTCCCACTGGGACATGGTGATGCTTTTGGTGGCTATATTGCTAGTGTAGTGATCTGAAAGTGTTTTTTGGCTCCTTGTAGTGTACGCCATGCCAGTGGTGCCTTCAGTGCTCACTATACGGCTGTGTGACTGAGTGTGTTCTGGCTGTAATTCATGGAGTCCTCAGTAGCACCAAGGTTATGGGTTAGCATCCTTGAGTTCATTCACAGAAAATAATGACATGCCTGTTTTTCTTGGGTGGAGGTTATAAAGAATCTCAGAGTCTTCCCAAACTGTTTGACGAAAGAACGGAGAGATCTACTGAACATATCTAAACCTTGGTGTAGCTACTGTGGTGGCACGGACACAGTGTCAAGCCTTGGAGGATGAGCCATAAAACAAAGTTCTTGAGTTTCCAGTGTCTGTGTGTTTGTACCTTCCTAAACAGATGACCACTGAATGGTTTCCATACTCAAATGTAAATCTTTTAGCAGCATGGACCAACTATCTTTCCAAAATGGGTCTGGAGCTCCGAATTGAACTCCTCCAGGACAGAATTATCCAACCGACGTTTTGGTGCCTGATAAGTATCACCTGTATATGCCCCATTATAGAAAATGACCAGTCATGGCTGACCCATGACTTAACTGTACCCCGCGGTTGGCCCAGAAATAATCCTGGGAATCCCCCAGAGTGGGAGGCTGGGAGAACTTCCTGGAGCCAGGCAGGACTGGGGAGGGGGGGGGGGGGGCGTTCTGCCCCCTCTGTTTGCATCACATCAGTGAAGCTGAAGGTTTTTACTCATCAAATAAATTCAATCAACAGGGAGCACAGGGAGCCGTCCAGCATGATCAGTGATTGCATTACTGGCCTTTTAACTTGGACAGGATTCAGATGAAAAGCACAAGCTCAACAAAATCTGTAACGAATAAACATAATTAACCAAAATGGTGCACTGGGAGCGGCTTGCGCGGTGCTGATGAGTTGATTCTGAAGAGCTCAGCAGCAAACTTTATTTTTAACAGCCTACAAGTCCTCTCAAAAACAAGCGGCAGACTGACTGTTTAGTTGCTCTCTGTCTGGGGCAGTGACCTGATAAAGTGGTTGTCCCTAATTTTAGTTAATAGCTGGATAACAGCTTAATTATAAACAGCGTGAATGCAAGCCGGAAACACAGCAAAGGGACCGGTGCCTCAACACCACCAATCTGACTGGAGACTCTCAGACATGCAAGCGATTAACTTTGATAATCATGATATCCTGTCCCAGGAACAGATTACAGTGTTTCAGCGGCTAAACCGATGAGGCCCAATCAGAGGATGAATATTTCTGCCTTGTTAAGTGAATCAAAGCATGTGGGTAAGTGAGCAGGTGATCTTAACTAAAATGGAAATTTTGCCTTATAGTAGGAATTTTTTATGTAGTTCATTGTAACTTTCTGTTGTACCGAGATGTCTGTAAGATCGCTTCATGGCAATGGAGCTTGCCATGCACTGATTTCCTCTCCCGCTCTCATATGACCCACTCACCATAGGAACCTTCTTTAAGGGTAATGAAGGAGCAAACTGCTGACTTCCTCATGTCTGGACACCAGACTTTCCTGGACAGAAACACTGGGACACCGATTTTAATCACAGGACGTGTCTCGCATCGGGGGCTGTTACAGTGGGTGGGCTGTCCTGTTTCTGCACCTGTGTTATTAACTCCATCCACTGTGTGGGTGACCACATGCTAATTATGAGCTTGGACGAAATAATAGGGATCAAAATCACTGAAGGATTTGCAGAGAGATTAGACGTTGGGTTTGCAGGACTACCACTTTATCAACTTTGCAAATAACAAGTATGACACATTTTTTACACAAAACCAGGGGATAATTACAATCATAATAACATGTCTCCACCATCATTTTTCATAATAAATGTCTATGTTTATTTTTATGTCCATTTTTTATGCATCTGCATGGACAGACGTTTAATGTGCGCTGACAGGCATTATTTTGTTTGAGGCATGTTCTGATCTAACAAATGAGTTTTATTAAATGTGTTTTAGAGCAATATGCTTTTATGACTGGCCATCACTGCTGCCTCTCTGCCAGGTTGTTCTGGTAAATAAGACATTGTTCACAGTCAGTTTAGGTTGAATAGAGGTTGTTAATTTCAATCCTGAAATTAAGAGTGGTACAATGTAATACAAAACAAGGGTAAGACATGGGGAACCCCGGTAATGAGGGGGACAAGATGGGCCAAGTGTGCCGAGAGAACACAAAGCATACTTAAAGATTTCATTCACTGTTCATTTGAGGTAAAAAATCAAATAAAAAATTTGGCCTGTTCAAATGAGCAACTAAAAGATTTAACCAGGTTTTATTTTAAAGCAAGAGATTCTTTGTTAGCGGGCACCCTCCGGGCTGGTTTTGGTGTTAAACTATTTTCTTTACGGTGTGCTCCGATGGCACAGGGTCAGTGAGCACAACCCAGATACGGCCTTAGTCATCGCCGTGGCCGACCCGGGTTCAATTCTGGCCTGAGGTCCTTCACTGCATGTCTTCCTCCATCTCTCAAACACCCTTTCCTGTCAGCCTACTTTGCAAAAAGTGATCCACAAGTGTCACAAAAACCCAGGAAAAGAATAACAAAAAAAGTAGTTTCCTTATAGACAGCAACACTGTTTGTCCAGCATCTTCTACTTTCTGATAGGCTGGAGCTTTTGTTGCTCAGGGCTTTTTGTACATCTTAATCAACTTCCTTTAATCTGGGAGTAACAGTTTGGACCATATCAGAGAAACCTTGACATGACTCAGTGTTCCAGCTGGATAATGAAGCAACGCACACACCTAAAAAGCCGAGCCAGTACCAGAAAACCAACCAATTTAACTGAGCTCTGACAATTCTGACAAGGTGAGTGCATTTATCCTAAAATATCCACGCTTGTTGGGGTGGGACTGCTACCATGTCAAATGACTGAAATAGTTGGGCTTCCTAAGATACAAAATGCTTTATCAGGGGACATTTTATCGTTAACTAAATCTGACTGCACTGTATTAGTAACACACATAACTGAATTTGAATCTGCCTACATGACTGTGTTGTATTCAATTGATAGATTACCTGTTTCTGGATATGAATTAAAGGAGCTATAAGTAATAATGACACTTAGTTATTAAAATACGAACAACACATACACAATATCTTTCACGGAGACCAGCCATTTACTCAGCTGTCCTTTGTTGCTGTGAAATGCCACCGATTTTTTACTTCCACTGGATTAGTATATGATGTTGTATTTTTTTCCATGTTTGCAGGTTGCTGCTCTTTAGCCAAAATAAAACACCAAATGCTGTTCTCTGTATTGTATTGGGAACCCTGGGAACTCTCATATGATTGGCTCAGGAACCAGGAAGTAAACATGGGCTACACTCTGAACCAAAGTAGTTCCAGACCGTACCTCTAGATTTGAAAAGAGAAAAATGTGACTAAAACGTTGTTGATGGAGAGGACCAATTGTTTATAGGGAATGTTACTTCCATCCCAGGTGAGAAATGAGAATGATTTAGGTTGATTTTACAGAAAATATCTTACTTATAGCTCGTTTAAATGTATCTGTCTTGTAAAGTGCGTCGAGATGACATTTGTTGTGAATTTGCAATATACAAATAAACTAAGATAGGAATTCTTTTACCAATCTGTATAATCTGACCCAATATGTATAATCTGATTGAATTTGACTTTGGAAAGTGCCTGAAGATGACATGTTTCATGAATTGGTGATATATAAATAAAATTGAATTGAATTGAATTGAATTGAATTGAATTGAATTGAATTGAATTGAATTGAATTGAATTGAGCTCAACAGATGTTTAGTTAGAGTCATGTCAGATACTTGTTAATGGCAGCAAAAAGTGTATGAGGCCACTTCACCAATGATACATTTGGGTAAATGCATGTATATTGAGCCTAGATGTATACATTTTAAACTGTAACAGCCTTCCTGTGGTACTTATTTAATTACGCAATGGGTTTGTAAAGTCTTTTGAGGACAGGAAAATAGGCAGAATTTTGTAAGGAAGAGAAAATTAACACAATCGGGATCAGCTTTAATCGCAAAATTTCTTTATGCATTAAAAATTTGACTTTGGTTCCACTTGGCTCCCAATGAAGACAAGCACAATAAACAGCAAAGGTCAATAGAAATGTTGTTCTTGAGATTATGAATATATACATTTTAACAAAAGAGGATTGGATTGGTGCAAATGAGCATAGTATTAACCTGGATAATCTGGCTGTTAAGTGTTCTTTAGACAGTTGTATTGATCTTGATACTGGTTTTTATATAGAGTATAGATATAGAACCTCAGACTTTCTCAAGTGAAATATGAAATTGAACATTTTAAACTGGAAGTTGTATTTATGTTTTTTAGAAACCTCGTTATTTTTTCTTATAAGAAAAAAAGAGAAAAAAACTCACTATATTTGGCTGTCCATATCTTTTCAATTGATATACATTGAGGAGTGTAACATCAATCTATTTTGACCAGACACTTTTGGCTTCAGTTACTGGTTGAAGTGGAAAACACATAGACTGACAGCTCTGAGAATTAAAATCGCAGCAGAAAGTGTGGACAGCCAACCTTGTTGTTCGTTTTTTGCTTTCAAGAAGACCTTCATAGCCCAAAGAATTAATATTTTAGAAAAGTCTTAGAAAATCTGTAAAAACCAATAACCAAGACTACATTAAAATGTTCGGCAAAAAGGTCTGCCTCCCTGAAACCAAATTATAATCTACAATGTAGTTTAGTACTGATTATAATAATTTATGAATGAATGAATGAATGACTGACTGATTGTAGTGTAAAGAGCTTTGGAGTCCTCGGATTTGATAACGTGCCATGCAAGTCCAGGCCATTTACCATTTATAAAGAATTTATTGATAGAGTTTGAAACTTTAGCACAATGCCACATCTGTACACTATTTTAGGTCCTTTCTTGGCCTGTTTTTCCTCTCTGTCAAATATTTCAGGGATGTTGGTCTACTCACCACCCTGTTGATAGATACCTTTGCATTTTTTTGTAAATTCTTTTTCAGGTATGTAATGGAGCTGTCTGTCATGAGATGTTTCAGAAATCAGTTTGGAACTTTCTGGAGGACGTTTCCTACCTACTTTCACAACCTTGAATTTAGTCCTATTGTATTATTTTTGTTTTATCAGGGCTGATTATCTCTCGTAATTTAAATAAGTCAGCTAGGTTATATAGTATCAGTACCAAAATAAAAAGAAATATGGTGCTTTTATATTACTAGAAATACATACTTTACATAAATACAATACTTTTTTGACTGCTTGTTTCCATAATTCATGAAAATACTAAACTTGAGAGAAAACTAAACTAGGCATCCGGGCATGAAACTGTTTATTGGTACAAAATGGGTATAGGAAGTGACAATGGGTATGAAACGGAGGAGTGAGCTGGCAGTGGACCAGAGCCATGCTTCGGGTATTGTTGCTCAGCTGCTTAGCAACTTTCGTGTAGTGAAGGCAAGAGCACCCTGAAGAGTTAAAGGGATTCTTTCAAAACACATGTTTACAGACATTGCAGTTGCTACCACCCACTAATTTACATTTGAACAGTCCAGCTTTACAAAGTCCTTCATGTCAAAATTCATCAGCTGCCGTCAACAAGGCCTTTAATTTTCTCTGCTCATAATGCACGACTCCAGGGAGCCAGGAGGGCCGTTCCACCACTGATGACTGATTGGACATATAGTGACAGCCATGACAGTCTCCCCTCCCTAAATACTTGGAGGCAATAAAGCCAAGGAGGTGAGAGTGTGTCGCCGTACTGACCCGCAGCGTGAACCAGCGTGTCAGGGGTGACCTTCTGTGGGGTTCAAGGGCCAAGCTCCTAAAAACAATAAGATCAAACTCGTGGCTCCCACACACACCACTCCAAGCAACCGGATCCCCATCTGGAAACTGCAACACACTCACACGAGCATGTGGCAAGAGATGTTTTGTTCAGATCTATTATAAAAGCAAATAAAATCAAAATGTTTAGCGTCACATTCCAGTGAGTCGACTGACGTACAGGTCTCATAAGTGTGGATCTGCCGCACGACGGTTACAGACAGCCTAATCTGCAGGATCCTTGAGACCCGATGAAGAGGACTGAAGGATCCCGTGAGGGTTGTCGAGCCTCCATCTGCTGATTCCCACTCACTCACGCTTTGTGCTCAGTATGCCGTCTCCAGCAGCAGTTCTGTTTCTGATTCTGAAAACAATGTTGACAGCTTCAAACTGGTTTCTTTTCTTTGCCCGCAAAAATTGAAAAATGCGATTATTTATTTATTTACATACCCTGTCTGGCAGTGTAGAATTAAGAACTGCTGTGTTAATGCCAAAGAGAGCCCAACAGATTTTCACAAGTGGAGCCTTCCTGCTTTCGCCATAGTGCTGAGCTTGATTTACATATGCAAGAAGCTTTATTAGATTTTATGCTGGGACTATTTCATGTTAAATGGAAACTGAAACAGGAAGGTAGGGGAGAAAAAAAGAAGAGAAAAAGATGAGACAAAATGCTAAAAGGGAGAAAAGAAAGAAAAAAGAAAGCGGAGAGGAAAGTAAAAGAGCAATATAACATCTTCTGAGTCTGCTTCTACACCTGCAAAGAGAGATATAAAAAGAATGGCAAAACAAACCGATAAAGTATTACAGGTACAAACAACCAACACCTTGATACCATCACTGAAAAATACACAGTATTATTTAATACGTGATGTATAAAGTGACAGCTAAAGATAATAATAGGGGTTTTCTGTATAGAAGTTAATCTGTAAGTGCTTGAATCTAAGCACCTGTAGGTGTTTGTGAGAGTGCGCTTGTGTGTGTAAGGTTTATCCATTAGAAAAATGCTCAATAGTGGTTGTGAGGAGCCAAAGACCCACCCCCCAGAACGCAGAGGTAGACGCCGGGAAAATCAGATCCCCAGACACCCTAAGGGACCCCAGAGCAAAGGTGCCCAAGAGGGACCAACACAGGAAAAGTTGCCTCCCTCATCCCAGGGAAGAGCAGAGAGGAGCCCCAGGAAACCCCCCAACAGCCACAGTGCCAAAGCCCCCGGGAGCTGCAACGATGCGCCCATGGGTTCCACTGGCAGCCAGCTACGCCAGAGCAGATCCAGCCATGGGCCCAGAGACCCAACGCCCAGGGGTGCCCCGCCCTCCAGTGGGGGACCAACATAGTTACGCGGACCAGGCCCCATGAAGCAGCCGTCAGGAGTGAGCCGGCACACACCTGCGCCCCCAGCCCCGGACACCGAGGACCATCGATGCATCAGCGGGTCAAGGTGCCACCAACACAGGAGAGCAGGTTGGGGGGTATGGGCTCCACATTTAGTGAAGACCTGAGATGTCCCAGGAGAGGGGGCAGTTCAAACCCAACCTGACAAAAAGACAAACAGAAAAACAGGTCAACAGTCACACGTTCCCACCCTAGTGCCCCCACATGCAAACACTCTTACCCATAAAAAAGGGACCCAGTACACACACTCTCACTCACCACACAATAAAAAATACAACTCTTTGCAATGAGGAATGTCTGTGGAAAATTTTGAGAATTGGATGGCAGAGATGCATCACTTCAGTTCTTTGTGCGGCTTGCAGACTCCTGCACCCAGTGGCTTATAAAAAATTTATTTCTAAGTATTTGATAACATCTAAAACTTCTAGTAAGACTCACATTCCTCTGTTGAAGTTTGAAAAGAATCTCAGCCTTTAATTCTTTCCCTGCATAAAATACTTAAAATCAGATCAGCATCCTATTAAATGTATGGCTCAACAAAAATGAATATTTCCAAAAACAAACAATCCATTTATCAGGCGGTAAACAGTAGAGTTCTTGTTTTGTGTATCAAATGTGGGATATAAAGAAGGCCAATGAACAGCTATAATCTTTTTATATAACCTATTTGAACTCTTACCTCTAACCATTAAATACTTGGATTCCTCTCAAAAGTAAGCTCTTTCTTTGTAAAAGACGCTCCATTAGTGATTTGGTTTATATACAACATTAACACAAAACTACTGTTATGGCAGTCATTAGAAAGTAATTGTATAACACTGAGGATTTTGGTTTTATAACATTCTAATCTCAGAATTAATCCCTGGCAGAAAATTTACTTTTAGAAATAGGAAAGACTGTAATTTCCCTCTGGGATTATTAAAGTATTTCTGATTCTGATTCTGAAAGTAGAAGATTTCTTTATTTTTTTATCTTTTGGGAGGGAAAAGCTTTTCTTCACATCTCAAACTGGAATCTGGAAATAAGGAGCCGAAATACAGTATTTAACAGCTGTGTGTGCAGTGCTCACTTCTTTCATTCTCTTGATAAAAGCGGAGCCTTATCCTCGCTCTGTTTGCTGCCAACCGCCCTGTAAGTGCAGCTCGCTTTAATGTTTCTGATAAAGTGATTACTGCAGTGAGGAACTTCAAATGACTTGAAGAATAAAAAAAATAGATGGAAGAGCTTAGAATAATCTTAGCAGCCAGCCGATGTGTCATGGTGTTTGTTAATGAGACCCTTGCCCAGGCAACAACTATGGACGATTGAATATGGTTTAAATGATTTATTGATACAATAAAGAACATGTCTTCCAGAATCTGGAGATGGTTCCAGGAAGGCGCTGAGAAGAGGTAGGTGGTTCTTGCAGGAGATGGAGCCTCAAATATTGTGATGTGGATTGAAAGAAGGTGGAGGCTCACTGTTGTCAGAGATGGAGAGGCTCTCGACGCAAAGGTGAGTACATCTACAGGGGTTGAGGTTGACAGGTTGAGATGCATGGACCGGGTTGTTGATGATGTTAGTTTTCTTGGTCTAGGAGGAATAAGAAGACGGTGGATCGTTGGTGAGTAACGCATGGTATGTGGAGGTCCAGGTGGCAGATCCGAGCGGCAGCGACCAGTGGAGCAGTAAGAAGATTCTTCGAGGGGGGTCCAGGGGTGAGTTCACCAGAGAGCTCTGGGGAGCGAGGTGGAGGCAAAGGACTGGTGACCAGAAGGAGAACCGTGGACTAAGCAGGGGTTCTCAAACGTTTCGTGGCCAGGGACTCTTTAGCAACGGTAAAATTTTTGCAAGAACCCCTTTAGATTCCTCATGGTGATATCCATCCATCCATCCATTGTCTTCCGCTTATCCGGGGTCGGGTCACGGGGGTAGCAGCTTCAGTAGGGAGGCCCAGACGTTCCTCTCCCCTGCCACTTGGGCCAGCTCCTCCAGGGGAATCCCAAGGCGTTCCCAGGCCAGCCGAGAGACATAGTCCCTCCAGCGTGTCCTTGGTCTTCCCCTGGGCCTCCTCCCGGTGGGACGTGCCTGTAACACCTGACCAGGGAGGCGTCCAGGAGGCATCCTTACCAGATGCCCAAGCCACCTCAACTGGTTCCTCTCGACGTGGAGGAGCAGTGGCTCTACTCTGAGTCCTCCCCGGATGACTGAGCTCCTCACCCTATCTCTAAGGGAGAGCCCAGACACACTATGGAGAAAACTCATTTTGGCCGCTTGTATCCGGGATCTCGTTCTTTCGGTCACGGCCCAAAGCTCGTGACCATAGATGAGGGTAGGAACGTAGATCGACCGGTAAATCGAGAGCTTGGCCTTTTGGCTCAGCTCTCTCTTCACCACAACGGACCGGTACAGCGCCCGCTTCACAGCAGACACCGCACCAATCCGCCTTTCGATCTCCCGCTCCATCTTCCCCTCATCCAAGAACGAGACCCCAAGATACTTGAACTCCTCCACTAGGGGGCAGCACATCCTCCCCAACCCGGAGAAGGCACTCTACCCTTTTCCGGTTCAAGACCATGGTCTCGGATTTGGAGGCACTGATTCTCATCCCGGCCGCTTCGCACTCGGCTGCGAACCGCTCCAGTGAGAGCTGTAGATCACGCCCAGATGAAGCAAATCGGACCACGTCATCCGCGAATAGCAGAGACGCAATCCTAAGGCCACCAAAAAGGATCCCCTCAACACCTTGGCTGCGCCTAGAAATTCTGTCCATAAAAGTTATGAACAGAATCGGTGACAAAGGGCAGCCTTGGCGGAGTCCAACTCTCACCAGAAACGAGTCCGACTTACTGCCGGCAATGCGGACCAGACTCTGACACCGGTCATACAGAGAACTGACAGCCCTTATTAAAGGGTCCGGTACTCCATACTCCTGGAGTACCCCCCACAGGATCCCTCGAGGGATACGGTCGAATGCCTTCTTCAGATCCACAATGCACATGTAGACTGGTTGGGCAATCTCCCATGCCCCCTCCAGGATCCTGCTGAGGGTGTAGAACTGATCCAGTGTTCCACGGCCAGGACGAAAACCACACTGCTCTTCCTATATCCGAGATTTGACTATCCGACAGACCCTCCTTTGCACTGTTCTGTTTTAAATACAACATATAAACAGAAAAAAGCTTTTGGAAATCTTTGGCGGTTGTGTGAACACCGGCAAGAGTAAAAAAAACACCTGTATGAGGCCCTTTTCATTGGTTAATAAGATATAGAAGCATTTTTCTTCTATACCCGCTTGAACCGTGTACAGTCTAAGGTGGCTGGAGCCAATCTCAAGCAGCCACTTGTACAAAAGTCGAGGTAAATTTTAAACAGGCGGTTCATCACAGAGCAACACACCCAGGTAATTTTAAAGTGACTAATTACCTAAATTACCTGTTTTTGGAAAGTGGGAGGAACCTGTAATAACTAAAGAACCCTGTACTCATACATAGACAACAGGAAAACTCCAAACAGAAAGGCTGGACTTTAACCCAGAAACATTTTGCTGTGAGACAGCAGCACTATCATACAGCAGTGCGCTGACGTTTATTACTAGCACATAGGTTAAACTTTCAAATGCTGAAATGTAGGTCTTCCATCTTTTTTTAAAAAAAAAGTGGCAGATAAATTTATTTTCCTTTTGGTATGAAACATTTAAAGGATGTGGACACTTGTGTTTTCACACACAAGAGATGTGATTTCTCTGTATATAATAAATGTTTCTGTAAACAATATACATAAAGCTGAAAGAACATGGGGGGAAAAATCCTAATTAATTTTATTCCCTAAATTATCCAGCGTGCATTAAAGTTATAGGGAAATAAAAGCTTTTTACACCTCCTTCACAGTACAAAAGGACTGCCAGAGAGCTTACACTAAGAGCAGACAACAATGGATCGACAGGCAGGGCAATCCTTGAACACTGGGCGCTTTTAGCCAAGTGTGAGATGTTCTGGAGGAAGTAACACCGTTCTGATTATTCACTGATGTCTCACACCTTTCCACCAAACCTTTTTACTGCTTAGCATTGTTCCCCAAGGACATGACAATGACCACTATCTCTTCCCTGGAGTGCTGGACATCTGTGAGAGAAGGAAATGTTCGCTTTCCCCCCACCACTTCATGTGGTGCCAAGCCGGGAACAAACAAAGCTCTGTTCTTCAGTTCTGTTGCTGCGCTGAAATCCGTCGACTCTCTCTGTTTATAGACCCATCGCTTAATTGTGGTTTCACAATACTGTAGTCCTTCTCAGTTCTTAACATGTGATGATTGCAGCTGTCAGGCCAGTGGAGCATCAGTGTTCACCCTACTGGACACATTCAAGGATTGTGTTGGTTGGTTTTACGCTATTTTATATTATTATAGTTTTGCATTTGAGGTAAATGAAAAGAAAAATGCTTTTTACGCTGTTACGGCTGCTGGGCGCACTGAATGAATACGCTTAAAGTCACAACAAGGCTTTCACTAAGGCATTGTTTTTGTGTGCTTTTCTGAGTTGTGACGGCCTAAAAACAAAGCTGCATTTGCACGAGTAGAATGCATGTTAACGTTGCTTGGTGTGATGTAGATTTAGCAATGTATGTGCAAGTAACTCGGTGATTGCTTGGCGTCTTCTCGTTAGGGGTGCTATCCCTTTTGGATGGTGTTGATTAAAAAGTAGCTCCCAATTTGCAATTCAAGAAGATGCTGTTCTCACATTGCTATGCATGTGTTGTAGTAGTGTTACAGCAAGAAAGATGGTTGGAAATGATCTTCCACTGTGGGATGGTTTTTGCCAGTGCCCCTCCGTGGGGTGAGTTGGGGAGCAAATATAGGCCCCGGGGTCCTTTAGATTCACACCTTCCATCTTTCCTGTAAGAATTTGCATGGCTGGGAAAAATTAAAGCCACGTTACGGATTAACTCTGCTTTTTTGTCATATTCACGTGCTTCAGATCATCAAACATGCTTTAATATAAGCCCAAGGTAACCTGAGTAAATAGAAAATGTGTTCTTTCCCTGACGATTTGATTTATTAGGAGAAATTCACAAACTAGAGGGCCAGCATTTTCCTTTGGGATTTTCAGGCAGAGAGCAGACTCAGTGGTTCCAGCAACTGACCCGAATTGGAGGCAGCATAAGCAGCCCAAGAGCATCACACTTCCACCACCGTGTTTCACTGTCTGTACAATGTCATTGTTTTTCTTCTGAAATGCTTTGATAGTTTTATGCCAGATGTGCACAGAACTTTTTCCAAAAGTAAGAACATCAAGGCGGACCTTGTCAGGCGGACCTTGCTCTTTTTGGTCAGCGGCGGTTTTCTCCTTGGCAGCCTCTCGTGGATGTTGTTTTTGTCCAGTCTCGTTCTGTTCTCTGTCTTTCTGGGAGTGAGGCTTAAATGAGCCCTTTAGGTTGGCCAGCCACTCTCAGGAGGTTCATTCCTGTTTAATTTATTTGTGATTTGTGTATAATAGCGCTCAGTGTGGTTTGCTGGAGTCCCAATTAAAGCTCCTGATCTCTTTCAGACTGAAATATGTCAATAACCTTTTTCAAAATCTGTTCTTTCATTTCTTTAGATTATGTTTGTTTTTGGGCTCTTTAATCCTACTTCATGTTGCTAAGCAGGTTCTAGTTTAGTAATTTCTTTATTCCACAGCTCTGGCAGTAACCAAGCCTATGTCTGGTAATCAAACTTTCCAAGAAATGTAGTTAATCCCAGTTAATTCGTGATTTTTGGTAGGTTTATTCAGATATTCTTCCCTTAAGCATTGAAAACTGCACCAGTGTTAACTCAGGTAGTTTTTGCCTGATATTAAAATTTATTTGATAATGTGAAGCATTTCTATGTGGAAAATATATCAAATTGTTTTTATAGTCCTGTATTTAGTTCAATTTTATTTTAGAATGATTATACAATGATTATACAATGCTGCACTATAACTGTAACCAAACTCTAATTATAACTGTAACCACAACTGTAACCATAACTGTAACTGTAATAACCTACGTGCAATAACTAATGTGCAATTCTATTTAATACACTGTGCAATAATACTGAAAGAAGTGACTTCTGCTGCTATTACACCTGAATATATGTCAATACACATGTATATAAGTCACCGTGAATGTACATAAGATATCCTCTGCCTTATTTCTATTTTTGTATTTTTATTCTTATTTTCTTATCTACTTCTTTTTGATCCACTGTATAAACGAGGACACACTGTATATACCTGACGCACCTTGTCCTACTTTTGGCACCTTTTTCTGATTACTGATTACTGAGCCGATGTGACATGTGAATTTCTCCAATGTGAGATCAATAAAGCCTATCTTATCTTATCTTATCTTATTTTATATCTCTCAATCACCGCCAAATTGTCAGGCAGCAGTACTTAACCAGATGTAAAACCAAGCTGCGGCCCGATCCTCCTCTGTAGAACGCTGTGTTTCATGCAGCCAGGCACTTTGCAGTAAGTTGATAACTGGATTGTATTGGAGGAGGCGTTTGGCCCCAGCCCTTGCTCTCAGTTTAGCCGTCTGTGCTAAATTGGCTGCATGTTCCCACAATAACAGCAGCACTGCCACTGACGTCACTGGCCACCTTCGGACTTGTGATGCCTTCAATCTCAAAACTCAAACTCGGGATTTGTGCTACTGGTATCTATGTCTTTAAGTGGACATTTTTGCACATATATTCCCACCCCCAGACTTGGGCAGAAATACCAACAGTGCCCTAGACATTTAAAATACATAACAGGACGAAGGCCAATGTTTTTCCCAATCCATTCAGTAAATGTGAACGCTTTCGGTCTTGTCACAGAAACTATACCCCTATTTGCTGCTTTATACACAAAACAGCACAAGCAGCTCATGAGCAGTGTTGGTCTGAAGAGAAGCATCTTGATTAAAGCAGAGTTTATCTTTGTGTTTAATGATTTATATCTTATATTTAGCTGTAATGCTTCAGTTTATCTGTATATAACATAATCCTGGGTAATAATAAAACACAAAAGAGCTTTTATTATCCAGACAAACAACAGGAAGCTTCCTCACCACGAGCTGTGGTCTAAAACTTTAAGCGCATGTTGCATCATTGCTCAGTCAGTCAGACAGCGAGATGACAGCTGGTAGTTTTCTCAGCCGCTTCAGCAGATATTTGGAAGCAAAACATACTTGGGAACTTGTTTTAGACAGAGGAAATTTTTGTTACAGTGGCTGCGTAAACATTACACACAGGTAGAAGAGACGTCAACAAATCACATTTAGGTTTTTTTGTTTTTTTTGTTTCACCTTTAGGTTGTTGCATGTTTTAAAACTTTGCACAGTTATTAACACAGCCTGAACAATATCATATATAAATCGTATGCACCAGCACGGTCTGCATTCAATGATTGGTTTAAAATATTTTCGGGTAAAAATGCATGACCAATTCCTATTTAGTCAGTATGATATAATAAGATGAATTGAGTTTTTAGAGATCGGGCAAATCAACAGTGAACAGTTGATTTGTTTCAAAGATTGAAAGACGAATAAACACAAGTAGAGCTGAAGCACACTATTTGGGGGCTTGTGGTCGAGCCTTTGATAGTAAAAGCTCAGGAAAGATTTATCTTTTCTATGCTTGTCAACCAAAGACCCAAAGGAAATGCTGATCTGTCACAAATCACTCACAGTTTTAAACTTATATGTATCTCTGGTTGGACATTCACGTGTCTCTCCTTAATGTGAAAATGTTCCAACAGTCAACAGTTTTGCCCCTTTGTTAGTTTTTTTTGGGTGATTGCTCATCTCTTTGTACCTTGTGACCCAGTTGTCAGGTCAGTGCCGTGCATATCAATACCTTTTAATCTTGTATTTTCAGTCTACTTATTTCTTCGTCTTGTATTACATTTCCATTCTATTTTCTTTGTTAAAGTAAGTCAATATTGGGAGCTTGGTTCCCAAATTCCCCAATGCAGTATTTATTTATTCAGCATACTAATGAATAAAAAAGTGTAGATTCTATACAATGAAAACGTATTTCTCCACACCTTTTTGGTGTGACCTAAGATGTACATTTTTACAGGTTTTTACTAAAAACAGCATATATTTGAACAATAGACAGTGTTGCAAACTCTCACTCCTCGGGAATGACACTCAACCTTTTCCTACATGCTATATTTTAGTTGGTTTGATTTTTACACTGTGCCCCCAGGCTTTCTGCTTCTGAATGCTTCCATCAAATCTTAAAGATCCCCAAGACATACATACTGTGTAAAGCCAGCACAGTATTTCAGAAAAAGAACATCATGTGTGAAGGTCTGGGATTGCTTTGCTGCTTTATGGGATGGATAACTGGCAACGACTGATTGAGCCATGAATTCTGCTCCAGCAAATTGTCAAGAAGAATGACTGGCCCTCAGTTTGTTAAGCTCAAAAGCTCTTTGGTTATCCAGCAGGACAATGATCCAGAGCAAACCATTAAGTTCACTTCTGAATTGTAAAACAAACAACCAAAAGCACAAAATGAAGGCCTGGAGTGGCCTGCTCAAAGTCTGGACTTAAATTCAATGCTTTGGTGTGACCTTAAACAGGCCTTTGATGATCATCAAATGTGGCTGAATTAAAACATTCTGGAAAGAAAAATGGACCAGAATTCATCCACAATTATTTACAAGACTTTATGACACCTGAAACCACCATGGGTTGCACAACGGGTTATTAGGTTTGGGGGGGGGGGGGGGGGGGGCAATTACTTTTTTTTATCCTAAGGCCTTTTTCCTCTTGAAAGAAAGAAATATTTATTTGAAAACTGCTATTGTATTTTGAGCTCCATAATGTATCCGCCCATATTTTTGCAAGTTGAATCATAAAGACTAGAATAATATTTTACATATAACAAATAATGGTGTATGTTTCCTTTTGGACAATTCTGCAGTAATGAAATCCTTCCTTTAATTTAAAAATAATGATTTCCACTGTGAGTATTTGGGAGTTCAAAAAAAAAAAAACTAAGGTAAGGATTTACTGCTATTTCTATCAAATAAAAATATCAAATACCAGTTTTGGACATTATCTATTATTGCTACTCTTTATCTACATTAGATATGTTGTGTATTTACTTGATAGTTTTTATATTTTCTCTACAATAAAAGCTTAGCATCTCGCTCATGTAAACGTGAACTGCGCTTGCTTGGGACACGTCGGCGTGATTTCCGGCGGTCCGTGAACGCAGCCGGCAGAAAACTGCGAGAGAAGCAGTGATTGAGGAGAGAGCGGAGCGGCGGTAGCGACGACGGCCATTTTAGAGCTGCCCTGGTAACCGACACTCATCCCCGGGATTTTATTTTTCCTGTTCAGTGTAAACGCTCCGCCTGACTGAAGAGGACCGAAGAAGGCTGTGTTCGACTTCCCCGCGGCTGAACTCGAAGTCAGGATGCGGTTCCGAGGGAATAAACGATTTGCATCCGCAGTCGGACTGGTCCTCGGACTACTATGCGCGGTGGAGGCAGCTAAAGGTAACTAAAGCTGGGATTCATCCCGCAGCGTCTCCGTGGTTTGCCTCTGTTGCGCGAGCCTCCCTGACAGGCTCGCGCCTGCTTCGGGCTGGAGGCTGGAGCCTCCTGGTTCTAGTCGGGGGGGCGTGAAGGTGAAAGAGGGGAGCTTTAGCCGGGCTGACGGGGGATGCCAGGTCCGCTAACCTGTTCAGGGATGGTGGCGGGTCCGGTGCGGCGCCACAGCGGATGGATGTGGCCGGGGGGTGGCAAGTGCAAGCCCCGCTGTAACCTCAACCACCACAACGCGTATAATCACGTTGTAACATTTGTTTTTCATCTTGAATCTAATCAGAGGAAATAAAATAAAGACACCCCCCCCCAACCTCTTTCTCTCATCTGCATCTGTTTCTATTTTTGGGCTCTTTTTCTAGTCGCTTCGCCTCTTTAAATGAGGAATAACGCAAGCCTCCCCCCTCCCCTCCGCAGAGTTTATACATCATTATTACTCGCTCCTTGCAGGTACTCCATGTACAAATCAAATAAAGTGCGAATATTATGTTTGCAACTCATTATATCGAATTCCGTGTTTTGTTGTGTGTTGTTGTTTTTTTCCCAGCAGGGGGGCTGAATGAATGGGTTTGTGTGTCCCATCGTGATGGGCGTCTGGTCGGCGGCGCACTGCAGATCTCTCTGCTCTCACATGTCCTTGTTGCTTTTTGTCGGTGGATTTAAAATATGTATGCGCCGTGAAGCTTCAGCAGGAAGATCTGCGCCTGCTTGTGAGCAAAAAGTGTGCAGAAAGTCCAGAGTGTTGCTGCTGCTCCCTTCTTTTGCAGCATGTCTTTATTTGCTGCAGGGAGGTCCTCCCTCCCTCCCTCCTCCTCCTCCCTGCTCCTCCCTTTTCAGAGATAAACCCTCTCTGCTTCTACTGCGTGGTTTTAGATACTGTGTGCGTTGTTGTTTTTTTATCCTTAAACTCAATCCACTGGATCTCCAGAGTGAGCTTCCTGATCCAGGGTGTGTGTAAGAAGCAGGTGTGGATGTATCAGCAAGCCTGGGCAGCTACCACCTCAGGCCTTTTATGGTTGGGGCAAATATCCATGTGTCAGAAATAGGAATATTGGGCGTGCATTCTCAAGCTGGGCTGAGGGGGATGCTAACCAATGAAACTGTTTTTGATTTTTATTCTTTTTTAAATGTGTAGTAACCTTTTCTTCAGTCAAGAGGCAAACAGAGCTTCCTTTTAATAAGTCCATGTATGTTGGAGGAAATTCTAAAGGACCATTAAGGATTCAGGCTGGATAGCAAGTTTACCCCTCTAAAATGAGCAGAATTTGTTTTTCTGACGCCTCTTTTTTCTAGGGATTGCTTCTTCGAACGGGTCCAGATTTGCTGTGAAAAACAACAACAACAACAACAAAAAAACAAAATCTAGTTGCTAACGTTCAGGTCTCTCCTTAGCAGTTGCTGCGCAGATTCTGCCTGGTACCATCACAGAGATAAAGTCCACAGGGACCCAGTGGTACACGTGTGTCTGTGGTGCTTTGTACAATTAGCAGGTTATTCTCCAGTCCTATTTACCCACATTTTACCCCATGCTCGGGGAGACTTGTGTCTGTTTGCGCTGATTATGACGGCAGCCTTGAAAAGTCTGGTTTGATCGCTTTACTCAGGATAAGTAACAAAGCAAAAAGAAAAGAGAAAATTGAGCTTGAAGACATTTTTCAATTTCCAAATTTGACCGATTTCAACATCTAAAAGATAAAATCTAGAATCAAATGAACTATGGATTCTTCTATTGATGTATACTCATTGATTGACTCCAGCCCCTCATGGATCAGGGTTTTAAACTTGACCTGAGGTTCTTCTCCTGGGTCTGGCTTAGATTTAAGGACAGAGGTCACTAACGGTGTTTTGAAGAATCCATGATTAATTCAGGATGATCCCTTCTGGACTTTTGATATCTGAAATTGTGCTAATCTAAGACTTCTGGAAAAAATAGTGGATTTCTAAATAGAAAATGTTTTCGTAACCATGAGGATATTTCTTTTCTTTTCCTGACAAACCACACAGCGCTGAAGTCCTTTAACGTCTCCCTTTAATTCTGCGTTTTAAAGCCAAACCCCCTGGTATTTTCCATCTATCCAATCCAATCCAACTTTATTCATAAAGCCCTTTAAACACGCAGAGACCAAAGTGCTGCTGTGCAGAAAACACAAATATAAACAGCATAAAATTCAGTAACATTGATTAAAAAAACAATATAGGAAAATAAACACAGGAAAAACTGGCATCAAATCAACAAACACCAACATCCTCTTGAGTATTAAAAGCCAAAGTGAAAAGAGATGAGTCTTTAAAAGAGAGTTAAAAATGGTCAAAGGAGAAGCCTGCCTGATATGCAGCGGTAAATCATTGCAGAGTTTGGGACCGGCTACAAAGAGCATTTACGGCATATCCAAGCTGTGATATTCATGTCTGTATTTTTGTTCATTAGTTCTTCATGTTACCTGGATTTATTCCATGTTTTCTAAACAATGCCTCTCAACCGTGTGCTGACCAAACAGACGAAAACCTGTCGGACTTCACAAACAAATTGTTCAGGTTGGGAAACCATTTGATGAAACGACGTGCACAGCGTAGACATTACAGCTTTGCTAGCCTCGCGCATATCCCCCAGCATGCTGGTGCCAACGCTCTGCGTCAAGCTCCGCCAAGGAAAGGCCCGACTGAACAGGCACAGATTAACCTCTATCCATGCCTGTTTCTATTTATTTTTCCAAGTTTCCACGCCAAGCAGCTGAGAATGCTCAGCAGTAACTTCATTGCCTTTGTCATCAATCAAAAGGACAAGAAGGCCGGTGTTGCTTAGTGCTGTGGGAAACGCGGCAGCGTCCCAGGACGCACCTGCTGCCGTTCCCCGCTCCTATCAGGAAGGAAAACCTGTTGGAGCGACTCTCAGCGGAGGGCTTATCTTTTACTAACCAAAGGTTACCTGCCTATCTTATTTTTATTACAGGCCATCTGGCAGCGAGACGAAGAAGCCAAATACTCCCAACGGTTTGTCCTCCTCCTCCTCCTCCTCCTCCTCTGTGTGTTTCTCGGTCTTGAGAGCTTGTTAAGAAACGACTGGATGCCGGCTCAGTAGAAAACAGACGGAGCTGAAGGTTCAGCCGAGACGTGCCGGTTGACATCGGGGTTCTCATTTAGAGAGCGCGAATCATTTCAGAGCGGGGATGAATCCGTCTCGTGCTGCGGCGTTAAAAAAAAAGGGGGGGGGGCTCCAAACTACGGTCCACCTTCTGCCCATTAAAGCTGGTCCTCGCTTCTTTTCCAGATGTCACCCTTGTAATGAATTTATTTCTTGTTTTTTTGCTGTACCCCTCGAACAGCTGCCGGGTTCGTCCCCGTGTTCTCGAGTCAGTCGTGGGGTCTGCTGCAACGCAACAGTGCAAACAGACCGACGGAGGGAGTGGCCGCGGGGGGCTGCTGGGAAGTTTCGTGGCTCATTCATCAGTGAATGAAGTCAATTCGAGTCAAACAAATTGGACGGCCTGCTTTGTGAGGCGCCAACACATGGGCTCCCCTCGCATTGTTGGCGCTTGTTGGGTTTCAGTCCGAGCCTCCACATGTGTGCTTTAATGCATCTTTACGGGAAGAGGAAATAACTTCATCAACTTTTCTCATTAAAAGATTAAGAATATTGCATTGCTATATCAAAAATCGGCCCATTTTTCTTGCATCGACTTTGGCAAGTTTGACATTTGACGGGTCAAATGCTGAAAAAAGCTGATTTTTGTTTTACCTATGCATTAAGTGCATGGACACTTCCTGCCATTATTGGCCTTCATGTACTTTAATACACCGTTAATGGTTTACTAAAAATCAGATTACGGTTATGGAAATGTCCTTAATAGAAAAATGGGGATATAAAATAGCAGATTTCATTTTCCGCTGTATTCAAAACTGGCATCTCTTAGAAAGAAGCTGCGGCTGGTTTTCTGTCATATCCCCAAGGATGAAGACTCAGAGAAATCAGTGTCGGCCACGAAAAGCACGATCGATGGGCCTCCATATGTGACCATCAAGATACTCCTTTGCTAAAAGAAATACTGTAATCCCTACCATCCCACCTACTTTTATTTCTTTTTTGCACACTGATTCTCAATTGGTCGGAAAATCCCGGGAACAAGATAAAAAAAAAAAAAACCCACCACGAACCTGAACGGCCCCTTTAGAAGCGGAGGGAGCTCAGATTTCCTGTGTTTTCACTTAAGGCCACTCTAAGCCTGGAAGCTATCGCTGATCTGTAAGTCATCGCTCTGTGTCGCGGCAATTAGAAACTATGCGAATACACTCGGCTGACAATGGCTGCGTTGTTTGCACCCTCTCATGCCACTCCATGAGACAATGACGTGTGCTGTCATTTTGCATCGGTTTACATACTCGTTCGTCCTCTACAATGACAATGTTAAATGTCAAGACGATAATGGCTAAAGGCTTAAAGGCAGGGTATCAGTGTGAAGAAGGGCTTTCTAAAGTCTGCTGCAGCCTATGGGTGCACGGAGAAGCCTTATCGCAGAGCCTCCCTGCAGCTGTTGGACTTTATAACCGTCACCGCTCCTAACAAGCTCAAGAAGTTGTTTACATCGCTGCTGTTTATTCCGTTTTGTTTCTTGGTATTCTGTTTTCAGTTTTTTTATGCACAATTTTGCATGCACGTCTTGGGCACATTGGGGTTCGCCGCTCTCAGTTGCACATTTCATTTAATCTGACCATGCCATTGTTTGTAACTGTACATTAGACCGTTCCCCTCACTTGCTGCTGACGTAGCTGAATTTCCCCACTGTGGGGCAATTACAGGATTATTTTATTCTGTCCGCAAGTTTTGCGAAAGGTAAATCAAGGAATGCGTCGTTTTTAAGGAAGGCAAAGCGGAACAAAACCGTGAACTTTTTTGGAAAAATGCTTAGAAACGTAGACATATTTTAGTGGCACTGGGAATAACTACTGCTTTTTTGTTTTAAATACAGCTAACTAGCTCATATTATATGTGTCAATGCAGTAAAAACTAGTGGTGGGCGATATGGATTTTAAGCTTTATCACGATATATTGTGGCGTTGTTGTGATAACAATAGAAATGATGATAAAATACTCGCGGTCTTCTTTTAGGTGTGGCTGTGACTGCATGTCAATTAAATCCCAATAAACACAAATGCTGTCCTTAAAAAACACATTGAATAATGTCACTGACAGTGTTGGGCAAGCTACTTGTCCAGTGTAGTGAGCTAAGCTATCAGCTACTCAACAATAAATTAAGCTTCACTACACAAAAGCTACCACCTATAGAAATATAGCAAGCTAAGTTACACAAATGTGTTAAAAGTAGCTTAACTACATCAGAAGCTACTTAACGTTGTACCAACCTAATGTCAGATCAATTCAAAATGAGTCTGATACACTGGTTAAAACATTTATTAAAGATCAGCCAATGACCTAACACAGTGTAGACATTACTAAATGTTGAAAAGAAATTAAAAGCTAAATAAAATAAACCAGGTCACTTAATAAAGCTGCATTTTCTGTATGCTTTGTATTTATATTCACATGATATTTTCAGAATTAATAATAACATTTCTGTTAAAGATTTCATTTTTCTTCTGCACCAAAGGCATAAGTAGGGAGAACAAGCAGAGTGAGTTTTGTGTAATATCAGACTTTATTATTGAACTAAGCAGGATTTAGACAGGATCAGAAAGGAAGGTGCATCTTCTTTCTGCCTTTCCCCAACGATCAGGGACCTCCTAGTTGTGTCTGGTGCTGCAGTGTTCTTATTGGGTAAAACACCTTTAAATCTAGTGGCTGAGCACATAAAAGACAACCTCTTGATAATATAATATGCAAAAAACGCCACCAAACGTTATTAACGCCACCGCACGTATTTTACGCGAGCGCGCGTTTTTTACGTCACCGCGCGTTTCCAGCCAGAACGCGCGGTGACGTAAGAAACGCGCGCTCGCGTAAAATACGGGTTGGAACTGCGCGTTATTGTACGGACGATAATTGGCCTCATCGGCTTGCCATAACAGAAAGGAGAGGCAGAGTAGAAGCTCGCGCACGAACATGTCCAACCAA
This sequence comes from Fundulus diaphanus, assembly GCA_037039145.1. Taxonomy (NCBI): domain Eukaryota; kingdom Metazoa; phylum Chordata; class Actinopteri; order Cyprinodontiformes; family Fundulidae; genus Fundulus; species Fundulus diaphanus. The sequence continues at coordinate 26,338,885 of CM073129.1, read as the reverse complement.
CAACTCTGATTGTTCACTCTGCATGTTGTTTCAAAATAGCAAACCTGGTTTCATTTCTTATGTCCTGGATTTTGTAGCGTTTGTGGACGCTACGTCGCTACTTGATCAAAAAAATAACGTCACTACAGGAAAGTTACTTGATTCATAAAGCAGCGACGCTACGGTCAAGCTACTGGAAAATGTAGTTTAACTAATAGCTTCGCTACATGTAGCGGCGCTACTGCCCATCACTGGTCACTGATAACGCATTAAAACAAAATTCTAAATTCATAAAGAAGCATTATTGTTGTCACTAAACTGTACACAGTGACTGCATTTAATTATATTTTTGAATGTATGTCTATTTACTGATGCTCTCAAGAAACCAACAGGACAAAATAGCAAAAATGACAATCCTGGCAGTTTTTTTTTTTTTTTTAAAAACCACTAATTGGATTTTATCGCGAGATAAACTCAAATTCGTATCGTGATAACAGTAAAACGCGATGAGAAGGGCCCACCCCTAGTGAAAACCATGGCCTTTTACTCTCATTTATTTCTCACAGACATTTAGTAACACCGCATTTCTACCTGGAAAAGGTAGCTAGTAGCAATCATTGAACAAGAATGCCGGTCCCTGTGCAGCTCAAACATACCGTGTGTATCTGGAGGTGGAGGAGAAGTCAAATTGAGTTCAGCAAGAAAACAGCACAGAAAGCTGAATAGCAAGTTTGAGCTCGGGAATCAGATAAATTTTTCTGTGATTGCTTGTTAAAGCCATTGCTGGCAAAATGTAATTATAGGTTATAAATAAAGAGAATAAGAAAATGGTGCTGACTCTAACGGACAGAAATCACCAGGTTGGGTCAATGTTCAAATGCAATTACAGGACCGTTGGTTGATGGTTTAAATGCGACTCTGTTCAAATCCGTTGCATATTTGCTCAGACATAACAGCTGCTGACGTTGCTCGTGTGTAAACTGATAAGAAGCCTTTTGGTTCTGGTGTGCCAGATTGTTTACCAACCAGCGAGGCTCGTCCATGTTCTCCGGCGTGTTCTCGGGGAGTTTTCTCACAGTGAAAGGCTGTCAGGGCGGGGCGGCACGCAACAGTGTGCTCACTGTCCGGGGCGTCACAACCCGAGACCCTCAAGAATGCGCTCGTTGGATAATCCCCGGGCGCTAAGATGCCGAGGCATTTTGATTTGCTAATTTGCCTGTGAGGGTCTGAGACCGCCGGACCCCTATGTGGGTCGGGCGGTGACTTTCCGCTCGTTGGTCGCTTTAGCAGCTGAATGGGGGCAGTGAACTGTTGAGAAAGGGGTCGCTCAGTTGTGAATATTAAGTTGGCCGGATGACTTGGAAGTTGTCAGTCACCAAAAAAAGGGGCATGCCTTCAGTTTATTGCTTAGTTAAGCTGTTTTTTTGTGTGTGTGGGAAAACATCAGTGCGGGGGGGGGGGGGGGGGGGGGGTAATTCCATAAAAAAAATAAATCTTAAAGCAAAAGTATAATTTTGTAAATGATTTCAATTGAAGTCGAACTTCTTAACTCGTGAGTAAGTAACAATATGCAAAGGTGATGTTTGTCATTAAAGCTTGGTGGACTTTAATGTCTCGTGTTTCTTTCTAATGTTTTCGATGTAAAACGCAAGGTGTGTAGGAACCCCGCATTGAGTTATTTTGCTGCGAGTCAACAGTATCAAAATTCACATGTGCAGAGTAGCTGTCTCCCCCGAGTCCTGTTGTTTCCATGGGAAAGAAGAGAGCCACAGCAGAGCCATTCACACCGGGACGTTTTCACGTGAAGACTCAGGCTCCATGGGAAACGGGTAACCAGAGAGCCAGTTACCTGCTGCACACCAGCCACTCCGGGGCTTCGTCGTCTTGTGGTCCTTGTCGCACACAGAGAGCTGATTGAGTTGCGTCCCCCCCCCCCCCCCCCCCTCTCTCCAGGAGAGCTCTGCGGTCGTCCACGACATGCTCTCGCCGTTGGGCGGCTGAGACTGCACAGCGGACAAGCAGATGTTGTTGCCTGGCAGGGGAACTGGGAAGCTTTTCCTGTCTGAGTTGTGTGTTTTGGGAGTCTGGGGCCCCCGTGGCCCCCGGCCTTCCTCCTTCGGGGCTCTTGGGCCTCGGAGAACAGTCCCCGGTCTGTGATGGAAGCGACTCGCGTCAACGAGCTGACAGGACAAACAGCGAAGTGTGCCTGCTGTTTGGGACCCGGAGCATCGATTCATTCCTGCTCCAGCTTCTCTGCATAATAGAAGTTTTTTCAGCAACTCGTATTTGCACGTGCCGCAGACCTTCACCTTTTCAGCCGCAGCGCCCGTTTGTCTTTGCTGACTTAAAAAAAAAGGCCAAAAGGCATCGTGCTCTTCTTGTTGAAAGTACACCTGTTTGCTCCCGGTAAACCCTGTTCTTGAATATTCAAGAGTCCTTCGGTTCCTTTTTAGTTTTATTTTTTGCACTCAAAATGTCCCAGACAGTCCTGGACACACTTGAAAGTCTGTCGTTTAGTCTGAGCGCCGATAAACCCTGGCTCCTGAGTGTGCCGCTCCAGCTAATAAGACAAGTATGAACAACCAGGCAACAGAGGGGCTTTATTTAGCCTCAAACGATGAGGCTGTCAGCCTACTCTGGAGAGCCCGCTGCCACTAACGCTGCGTTCACTTAGCCGTATTTAATGCTAGTCATTCATTTATTAACAATGCTTGTAATCAAACATTTACCTCATTATTCAGGATGTATGATGTAAGTTTAACTGCACACATCAGGGCTTATTATATACTGAAACATAGTAAAACACAAGGCCTTGCAGATTATTCACACCCTTTAAATGTTTGTAATTCTTACTTTTTTCATTTTTTTTTGTTCAGTAACAACCACAAACTCTAATCATTGGGGTTTCATCAGCCTCCCGAACATGGCCATCCGGCTGGGGAAACGTGGTGGCGGCTGCATCATCTTGTAGGGATGCTTTTCCCCGAGCTGGTCAGAGTTGATGGGAGGGTAGATGAAGCGATTGTCAGCAGAGCCGTGTGTCAGAGAAAATCTCAATCCTGTCGAGAATCTGTGGCAGTGGACGGCAGGATCGGTGGTCCATAGTCGTGCAAAGCCGGTTGAAGCATGGCCCAAAGGATTTGTAGCTGTGACTCCAGCGTAAGGCGCTTCTACAAAGGGTTCACCTAGGAAGGCGGAACGCAAACCACACGTGGGTGTTTGTTCTTTTTTATCTCTAAAAGAATTGAAAATCCATGTAAAGTTTTCCTTCTACCTCACAATAATGGACTTCCTTAAAGTTGGTCTATCACATAAAACAGGAGAAAGTTTGTCATATTAAGCCAGGGGTGTCAAACTCATTTTGGTTTAGGGGCCGCATACAGCTTAATCTGATCTCAAGAGGGCCACACGAGTAAACTCATTGCAAGATTAAATAGAACTAATAAAAGTGGACTTGTTGTTGATTTTTATATTAAATGAATTTCGCTTTTACACAATATATTATGAATAACCTCAGCGTTTTTAAGAAAAGTAATTTCAACAATACTTTTACTCAGTTAAACATTTACTTGTGCATTATGCATAAGAACTGATCACAGTGATTGTACAATGTTGAAAAACATTTATTCACATTTTTTGGAACTTAAAAACACTGCATGACAAAATACATCAAACAGATAAAAATTAAGAAATGATTTCAATTTTCCACATCTGAAGCTCAGTGCTACCATCTGCTGATTAAAACACAGCGCCCCTCGTGGACAATATAGGAACTGCAGATTTTTAATTAAACGAAGTACATGTTTTTTTCAGTAATTGTTTTATTTATGAAAAAATAATGTTTGGCACCCCTGTATTAAGCCAACAAAATGTGACGAGGTTTCAGGCGTGTGTGTACCCCAGAGAGACGCCGTTTGGCCTTGCAGACATGCATTTCCTCTGCTTGCTGTCAGTGGGACTTTCCCTTAATCACAGGTTAAAATTTAATCGAAACAGCCGCGACCGCTGCGAGCAAAAACTCAGAGACCGGCTTGTTTATTCCTTTCCACCAGATCGCTGTGCGGGCCCTCATATGATGGTTTGCGTTAGAGCTGTACCTGTGTTGTGATGATTCGCGGACCACTGCCGTAACCCTTGGGCTAAACTAACGAAGCAGAGCCGCAGCGCAGCCGAGACACGGGACTGCAGCATCATTATCACACAACAAGCCCTTTGTGGTTTGCTGGTATCATAAACCCTCATCAGATAATCACAGGCCTCTGCTACGATGTGGACGGCTGGGTTATTTCTCCTGAGCAAACTGCATATGACGTATGGTATTCATCAGGACGGGCGCTCGGGCTCACGCAGCTAATGGATGTGTGAAAACCCTTTAGCTCAGGATAAGGCCTTTGTTTATTGTCTCTTAGGGAAATAGTCCTAATGTTCTGCCACGTGTTATTGGAGTTGTTGTTTAACGATACAGTGCCTTGCAGAAGTAATCGTTCCCCTTGACATTTTTCCTGCCTTTTATTGCCTCACGAGATGGAATTAAAATTGATCGATTGAGAGTTTGCACCGTTTCATTTACATACGTGTTTTCAGCTTTGAAGGTGTGATCTTTTGTTTGTTGTGAAGCAAACAACAAATGGGACCAAATAGCAGGAAACTTCAGCGTGCATCACTCTTTCCCTCCTAAAAGTTAGTCCTTTGTAGAGCCACCTTTAGTAGCAACAGCTGCAAGGCTTTGGCTCAGTCTCTACGAGCTCGCCACATCTTGCCACCGGGGTTTTTGCCCATTCTTCAAGGTAAAACCGCTCCGGGTCCTTCATGGTGAATGCTGTTCGCTTGTGAACAGCGATCTTCAAGTCTAACCTCAGATTCTCAGTTGACTTGGGATCTGGACTTTGACTAGGCCATTCCGACGCCTTTAAATAAAGGGTGCCTGTGTACTTTAACATTATCGTGTAAAAAAAAATAATAAAAAAATCAGAGAGTACCTGCTAGTTTCAATAGCTTCTCAACTGCTTTCTCTCACCGAGGCCTTCATGATGCAGTTTCATTGTCAGGTGTGGCTCGTACCAATCCATTTCAAGTATGTTGTAATTGACTTTTACTGATGGTGCAATCATTGATAATTACACTGCATTATGTGATCACACAACTGCGGTCGATCCAAAGGGAGATTTGATGCCATCCGAGAACATCTGCAGGCACACTTTAGCCTTAGTGATGCTTTCTTTGGCTTCTCTCTTCCATAAAGCCCAGCTCTAAGGCGTGTACGGCTTATTGTGGTCCCATGGACAGACCCTCCAGTCTCTTCAGTAGAGCTCTTCATCTGCCGCTCCGATTAATGTCCTCCTTGCCTGGTTTTATGAGTTTTGGTGAGCTGCCCTCTCTAGTCGGGTTTGTTGCGGTACCAGGCGCTTTCCATTCAAACATGATGGATCTGACGGTGCTCCAAGGGAACATCAAAGATTTGGATATCTTCTATAACTCCACCCTGACTTGTTCTTCTCAGCATCTTTGTCCCTGACTTGTTTGTAGAGCTCCTTGGTCTCCATGGCGTGAGGCCTCTGGCTTCGAGGTGCTGCAGCCTCTGGGGCCTTTCAGAAAAGTCGTGTTTATATCAGCAGACCATGTGGTGCTTAGATCGCACACAGGTGACTTTATTTGACTAATTATGGGAATTTTGAGCTTTTTAGGGGCCTCATAGCAAAGGTGGTGGATACATATGCACATACCAGTCTTCTTCAGTTTTTTTTTTTGTAATATATACATCACCAACTTAGATAATTCTGTGTTGATCCATCATGAAATAAGATGAAAAGAAAGAAAAACCAAGTGAATAATGAATAAGATGAAGAAGTACTTTGCAGGCCTCTGTCTGTGCACAGAGGTACACAGCAGTGGTTTAGACGGGGAGTCGCTGAGCCGGCAGCCTATTCAATCTCAGGATTACCAAGACCTATTGTGTCCTTAACATTGTCACAGGAAGCGTTTCACACGGTTAATAGGTCAAACTGTATAGGTTAGCGTTGAGTGACGGACAAGAGGCTCTCTCTTTGTGTCCATGTGAATGTTTGGAACATTACTACTTTCACTGCAAAGTGCATTAAACAGCTGCACTTTGCTTTTTTCACATAGTATCAGAGATTGCAAACTGTGATAGGATATTGCAGTCCCCGTTTGGCAAGTGTTGATTGGTAAAGATTTAAAGCGCAGGAATTTTCTTTGTAAAGGTTTTGTATTTAGCTGTCATGCAGAATTGTATTAAAGCTTTCAGAAAGATCTAGAAAGCCAGTCCTGGCAAAGTATAGATTATTGACATGTAACATGTTTAGAAGCTCTGGAAATATGGTCCTGTTATTTATTCTGTGAATTGAGGCTTTTATGCATACAAACTAATTAGTATAAAATCTCAAAATAATTCAGTCAGTACAGCATTGAATCCTTGTTTATATAGATTCACGTTTATCGGGATGCTTCAAACAATTCAAATTTAGCAATGTTGACTAATATGCAGATTTACTTATTTATGGTTAAACTTGGAAGTAAAGTCACCAAATCTTACTGTAAAAATCAGGCTCAGTATATTTTACTCATAAACCCAACTCAAAGTCCAACTTTAAAAATGGAATAATTAAATGCAACAAACATTGACCCCAATCGAACAAAATGTCCCGTGGGTACATTGATGGAGGGAATCCTTCTTTTATTTATTAAATTAAACTCAAAATGGAAGTATCAAAGAACATGCTGGTGGTCGATGTGTTTACAGGCCAGAAAAAGTCCAGGTTGACAGTTTTGATGCATTTAATGAACAAACAATAATCTGATGTTGCTCTATCTGACCTGCCGGTCGCTGCTCGGCGCCGATCAGATCTGCCTGATTTCGACCCCTGTCCCACGGATCAGGGCATCACTAATCACAATCAGAGTGTTTATAGTGGGCGAGTCATTTGTCGCACACAGCAGGAATCTCCTAAAAAGTCGCCCTGTCATGAAAAGGGCCGTCTCCAGATGGCAGAGCTGGTCACTTTGGCACCAACACTCAAAGGCAAGTACTTTACCAGCTGTTAAAGCTCCTCTCTTTGAAGCCGTTTTAAGCCTCCTATAGTCAACATTTGTTTATCATGTCGACGTGCTTTTGTATGCTAGTTTTATTATCAAACCTTCATCCCCCGCATGCGTACAATAAAAACCTGGCAGGGGGCTCCGTTGTTTCGTGTGCTGGCTGTTGTTCGGCCCTGCGAGTGAATGAAGCGGCATTTGTTTTAGGGTTAAATGCTGTTGGCTTCGTTTGCTGGGTAACACGATTGCCCAGGACTCTGTTGCTGGGCTCGGAGGAGGCTCAGGAGCCCACCGTCTGTGCTCATACAGTCCCAGCTCGATATGGGAATGTTCTACTTTTCCAGTATCTGCAGCTCTGTGGTGGTTTCTTTATAAGGCGGTGACACCACTGCTCAGAAGGCTGCCCTCTCCGGCCACGCAGGCCCCCGCTGGATCTGGCCGTGGATGAGACATCGCAGGATTTTCTGCACTCAACGCCGACGTGAATGAATCCTAATTTGCAGGTTTCGTTAACGACGGTATTACGAGCTGCGTCACATTGGGTTTTTACACTTAGTTTCTGAGTGCTGGACTCCTCTAAGTGAAATATAGTTCCCTCCCAAAGTGCATTGTTTCAAAACCGTCTTCTCTAATCTTAATTCATGCTTACTTCATAGATCCTAAGGATTTCCCTTCTGTACGACTGTTCCCTCCCTTTTGCTCACATATAATGACTTAAATAGGAAACACAGAATATCTAAATAAACGGTATCTTTTGTTTTTACGTGTGAACGAGCAATAACAACAAATGTTTTCTCTATTCACTGGAGGCTTGCTGTCATGAAGCTGTCTCGTCAGAGTTGGTCATTTCACAACAATGACTTCCATGCTTTAGAAGAAATGTTGCAGAATTCATTTCGCACAGCAGGTAGTCAGGCTTGGGATGTCACCAGCAGCGCACGGCAGCGTTGTAGCTGAGCTTTTGGATGTGTCACTTGTTGTGTGGGTTCGCCTCTTTTGTTTCTCGTGCTGACGCTTGCTTGCTTCACATTCTTCCGCAGTTCGCCATCTGTGAACGGAGCTGCGCTGACTCTTGTTTCAGTGGATCTGGGCTGCCGATCTCAGGCCATTGTTGGGAACTAGTCACGTGTGTCAGACTTTGCTTGCCTCAGAAAGCTAAGTTGATGGTCTGGAAGATTCCTTCATTTAGGTTTGGGCTGGAAGATCTTTGCTCCAGCCCCATCGTTAGAAGTGGGCTGATGTTTTGTGCTTCGCCCCGGATCTAACGAAACAAGACATATGAATGCCTGTTAAAAAGACCAAAAAAAGGGCATTAGATTTAATTATTTTATTTAACAACTATCAGATTAGTTATTGTGTTCTATATAATCACTACCATAATTTATTTGGGCACAGGCGTGGACGGACTGGCGGACTGGCGGTCTGTCCGTTCCTCGGTGGCCAGAACGGCCTGCCTCATTCGTTGCCCCAAAAGTCACAGTGAGCGCCTCAAACGGGGCCACAACAAGTGGGAGCCTGGTGCGCAGGAACAGGTGGGAGTCACAACCCAGGCTGAAGTAGGGCTGTGCATAAAAATTTATACAAAGATTAATATTGATATTTTTAAAAACAATTTAAATATTGTGGCTTTCAATATCGATATATCTCCCAACCCCTAGGGGGCGGTATCACAGCGCGCCATCACTGTTCACAGCGAGGAAGTGCAAGTGAGACAAATTTGCGGAACGGCTGACAGGATTTTAGAAACGCCTTCGTCCCTAAAATCAGATGTTTGGGCATTGAACCAATTGCACTTTATTTTCCTGTTAATATAAAAAGTTCAATAAATTGAACATAAATATAATATTTGGCTGGTTTTGTTGATTGAATGACTTTGAGCATAAATTTGAAAGTAATAAATATCGATATTGGAGTCAAATCAAATCAAGCTGAGCTATAAGGAGAATCGTATTGTATCGTGAGCTATGTATCGAGAATCTTATCGAATCGGCTCATCCTAGATGATACCCAGCTCTAGGCTGAAGTCAGAGGAGAAACCTGAAGACTGACTCAAAACGGACTAAATGTAACCTACAGCTAATCACTTGTATCCAACCAGCAGGACATGAGGTGGAGGTTAACTCCGATGAGCATCACCAGGGTCATGATGAGGAACGGAGAGCAGAGCGACTTTCAGCTGGACTTAAATGCTCTGGCTGTGATATACAAACCAGTAGGAACCACTTCTTTGAGCTTCTAGCTGGATTTGCATCAAAAATAGGCCATATGGTCCTTAGTTCAGTGAAAATGACAGCATTTATTCCTAAAAATAAGCTAAAGACGGGACTTTCAGATCACGACGTTTCTTATTCCTGCGGCCGGTCCAATTCTTAATAAAAAAGTGTTGCGTGATAAACGGGGAAAATATAACGCCAGTACGACATAGTAGTGAGTGTAAAAGTGACCCTCCCTGATTATAAACAGGCATGTCTTAAAGGTGCAGTGTTAATAATAGATCATAGCAACTAATCACAAGTGTAGCATTAATTGGTTAACAGTTTTATTTTTCTGAATGATATGTTTAATATGTAATATATAAACTAAGCTAATTAAACAAGGATACAGTTTTACTCAAAGGAATGCGTAGATACCGTTTTATGCATACAGTTCTTAATAACTAAAATATTATCACTGATGACAGGAAACAAGATGACGGTCCAAGAAAGCTCCAGGACGAGGCGCTGGGTTATATTTTAATCCCACAAGTTAAAACAGCTTTTTCTCTACAGAAAGTGTTCAGTATTCAAGGCTGCACATGTTCAGTAGAGAACAACAGACTGTTTTATTTATTAACTATTTTCATTGAGCCGCCAAATGAAAACAGTTTCTTTAAAGGAGGAATGAAGGGCTGGAAAGATCTGCAGTAAAAGATATTTAGAGTCCGTTTTATTCAACTGTTCAGAAAGCTCTCATCATGATTAAATCGAATAAATGTTGTTTAAGAAAATCCACTTTATACCAGGTTCTTCTCTTTGAAATGTCACCCATAGTAAACATAGTTTCTCTGAGTTTAAGAACAACTTTTGCCAGACGGAAGGAGCAGAAATTCAGATTAAAGATTTTCCATAAACTCTCATTATCCTTCCCAGCAAAAACCCTTTTTTCATTGAACAAAAAAATTGAAACCAAGGAAAATTATTGTAAACCTCTTTTTTTAATTCACAATAATGTACATTGATCAAAACCCAGCCAAGGCATAGAACTGGTACAACATGTTCAATATCGTTTTCATTTTAGACTCCTTAAAAGCTGGGCCGCTGTCTCCTGAAAATGAAACAGTTTTGGGCCCAGTGACCCTGAAAACACCCCAGATTGGGTCAGTGAACCTTTCTTCAAAGCAACATCCATCCATCCATATATACAGCCATATATTTACAGCATGATCTCAATAGAAACACCTGCAGTAAATACTTTACTAAAATGTGCAGTAACCACTCTTCAGGAGCAGTCCCGGTTCTCCAAAGCTTGAAGATGAAAGCCACGCGCGGCTCGTGGTCAAACCAGAGGCCCACATGTGACCCAGCTCAGAGGAACTGTGCAAACTAAAGCTGATTAGTGCAGCGGTCTGGCCCGGCAAGCTGTCTAAGCACATCCACTTCACTTCAGGTCACGAGTCACTTAGCAAAGTCATTTATTGGACTTGATCAATTCCAAATCACTCGCAAGCACCATAACATTTTCATATTAAGTGCAACTGATATTTAAATCCGGCCTGCTTAAATCCTGTCTTCGGGATTTAAGCAGGCCTGTCATAAAAAAAAAAAATAAAGTCTCAATTTGGCTCTGAAGTGTGTGTTTTTAATATTGTCTGACATGAAGTGAAAACTAGTTTTAAGTCGATTATTCAGCAATTTGATAATCTTTGTAGTTTGACTGCCACAGGCTTTCGGGTACTCCTCTTTTGTCTAGTATGTCCTTTTTATTTTGCAACCCAACTGTGTGATGTCAATATGTTATTTTGCAGGTTTTTCTATTATTATCGCATAAAAAAGCAGAGAGTACCTGCTAGTTTCAATAGCCTTGTAACTGCTTTCTTTCACCTTCATGATGCAGTTTCATTGTCAGGTGTGGCTCGTACCAATCCATTTCAAGCATGTTGTAATTAACTTTTACTGATGGTGCAATCATTGATAATTACACTGCATTATGTGATCACACAACTGCGGTCGATCCAAGGGGAGATTTGATGCCATCCGAGAACATCTGCATCCTTCCTAAATGCATTGTTGTTTCTACGATCTTCTTTGTGTTTGAAGCCCAAAGTGCAGCAAAGATTTAGGCTACAGGACTTAAAATGTCTTGTTATTCAATGCGTGTGTAGCAGGGCTGGCCTTTCCTGCTAAATGAAGCACTCACCAAAAGAAACAAAGAGTTATTCAGTTTGGATTAACCTCTCTGACCCTCACAGAGTCTTTGTTTTAGTTAGTTTACAACGGGGTGGGTTGAGTAACGACACGCATTTGTAAAAAAAAAACACGAGAGAGGAAAGAAAGTGAAATTGAGCTACTTCATCACTTGAAGAAAGAAAACGAATCCAATCCTTTTTGATATGTCAGAGTACATAACTTTAACAGATGACACGCTCAACAGCAAAAGCTTTGGGTTCCTTTGTTTAATCCGACAGCCTCAGAAAAACTGGCTAACGGACCTACGGCTTCGCTGCTGGCAACAAACGTAGCAGCTTGTGTGATAAAAACTCTAGGGTTACGATAAATGAAGTTTGAACGTTCTGGGACGTGTTGTTACAGCTCGTCCTCCTCTGTGGACGGAACCGTTGTTGAAACATGGTTTTAAGTAGCTTTCTTGATCCTCAGAATAACAAGCTAAACTCTTTATATAAGCCATCTATAATGGGGGGGGGGGAAACCTCATGAATGCAATAATTGATGCTTAAGTCGTTTGTCAAGTTATCGTTCTGATTTGTTATTTGCATAAAGAGTTGAGTTGTTTTTAAAAGCCAGATTAATTAAGGAAAAGTCTTTGAAAGGCACTTCAGAACATCTGGGAGCCCAATCATTTTTTTGCTTGATCAAAAAAATTTAACTTCTGGTAAATAATGAAATAGATTTTCAACTTCGGATGGATTATGTCACCGAGCAGCAGCCGACGTAACATTTGGCAACATTGTGCTGCGGTCGATCATTTCCTGCCATTGATTGCGTTGGCTGCAGCAGCAGGTTGTTACCATCAATGGATGGTTGAGTCACATTGAATCATTTCAAAGGGGAACATTGCGTGCTCCATGAATTCAGTAGGACCGGTCAGCGTTCTTTTGTGGCTTAAATTAAATAGCTTTTAGTGCGGTTTGAAATTGGAAAAGTTTGTTTTAATGTAATATTCTAAAGAGTGAAGCAGATTTTTATGGTATTCCCGATCCGAGTAGCTTGTAGTTCTAGTTGGTATTTTGTTGATCTGATCTGGATGCATGGGAAAAATAATGTCTCCCACCCCCACCCAAGTTTTAATTCAGTAAAGAAATTGTCCGATATGTAAAATAGAAAAACCGTTCGGTTATGAACTTAAAAATCAAACAACCAGTATTACGTGATTTGGGAACGATCCTTCCTCTACACACGAGTTTCTGCGTTGGAGTCCGCATTATTCCAACATGGGCCCGACAAAACGGCTCTAACCTTCTGAAATCATTTCACCTAAAGCACATATTTGCTACAATCATTTTACAAAGTCTGAATTTCTAACAGCCTTTGCCAGGTGGATCTGTGACATGCTAACAATAGCCTCGTTGATTTGGCTCGTAATGTTTCAGTGACTGGGGTCCAAACAGAATTCCCAGAAAGAGTCTTCCCAACCCAACCAGTCCTACTTCTTTATGTTCAGTGTTACAGCACCATGATGTGCTCAAGTCTTGTCATATAGGCAGACAATGGAGCTGCAGTGGCCAAAAAGGCCCGTCTTTTACTGTGAAGGTCTGGTTGAAGCATAAAATCCCCTAAATGGTGATCCAGCTGTGGCCAACTTCACAAATTCTACAACATTCCTTGTTTTTCAGTCCATCCATTAGTTTATTCATCATCCTGCCATCTTTCTGTCCATCCATCCTTACAGTCTAGTTTTTGCAGGCTCTTTAGTTACAGCCTATCCACCCCTTTCTGCAATAATTTAACCCGGGCTCACATTGAATGTGGTCCTGATACGGTTGCGCCGCTGCAAGGAACCCAAATAATTCAAAATCCGTGTGTGCACTCACATCAGTTGCATTCGGTTACGGGTCCGCAAGAAGGAGGTTTGACTGAATGCCGCAGCGGACCCCGGATCAAGCTCCTCAATATCACGAGCCAAACAGGAAACGTCGGGCGCTAGAAAGGATACAGTTCCGGTGAATTTCACAATAATCACCACACCAACTTAGCTAGCTTGACTGGTGCAAATAAAATGGAGGCGCAGAAAACGAGGAACCAGAGGAGCTTTTTGAGGACGGAATAGGATAACGCCCGAATAAACCCTAAAAAAGGGAAAACCATGGCTGTATTTTAATCATTTATGAGGGATAGCAACAGAAAGGATCACACGAACTTCTGTTCTTGCTGGCAGTATTTCCACAGCCGGAGCCGCAGCTGCGGTTCTTTCCCAAGGAGCCAACCTGGAACTGGATCAGGACCGCAAAAAGTGGGGAAAACCCACACCATCTTTTAGATTTCTAATAATTGTCCTCACAATATTCAAAAGCAGCGATATCACTATTGCATATTTGCCTAATATCGTGCAGTGCGGTCTGGATTAGCTCATCATTGCAGCTCCCCCTTTCAGTCTGTTGTCAGCCAGCGTTACCATCACGTTTGCAGATAGGTAGCACATTGATGCCGTCGTTCCGCCTCGTGGTGGAGGGAGTGCCTGTTGTAGCTGTAAGACAGCTGCGTTTCTCCTGCATCACCGCTGTTCTCTGAAGCCGGCCCAAATATGTCACTCACTGCAGCGCTTCCTGCAGCCGCCAGCTGCAGCAGGATCCCGTCTGCAGCTGGGACGCTTTCCATGCCGACGAGCCGACAGGAGCCCGACTCCTGTAGCCTGACCGCGTCTTGATCATCTATCCGATAGCACTGTGTCAGCTGACCTGTGTCTGAATATTACACAGGTAAAAAAAAATAAAAATAGACACTCTTTTGTTGTTATCTTCTTGAAATAATTTGGTCTCCAATTTGGGGGTTGAGAAGTAATGCAGATGAGGATAGAAACGCAGACGGGGTTTTGCTTTAATTGTTCTGCAGTGAGCCTCGTTGGCCCGTGGTTTCTGCTGCAGGTTGTGTCTTCATCTGTAGAGCATCTAAAAATAACTTTAAAAGCATCCCCAGCCTCATTAAAAATGTATTCGAACAGCACGGGGGAGGGAGGAGATAAAAGTCGCACCAGCATGAGAGAAAACTTAGAAGATAAAGAAAAAAAAAGAAAAATCCCCCACAAAAATCTGCATATGTTCCACCGAGGCAAAGCTATGCTCTGCTTGTTTAGTTCTCAGCCGATCTTTTCTCTCTCTGCTTCCCCACAGTCAACAAGCACAAACCCTGGATCGAGACGACGTACCATGGGATCGTGACGGAGAACGACGACAAAGTTGTCCTGGACCCCCCCCTGATTGCGCTGGACAAAGACGCCCCCTTACGCTACGCAGGTGAGAGAGAAAGTTGCTGCTCCTTCGCCAGTCGAGCCTGTAGCTGAGCTCACTTTCCGGTCATTTCAGATCAAACGAAAGAGAAAGCAACGTTTCTCCGTTACCGCCTGAGTCATAGACAGACGATGAATTATTCATACGTCAAACTCATTATTCTTACCGAATAAAAAAGGAAAAGACGGCCGGCTTTGAAATCTCAGGCGCGTCATGGTTAATTTATGAAGGTCTTTCTCCCTGCAGCTTGTTTCAATATGTATAAGTTTTAATTCTTCCCGTGATAGGATTGTATCTGAGATAAACTGTGTGCCTTTTTATTTTTTTACGTCTTAAAGAGCAGCTGACTCAGCAGTGAGGAGGTCAGGACCTGTTCAGCTTCACCTCGTTGCTTTAATTATGGTCTAAGACTCTGTGGTAGCACGCACGGGTAACTCAAAGGCATCCATAAGCAGAGGATTTTTATGACTTGCCTTTTATACTGATGGGCATCTGGCTGCCATACCACCAGCCTGGCCCTTGTGATTGATCGGATCTAAATGCGTTTTTGTTCTTCCCAGTGGTAAGCCACAGTTTACGAGTTTGATGTAATGAGAAAAGCGCTTGCTCCTGTGTTTTTAATCACATCAGCGTTGACTTTGGTCAGGATTGAAAGCCCCACATGATCTTACAGTCTTTCATCCGCTGCTCACTGTGATCACCGCTCTTGTTGCTCTTCATACGATCATTTTAATCTCACGTTGCTTGTCCCGAGTTAGTTTCTGGCATCAGTCGCCGCACTTCAGCCAAAGTAGACGGCGAATGTAACTCTCCTAAAAAAGCAAGCAGGAAGGGGATAGCCCCTCTGAAGCGGACCTCCTCATTGTTGCCGTTTTAAAGATGGCCGGCTTGGACAAAAAGCCTCGAGAGCAGCAGAATAAAATGCTCGTTCTCTGCACGATGTTCGTCTCCCTTCACAGCAAATCAGTGATGAATGCACAGCTTGGTGCACCCACCTCTTTTAACTGGGGCACCCCTTTTGATGAGCGGCGTTTATGAACGGACTGTGTCCCCATGAACCGTCTCTCTCTCTCTCTCTCTGTGGAGATAGAGCGAGCAGTCTGGCTTCACGTGGAAGCAGGGGTGAGCCGCTCCATCATGCCAGATTCCCTCCATCTGTGCCAACTAAGAGGGTTCCCTGTTAAGCCGACCCACGGGCTTTTCAGAGGCCCAATCAAATACATGCACAAGTCAGATCACAGTGAATAAATCAGTGTTTACCATAGAAGAAGAGCCGCTGTGTGAGTTAACAGTTGTATGGGTTATACAGCGCCTTATGAGAACATTCCTACTCCGTGAATTGTTCCATGTTTAGTCGGGGGTGAAAACCGCAAACATGCATTGAATTTGTGAAAAGAGATTTAAAGCAGCAGTTGAGGTTTAAAACAACGAATCCTAAGCTTTGAACTGTTTATGGTTCAGTATATTCATCACAAATAAAAAGAGGAGGAAACAGCTGCAAGACATGGATGTCCAGAAATGCTGTTAGGTGAGAAGGAGCTCACTAGCTACGTTTACATGGACAATAGTAGTGGAATAAAGGGCAGATCAGAATAAAAAGGCGTCACGTAAACGAGCCAATCGGAACATTGTGATCGGATTAAGCTCAATAGGAATGAAATTGTAATCTGAGTGAAACGGTGGTTTATGCCGATTGATAATCCGACCAACGTGCATGTAAACGCTTGTCAGGATCAAGTTATTCAGAATTTGTCAAACTGACCCAAGTCCGCATGTGCGCCCGACGTAAACGTGACGTATTTCCGCGTTGTTGAGCGGCGGAAATAAGTTGGGAAGCAAAACTGTCTCAACCGTAATTACAACCTCTTACAAGCTCAACCTGGGCACTCAAACAAACTCGTATAATACTGCTTTGTTTGCTATTTTGTGTCATTCAGCAAAGAGGGAAGTTCTTCTTCTGCGGTTCTTTTAGGGAAATTTGATAACTGCGCATGTCAGGGTGGTTCTAGTCCGAATAAAGCCAGGTGCATTTACACGCACATTATGATTGGGTTAATTGATTGCGTTTAAACAGTCCGATTTATTCTTTTTGTTTTTTATTCCGAATACATTTCTTTCCGATCGTAAAATTTTGTTCACGTCAACATGGCTACTAAGAAGCCAAGAGGCCCTCAGTGTCTGCAGCAGCTGCAGAGATCCACAGCTAAGCTAGCAGAAGCTGACGGCTGGACGACTACTGGTTGTGCTCTCCACAAATCTCTCTGGCAAGAAGGAATCCATGGTTGGAAAAAGATCCAAGATGTCCTGTTTACAGCTACAAGCAAAGTAGAGGACATGGCAAACATGTGGAAGAAGGTCCTCAGGTCAGCCGAGGCCAAAATTCAGCATTTTGGTCTACATGTGACATATGGGTGAAAACCCACACACCCTGCGTCACCGAGGGTGACGCAGGGTGTGTGGCGGGATCATCCTGCTGTGAGAAGCTAATGAGCTTTATAACGGGCTGTCCTGAAGAGGCTGCAAAAGACCTGGAACTGGGTTGAGGTTCGCCTGATTCAAATGATTGCGTGACCTCCATCAAGTGCTGCAGAAGCCTTTTAGTCATCCAGTCATTTAGGTCCGCTTTGTGGCTGCAAGGAGACACCTAAAACATGCAGGACAGGGGCACTTGAGGACCAGGGCTGGGAACCACTGATTTAGGGGATACTGAGCAAGGGAGAATTTACTTAAGGGTTTGCATATTAGGTTTTAGCGAACATAAACATTGGCACTGACCGTCACGGTATGAATATTTATATAGTTGTAAATAAACTTTGAGTTCTAGATGCGTTTCCTCTTAAAGTGTGTTATGGCTCCCCAGATCCCTGCTGAGAGGTTTTTGAAACAGACGAAATTCTCAGGTTTTAAACAGCAGAGCTGCCATTTCCACAGAGGCCATGCCTGCTGCTGCTGTGCGGCAGCGCCGTCGCAGACGCCTTAAATGTGCAATCCATCTATTAGCCGTGCCCGCTCGTCCTTCCTACGGTGAAATGTGTTCCCCAGAGGGTGAAAATGAGGTGACCAGATCCAGCCCCCCTGAGAATGTGGAGGATCGTCTGGACTGTCTATTACAAGCAGAAACAAATTGTTCATGCCTGCTGCATATAATATAAAAGTGTGAAGGACAGATTTCTCTCAATGACTCAGAACGTACAGTTACTGGAAAGTGGGATTCTTCTCTGTTCTAATAATGTTTGTCACCTTATTGTCATCTCCAGGTTAAAAAAAGATCACGCACTAAGATAAAATAGCAGGTCCTTCCTGGTTTTAATTTGGAGAGACCCTTCTGCTTATCATGAGCTTTTCTTGGTGTCAGTCTGCAGCTCAAGTATGTCTCTTCTTTTCCTCAACGTGTCTTCTAACTTTCTTCTTATCTGGGTTTATCTCCTCTCCCCTCCATGTAGAGAGTTTTGAGGTGACCCTCACTAAAGAAGGTGATCGTGGGCTTTTTTTTTTCTTCTGCCTTGTGCTTATTTTTGTTTTTTTTTTACTATTAACCCACTAACATAAAAGCAGCATCCACACTTTTTACACAGAAACTCCTCTCATGCTCTGTAATTGACCTCCTCGTTTGTTTGGTTTCTTTTTTGCTGTTTTCGTTCTCCTCACCTTGGGGTTTTTTTTTTTTTTTTTAAAGAGCTGAAAAAGCTGGATGAAAAGTGTGATGTGGGGCTGACTGTTCTTAGAAATATCTGTGCATGAGACATCCATTGCAGTTTGCAGACCCTAACAGTTTATCAGCTGTCACCTCGAGAACAAAGCTCGCCTTGAAAACAGGAGTTCTCTGTCATTTTGTTGCCATTTTCCAGCGCATTCAGTTAAAGTAACATGGCAGCTTTTTAAAGTGTTCATTGAGAAATCCAGTCCTAGCAGATGTTGACTCCAAATTATGAAGATAAACAACCAATAAAAGCAAAAAATAGATTACTAAAGGCACAAAACATGCTCATGATTTGGACTGTTTCTCTCCTACGTTGCTTGAGAGTAACTCCTGCAGACTTCTGTGAATTTGCTGAGATTGTTAACCAATGCAAACTCTCTCTCTGCTGCAAAGCTTCTGTTTTTTGCATCCCTTGCTTCGGTGGATCTCCTTTGAGTTAACTCTCCGCCACTAATCCCCTACCATTAGCATGGCTGCAGTCATTTGATGTGGATGTCGAGCAAGTTGATATTTCTAACCCCAGTTCTCATCCAGAGCTTTTTGTTTGGATCCTGTTGTTGTGCTGGTTTAGTTCTGTATGATTTCTGGATTTATTTTGGATGAGAGGCAGGCAGAATTACACAGGAAGACTTTCTTTAATGGTGCAAACTATTTACTGGAAGTGTTTTCTGAAATTATATTTCTTTTACAGATTTTATTGGGGGGGGGGTGTTGATTGATGGAATGGTGTCGTATCACCTTTATGTTTAATTTTTAGTTACTATTGTTTATCCATAGTGTAAGTTGTAACCTAATTCTACTTACTTTCAATGCCTTTATCTTTGTACTTACTTGGTTAAGCTTTTTTTTCCCCCACAACTTTGGTTTATTACGACACCCTGAGTACTCCTGTGAATTGCCTGTCCACATTTTTTTTTTCAGTTTCTGCCTGCATGACTGGATGCACTGGTTTTCGAGTGGCTTGGAAATTAAAATAAAACGATAAACCCTCTCCCCACTACTCACCCACATGATCTGCAGTTTGACTTCCTTCACAGACTCCATGCACCTCAGCCTACAACCCTCCCTCGGTTCCCAAAATCTGTGGCTGTTCATTTTATTTTGCGTGGATGTATCCGATTTTTTTTTTTCTCTCCAGATAACACAGTCCCTTTATTTATTTTTATTTTCCTTTTAGTTTTATCTAAAAATTTCAAATGCTGCCGCTCTCATCAGCTGTTCTGAGCGAGCTGTCTTTTGACTCTCAACGTGTTCAGGTGAGATTTGCGGCTTCAGGATCCACGGGCAGAACGTCCCCTTTGAAGCAGTGGTCCTGGACAAGTCCACTGGCGAGGGGGTCATCAGGGCCAAGGAAAAGCTTGACTGTGAGCTACAAAAGGAGCACACCTTCACCATCCAGGCCTACGACTGTGGAGAGGGTCCCGATGGAGCCAACATGAAGAAATCACACAAGTGAGTCTAGCTTGGCCAGTTCAGAGGATCCTTTATTTGATTTAATTGATATGTGACTTGTTATAATAGACTGTTTATATTAGGACTTTAACGTGGTTAATATAAGAAATATTTACAGTTGAAACCAGATACTTACATTAGTGCCAGAATACTGACCGAGAGATGTTTATGACTTTAATGTCAGAACGTTTGCATTAAATAAAGTAACACGTGGCTATACTTTAAGGCACACCAAAAACACACTGCTTTGCTGTGTGGGATTTTGGGAAAACCTGCTAAGATGTCAGGAATAAAATTGTGAACCTCCACAAGTCTGGTTAGAAATGTGCTCGTCATCCCTGAACAGAAGTGAAATACCATGGGAAGATGCTGTCTAAAGCTGGTGTAAGAGTATAATTAAACAAGTTCTGCACCAACATGGGCTGAAAGGCCACTCAGTGAGGAAGAGGCCATTACTCGAAAAGCCACATGAAAGCCACATTCCAGTTTGCTAATTCATTCATGGCAAAAAGCCTTAATTTGTGGAGACATGTCCCATGGTCTGATGAAAGTTAAATTGAAGTGTTTGCCCACAGTGAGCATTATTACACTTGGAGGAGAAACAGGGAAGTTTTCAACCCTGGGGACTCCATCTCAACTGTGAAGTCTGGGGGTGGCAGCATCATGTTGTGGGTGTTTTGCTGTAGGAGAGACTGTTGGCCTTTCAGATTACCCTTGGATTGTTGAGGGATGGAGTTATGTGCTTAGCAATGATGATTTGTGGACACTCTCTTGCAATCTTGTGACTTCTGCTTACCCGCCATATTTAAGATCATCTTCTTGATGTTGTTTTCTGCTTTAAATGAGATGTGTATTTAAGCACACCTTTGTGATGGAGAATGGACCAAAGCAAGAGGACCTACAAAGGTTGTGCATTCTCCTTCTTGTTTTGTGAGCAGATGGCAGGATACAGGATTATCGGTCGGGTTTAGCTTGTTTGGTCTCTGTTTTCTTAATACTGCCACCCACTGGATTGGAGATGTAGTGCAGTTTTCTTCACAACATCCCCTTATGACATTAGGCTGATTTAAAATGCAGTTTTTGCTACTTTTCAGAGTGGAAAATGTATGCACACAAATTACCCAGCTAAAACAAATCCCAGGTATTTAAATTATGTGTAAATACTGAAGAAACATCTCAATACGCCAAAAGTAGAAGCTCACAAAAATGTCTAATTTTGGCAAAAATCAGCGAAAAGTAATTTTTTATTTATCGACAAATATAAATCATTTTGGTTTTCCTACCTGACCCTAAAAAGGAAATGTTGAGGAAACGCATTTTTTTTTTTCAGTGTATGTAAATGTGGTTTCAATTGCATATCGATAGCAAGAAGAGCCGGGGTAAATTGCATCCTAAATGTTGTAGCCTGCAAATTATTGCATGTAATCAGTACTTTTTGATTGTAATGTTGCACATATTTAAAGTGCAATAGGTATTGTAGTTCAATAAGTTGTGCAGCTCTGGTTTCTAAAATCAGATCAAATGCTAAATGAACTGCTTGTGCTTATTGCTGAACTGTTTCTGGTATGGTGTGTGTTGCTTGTCTGAGATCATCTTTACTAAAACTTCTGGGTATTTTCTCAGTGTGTACATTTATTTCTTCATTATGCTGCAGATGTGACTAAACAACATTTAATTTTTTTTTTTACTTTAGGGTCATAGCAGATTTAGAGTTACTTTAAACCCCATCAAATTGTAGTAACCGGCCAAATGTAACATTTTAAAGGGAGACGGTGTTAAAATGATAATTAGAATTACACGCTTTCTTGAATGCTTATTAGGATCTATTTGTTGTCTGGTATATATGACTCGGTGAATGAAGTATTTTTTTTTTGACTAGCAGACAATAAATCAACAGATAAGATTTCATTGAGCGCTGCTTGACTTGAAACCAGCTGATGCCCTCGGGTGTCCTCCAGGTCCAGGATGAAGTCGGATGACGATGTTTAATCCAGACTAAGAGCTAATTAGTTTCCTGCTCTTGACTCCAACTACTTTCTTAAAACAGTCTGTTATATAAAAAAAAAAAAAAAATCCATATACAACCAAAAGTGAAACTGTTAAGCCTTTTTATTTAGAGTTAAACTCCTGGTATTAAGAAGACAAATATAAGCTCATAGAGAATACTCACAGAAATATGTCCTTTTCATTGTTGAATATCTAGCTGATGTCCCAACTGTGTTCCTGTTCCTCTCAGGGCCACTGTCCACATCCAGGTGAACGACATCAACGAATACGCTCCGGTGTTCAAGGAGAAAACATACAAAGCCACCGTGATCGAGGGGAAGAAATACGACAGCATCCTGAAGGTGGAGGCGGTGGATGCTGACTGCTCCTTCCAGTTCAGCCAAATCTGCAGCTATGAAATAGTGACACCAGATGTGCCCTTTACCATTGACAAAGATGGTGAGGACCCACATGGGGCATCCTCGTCCCTTTGCCTGCTTGGGAAAAGGATTAGCAAACAGCTGAGAGGATGAATTGTGTTGACAAAGATAACAGTGCCTATTCATTTAAGGCTTTCATTTAGGACATATAATGACAGGCTTCTATAAATAAACATCCACAGGGATTATTGTTTGAATAATATAAATTAGTGTAGCATGTTAAAGAAAACCAAAGGCAGGCTTCTGTAGCCACCAAATAGTATTTCTGGCTTTTACCTAAATGATATACGTTTGCTGTTTTAATGTAATTTACCTACCTTAGTCAAATTTTAGTTTAATCAGAAAGTGGTCAGAATACTAAGTTTTCTTCCCCTTTGTTATTGTCTTTGTCAGGTTTTATTAAGAACACTGAGAAGCTGAGCTACGGCAAAGAGCACATGTACAAGTTGACCGTGACCGCCTACGACTGCGGAAAGAACCGAGCTTCTGAGGACGTGTTGGTCAAAATCAGCATAAAGCCCACCTGCAAACCCAGCTGGCAAGGTATCAAAGCAAAACTTCTCCTGGGGTGTCTTTGCTGACCCAAAGTGACTTCATGACACAGTCTGCACAGCTTATCACTGTTATAAAACTCCTTTAGGCTTTACGGCCTTCGTCATGGATTAATACATGAACCTTGTGTTGGTAGCTCACCAGAAATCAGCTCTTTTGAGGAAGGTCTCTTATTACTTTTCTCTTTCTCTGCTGTTTTTCAGGCTTCAATAAGAGGACTGAGTATGAACCGGGCACAGGTAGCCTGGCCCTTTTCCCCAGCATGCACTTGGAGACATGCGATGTGCCGATCACCTCCGTCCGGGCCAGTATTGAACTGGAAACCAACCACATTGGAAAGGGCTGTGACCGTGACACCTACTCCGAGAAGTCTCTGCACAAGCTGTGCGGTAAATAAATCCTCTGCTGGAAATGTTTAGGATTAGCGTTTAAAATTAGACTCTTGCCTTTGTACTGAGTTTTGCTTGCACTTTTCTACATTTCGCAAACTTCCATCGCATTTTGTTGGGATTTCATGTAACAGTCCAGCACAAAGTTGTGGATTTGTTGTGCGAACTGGAAAGAAATTGTGTTTTTTACACCCGAGAAACTCAAAAGTGTGTATCATCCTTCCTGTAGTCCGAGGCCCTTTAATAAAAAGCAGCGCAACCAATTTCCCTTCAGAAGTAACTGCTTGCTTTAAATGGTTCAAAGGTTTCCTAGTGAACAAACATGAAGACCAAGGGGCACAGCAGACATGTCAAGGACTGAGTTTAAAGCAGGGTTACTTTATAAGACAATATCCCAAGATTCGTACAACTCACAGAGCACTATTTAATCCATGTTCTGAAAGAATATGCAAACCTGCAAAGAAATGGATGTCCATCAAAGCTGACTAATAGGGTAAACAGGATTTTTCAGGAAAGCAGAGAAGAGGAACTTAGACTGAGCTTTAACTACTTTTCCTTGTATTTAAGGAGCCAGCTCGGGCACCGTGGAGCTCCTTCCTGCACCCAGCAGCTCCGCCAACTGGACGGTGGGACTGCCCACAGATAACGGCCACGACAGCGACCAAGTGTTTGAGTTCAATGGGACCCAGGCCATCAAGGTGCCTGATGGGTTGGTGAACACCAACCTGAAGGAGCCCTTCACCATCTCCGTGTGGATGAGACATGGACCCGGCTCCCACGAAAAGGAGACTATCCTCTGTAACTCTGACAAAACGGGTAAACGTCTAAGATGGTCGTTCACTGCCTGAACATCTGCCAAAAACCCCCCCAAAAAAAAAAACAGCTCTTCTCTGTTGAGAATTACAAAATGCATCTGAGAACAAATGTACAGATATCTGTGGGCTATTAAAGAGGTCCAACTTGCGACAGGTTCTCTTGGTATCTCATGACTGCTGCACACGCGGGGTCTGCTTGTTCATCGGATTAAAATAGCCATTGTATCTCTGGCTCAGACTTGGACTGCAGCTATAATCAGTGTGTGTGTGTTGAGCTGACCGCCCGGCGCGCATAAACACTCATCCTTTCTTTTTTTTTTTTTTTATTCCCTCTCTCACCTCACGTTGTTTTTCTGTTAGAGGTTATATGTCCAGTCAAAAGCCGCCTTGATCTTATTCGCTGTAAAGTCTCCGGTGCGACGAGGGAAGCAGGCGGCTTCAGTTGGGCTGCTTATATAAGAAGGATTACATCAGAGCGGCTGCGCCCTGGACAGGATGCTCTCATACTCGTGATCTCGGCAACCCATCCGTGACCTCCGTTTAGCACCGAGTCACGAAAGCATGAATCCCACTTTTATGGTTCACCACACGTTAAATATCGCCGCACTAAATGAGAGCAAAAGCAGCAAGCAGCTTTAGTACGAAATTGCTGTTTTCCTAAAGTTTAATGCTTTATTGGGGTTTTTTGTACATGTCACACATTGCAAGTATACATGTGGGAAATAATGGTTATGTAACAATTAGTGTTATGGCTTGTATTCAGGAAGTAATCGGATATCTATATTGTAAAGAGCTTGCACTCCAGCAAACAGAAAGGAAAGAACAACTATACACTGCAAAAAGGGAACTAAAACTAAATCTAATCTTCGTGAAATTAGTGTATTTGTCCTTGATTTGAGCAGGTAAGTAAGATGATCTGCCAATGGAATGAGTATTTTGACCCCTAAAATAAGATCATTAGATATGTTGCACTTGAAATAAGACGATGGAGATTAGTTGTTCATATTTTAAGTGCAAAAATGTTATTCCATTGGCAGATCATCTTATTTACCTGCTCAAACCAAGGACAAATACACTAATTTCACGAAGATTAGATTTAGTTTTAGTTCCCTTTTTGCAGTGTAATAAGTACTCGACTATATATAATGAGAGGTAATCATGTAGTGATGGGTCCCCCAGAATATACAGCTTAGGAGAAGAGCGCACCGCGTGAAAACTGCTGTTTTAAAAAAATTAAATTAAGCTGCGGTTGCATTTTAAAGAGGTTAGATGGGGAGTCGGATCTGAACGTGATCTTCTCCCTTTTCTTCCTTCCTGCAGATATGAACAGACACCACTACTCCCTCTACGTCCACAACTGCAGGCTAATCCTTCTCCTCCGCCAGGATCCATCGGAGGCAGAGAACTACAAGCCAGCAGAGTTCCACTGGAAACTTGACCAGGTCAGCGGCCTTCTCACGCCGAGCTGTGTGCCGCTTCAGAGAAGGATCCGTTGTGCTTACATGTCCTGTCGCCGCCGTGTTTATAGGTGTGTGACAAAGAGTGGCATCATTACGTGCTCAACGTGGAGTTCCCCACTGTCTCCCTGTTTGCTGATGGGACTGCCTTCGAGCCCTTCATGGTCACCGAGGACTACCCACTGCACCCCTCTAAGATCGAGACTCAACTCACCGTTGGTGCCTGCTGGCAGGGTAGACACTCTCATTCATCTTGCGTTGGGGGTTGCAAGCTTTCCTGGTTTATATCAGGGGTCTCCAACTCCAGTCCTCGAGAGCCACTGTCCTGCAGCTCTTAGATAAACCTCCATTCTGACACGCCTTAATCAAATGAATCTAGTTTGCCTAGTTTCTGCAGAACTTGACGACGTACTGACAAGTTAATCCCCCCTTTTTGATTGAAGTGTGTTGGAGCAGGGATGCATCTAGAAGGGCAGGACTGTGAGACTCTGAAGGACAGCAGCTGAAGAGCCCGTTTATAGTTTAAAGCAGAGATTCACCTTTATGAATGGACAAGTTCATTTTTGTGTAGCTCACAGGGTCTTACAAAAGTATCCATACCCCCTGAACGTTTGTCACATGTTATATTACAGCCACAGGCTTCAGAGATGATTACTTTGTGATTGAGCAACACAAAGTAGCACATATTTTAGTCTAAGCAAAATGATACGCTTGTGCTTGTGTTCAGCCCCCCTTGAAAGAAAGTTGTTGTTTTTTTTTAATCACATTTTGCTACAATTACATCTTCCAGCGTCGTACATGTAGTGACTTGCATTTTTGTGAACTGGCTCGACCTCAGGGCTAGTCCGCACGTAGCAGGATATCTGGGGAAAAAACGAGACGTTTTTATGCGGCTAGACCTTTCAGCCCCACATAAACGGCGTTACACATCCCATAAAACGAATGACCCTAAAAACTCCGGCCAAAGTGGAGATTTATAAATGCTCCGCTTTTGAGCCTGCGTGTGTACGTGAAAAGGTGGATATTAATGACTGTTGCTGCGCTGCGTCACACTTGTGTGACCTTTGCTTATACACTTGGCCATATGGAGGAGTTAAAAATGTCAGAGAAGCGCTGATTTTTACATTGTTTCAGACACTTTTTGTTTGTATTTTGTTACAAGCCCCACTGCTGCACTACAGTGAGGGGCAGAGGAGAAAGAGCGCTCGGAGATCAGCTGCATTTCTCCCTCCCACTACAGAGGCACAATGCCGTTCAACGCCGCCGCCGGTTTTGGATCAGTTTTATTAACTTTATATTCTAATATGGTGTTTAAAAGAAGCTCAACTTCTTTATCTGTCTACAAGATCGAACATCCCGGCGCCATGATTCGTTCCTAACAGGAAGGATTCTGATTGGCTGACATAAGTTTTAGTTTTGCGGGACCCTGCCCCCTATGCGTCTGGCGTATTTTTAAAAAAAAATGCTCGATGGCGTATTTTTGCAGGTTGGTGTGGATGAAAACTTTTCTAAAAAACCTCCCGTGTGTATGGTATTATTTTTAAAGACGGTGTAGAGGAGATTTGCTTTTTTTTTTTTTAACTCTACGTGTGCAATAGGCCTCAGTCAGATTGGATGGAGATCATCTGTTAACATTCATTTTCAAGTCTTACCACAGATTCTCTGATAGCTTTAGGCCTGGGCCAATCTAACACACGTTAGCTCAGCTAACCCGTATGTTTGGGGTCGTTCTTCAGCTGGAAGGTGAACCTCGGCTCTAGTCAAGCCCGGTCTTTAGGAGCCTATAACACATTTTCTTCCAGGGCTGCCCTGTTTTTAGCTTCATCCATCTTCCCATCAACTCTGACCAGCTTTCCTGCCCCTGCTGGAGTAAAGCATTGCCATTAGGGCTGGGCAATATATAGAGATTTAAAAAATATCGAGATTTTTTTTTTTTTTTTAAACAGATAAGAGATGAGACTATATTGTTTATATTGAGATGGTCTGTGTTGCGTTAGAATTATACTTCTATGTATTCCTGTAGGTTATACTTCAGCCGTTTCTCATATTTATCTCCAGCTGTTTGTTAGAAAATGTGCCTGTGAGACATTTGTGATAAAGCTTTGATTCAGACGTTCCTTTTTATAATGACTTTATGAAGAGAAAAACATATTGAGATAAATGTTGCATATCGGCATTCAGCCTAAAAAATATTGAGATCTTTTTTTTTTTTTTTGGTCCATATCAGCCAGCCCTAATTACCATAGCAGAATGCCGCCACCACCATGTTTCACAGTGGGGGTGGCGTAAATGGGGGTGATGGGCGGGGTTACATGTAGGTTAACCCTTTGATTTTGTTTAGCCGTCGTCTGAACTTAGTGTCTCCCTACATACATCTTCTCCGTCTGCTACACGGGTCAAACAGGTTGTTTGGCCTGATGTTTGTTCAGTAATGCTTTCTAACAAACCTCTTAAGGTGGGGGCTGAATAAAAATACTAACACTTTTCAAAATGTTACTCCTTTAGAAATTTGGACTCTAACCTGCTTATGAACACCTTAAAGTTTGTGCTTGTGGGTGGATTTACAACAGTTCGAGGGGTGTGAATACTTTTACAGGGAGCTGTAGTTTATGTTTTTTGTGTATCACACAGTTTTTTTATAATAAAATAGTCAAAATATACTCTAGCAGTGGTATTTAATCAGCTTTTCTGGGGGAAATATGAACCAGTCTGTTTTATATTATGTTTAGTCTAGAAATGTTGTTTTTGCTCTCCCAGGGAATGTCTGTTGATGCGCCATGACCTTATTCTGCAGCATCTGAATCTCTCCTGCAGACCCTCAATCTTCCTCCCTCTCTCTTTCCCTGCTCTCTCGTTTCCATCCCTTACAGAAAACTCAGGACATGACAATGACACTGAGACAGGCCCTGAGACCACCTCAGGTTGCTTAAGTCTTTCCCTTCCTCCTCAGATGAATGTCCATGTGTCCACAATGTCCCCACCATGCTAACAGCTAAAGTGCATCTTCACACCATTTCAGCTAGAATGACAGAAACATTCTAGAAAGATCGCCGATTGTCGTTGTTTATCGGTCGTCCTTGCAGCATGTACACGTTTCTGTGATGCGGTCCTACCTGTTTTATTTCTTTCATTTCCCTCCTCTTTCTAATCATTTATTTAGATGGTCCATAGTTTTCTCCTTTATTTGGGCCGATGCGCTGTCAGCAGCAGAACAGTAATAGAAACATAATAAGGACAAAACAAAAACACGCTTTTGTCCATGCTGACTTTTCTAGTCAAAGTGTGACCTTGTCGAAACTCCTGCATATCAGATAACAAACCTGAAGGAGACTAGAAATACATGGCCGACTGTTTGTCTGACCTTAGGATGGACAGTGTGGGGTTAACTCTGAATGAATCGCCCTCATTGATCAGCGGATAAACATGAAAACAGATATAAAGGCTCAGTGTTACAGATTTTATTTGACCGATCTCGACATTTTAGCTAGGTTATTTTTATTTTCCTCTCCTTAAAGTGTCCACTTCATTGATTTACATGCTGCATGTGCTGATGGCATACATGAGCTCATCCATCATCGGCCTGCCTCATCTTCAGGGTCTCAGGCCTTTAAGGGGCAACATATACTAACTTGCATGAACTTCATTCATGCCAGCTTTGCTCACCCCGACAGCATGCTTGCATCATCAGCCCTGACACGTGAAATCTGCCCTGAGTAACTCACTCGTTTTTGTGTTTCTGCTGTGCCCTTTCTCCCATCCTTTTAACTGATGCAACAAGGCGGGAATGCCCGGATGGCTCAGTTTTTCCGAGGGAACCTTGCAGGCCTGATCATCCGCTCCGGCAAACTGGAGAACAAGAAGGTGATCGACTGTTTGTACACCTGCAAAGAAGGACTCGACGTTCAGCTGCCTGAGGAAGTAGCTTCAGCGGTGAAGGTGAGGCAGCAGAGTGACTCATGCAGGCGGGTCAGTTGAGTTAAACACACTTGGTTTTTAAAGAGATATCACACTGTTAGTTTTAGAGACGCTGAATGTTGTAGCGTATTACCGGTGATTTTCTTTGTCACTTTTTTCTACCGTACCTTTTTCTGTATAATATATTACATAACGTGTAATTTGTAAGAACTATAATATAGGAATTTGACAGAACAGCACTAAAAATACGTTTTGTCTCACCTTTCCACGTCGAGCAGAGCAGAGACAACATCACATTGTGTGTGAGAGCAGTCGACTTAAACAGCAGTTGCTGTCAAACAAGGTTTTTCTAACCTTATAGGACAAAAAATATTACGAAGTTAACATTTTAAGAGGTGGCTAGCTTGGATGGAGTGGCTAGCATTACCTCAACCACAGCCTCTGTCAATATTCCCCTAGAGAATCTAGATCTTTACCTTGACTCAGGCTGCCAACATTACAAAATCCAGTGGGCTTCACATCAGATCAAATGGATGAAATAATGAACTGTGCACCTTTGTTCGGCCTTCCTGTTATCTACTAAAAGCCTTGCTCTCTTCCTCTATCTGTGGCCTGAATGAAACAGAAATGCGAGAATATGTCATCAAAAATAGTTTCCTTTTAAAGAGCTTCATACATCTCTGTGCATCCTCTGACTTTGTTTCAAACACCACAATGATGCTTGAAATATCTGCAAAGCAAGTCTTCTGTTCCGTCAGTAACAACTTCCACACTAAAGAGTGTCGCTATAGTTTAGCTTTTGGAGTTTTTGAGTCAGGCTGAAAATCGTCCCATTGTGGTCACCTGCCCATTTCCTGTTGCATTTCTATTGAGCTTCTGTCACAAGATGCCTTTATGTGTGTATCGTAAGAAGAGGAGGAAATGATTAGGATGGTTTTTTTTATGCTAAAAAGCAGCAAACAATGTTCTAATCGTCTCATAGTCCTTTGCAGTAACCTTTACCACAGTTTGTCTGCACGTTATGTAAAAGCGAATCAAACACTGCAATGCTTGTTATGATTCAGCTTCCAGAGATTTAGTTTTACCCTGGGAAGATCTATTTAGATGAATAAATGAACTTTTGGGGCCAAATTAAGCAAACCCTTACTTCATTTCCTTCTCTTAGGTTGATTTCAACCCCAACCAGTCCTCTCTGACTGTGGAAGGTGAGGACATCAGTGCCTTTGAGAAAGTCATGCAGCACATCTCCTACCTAAACTCCCGGCAGTTCCCAACCCCAGGCATCAGGCACCTTCGCATCTCCACCACTGTCAAGTAAGTAACAGAGGCAACACTTTATTTACCTCAACCAGGAACCCGTTAACCACTTTGCGTCTGTGTATGTTGTACTGCATCCGCGGAGCTGCGGTCTGAGCAGGGATCCTCAGCCTTGCTTCTCCTCAGCTTCCTGTGGCAGCTCTAGGTGTCCCTGAATCATTGAGTCCAAGGTCAGCCCCGCGGCCTCGTCCCTGTGAGGTCTCCCTGAAAGTACAGACGGACTGCAGCTCCAGGGTTTCCCCCAGCGTATTGTCTGATAGCGACATAAAACGGCCATTAGGAGAAAACCTCCTTTTTCACAAACACAAGAGGACCCAAATGTTCTCCACACTCCAGAGTCCTCATTCGTCTCGTCCTCTTGTAATCTTAGCGGTTCTGTGACTGGACACGTCTTTATTAGATTAGAGAATATGTGTCCTTCCCTTATTTGTGGTTATTTACTCAATCCTCCCCAGGTGTTTGAACGAGGACGCCTGCGTGGGAGTGCCAGACGCTGAAGGTTACGTGATGGTGCTGCAGCCCGAGGAGCCGAAGATCAGCCTGAGCGGCATCGACCACTTCGCTCGCAGCGCTGCTGAATTCGAGAGCCAGGAAGGAGTGACTCTGTTCCCCGAGCTTCGCATCGTCAGCACCATCACCCGTGAAATGGAGGTCGACGCCGAGTCCGAAGCAGCAGAGGGTACTGACGATGACCCCACAGGTAAGAGACGCTTTTAGATGGCGCCTTACAGTTTTATAGGTAATTAGACAAATATTTAGTATTTTGCAGAGTCTTGAATTTATCCAGATTTTTGGGGGGTTTACTTAATTTTTCACTAATATTTCCACTTTGGCTTATTCTTTGTATAGTACTTATGTTTTATACGTCTCGACTGAAACTTTCTTTTAACCATGACTGTAGGTATGTATTTTTAACCATGATGTTAGTCTAGTTTATGCTGTTTATTATATAGATTGAATGTCTGGATCTGAGCTGTGATCTATAGGCTTCCTTCATATGTAGTTTTGTTTTCTTCTTAAATAAATAACCTCAGAGGCTGAAAGGGCCTCCAGGAGCAGTTTCTAGCACTGTAGATGCACTGTAGCTGGTATAGTTAATGATTTTTGCCTGGAGGATGAGGGAATTACACCGACACAAAGAGACGGAGGGACTGATGGAAGAGATAAGTTGTTTATTTCTGGGTGTGGTTAGTGATCAGACGGGCCATCTGTTAGGCATCCACATGAGTTAAGACGAGGAAGGACAATAGACATGCTCCCTAGTCGACACAGATACACTGAGATACTGTTGTGCTGTTGTGAGCAGCGCGCCATATGGGACAGAAGGGCTTAGCAAGATCATTTGCTCTTACCTGCTTTAATCTGACCCACCTCTCATGACCAGACAGCAAACCAGGTCACAGTAGATGTTTAATTCTAGTTGCCAGAGAAAATTATTTGCTGCAAAAAAGTACAGAGAATATGGAGTGCATTTAAAGCTATGAAACTAGGCCACTAAAAAGGAGATGACAGGTCCTGACTATGCAATAAATAACATAATAATAACACAAACATTCCCAGCTATCCACATAACGCTGTTGAGCTTCTACTTAGTTTTTTTGTGACATGTGATGATACTCCGAAAGACGCAAACAACCAGAATCGCTTATATCTCCTCAACTGGTACTGTAGAAAATCCAATTTGGAATCCAGCTTAAAGACCCCGACACAGAACGTTACAAAATACTTTAGCATCGAACCACAGAGGAAAAATTAATGCTGCACATATGCATCAGTTCTACAAAATCTACACAACCGGGACTTACATTTCCCAGCAAAGATTTAATAATGACACCACTTAATCTGATGATACACTATGCAGACGCTCAGTCTGCACTGATGAAAATTCTCTCACCCTGACATCCCAAAGTGCTTGGAGTGGCGGACACAGCAGCGAACCTAGTGACATTTTTGGATCAAACCCGTTAATTATTAGTCGACTGCTTGGGATCCGTCCGGGGCTGTGTGTAGAGCATTGAACTTCCATCCCAAAATGGTCAGCTGGTCATTAGGTATTCAGTTTGCACATTTACCAGTGCCTGTTGAGCCTTAGCAACCGACCAGCATTTCTTACTTTTGGAGTAATGGTGACTATTTCCAACTCAACGTAATGAACTTTTTAACTAACGTGTAGTGTCAGGTTCTTTGTATAGAGATGTAATGGTGTTTCTCCTTTTCCTTGTGTTTCTTTCAGTTCAAGAGACGGTTGTGTCGGAGGAGATCATGCACAACTTGGACTCGTGTGAAGTCTCTGTGGTGGGAGATGAGCTGGACAGCGAGCACGAGAGCCTGGAGGTGGACGTTTCACAGCTGCAGCAGCGCGCCCTGGAGATGAGCTCGTCCAACCTGGGCCTCATGATAAATGGTACAAATCGCAGAACCCGACCAGTAATACACCAACTAGAAAGTAGTTACAGTTTGCCGAAGCTTTACGCAGCAGTGAGCTTTTATTTACAGCACCTCCTCTGTGTCTTCCAGGCGTGAACACTATGGCCAACTACGAGCAGGTCCTGCACCTTATCCGCTACAAGAACTGGCACACCGAAGCTCTCTTTGACAGGAAGTTCAAGCTGGTCTGCTCTGAGCTCAACGGCCGCTATATTAGCAATGACTTCAAGGTCGAGGTAGGATTACGGAGCAGCTGGGTCACACACAGCAGCGCCTTTTAACAGCACAGCACCATCATTTTTATAAACGAGGGTCATCTCAAAAGGCCTTCTTTGAAATGAGGACAGTTTACGAGCGAGTTTTCTCCTCTCCTCAGGTGAATGTGATCCACACAGCCAATCCCGTAGAGCATGTCAACAACGCCATGGTGGCGCCCAGCTTCATCAACCCTATCCATCACGCCTCGGGGGATCTGTCCGGTCACAACTTGGCCAACGCTCACCAGGCCTCAGGTACTCGAATATGAGCATGACATGAAATGTTTTAATAGCTAAAACCGTGTTAATGATGATGTGTTTGGTCTAAAAGCTTATTTTCTTGGGAAACAGGAGACCCCATTCGATTACAGTTACTCCCATCCCCTACACCCCGACTCACATTTTGAGAGGAACATTATCCCCCTAAATAATGTCAAGATTCTCAATAACACAATATATTGAAGGCTAGTATAGCGTAGTACTAACCTGACCCTAGCCAGATTGATATCGCTCCGCCTAGCTTCTCTCACATCCATCTGGGACATCTCCCATAGAGAGTCATTTCTCCAACCAATTTTATTGTCCAGCCAATCAGGACGCAGGGCTGGAGTTTCATTGATGTGACGTAGTGGAGAAGCGACCGTGAGACTGTTTTGATTCAGACAATGGCGGCTCGCATCGAGGAAGCAAGCATTAGCATCGATGCTGCTATTTCTTCCGTGTTGTCCAATCTACCTGATATTGTTTCATTAAAAGAACATCAGAGAACGGCTCTGAAGGCTTTTGTTGGTGGAAACCATGTTTTCGCCCTTCTCCCGACCGCATTTGGCAAGTTTTTGTTTTCAGGGGCGCGTCCGTGGCGGAGCAGTTAGTGCGAACCATATTAGGAGGCCTTTAGTCCTCGACGCGGTCGGCCAGGGATCGACTCCGACCCGTGGCGCTTTGCTGCCTGTCTTCCTCCCTCTTCCTGTCAGCTCACTGTCAATAAAACGCATGCCACTAGAGCCGCAAACACATTTAAAAAAAAAAAAATGTTTTGTTTTTTCCTGCGTCAGTCTCACAGCGTCACGGGTTAGCTTCGGTGTGAGTGGTTGAAATAGCACGTCGATAAAGATGACAGACAAGTGGCTTATCCAATCATATGCAAGGATTATTGATAAGGCCCAGCCTTCAATAAAGGCAATTCCTATGGATCAGTCCCAGATGGATGAGTGAAGCTAGGCGGAGCGACATACAGCTGGCTAGGTTTAGGTTAGCGTAGTACAGGTATAAACCTAAAATAACGATTACCTGCTGAGTTTGCCAAAAAACAGCCAAGTATTCCTTTCTTCAAATTTTCCATCCTTAGAGATTTTGTCCTTCTGATGGATTTAATCAAATTTTTCATCTGAATCTGGGTTTGTGAGGATAAACAGCACAGGCCCGCTGACTTCTGCTGTCAAAAGAGGATCCATTGATTATATCCAGTGTAGTATTTATACATTTTTTAAGTGAGAAAGAGGCAGAACAAGTGTATAAATGACATGCAATTCAATAAAAAAAGGCTAAATCACAAAGATTCAAGTTAGACAAATGTCCCCCAGGACCACTATATTTTTTAATATATGGCTTTGCCTTAAGAAACTATTTACGCTACTTGAACTTTTCCCATTTTGTCACATTCAAAGTATATTCTATAAGGCATTTTAGGTGACAAGCCAACACAAAGTAGCGTACAGTTGTGAAGTGGATGGAGAAGGAAACACCATGTGGAAGGTGCTCTGCTTGAAAGAGACTAAAGTGTAACTTTTTGCCAAATTGCGATGGATAACGCTGCACATCAAGCTGAGCATGGTGGTGGCAGCATTATGCTTCGGGGAGACTTTCCACCAAATCTCACTGAGCTTGAACTGTTTTGCAAAGAGCAATCGGGAAATATTTAGATGTGCTAAGCTGGTGGAGACGTACCCCAGAAGACCTGCAGCTATTGTTGCAGCGAGAGGTGGTTCTACGAAGAGTTGGTTCAGAATAAAAACGCAAATCAGTTTGAAAACTGTGTATCCTTGTCCTTCCATCAGATTTATGCGCTACTGTGTTGGACTGTCCCTTAAAATTCACGTTGAAGTTTATAGTTAAGTGGAAAAGTAGAAAAAAGTTCAGCGGTGTGAATGTTTCTGCAAGGCTCTGTACTTTGATTAAAGATTTTGTACTTTTGATTTTAGATTAAATTGATGGTTATATCAACACTGTTTCCCAAGGATTGTGTTAAAAATATTGCACAAGCTGTTTTAGCTTTTTTTTTTTTTTTTTTCAAATGGTATTGATGCTAAGTGGTGAAATCAAATCTGCTTAATTCAATCTCCAGAAAAGTGTCTGGTCTGTTAAGGGGCAGGCGTTGCTGTAGATGGATTACAGCGTATTTAGCCAAAGTAGGGCGTGCTTGAAATATGAGTCGTTTTTCTTCTTTAGTTTCATTTTATGGCACTGCTTTAAGGGATTACACTTGAGCTCAGTCCGTGACATCTGCACAGGCCATGTTCTGAGCTCAACCTTTTATTCTGGCTTCTGTCATCCTCTGCACTGACAAATATTCTGGGTCCAGAACACGTCTCTGGATCGCTTTGGGGAAAGTGGAGCAGTTTGTCGGGAGACGGCAAAAGCTATTTAAAGAAAACGCACAAACACCTTGAGCCCGTAAACGCATTCATGTGCAGCTCTGACGCAGCCTGGCGCTGCTGTCCTTGAAATGTTCTTCCACCTTTCCTGCATCAGAATGGGAAGCTAACCTGCTTGCTTTCTGATCGGTGCTGCGTTCGTGTCCTCGCAGTGGTTCCCAGCGCTGCCACCATTGTCATCGTGGTGTGCGTGAGCTTCCTGGTGTTGATGATATTCATGGGCGTGTTCCGCATCCGAGCCGCGCACCAGCGCTCCATGAGGGACCAGGAGAGCGGCAAGGAGAACGAGATGGACTGGGACGACTCGGCCCTGACCATCACGGTTAACCCCATGGAGGTAAAGCACAAGATAAGCAGGAAATTAAATGTGCAGCAACGCAAAATGAAACAAAATGTGTCACTCTCTAACAAAAGAGGCTTCAGCTGCAGCAGACAGCTTCAGACTTGCTCAGTTATTCTGTGTGAGGCTGTGACTGTGTCCTAGTTTTTATCTAAGCCCTGATAATTGACAGTCCTGTGGGGATGGGGGGGGGGGGGGGGGACATAGTTGCAGATGTATGAAGTCACATTTGAAACAGGAATGAAACCATCATTGCTTTATGTTTCGTGACCATTTCGTTGCTTTTGCTGCAGGCAACAGAATCTGAGTCAGTGTGCTGGCAGCTATAAATAAATATAGGTAAAAATAAAATGGAATCACATTGTGGGCAAATCAGCTTCATGAAGCCTGTTGTTATTAAATAAAAATAAAAACCTAAAGGATAAAATGGCCATTTATTGATTCAGCGTCTTTTACCGACTGAACATAAATGTAATCTGAACGATTAGCAAAGACATTATTTTATTTCTATTGTTTTCCTGCCCATTCATTCGTTTATTCAACTGAAGCCATCTGTTGTACGTGGCGTGAAGTGTCTGTTGGGGCTTATGTTGTTTAGTCCCAAAATAGAGCCGTGGTGCACAAATATCAAGAATTGCACCTCAGACATTTCTATGAAACAAAATGCTGAAAACTGGGCAAAATTAAGAGGGGAAGGACCAACAACTAAAAATCTGAAGTGCTGCCTTCGTTTGTACTCAGGCCATTTTACTCCAGTACTCCCAAATAAATGGCAACCAGTCGTCTTCAGATTCCATGTAATTAATGAATGAAATTGACTGTTTTGAAGAGTGACAAGAAGAAAAACAGCTGTAGGAAGTCTGGCGACTTGGGCGGAGCGTCACCTCCCAGCAGAGCGACTCCGAACGGATGAGGTCAAAGCAAATTCAAGCGATACAATGGCCTAGTCAAAGTCCAGTCGTCTGGTTTAGCATCTGAGGCAAGACTTGGAGGTTGTCGTCATGGGCCAGACGATGCTGGGACTCTGCAGCTTGATTCGCAGTGTAATGGCACAGGAAGCCGAGTCGTCTAATTAAAGTAAAGTCGCAGATCATGTGTGATTTGCTCTGGATTGACACTTCGAAGCGACGTGATGCTGAGTTTAAAAGGGTTTGAGACAATCTTCAAACGCTTCACCAGCTTCACCTCTATAAAACTGATAATCAGGAGTTTGAGGAGGACCAAATGTAGGCAGGCTGAAGGCAGAATAGAAGCAAAAATAAAGATATTTAATAAAGAAAGAGAAGCTTAAAAAATAAACAAGTCCTGAATAGAACCAGGAACACGGTGGAGTGACAGCAGAATGACCCACAGAGGAATACACCACTGATAATGTCATTTCTTTCAGGAACTCGGTCCACTCAGTGACATGGTAAAAATGGTAAATGTGCTGTACTTGTATGACGCTTCATCAAGTCCAGACAGATATATGCTCCTGCGCCA
This sequence comes from Fundulus diaphanus, assembly GCA_037039145.1. Lineage (NCBI taxonomy): Eukaryota > Metazoa > Chordata > Actinopteri > Cyprinodontiformes > Fundulidae > Fundulus > Fundulus diaphanus. The sequence goes on along the minus strand of CM073129.1, from coordinate 26,301,010 downwards.
CTGTCGCCCTCAAAATCAGGTTATATTGATTAATTACTCACATTTATTTCTGTTAATTATGATGGGAAGCTGTGAACCCTAAAAACTACAACCCTAAATGCATGAAACTTAACCTGACAGACGTCCAACACACTTTATGCTGCATCACACAAATTATTACACATTTGAGTCTCTGCTGGTGCAAACCTTTAAGAGACACGCCCTAAAAGACCCGCAGCTCTGAACGCAACCTTTAGTTGAGATTAGAGTTGAACACAAATGCCCTCCGTGACTTCTTGAAAACCCAACTACACAATTCTGCAATACTTTGTTGATGTTTCCCCATCAAATCCCAATCAAATAACCTCAGGTCTGTGCTTTTACTTTAACGAAATATGAAAAAGAACAACATCCTCAAACTATCTTCAAAAATAGGGGAGCCCTCTGCTCTGGTGTTCAACTAAATAGGAATATCTCACACTGGACGATGCTGCGGTCTATGTGAACAAATGACTAAATATTGACCCTTTTTTATGCAATTCCAATGGATTAACAAAGCCTGTTAAGTTGTAATCAATTATGCAACGTTCCAAACGCCCATGCTGTACCAGCGGCACTTTGGATTAATGGTTGCAGCAGCGCTGGGTGTGAAACACCCCTGTTAATAGTCAGGAAAGGGTACGTTGCCGGAAGACTGAATTAAGGCATTGCCAGCTGCGATCCAGGCGGTGTCTTAGTGTTTGTTGCACTCATTTGCCATTTCCCCTCCTCTTAACGCTCAAAATAGCTTTCAGGCCAACTCTGCATTTTATGCGTTGTTGGGGGATGAGAGGAGATGAAAAGTAAAGATGGAAAATAACTAGCGGCAAAACGCACTCGGATCACCCCAGACGAAGCAGATTTGTGTTAAAAACGAACGCGCGCCTCGTATATTCTGCTGGTTTGTTGTTGCGCCGGTGACTAAAAGCGCCTTTTCCTGCCGTGCCGCCATGCAGACGTACGAGGACCAGCACAGCAGCGAGGAGGAGGAGGAAGAGGAGGAGGAGAGCGAGGACGGCGAGGAGGAAGACGACATCACGAGCGCCGAGTCGGAGAGCAGCGAGGACGAGGAGGGCGGGGAGCCAGAAGACCAGCAGGGGACCAGCAGACAGCAGCAGCTGGAGTGGGACGACTCCACTCTCACCTACTGACACACCAAGCCCCACACATGCTCTGAAACACACGTAACCAAGCCACAGTCACCGCTTTACGCACCCCTCCATGCAGCTTCATGTCTAGGAGCCATGATATAAAAAAAAAATAAAACGGACAAAAAAAAAAGTATAAAAAAGTCCTTCAGCGTATATGGTCAAGGCTTTCCTGTTGTTATCTTCGTGGTGGTACTCAGTGTAGTGTAGTCATCACCGGATTGCTGATTTCTACTTTTCGTTTTTATTTATTATTCTCTGAATTCCCTTGAAAACTTGGCCTACATTTCTTGTGGAGTGTGTGAGGAAGCCAGCCCTGCACTTTGTGTTCTCAGTGGGCTTTCACGAGGAGATCCATCTAGATTTCCCCATGTTTGTCCTTTGGCTTCAGCTTTTAGGGTCGCTTGCCGCTGACTTCAGTTTTCTCGGATCGTGGTCCACAGTGGAGCAAGTTTAACAAGGTAGCCTGCAGTCTCGCTCTCTTTTTTTTTATTTTTTTTTATTATTATTTTCCTTGTTTTAATGCATGAGGAAACTCGGGAAGTCTTACGTGTAGAGAAACGAATCGCTTTTTGAAGATTTTTTTGTAAATATAAAAACAACGATGTAATTAGTCGGTGTGTTAGTGAAAGCCCGCTCAGCAGGGTCCGATATTACGCAGTACGTCATGTAGAATATTTGTGTCGCCACCGGCTGTAGCATGTCGCTGAATTTCTGCTGAAGCGGTTCCAACGTGCTTTTTTTTTTTTTTTTTTAAGTCTGCCTCGCGATGAGAAACCCAGGACTGTTGCGCGGAGGTTTCCATGACTAAGTGGCGTCCGTTTTGTCTTTTTATTTCGTTATTTTCTGCAGAGTGAAGTCGGTTCTTTTGCTTTTGTGAGCAGAACGGCTTGACGGTTTCCGCTCCGCTACTATCAAGGACCCTAAGTGCCCCAATCCCAAAAATAAATCATTTGACAAATAAACGTTTATTTCTGTGATACTTAATGGACGAAGAATGAATTGATATACGCATACATATGTCAATAATTTTATGCATTACACAATTTGATGTGAAAATTCTACATTTTTAAACATAAAGCGTTAAATGTTAAATTCATAGACAATTATTTTCCTATTTATTTTATTGTTTCAGACTTCCTGCCATCATGAAACCTGTTGTGTTTGCCAATGAGACCCAAACGTGATTGGTTAGCCTGCATCACAGTTTAAAACCATTTAACGCCTAAAACACGAAATAAAAGTCAGAAAAGTATTTTAAAAATGTACCTGTTTATCAGATGCGTCTTTAAATATCCAGCGGATTTAACAACATTTTGTATCATAACTGACCGATTAGGAGTTAGTCGCCATTTATTTAAGATTTTTGATTTCATTTGACTTATTAATTGAATTTGAACAGGACTTTCCCAACCAAAAGGTTTTTGATTATATGCCTTTTAAAACAAACGCAGAAATTCACTAGAAAAACAAGTAAAGACCCATAAAATATACTTGAAATTGTTAAAACAAATTAATAGGACTAGAATTTATTATGTTTGTATCATAATTGATACATTAGGCATTTCTGGTTTATGGTAAGGTGTATTTATAATATTTGTCCAACCAAAATGAGCCGGGTGGTGAAATCAGCAAAAAAATGAACTAAAGCAATTAAAGCTGTAAAATATACCTTAAGTATCACAGCTGATACATCTTCATGAGAGTTTTGTTTTGTTTTTCCACGTCGGAGTTAAATCTTCCACCAAGAGTAGAAAACAAGCTTTTGAGGAAAACATCCGCTGTCTTAAGGAGGTAAAAGTGTTTCGTAGCGTTTGCCGTCGTGGGGTTCCTCCAGATCCAATCACCTCGGCCTTACAACATGTTAGCTCCGCCTACTGATTTTGATGGGTCAGACTGATAGAAAAAACACAGAGCTATGAAGTATTGAAATAAATACAGTAATAATTCATGTTTTTAACATGTAAAAAAAGTCACCTTTTAATTAACCATTCCCACATTTAATTACATATCTCATGCAATATTGAAAGCGGTAAATAATTCCAGCTAAATTAATTCCTTTATCAAATATTGTTGAACAGATCACATAAATAAATATTTGTTTAACGACCTATTTATTGCATTGCGGCATTTTTGGCCCTCGGTACGTCCCTCGCTTCGCTTCGCCTTGCTTGCACAGGCGGCGATGCTCGACTCGTGGTGTTCACGTTATTTTGTTCCCGGTAGAGCTCGCTGTTGTACAGAAGGAACCTTCTCTTGATCGTTTTTTTAGATCAACTACACTACTCTCGCAGCATTTGGTACTTTGCGAATTAGATTTTAAACGTAGGTGCTGAACTTCCTGCCAGCAGAGGTCCGCTCAGCTGCTTTCAAGCTGCTCTCTCTCAGTCCCGAAGGAAAAAGGAGCGACAATCCTTTGAACCCGCCGAGCTTTACTGGGGACTGGTTGGGTTGGTTTTTTTGGGGGGCGCAGCGTGAATTTCTGCTTCACGGTACGGCTGTTTAAGCTTCAAGTTATTTGTACGTTTGATGCTTTTTTTTTTTTTTTTTTTAACTTGTTCTCCTGCTCCAAACACACCACAGATTCGACTGTTTTTCAGCAGGAAAACACTTTAAAAATAACTTTGTTTTACTCTTCTGTATTCACCGTAGACCACTAGGTTTTATTGTATATGGAACCGTACTGGAAGAGCTGCTCCAACATATTTGTTTACATTTGGTAAACTTATTTTCCATCTGGAGTTAAGTCTAAAACTTATACGATCGATTGGGAAAACGTGTCCAGCGTGGCTCCTCTCAGAAACAGTTGTCCGTCACTGTGTATAAAAAAAAAAAAAGTATATATGTATTATTATTGTCTGTCAAAAGCAGATGTTGGCAAACTTTGACGCTTTACTCGAGTGCGAGGTACTAAAAGTTGCATTATTTACTACCAGATTTGGAGCATTGCATGGTGCAGACGAGGCGTCTACCAAAAGCATCCGAGGCTGGACTTTGGCTATTTTACATATTTTGCATGAGTCTGTTTTCAGAGGCCAAATTTTATTCATGGAGACGGAGCTTCTTTTAAAGGTTTGATTTATTATTGTTATTATTATTATTTTTTTTAATCTCCAGTTAAGTGTCCATCGACCAGTCTCCCTTCCCTGATGACACGTAAAGCACGGGGCCAGGTCTGAGCCAGCTGAGATGGGAGTGCCTTTTCACCAATCATTGCAGAATTAGCAGGTCTAACAGTTAAAAAAAAAAGAAATAAAAACGCTTATCCACGCTCTTTTATTTTGTGGCATTTTTTATTTTATTTTTATTGTTTGATGCTAGATTTCTTACAAAGCTGAGAAGATGTTTTTTTTTTTTTTCAGCTCGTAGTGACAGTAGTCCATCGCTAGTTTTATTGAAAGTACAGACATTCTACATAGAAACCATGTGTCCTTGTTGATGTGTAGAGAAAGTAGATCCATATTGTATCTTCTATAGATATTGTACTGAATCCACCTTTAAATGATGTACAGTACATAAAGAAATCGCTTTGGCAGCATAACGTGGGCGTACTAGTCGGTGTACAGTGGAAGGTGATTTTTTTGTTTCTTTTCTGAACAGCGTCCTATTGCTCGAGTTATTGAGAAGTGATTCTGAGGGCAGCATGAAATTCACGCAACCGCAGTAACGCCTGCCAGCTCCGAAAATCCTCACACCTTCATCGTGTCAAAACGTGTTGCAGTTCAGAGTCCAGTTCCAAGGTCACAGGCCTCCACGATGACTCCTGAGTCGCCTCTTACCATAAAACGCAGCCAGACCGTAACACCGCCACTAGGAATCAACTTTGCATGAGCCACACGTTTGTGAATGTCCCGTGAGGGGGATGAGACTGAGAAGAGAGAGGAGCTGTGATGCACGACCGATACTCAAGATTGTCTGTTTCACACATCCATCACACTCCACAACCAGATCATTGTTTTTTTGGGGGTTTTGGTTTTTTTTTCTTTTCTTTTTGTTCTGTTTTCTTTCAAATGTTGCTCAAATGGACGAACGGTTGTGATGTCTGCAGAAATGTTGGATGCTTCCTTTGTGCTTGTCGGAGCTGCTCTGACTTTCCTACCGGTCGGAAAGGCGGATTGTAGCGGAGTTGATGCTTGCTCTGAAACACAATAAAGGATGAACTGATGGGATGGAAACACTTTCTCCTCTTGTTTTCATTTGAGTTGTTACCGTAAATGCGCCACTGGTGAGAAACACACCCTGCCGTGTTGCTGCAGAACGCCTTGGGCAAGGCTGCCCCCTGGTGTTGAGTAAAAATAGTGCAAGATTGATAAATAAAGAGAAAACTGCAGGTTAATACTTAAAAAAAAAACTAGGGCTGAACGATGTTGGAAAATCTTGCGATATCCGTTTTCTTCTTTCCTCCCTGTCCCACCTGTGCTTCCATCACTCTGACCCAATGTTCTTTGTGTCCGGTGTGAGTATCTGCTGCCATGAGACTGTCCCAACTGGCTAAACATTATGTTAGCATGCAAAATACACGGTCATACATTAGCCAGTAATTACTGCCCTCCAAACCGTCCTTTTTTTAATTAATATTGCTCACACTGATGTTACGATGACGATATATCCGCAAAATATTATGCAGCCCCCCCCCCCCCCCAAAAAAAAACAACCTCAAAGATGAGCAATGACACTTTAGCTACTAGTTGACAAACCTTCAAAGTAGGTAAATGGTGATAAACCTGTTTGCTATCGGTCTGAATGTACATTTATGAAGTGGGAGGAAATTTCACGTAGTCTTAAAAAATGATGTACAAGTAAAAATCTGAAAAGTGTGGCATGCCTCATTTACTTTGACACCCCTAAATGAAATCCAGTGCAAGCAGTTGCCTCCAGAGGTCACCTGGTTATCAAACGGAGTCCATCTGTGAGTGATTTGACCTCACAGATGGTCCAGCTGTTCTGTGAAGGCCTCAGAGAAGATCAGTGAACAAGCAGCATCAAGAAGACTGAGGAACATAGCAGACAGCTCAGGGGAAAAGAAAGGTAAAGGGTTAAAGGACGAACATGTTTTACAAGTCACTCTACTGTTCTTCCTCTTAACTTTTTTTTTTCTTGTATTTTTCCAGTTTACATGTTTTGGAAACTGGAATGTACCATGACAAACTATGAATAAAGAGTATTTTAAAAGATTACAGGAAAGTCTCTTCTTGGACACAAGATGCTGGAAGTTGTTAAAAACTTCTGTGGTTAATGATTGGAAGAAATAAAGGGTTTACTTTCCGGTACCACATTACAATAAGGCTCCATTTATAGAGGCTTTTAAATGGTTTGTAGATATGTTAATTGATCTGTAAACACTTTATAAGTCATTAATAACAGTTTATTATGCATTATTAAAGGGTGGGAAAGAGATATAACTGACCAGTTTCTTGCATAATAGTGAGCCAAATCTATATTTGGCCAAACGTTTCAAATTCTATATATTTAATCTAGATTTGCTATACTAAATATTTCAGTCTAAAGTACAACCCTGTACGCTCAATAAGCCTTTGTAAACATAATTCTGTACCATTAATATTCTACTTTATCACTGCATTATAAACATCCACAACTATCAAAGGGAGCCTTTGTGTAACCATGACACAAAGCAGAATATTAATGGTACAGAATTATGTTTACAAAGGCTTATTGCGTTTACAAGGTTGTACTTCAGACTTAAATATATAGTCAAGGAACTCTAGATGAAATATACTAAATTTGGATTTGGCTCACAATTTGGCAAGGAGCCGGTCAGTCTTTCTTACCCTTTATTAATGCAGAATAAACAGTTATCAATGATTTACAAAGTGTTTACAGATTAAATTATAATGTCTACAAACCCCTTATTGTGAAGGGGTACCTACCTTCCTATATAAATATACCTTAATCTAGTAAAGGCAGTTATAATAAACCCCTCATCCCTGCTTATCCATGCAGGGTCATGGTGGGGGGCTGCAGCTTGTCTCCAGCGGTCATTGGGTGAGAAGCAGGGTCAGCAGTCCATCACTGGGCAACACAAGGTCGGTTTAGCGATAATTAGCCTAGCAGCCATGTTTCTGGACTGTGGAAGTCGGAGAGAACCCACCCACGCACGGGGAGAACATGTATAAGCCACGCAGAACGAGCCCATCAGAACCTGAACGCTGCAAGGCTACAGCGCTAACCACTGCTCCACCGCGCAGCTCTGTAATAGACCTATAAAATAACAAAAGACATGGTGGCCAACACGCAGAAAAACAGAATCCCAATCACAACCCGTATATTCACCCTGGGAAGTAAGTCATCAGATTCAACCAACACACATTTGGTTGTAGTCCACCAATGTGTTACATTGTTCAACAGTTTCATGTGTTAATTTCTGGATGCGTACTGTAATACTTGTGCTTTCAGATGTGTAATGCACAATAATACACACATGATCGATATGCAGCTGATTTTACTGGACCTGCTGATGGGCCGGCTCTGCACTGCTTCGTGCTTCTCACAGCAAACGCTCCCTTTTACCATCACCGGGTAGTTCGCTGAACACTTATGTGCATTACAAGTCAGGCGTTTACATACCCTTTTAATTTGACGTTTTTAGGGATTCATTCTTTTTCCAACAGGGAATAATCAAACAACACAGAAGCTCGGTGATTTCTTTTTTTTTTTTTTTTTATAAACAAGAATTCGGTGCATACCTTTAAAATTACTGTCGCTTTTGAATAATCCAGAATGGGTCAAAATTGTCCATATGAATACAGGTTGAAATGTATACATGCACCCCCACTTAGATGAATGCCCCTTAAGCAACGTATACGTCATCCTTTTTGTAGCCACCAACAAGCTTCCTGCATAACTCTGGTGGGCTACATTGATCAAATCTTCTTAGTAGAATTGGTAGAGTTCATTTAACCCGGCTGGTTTCCTGGCACCACCTTTCAAGACGCTTTGTTCATTAGTGGGCTCCATTGTCTCCCCGAATCCCATTTGGATGTGTGTTTGGGAAGATCGTTTTGCCGGAACACCCAACTTTTTCCAAATTTCAATCATCCAGCTGCTGATTTGAGCTATAGCTTAAGCAGTTAGTAGTAGAACCAGCGCCACTGCCAGCTGAACACCCCCCCGGGCGGATGCTGCCAGCCGCCTCACCTTAACCCTTCTAAACTTTCCTCACTGGCTCGTGATTATGATTGGCTTCAGTCTCGGTGGTTCCTGGGGGTGTTGCAGGGCATCCTATTCCATTTTATGTCAGGTGGTTGAAACTTGGACATAGTTGCTAGAATTATTATTGTTGATGGCTACAAGAGCAGGGTGGATGAGTTGCAACATCCTACGAGACATTTATCCAAATATAAGTATGAATGTAAATATTAGTAACCTGAACCACATGTAGGTGTGAACAAAGTCACAATAAAGTCAAACTTGTGATCCCAGCCCTTGTGTCATTCCACTCAAAGAACAGTTCAAAACAATTATTAACACTAATGATATTCATCCTCATGACGAGTTGGTGGAAACCTCTGACCACCGAAATAAAAGATCAGGTTCGTCAAGTGTTTCTGTTTCATCCAGAGAACTTCAGACAGTTTAATTAAAAGCTGCGTCGTGGTTTCCATAACAGTTAAATCGCCTCCTTAAAACAGCACACAGCAACCCAACACGGCCCAAATCACCCTCTACATTCATTTGCAGGTGTTCGGGTTTTAGCAAATCACATGTTCGTACCTGTTATATTACAACTTTACAGACTTGGACAAATAAAAGACATTTACAAAAGTTAGAAAAAACCAACAAACGTTAGCCTCTATAGAAACACTAAAACGTGCACCGATTTTCATACAAAACCTGACAAATTGGCACATCTCTTTTTCACTAAGAACAACAATGACTTAAAATTATTATTTTGTAAACCGTCTACACTTTGGTTTTCACCCCAGAACTAGCTAAAGCCATGATTTTGTCTTCTGAGCCTGAAAAACAAAGGGAGGAAAAACAAGGATGAAGGTTGATGTTGGAACAAAACGGAACGACTCGTGCAAAGTGTTTTGCGTTTACCGAGGTTAGCGGTGACTTTTTCGAACTGACTCAGAGTAGCTGTGGCGTTTTCAGCGAGGAACGTCTCATCCTCTGGAGTAAGCTGTCGGGAAAGACAAAAATCATTCACAATGTTACCGCCGCTTCAGGCTTAAATAAACCGCAGCGGGGCTTTTGCGTGGACACTTGGGCAGAAGCCGGCGAATGACGCGGCGCTGCGCGGTGTGAGGCTCGTCACCTTTTCCCCCAGCTTCCTCAGGGCCGTGAGGATCTCCATCTTCTGCTGCGTGTGCACGTCCCGAGACATCTTGCCCACCATCACGTCTCGGTCCATCTGCCCGGAGCGTCGCGCGCAGGTTGGACAGTTTTCAGGAACAGGCGATGCAAACACAAACACACCATGCAGTGAGTCATTCGAGCCGAACAGAGCTCGGTCGGGGATTCAACGGCGCAAACGCGAAGCAGTTCCTGCCAGAAGGCCCCCCGAGAAGCTTTCGGCCGGGCGGGTTCACGAGCATCGGTAGCACAGTTCAGTGCGTTAAAAACACACTGTGGGAGTTTGAGGGAACGCTTTCAGAGAGAAGAAAATTGTGATCTTTCATGGCTTTCTCTAAACATTTCATATCATGCAACCTGTCCTGTTCACCACCTCCGCCCCGTCTAACAGCACGGCTCAGCTGACCCAGGGTCTGATCTGGGTTTTGGGTCTGATTTAGGGCTGGACGATAATTCAATAACAATATATATCGATCGACAGACGTATATCGATGGTAGAAAAAGAAAGGGGTCAATAAAAAGTTCAATAGAACAGTTTTCCTTCCTTTTGCATTCTAGCCTATCATGTAGGTTAATATTTCAGTCACGACATCCTCCCAACCAATCACAAACACAGACCCAGGAACGCTCCGCCACTAAGCTCCGCCCCCTTCAAAGTGTTCACAGAGCATGCCTTCTTTTTAAAAACTTGCAGTTTTGGTAAATAGCTGGTTGAATAAAGGGTTGAGTTTGAATTTAGTGTTTGTGTGTTCTTTATCTAAAAATAGGTCTCTAAGCATCAGCATAAAATTACCAGGGTTGCACTTAAAATATATGTTTTGAATTTGTTGATTATTATCGATATCGATCTATATGATTTCTATTTTATCAAAAAAAATTTCTACATCGTCCAGCCCTAGTCTGATTTTCACCAGAGCAACCGAATCCACGGCCGTGTGTCGATAAAACTCTGCTACTCGCTCTTCAGTGATGGAGGGCACTGAGAGTTGAGAGGTGCCTTCACAGGTAAAAGCGTTATCAGCAGAACGCTCTGATGGGTTCGGACTGATGGGTGCGCGTTCCAAGCTGCAGCTCAAACCTCGGCGAGTCTGGTCCTCAGCTGTCCTGGCTGCTTCTTGGCAAAGAGTCGGATCACCTCGGGGGTTTTGAACGCCTGGCTGATGGCAGCTTGGATCGCCTGATGGAGACAGAGATAACAAGTCTAACATGAGACAAACCGTGATGACATTTTGTTACTTTCCCTCCGTGATGCATCTAGGCCAGGCCACGGCTGCCGCTCAGGTGAAAAACGTTTTGTATCTCACAATAATGAGACTGAAGGCCAGATTTAGGAATACCTTTTCGTTATGATTAGATCAGATCTCATAACTATAATCTCAGAAGCTGAAACGCAATTACGCGATAGCTGTGCCGTTGTTATGAGAGCTTCTTATAATTAGGGAATAGCTGAGTCAATATTCAGAGATATTATCATAAGATCCTATCTTGTGTCTCATAATTACAAGATTTTAACATGATTTGATAGAATCTCATAAGTCACAAGGCTATTTCATTACTATTAATTTGATTATTCAATCATGTTTGATATGTAAATATTACAAACTAGGCGTTAACCTGAACAAAAACATCTTATTACCAGCTATTAAAAAGATAAACAATAAAGTTTACTTCTTTAATCCGTGCTGATTCTCAGTCATCCAGGACACGACATTTATAAGCGCTTGAATAAAGGCAGCTGGACTTCTTCTCTTGTCTCTTAAAGAGGTTTCATCGTTCACTCAAAAGGCTTCTTTAGCTTTTGTGCTTGTTTTTCGTCATCGTAAAATTGTTAAGGCTCATTCTGGCATTCTAGAAAGCGTCCTCATATGACTTTCAAACGGTCTCTGGGAATCTAACAGCACCAATTTCTCTTATGTAACATGTTTAATGAGGGCTCCCTCCATTCTCACCCGGAGTGATTCTACAGCAGAAAGTTGTTTTTCTAACAAAAAAAAAAGGATAATACACTTCAATTTCTTAGCATTCAGGCATACAACCAGGTTCAACCATTCTTTAAGTCTGAATTTAGCTTGTATGCTACTGCCTCACAGGTTTACCGGTGTAGGTACCAGATCGACTCGGGTTGCCAGATCGACTCGGGGGGCCTGCGCTTCCCGATGACGTCAATATATGGCAACTCCACTCAAACAAACTACATTACGCCCGCGGTCTCCATTTGTTACAAATCTATTTTATTTTGTTAATTTACGGTTATTTTCCAGTAGCTTAATCGAGGCATGAAAACTTTTAACATCATTTTGGAATGCTTCTGTGGTAGTCTGACAATTTAATCAGTAATTTTGCAGGATCAAAGTTACATCTTAAGAGAAATTTCCTTCCTCCAATAAAAAAAAAAAAAGTGGTGAAGGGAAACTAAACCATAAACTCTTTTCATTTTCAATAAAAGTCTGCAGCCATTTTAATTTTATCACACCATTCATCACTTTAAAATCAATAACGTTTATTCCTCCTTTTTCTACTGATATTAATGTTGTTCTTTCGACATTTTTTTTATTAATCCAGATGAAATTGTGACAATATTCTTCCGAAAATTGAGCCAACTGTCAAATATTTGTTGATTTTTTTGTAAAATGGCTTGAATATTTGTTCTGTCATTTTCAGTTTGGTCCTTGTTAATCATTATACCTAAATATTTTACCTCATTTTTATCAATTAAAGTGGGTTGATTATTTTGAATTGCTAAGATTTCATATTTTTCTATGTTCATATTTAAGCCTGAAGCTTTTGAGAAAAAAGAAACCGCTAAATTAACTAAATAAAATTGATTCGTTACAAATGCAGATCGCGGGCTCAATGTAGTTTGTTTGAGTGACGTTGCCATATTGCAACGTCATCGGGAGGCGCAGGGACCATGGAGAATTTCTTCGTAAAATTGTCCGTTTACAAACCGCAATCCCGCTCTCGAATAAAACCTACACCCCCCTATAATTACTTTAGTAAGTTGTCCAGATCAATCACAATGTTTTACGTAATTGTGCAAACGTTAAACCAATCATGTATAGTGACGTCATCAGAAGGCGCAGGACCCCGAGTCGATCTGGTAACCCGAGTCGATCTGGTACCTACACCGGCCATAGAAACAACTGTATCATCAGAACATACTTGTATCAGGGGCCCAAATGAAGAACGCTCGTCTAGAAAACCTCTGGGCTGTGGAAGTTACTACTTGAGTGTGTGTATTTGGACTCAGCATGCACAGAGTCCAGGTCCGGAACCTCAGATTCGACAATCTTCTGTGCGGCCTTCATCACACGGGGACATCTTCCCTGTTTTCTGCTGGGCAGCTCTGACAGAGGAGGCTCTCCATGTTGCTTTTAAGCAGCCATGGAGCCAGCTCTGCCTGCTGCAGCTTTCTCAGGTAGAACATCCCTTCTAACCAAGTCAGCTGTGTTTAGTCACCATGTCAGGTTCTTGGTGACGTAGGTGTCAAGGAGTCTAAGTTTGACTGTATTCCCCTATTTTAGCCTCTCTGCACTGGTTGCCTGTACATTTTTAGGATTCATTTTAAAATCCTTGTATTTGCTTTTAAAGCCCTAAGAGGCCTTGCCCCACTCTGTCTATCCGAGCTGCTCCATCCCCACACACCCACCCGCTCCCTCAGGCCGGTTCCATCAGGATCTATTTCTCTCACTCTGCTGAGTTCTCCTACTGTTCTCCAATCTGCAAGCTTTTAACTTTTTGCTCTCTCTCTTTTTTTCTTCATAGTAGGTACACCTGTCTGGTGTTCTGTTAGCTGTGGCATCATCCAGGGAAGACAGATCACCCGCTATTACCATCTAATGTAGAACAGATTACTGGATCAATGTGTGCTTCTGTGCTTTTTGTCTCTCTTGTTGTGTCTCTGCTCTGTCTTCTGTAACCCCCAGTCGGTCGAGGCAGATGACCGTTCACCCTGAGCCTGGTTCTGCTGGAGGTTTTCCTCCTTGTTAAAGGGGAGTTTTTCTTTCCACTGTCGCTTCATGCTTGCTCAGTATGAGGGATTGCTGCAAAGCCATGGACAATGCAGACGACTCTTCCTGTGACTCTACGCTTCTCCAGGAGTGAATGCTGCTTGTCGGGACTTTGATGCAATCAACTGGGTTCCCTTATATAGGAATTTTTTTTTACCAATCTGTATAGTCTGATCGAATTTTGACTTTGGAAAGTGCCTTGAGATGAAATGTTTCATGAATTGGCGCTATATAAGAAGCAACAAAAAAAAAAAAGTCTGCTTATCCGCTGTGTCTGAATGTACCAGAGACGAAGCGCAAGCTCTGAGCAGACCGTGCTTTTACGGTAGCAGCTCCTAATCACCTTGATCAATCAGACAGGCCTCTTCACTTTCTGACTTTAAATCCCTGCTTAAACCCCGGCTCTTCTCCTTGGCCTTCGACAGCATCAGAGATGTTGACTTTTAAAATTGTTCAATTTGTTTTTCTACTAGCTTTTTAGCCTAATTCTTTTCCTTTGGCTTTGTTTTAGTGATTTAATCCATTATTTCATCATAGGGCTGTTTTATTTATTCAGGTCTTATTGATGTTATTATTGGATTAATGCTATCATATGACTGCTGTTTATTTACTCGGTGTACAGCACGTCGGTCCTGTGGGTGTTTAAAGTGCTCTATAAATAAAGTCGGTATGGTAACTACTCTCCCTACTTCCTCGCCACTGACGCAGAGAGGGGGCGCTGAAGCTGGTCGTGGTCGTCCAAAATACTATGAGCTGTTCTGTTTTTGGTGCTGTGGAGGACCGGGTCGTTGTGTACACACCACTTCACCAGATCTTGGTCCTCCTGACTCGTTATGGCCGGTAAACTGTGGTGTGATCTGCGAACTTAACCACAGTGTCGGACGGGTGGATGGCATCCCAGTCCTGGGTGAAGAGGGCCAGACTGGGCACTCAGCCCTGTAGTGTGCCAGTGTTCATGATTATGGAGTGCTAGCCATGTTAACCTTTCCAACACAATGTTTGTGCCCCTTTAGAGATGATAAAAACTATAATAAGAACCTCTCAGACAGAATATATTTAGAGTTTGAAGATATTGTTTGATGCTGTATTTTTATGTTTCAGATGCCTAAGAGATGAAATACAAATATATATATATATATATATATATATATATATATATACATATATTCATCAGGTGAGGTAGGAGTGGCCATCAATGTATGATCTCTAAAAAGAAACGTCTCCACACAATTAATCGTCCCTACCAGCTGCATCCCACCCAGTTCATCCACCAGCGTCATGTCTCCTGTCAATATCTTCTTCAGGGAGTCGTTGAATTCCTCCAGCTGTTCCAAGGTCTCTTTCTTTGTCTCCTCGTACTCCTCCTCGTCCAGTTCTTCTCTGGAGAGACCAAAAAGGGAGTGATAAGAGCCCAGCGGAAGACAAAGGGAGCTCAGACAGACCTGGGTTTATTGATCTGTGTCTAGTGCACCTGCATTCCTCCAGGTCCTGGAGCTGCTGCATCAGTCTGTCCAGCTGTTCCTCCATGTTCTGCTTCAGTTTGCTGGTTTCTGATTTCCCCCGTGAAGCCATTCTCTGTCACAACCCTGCTCCCAGACTCCCGAGGACAGATATGAGGAAGCAAATTAACAAGCCGCCAAGAGCAGAATGGCTGACATTGATCATCTGGCCACAAACAGGCCAACCGGAAGCTTGGATGTGCCGTGGGACCCAAGTTTGGTCACGACACATAATCGTTTCACACAGTAAACTGAAAGCTTTAAAATATATGTTATTACCATAACAGTGACACTAACAGCAAGCTAGCATGCTAAGGCAAAGCATCTTACCGGGCACTGCCTTTGTAATAAACAGTTATAAACGCGTCGTAAGGAACGTGGGACGTTTGCTTCAGGCTGACGGGGCGAACCATAAACAGCGAACAGTACCACGGCATGAAAACCCACTCAGGACTGATTTAAGGTGCTCACGGTGTGCCTCGAGTCGCAACTTCAGAACGTGGGTGCGGCTCTCGTGGAGACTGTCCAATCAGATTTGACGATGCTTACGTAACCCTCGATGTGCGTTACGTACAGGAAGTAGCCGACATCCGCTGCGTGCGTGCAGGAGAGCAGCGCGTGAACGTCATTGTGTTATATTGGGTAAGAAAACGTACAACCTGTTGTTGGCCAGGAGCTGCCGGCCAGGGAGAGGATCCGGTTGACGGAAGGGACAACTGAGCGCGGTGGTTTTGAGTTGTGTTGGAGTTGTGGTCGGAGCTGGGAGTTGTGAACGCAAAAGGTGTTTGGCGCTACGTGAAACCAGGAGACGCCGCAGAGCTACGGGCAGGGAGGAGGACAGCTCATCGGCGGTTGGCATAAGCTGGTTTGTGAATGGGTCAGAATGGCTACTCAGGAAGTAGAGGAAGATGGGGAAATGGATTATGGCGACTGGACTCCAGTGGCTAATAGGAGAGGAGGGAATAGAATAGGAGGGGTGAATAGAGCAGAAGGAGGGTGGATGACGAGTCAAGGAAGTAAAAGGAGTTTGGAAGAGAGCAGTTCTGATGAAGCTAGTGGGTTTGTTCGGAAAAAGGCTGGGAAAAAGGAAGTTAAAATCATCCTGAAATTTAGGAAAGAAGATGAGCATATCAGTTTAAGTCCTATAGCAGTATCCAGGGAGTTAAAAAAGAAGCTTGGAGATGTGGAAATGGCGAGGATTTTGAGAGATGGAAGCCTGTTTATAGTGTGCAAAACGGAGGAACAGAAAAACAAAGCGTGGGAAGTTGAAAGTGTGTGTAAGAAAATAATTAGTGAGAGAAAGATTGTGGGTGAAAGTAAAGTCACAAGGGGCGTGATAACAGGGATACCAGTGGAGGAAGACTTGGACAAACTTAAACGCAGTATAAATGGAGGTGAGGTGAGCAGAATTAAAAGACTTATGAGAACAGTAAATGATGAAAGAGTTGAGAGCTTGTCGCTTCTTCTGGAGTTTCAGGAGTCAGTGTTGCCAGAAAAAGTGAAAATAGGATGCATGATTTTTCCAGTTAGGCCATACATCCCCCCACCACTACGATGCTACAAATGCCAGAGATATGGACATATAGCAGTGGCTTGCAAAGGAAAACAGAGATGTCCTAAATGTGGAGATGAGCATAGGGTGGAGGATTGTAAGGAAAAGGTGCAGGATAAGTGTTGCAATTGTGGTGGCCAACACAGGGTAACGTATGGAGGATGTGAAGTTAGGAAAAGGGCTGTGAAAATACAACAGGTTAAAACAGTTAACAACATAAGTTATGCAGAAGCAGTGAAGACAGTACAAGGACAAAAAGGAAGAGTGGAAACTGACAAGGTTATACAGATGTCGAGAAAAGAACCAGGTCAAACAGAGAAAGCAAATCCAGGACTGTCAGTGGATAAGATTATTTTGTTTATGGCATACGTGATCAACTGTACGGATCAAGTTAAACATAAAACTGAGAAAATTAAAATAATAGTTAAGGGAGCTGAGAAGTTTTTGGGCATAAAAGATATATCTTGGGAGCAAATTAAAACAAGACTTGAATCAGATGGGAAAGCAGGAGGAGCAAGTGATAAGGCAAACTGATTATTTTACAATGGAATTCAAGAAGCTTAATAGCAAATGGGCAGGAGTTTAAAGGATTTATTAGAGATTTAAAAAATAAACCAGATATCATATGTGTTCAAGAAACTTGGCTTAAATCAGAATTAGAATTTGTTATTAAAGGGTACGATAGTATTCGTAGAGATAGGGGGGAGGGTAGTGGAGGAGGATGTATAATATTTATTAAACAAGGAATGCAATATAGAGTTATAGGAAAAGGGAAAGAACTAGAATATTTAATAACTGAAGTATGGACTAAAGAAGGAAATATTAAAGTTGTTAACTTTTATAATCCATGTAAAAAATTGTCTTTAGAGTTGCTAGAGGAACTGGTGGTACAGTTAGTAGGGAAGGTGATTTGGTGTGGGGATTTTAATGCACATAGCTCATTATGGGGTAACAGTAATGATGCTAATGGGATGGTGATTGAGGAGGTGATGGATATGACAAATTTAGTGTGTTTAAATGATGGAAGAGGAACAAGATTAAATATCAGAACGGGTACAGAAACAGCACTAGATCTCACATTAGTTTCAGATTCATTAGCAGGCATTTGTACATGGGAAGTAGTCAGAGGAACAACAGTAGGAAGTGACCATTATCCAATCATAACAGTAGTAGGATTGAATGTAGAAGAATATGAAACAGTAGGATTGCAGAAATGGTCATTTAGTAGTGCTGACTGGGATAAATTTAGAAATATTAGTGAACAAGAAATTGAAAAAATTGATAGAAATGAAGATGTTGAAAATTTAAATATTTTAATTTGTAAAGTTATTCTACAGGCTGCAGAAAAGTCAATAAAAAAGAAGGAAGGAAAGCGTAAAAATAAGATTGTTCCATGGTGGACAAAGGAATGTGAAAAAGCGATAAAATCTCGAAATAAAGCTTTTAAAGTGGTAAAAAGAAATCATTGTTTTGAGAATTTTATTATTATTATTATAAAAAATCTCAAGCAAATGTAAGGAGAATTATAAAAAGTGCAAAGAAAGAATACTGGAGGAAGTTTTGTTGTTCAGTAGGAAGAGAGACAGAGATTGGTAAAGTTTGGGGTATGATAAAAAGAATGAATGGTATAAAACGAGAGTATGGATACCCAGTTTTAAAAGATGGACAAATAATAGCAGTGAGAGATGAGGAAAAGGCAGAGATGCTGGCTAAAACTTTTGTAAAAATTCACAGCTCAGATAATATTAGTGAAGAAGGAAAAAGAGGGAGAGAAAAAACTGTAAGGGAGAATGAAGAGTTACAACAAGAAGAAAATTATAATGATTTATTAAACAAACCTTTTACAATGACAGAACTAAAACGTGCTATCCAGAAATCTAAGACGTCAGCACCAGGAAAGGATCAGATTTGTTATGTAATGATAAATCAACTCAATGAAAAATCAAAGGAAGTATTACTAGAATTATATAATAAAGTATGGGAGGATGGGAAACTGCCACAGAGCTGGAAGGAGGCTGTGGTGGTGCCAATACGCAAACCAGGAAAAGATTGTTCTAATCCAGGAAATTATAGACCAATTGCTTTAACATCTAACATATGTAAGATAATGGAGAAAATGATAAATGAAAGGCTAACATATTATATGGAAAAGAAAGGATATATAGCTAAATACCAAAGTGGTTTTAGGAAAGGGAGAAATACAATGGATCCAGCTGTATGTTTAGAACATGAAATTAGAAAAGCACAGGTTAACAAAGAGAGTGTGGTGGCTGTCTTCTTTGACATAGAGAAGGCGTATGATATGATGTGGAGAGAAGGATTGTTAATTAGACTGTGTCAATTAGGAATTAAAGGACGAATATTTAGATGGATTAAGGATTTTTTACAAGGGAGATTAATACAAGTTAGAATAGGGAAGAATTATTCGAGGAAATATAGGGTAGAGAACGGAACACCTCAAGGGAGCATAGTGAGTCCTTTATTATTCTCTATATTAATTAATGATGTTTTCAAGGAAATAGGGAATGGGATGGGGTTTTCTCTTTTTGCGGATGATGGGGCAATTTGGAAGAGGGGGAAAAATTTGAAATTTATTATTAAAAAGTTACAGGATGCAATAACAGAAATAGAACAGTGGTCATATAAATGGGGTTTCAAATTCTCAGTAGATAAGACAAAGACAATGTTTTTTACAAAGAAAAGAATTAGTACAGAGATAAAACTAAAAATGTATAATCAAGAATTAGAAAGAGTAAAACACTTTAAGTTTTTGGGGTTATGGTTTGACGAGGGGATAACATGGAGTGTACATATACAGAAAATACAGGACAAATGTAGGAAGGTGTTAAATGTTATGAGATGTTTGGTGGGAAGTGATTGGGGGGCTGATAGAAAAGCATTGAAGGCCATTTACTGTGGATTAATTAGGTCAGTATTGGATTATGGTTGTGTGGTGTATGGATCTGCATCGAGTTCATCTTTAAAAAAGTTAGACAACATCCAGTTTCAGGCTTTGAGATTATGTACAGGGGCATTTAAAACAACTCCAACAGCAGCACTCCAGGTGGAAATGGGAGAAATGCCATTAGAGCTGAGAAGAACTCAGTTGTCTTTAAATTATTGGGCTAATTTAAAAGGTCATAGTGATAATCATCCAGCACAAAGCACTTTAAAGTCTTGTTGGGAAATGGAGAAAAGGGAGAAAAATAGCTTTGGATGGACAGTTAAACAAAAAGCAACAGAGTTAGAATTAGTTGATTTAATTTTCAGTCCGACAGTACCAATGCCAGCAGTTCCACCTTGGATAGTACCTGAAGCAAAAGTAGATTTGAAATTATTAAAAAAGAAAAACAAAGATAGGGAGTTTATTTTGAATTCAGATACAATACAGAAATATATTAACAGTTATTATAGTTTCATTCAGATATACACAGATGCATCTAAAAGTTTAGTTAATAAGATAGGAGTATCAGTTATTGTTCCAGAGTTTAAAATTACAATAGGAAAGAGGATCAGTGATAACATATCAGTATATACAGGAGAAATGGTAGCAATTCTGTTGGCAGTACAATGGGTAGAGGAAATAAGACCACTGAGAGTAATAATTTGTTCAGATTCATCTTCATCATTAATCAGTTTACAGAGAAGTCATTCAGATAGTAGACCAGATATTTTAATAGAAATCCAGCAAACATTATTCAGAATTCAAATGATGGGAATTACAGTTATATTTTTGTGGGTACCAGCACATATGGGAATAAAAGGAAATGAAAAGGCAGATAAGGTTGCAAAGGAGGCTACAATTAGAGAAAACATTGATATCTCAATTAAAGTTAGTAAGATGGAAGTAAAGAGCATTATTAAACAGAAGATGAAGGAAAGGTGGCAAAAGCAATGGGAGGAAGAGAGGAAAGGACGGTGGCTGTACATGATTCAGAGGAGAGTGGGAGAAATGAGTTGTGCAGGGAGGAGCAGAAGGGAAGAAACAATCATATCAAGACTTAGATTTGGGCACACTGGATTAAATGGAACATTATTCAAAATAGGGAAGCATAACACTGGAAGATGTGAGTATTGTGGGGAACAAGAAACAGTTGAGCATATTATGATATACTGTAAGAAATATGAAGAAGAAAGAAGGGAAATGGTTAAAAATTTAAAAAGGAAAAGAATAAAATTTGATTTAATAGAAATGCTTAGAAGTAATTCAAGAGATGAGTGTTATGGGATTATGTTTCATTATCTTAGACTTAGTAATTTAATTGATAGGATTTAATTTTTTTTTTTTTTTTTTTTGGGGTGTTTGTTTTATTTTGGTAGGTTGGTTTAATTTATTTTAGGTAGTATAAGTCATTCTGATCCACACTCCAAACCAGTTGGTGGCGGTAATGCACCGTTTCGTTGCGTGCCAACCGCCAGAAAAAACCATAAAGAAGAAGAAGAAGAAGACAACCTGTTGCTAAACCGCGGTTTAATTGTCCTTTTTTTGTTAAATAATCATGGATATTTCGGTTGCGCTAATTTATGGCGCTAACGATCTAAACTACGACGGCCCGTTCAACTTTAACGATGCTAAAACATATTAGCAATAACTTAGCTTGTCAGCATAATAAGACTTTCAGTGTTTACTTCAAATTTAAGTTTTGTTTTTTTGTTTTTTTTTGCATCCTTTCTGAGTTTAAAGGGACCACGTTGCGTCGCATTTCAGTAACATCAGCTGCCGTGTCTGCTCCAGGGTCCATCCTGCTCCAGTATGAGTGATGGAGAATCCCGGCGTCTCCAAAGTGGTCCTGCTGGCATGCGGCTCCTTCAACCCCATCACCAACATGCACATGAGGATGTTTGAACTGGCCCGCGATCATCTGCAAGACACAGGTGGAAGCGCCGTCAAGAGTCTTCTCTCAACTATTCTGCGTTCATCTGCGAAACTGTGTCACTGTTAATGACACAGGGCTGGGCAATTTATGAGAGGAGCAGCTCACATACCTGAATAACTCTCTGTAGGGTTAGACGTCTCTAATACCAATACTAACAAGGTTACGGTTGACCGAAGCGCTGTGAACTGTGTAAAAGATGTAGAAAAAAATACATTTCCAAAATTTAAGGGCAGCACAAAACGATTATTAAACTGATACTAGTAAAACCAATGAAAAAAATGTAGATGCATTTAAACATCTTTCTCCGTGTTAAAGGCCAGAGAATAGAAACTGAGTTTTTAATAGAGTGTTGACACCAGCCTTATCCATATAAGTAAAGCATTTCCTAGTTTTAGGGCTGCCACTGCCAAAGTTCTCTTGCAGCGCACCTTGAGGGACTGACAGTGGTGGTTCTAGACCAAATTTAGCAAGGGGGCCAAGGTGGGGCCAGTGTTTTTTCACAGGGGCATAGAACAAAAGATTGGGAAAAAAAAGCCTAAACAGGTTAACATTTCATCGTTTAATATATTAAGTAAGCCAAAGAGCCAATTGTGGCTCTGGAACTGCAGGTTGCAGACCCCTGATCTTTTCTCTATACGGCGGGAGCTTAATGTGAAACAGCTAAATTTTTTAATTATTGTTATTTTTTATATTTATTTTTTAATTATTTTGTTATTTTATTGTTGGGAAAAACCATAAACATAAAAAATACAACTGATCCAAATGATCAGTTAGTCATGGTATCTTTGTCAGCATTTATCATCCTAAGAAATTTAATATCATGTCTTTAGTACAGGGGCCAGGAACAGTTCTACAGGGGCCCTGGCCCCTGTTGGCCCCTGTCTAGAACCGCCCCTGGGGACTGATCTGATCTAATCTACTGACCTGAGCAATGAACCAGTACATACATATTTCACAGAGATGCAAATAAGCCAGGCTGTTTAAAATATGTAAAACCAAAATAATAAAAAAAATGGATCCTAAAAGGAACTGGAAGTTCGTGGAGCAAGGCAAAAACTTGTGTGAGACACTTCCACTTCTTATAAATCGTGCAGCTGCGTTTTTGAACCAGGCGAGAAACGAACAGCAGCCTTGGGAATAACCAGATTACATAGAACATTATTTTTACCATGACGGTAACTACATATTAGAAAAAAGTTTAAGGTATTCTAACAAGGCACATAAGCGCTGTGTTTTGATGCAATTGAGTGCTTTAGGCCTCCAAGCAAAATGGGTTTTTGAGAAGTTGGAAACTGATTGAAATTTTTATTTTTATTACTTCATTTTGCAGAATGCTATAAATGGCATTTTGAATTTGATGCAAAAATGTAGGGCCAACCTGCAATTTTAAAATATTACTTCACCACTTATGTTGTTTTTGGATAAAACTGGCATCACAGTCCTACTATGAGTTAAACACTGAACCACATTTACTTTGCTGCCTTTGTCTTTGTGTTTAAAGGTCAGTACAGCGTAACAAAAGGAATCATCTCGCCGGTGGGCGATGGCTATAAAAAAAAGGGTTTGGTCGAGGCCTGTCACCGGGTGGAGATGGCCAGACTGGCCACAGAAAGCTCAGGGTGGATCACAGTAGACTCCTGGGAAAGTCAGCAGTTAGAGTGGGTGGAGACGGTTAAAGTAGTTCGGTAAGTTTACAGCTGCTGTCATGTGTTGTTTCAGAGTTTTGTTTTTTTTTTGTCTTGGATTAATTTATTATTCTCGTTATCTTATTTTTTTATTGTTGGTTTAACATCTATGGCATTCACAAAACCACCATAGTGATGGGAGCCGGTCTGTCAGTTTATTTACAAAGACATTTTTAAATGTAGTGATGCAGTTGACTACTGCATGCGTAACGATGGTACAGTTGTCCCAAGTTTTAATGTCCCGTTCATCTTGACTGAAATATTTAAGCTTACCCTATTTTTCCAACCAAAAAGTACACCGGATTCTAAGGCGCATCAAATATTCTTCCCAAGTGTGTGATATCACTCCACCCCTCCGCGTACACACATACTACCTGAGAGTGAGAACTATCTGTCTCTGTCAGGAGGACAGAGTAGTTGGACTACACTGCTCTGTTTCTAACAGAAAGGCAAAATAAACTTCAATGTTATATTGAATTAACTTCCTTGGTTCATTGTTGCTAGCGCGTACTCCGCGCATTACATTAATGCACTTCTAGTTTAGATATTACAGTCAGGTAGTCTTGTAGACAGCTTAGGGGTCCTGTTACTGGCCGATCCATAGACATCATATACGTAGACGCCTCGCCGGGGGGGATCTTCCTATGCTGCGGATGCGTCAGAGCGTCCGCCATGTTGAATGTGGCAAATCTGCAGTTAGTCTGAATCACTTAAACAGTATCAGAGGGAGTTTAATCTCAGAACATACTTTATATTCGTAGTATTTTTATTTTTGTAATATTACGAGTTTATTTTCGTATCCCTTTGGCTTCATTCTCCTGACTTTATTCTCGTGAAGAATAAAGATAATTAAAAGAATCTAACCTGGCCCTATTACTCCAGGACTGAAATAGTTCTGCAAGCTGACTATTCTGGAAATGTTCCCCCTTAATTCTCATAATATCATGTTTTTCTCATAATATTACCACTTTTGTCTTTTATTTTTTTTACTTTATTGTCCTAGGACTTTTTTTCTCTCATATTAGTAACTTTCTCTTTAATACTCCCCCAAAACGTCTGTTCCTAATCCGTAACTATACCAAAACTTAAAAGGTTCACATGTGACACGGTTTTATGAAATAATGAAGACCACAATGTTTAGATTTAACCAATTGACTTTTATATTCATAACACACACACACACACATATATATATATATATATATATATATATATATATATATATATATATATATATATATATATATATATACATACATATATATATATATATATATATACATATATACATTTATATACGGTTGGTACATTTCCATGCAGCACAGGAATGAGGCATCTTCTCTGATCGACGTTCACTACAACAGAACTTAACTTCTTTCTGCTACATACAATATTGACGTAGGAACCCGCGCCCAAAGAGGCGTCTACATATATGATGTCTATGGGCCGATCAGGTAGTGACACAGTGTACCGTAAAGCTCCAAATATCTGTTAAGCGGAACAGCTTTCAGATTTTTGAGCGCATTGTACCACATACCCAAAAAGTACAGTAATCATACATAAGGCACACCAGATTATGAGGTGCACCATCATTTTATAAGAAAATTTAAGGATTTTAAGTGCGCCTTATAGTCTGAAAAATATGGTTAGTTAGCCTTCGTATTATTGATGGCACTAATGCAAACACTTCCTATTCCAGACTTTATTATAAAGGATTTATTAAATAGTTTGCAAAATGAATTTTACTGTTTTTTTTATAGTTTTAAACAAAGGTTAAAGAAAATTGAATAAACTATTTAAATCTACCTGTCTTGATAGGACGTAAAATGTTAATAAAAATTAAAGACTTCACTTGTAGAATTTTGTTTATATCCTTTGTGCATTTTTAAAAATGATGTCCGATAGTTATATTAACTTTTTGTAGAAATTGTTCTCATCATCATTTAGAGCAGTGACACATGATAGCCCAGGTATCAATTTTACAGTATTTTAAAGCAGCATCCTGTAAGCTTTGACCCAAGTATTAGCTTAGTTTGGAGATCTATTAAATTATTTTTTCAGGTCAATATACAGCACTTGGTGAGTATGGAGGCTCAGTGCCGGCTGCTCTCTTAATTTGAGAGATGCACTAGTGCCCTCTAGTGACTGAAATTACACGTTGCTGCTTTAAAATACCTGCAACCTGGCATGCCAGATTGATAATGTGTAGCACTCTCTATTCTGCACATTATCAACCTGGACCTACTCCTATCGAATCCACTCAGGGAAAGGAGCAACATTCAGCACAACTCTCTGAGCTGATTGGGCGAAGCGACACCTAGTGCCCGCCTACCAAAGGTTGGTTTTAGCCAATCACGGTATCTAATGTACGCAGCAGGCGCCATGAGCAACCACAACAAGTTACGCTGGTCAAGACATTTCCATCTGTTCTTCCTGCAAAATTGAAATCGTGGATTCTGACCAAACAGAGGTGATGGCAGCAGCTAAGCGTGCGTCCTCCTGCGCTGCCATGTTGATGTTGGTTCGGCTCTAGGCTCGGCAGCTATTCCTTTCATCGCAGCTCTATGTCCCGCCTTAAACCACAATACTGCAGCGTGATTGGCCCGAACAGTTTTTGGTTCGGACACAAAAGGTTGAAGTGGGAGCGGGACAAGATGGATTCTTTGTGTGTTTGTGAACGCACAAATAACGCAAGAATTCAGCTTGCTGGCAAGGTTATTGTTTGCAGGCAGCTCTTGTATACTTGGTATTACACGCACTAACCCTTTGCCTTTTTACTTCACACAGATTCTGACTCTCTGCTTTAGTAAATATACATTCAGATAAAAACTAAATGCCAGGGCTGTTAAAGGTAAAATTGGTATAAACGGTTAAACACCTCCTTCAACTTGTGCTTCTATGCTAAACAAGACATGTAAGATTTAAGAAATTAAGTCTGTGAAATGATTCTGCAATGTTTTTGGCTCAAAGGCTATGCTTT
This sequence comes from Fundulus diaphanus, assembly GCA_037039145.1. Lineage (NCBI taxonomy): Eukaryota > Metazoa > Chordata > Actinopteri > Cyprinodontiformes > Fundulidae > Fundulus > Fundulus diaphanus. The sequence goes on along the minus strand of CM073129.1, from coordinate 26,274,925 downwards.
TTATAGGATTTACCTGCTTAAAACCTGCTCCATATAGTAATAAAGATATTTGATTTTGTTTTCGTCTTGAGAGAAACATGGATGGTGGGATTTGAATGAATGCTTTTGACGACAGGGTTGCTTTACCTGCTTTCACACAGGCATCACCACGAGGAGCTGCTTGCTGCAGAACACAACAAGGACGACGTGGACACGGTCAAGTATGCAAAGAAGAGACGCATAGAGGAGAACTCTTTTGATAGTTCAGATCATCACAGAAAATTAGGTAAACTATGAATCTATATTATACAAGTATTGTGTTTTCGGTGTAACTTCTTTATTTACGATTTACTGCATTCTGGTGGAGTTAAAGAGTACAGTGCATGAGGCTGTGGGTGCTCTGCCACGCGGGCTGGATGACAGCCAGTCACCCCCGGCAAAATTAGTTGTCAAGGTGAGACAGTGGGACATTTGTCTCCCGGGGGAAAAGGCGTTAGAAACAGACTGAATTTGATGCATCCCGCTGCATCGCACGAGACAGCAAAACAAGAGCTGGGCAGGTAAAAAAACAACACAATGTCCCGGATTTGATAATTTCCATTAAATTAACCTTTCCCAAAAAATGTTTGTTGTATTTTTCACATAAAAAAAAATCAAAATCCATACCCCTAGGGCAACCTACTCTGAGCTTTTAAAGACTTTAAAGGACTTTTTTACAGCATTCGCACACAGTCTGGAATATGATTTGTTAAATTCTCAGCACTGGACAAGTTTACACCATAGAGGGCATATAAAAGCATTTTTTAAATCTGTTTTCTGCCCTTTATCCATATCCACTCATCCAGCAGCGCCCTAAAATAAAACCTGGGTTCCATTAGAGCTGAACTCCTTGTCTCTGTGCTCAGACGGGCCTCGGCTGATGCTGCTCTGTGGGGCCGATGTCCTGGAATCCTTTAGCGTTCCCAATCTGTGGAAGCAGGAGGACATCGCCGAGCTCGCGGGACAGCACGGGGTGGTTTGCGTCACCCGCAGCGGCAGCGACCCGTACAAGTTCATCAACCAGTCCGACGAGCTGTGGCACCATCGCAAGAACATCCACGTCGTCCACGAATGGGTGACCAACGAGATCTCCGCCACCCACGTCCGCCGGTCGCTGCGTCGAGGCCGAAGCGTCAGATACCTGCTGCCCGACAGCGTCATCCGCTACATTCAGGAGCACAGCCTGTACAGCGCCGAGAGCGAGCAGAAGAACGCCGATGGGATTCTCGCACCCTTTCAGAGATACTGCGACGCCTCTACGAGCTGATGAAGTTTTTAATCTGTGCTGCCAGAAAAGAGAAAACCGGTTTGCTGTGAATTTTAAGCTCATCAGGCTGTTGATTGATGCTCTCCGTCGTGCCTGCTCCACAGACCAGTCTTCCCGATGAGTTTCTTGGGAAATTTTCCAACTTCTCTGGCTGAAAGAATTCACGTTGATTTTTGCACGAGTCAAATAAACAAAGTAATCGAGCTAAAGTTCAACTACAAACACTAGGTTTAAAGATTTTATGTTTTTTACAAAAAGCGTTTAGATCATTTTTTATTGAATAAAACTATATTTGAAACTGAGACAACTTTACCTTTGTCAGCTCATGATTTATTTTTTTCTCACAGACCAGGAATTTCCCACACACTCATCCCTCCCCCCTCACAAGATGAAATCACTTGTATTGTACTAATAATAAACTGGTTTCTTTGTTTTCCACCTTGGCCGTCCTCTTTTTAATCTTGTAATGCTAATGCAACTGATTGGGGGGAAAAAATCGGATAATCCTTAGTTGGATACAGTCCTGGTCAGGGTCTTGTGTAGTTTCCCTGTCTGGGGTTTCTGAGGTGTACTTAGTTTTGGCCCGTCCTCTCTATTTTATTTATTTATTTTTGCTTAAAGCAAAACTACTTTATTTGTGTAAGACCATTCATGCACAAGAAATTCAAGGTGCTTTAAAGGATAATAAAGGAACACGGGTGAAAAAATAACAAACAACAATGACTGTAAACGTATAATAGAAGCTAAAAATGTGAATTTCAAACAAACATACACTACAGTTCAAAAGTTTGGGGTCACATTGAAATGTCCTTATTTTTGAAGGAAAAGCACTTTACCTTTCAATGAAGATAACTTTAAACTAGTCTTAACTTTAAAGAAATACACTCTATACATTGCTAATGTGGTAAATGACTATTCTAGCTGCAAATGTCAGGTTTTTGGTGCAATATCTACATAGGTGTATAGAGGCCCATTTCCAGCAACTATCACTCCAGTGTTCTAATGTGTTTGCTCATTGGCTCAGAAGGCTAATTGATGATTAGAAAACCCTTGTGCAATCATGTTCACACATCTGAAAACAGTTTAGCTCGTTACAGAAGCTACAAAACTGACCTTCCTTTGAGCAGATTGAGTTTCTGGACCATCACATTTGTGGGGTCAATTAAAAGCTCAAAATGGCCAGAAAAAGAGAACTTTCATCTGAAACCCGACAGTCTATTCTTGTATAGAAATGAAGGCTATTCCATGCGAGAAATTGCTAAGAAATTGAAGATTTCCTACAACGGTGTGTACTACTCCCTTCAGAGGACAGCACAAACAGGCTCTAACCAGAGTAGAATAAGAAGTGGGAGGCCGCGTTGCACAACTGAGCAAGAAGATAAGTACATTAGAGTCTCTAGTTTGAGAAACAGACGCCTCAAAGGTCCCCAACTGGCATCTTCATTAAATAGTACCCGCAAAACACCAGTGTCAACATCTACAGTGAAGAGGCGGCTGCGGGATTCTGGGCTTCACGGCAGAGTGGCAAAGAAAAAGCCATATCTGAGACTGGCCAATAAAAGAAAAAGATTAAGATGGGCAAAAGAACACAGACATTGGACAGAGGAAGACTGGAAAAAAGTGTTGTGGACGGATGAATCCAAGTTTGAGGTGTTTGGATCACAAAGAAGAACGCTTGTGAGACGCAGAACAAATGAAAAGATGCTGGAAGAATGCCTGACGCCATCTGTTAAGCATGGTGGAGGTAATGTGATGGTCTGGGGTTGCTTTGGTGCTGGTAAGGTGGGAGATTTGTACAGGGTAAAAGGGATTCTGAATAAGGAAGGCTATCACTCCATTTAGCAACGCCATGACATACCCAGTGGACAGCGCTTGATTGGAGCCATTTTCATCCTACAACAGGACAATGACCCTAAACACACCTCCAAATGGTGATAGAACTATTAAGAGCAGAAGCAGGCAGCTGGTATTCTATCGGTAATGGAGTGGCCAGCGCAGTCACCAGATCTGAACCCCATTGAGCTGTTGTGGGAGCAGCTTGACCATATGGTACGCAAGAAGTGCCCATCCAACCAATCCAACTTGTAGGAGCTGCTTCTGGAAGCGTGGGGTGCAATTTCTCCAGATTACCTCAACAAATTAACAGCTAGAATGCCAAAGGTCTGCAATGCTGTAATTGCTGCAAATGGAGGATTCTTTGACGAAAGCAAAGTTTGATGTAAAAAAAATCTTATTTCAAATACAAATCATTATTTCTAACCTTGTCAATGTCTTGACTCTATTTCATTTCACAACGTATGGTGGTGAATAAGTGTGACTTTTCATGGAAAACACAAAATTGTTTGGGTGACCCCAAACTTTTGAACGGTAGTGTAAAATATAAATTAGCTTTGAGCTTTAAGAGCGAACTGCAGTAAGCTACTGATTTAAAGTGGGCAACAGTTTGTGGCTTTCAGGAGGTTTGTTCCAGAGGAGGATAGAAACTAGAGGCTGAATCCCGTTTGTTGTGGGAGAGGACTGAAACAGGACTCTGAGGACGGGAGGGGTGTACATGGTTCATAACGAGCAACTCATTGGAGTCTAGTTGAGTGGTGATGTAACACATCTTTGTAAGTTGTAAACATATATTCACATCCCATATCCATATTTTGTGAGATGCGTCCATCTCTTCTGGAACTGGACATCCACACAACATGATGGTGCCAGCCTCGTACTTCACCCTTGGGATGGTGTTTTCAGGCTTGCATGCTTCACACCCTTTACCTAAATGAACACCATGGCCAAACAATACTGTATTTAATCAGAACGTGTCTTTGAAAATTAAGGTATTGCTCCTGATTACATTTCTAAGCACCAATCTGTCATGTTGTGGATTCTGACTACCAGCTGCTACCATCATTGTGGTATTTTGCTTTAGTTCTGGGATTAAGTCGCACATTTCACACCACAACATGTTCGTCATTAACAGCGATGAATAGCGATGAACAGCGTGACGGCTCAACAAACCTCTCAGGTTGATCCTTTTAATGTTTCCATGAGGTCATTTTTGAAAGCTGTTCTTTTTAGGCCTCGCCCCATAGCATCAGCAGGCGTGCCTCCATTTAACCAAAGCTTGCAAAGACATGTCGCCATCGTCTGGGCTTTCCCAAATTGTTTAAGGCTATGGTAAGGCAGTGTAGGCTTTTTTATGCTAGTTAGCAAGCAGAAATAACATTGGTGATCCTAACTTAACTGAACAAAGATTTTCTGACACTTATTTTGAAATTCACAAGGCATGACGCTATTGTGAACAGGTGGTCTATTATTATTATTATTATTTTTATTATTATTATAGAATTATCAGAATGCTGTTTTTGATTTAAATGCGTGATGCTCAAATCAGATTTTGTTTTGTGAGCTGATGTCAATGTAAATAATGGTGCTAGATGGGTGGATGATATTGCATCATGTACAAACTTTGGAGTTAGATTTAATTGAAATCGTATCGCCACAGACTTTTTGATATCAGCAAACACTGTATCTCCATCCAAACCAATCGACAAAACATCGAATTATGATAAAGCTGTTGATTTACACCCCTAGTAATTATCTGGTTTTAACTGTATAATAATTAAAATAATGACATGGATAATTCATTTCTGTTTCTCTACACCCGAGGTTTGATTTAAGGAATTTTAGCCTCTTAAAATCTTTGATTAGAGAAAAGCTAGCATGCCATCACACAAATAATTTAACTATTTCAATATCATTTGATAAAAACTAAAGGATTAACTTTAGCATTAATGTTTGAGATCCAAGATTGCATCAAAAGCCTGCTCTCTGTTGGAGATCGTTGTGAACAATCAAGCTGTGGAAACATCCCATTTTATAGAACCAACACCTCAGCAGCACGTTCCTCTGATACAGTTTACCCAGCAAAACTTTGGTGGGCCTTTTAGCATCTACAAAAAGATGTTTATCTTCTTGCAAACTGAAACGTTTGCGAAATATTAGTGTATTTTTTTTCACTGTAAACTGTAAGGTCAATGTTTTTTCTTTCATTTTAACATCCGAGGAATAACTTGAAAAGCTGGCTGACGGTTAACCTGCCCCGCACGTTTGGCTGTCCATAACCGCCTGCTTGCTCACATGATCTTAACAAAAGGCGGGTTTGGCACACCCACCATTGTGTCACAGGGACATTTTGAAAACAGCTCTTATTCAGGTTTATTCCCAAAGCTCTGCTTCACATCAGCGGTTCGAGTAAAACTGAAGAAGGAAACTAAGAGCAATCAGCATGCCTGCCAGTCTGTGTGGAACATGGGACTTGATCAGCAATGTCAACTTTGAGGGCTACATGAGTGCGCTTGGTGAGTTTTAATCCAAAAATACTCCACCGGGTGTCAGCCTGATGGCAGTTCGGAAAACATCTGCTTCTGCTTGTAACGTGAAAAAGAAATATTCAAAGAAAAATGTCGCATTTATCTGGAATGCTTCAGCAGTGTTATTATGGTAGGCGTGAGACTGTGGCAGAGCTTGCTGAAGTTTCCCTGATGCACTCCTCTGCTATTCCAGGTATCAGCGCTTGTTTGAGAAAAATCGCGCTGAAGCTGAAGCTGAGGAAGGTGATCGAGCAGCAGGGAGACCAGTATGTTGTCAAAACTCTCAGCACCTTCAAAAACTACTCCATCTCCTTCAAAATCGACCAGGAGTTTAAGGAGTTCACAAAGGGACTGGACAACAGGCACATCAAGGTGAGGATGGATGTGGGGGAACGTGTGGCTCCCAGGCGTTGGTACGAAGTGTGCGTGTGCCGACCCAGTTTTGTGTTGCCTTTCTGATCAACCCTCTCTCTCTTTTTTCCTGTCTGTCATCTGTGCAGTCGACGGTGACATGGCAGGGAAGTAAGCTGACGTGTGAGCAGATTGGAGAGAAGAAGAGTCGAGGCTGGGCTCACTGGGTGGAAGGCGACAAACTCCATCTGGTAGGAACCAAACGACAAACAAATCTGGACCCATTTGAATTTCACACGTTTCATAAAAAAATGTATTTATTAAACATTTCTGTTACGCTTTTCCCACCTCAGGAGCTGTACTGTGAAGGAGAAGTGTGCAAGCAGGTGTTTAAGAGGAATGTAAATGAGTGAAGAGGAATGTAGGAGATGTTCTAGGACACTTCACCCGGTGATGGAGGACGTCTGGTCCACCACGGCTGATCCTGAAGGAGAAAACCACATCATTCTAGAGAGTGTGGAGCTTTTTTAGGATGTACATTTCCGCCACTAGGAGGCATCCTTGCACTTCTTTTTCCACCATCCCGGAGCTTGGTGAAGCTGCCTTGACGTTAATAAGATGAACACTAAACATAACGCTACTTTTGGTTTTCCTTTTATTCACAATACTTCCTTGAGGCTCCTGGTGTTCAGTGTCACTGTCAATTGTTTGTGCTTGCTGTAAATTTTCATTCATGCTGTTTTGAGAACAAATGTAAAATACTTTTGGAAAAAAATATGTTTGCTTTTATACGATTTTAATTTTGTCACATAAATTTTTTTATAAACAAGTCTCCAGTCAGTCTTTAATTTGGGCCATTTGCAGACCGAAGCAAAGTTAAAGGGGGGATTGCGGATCGAATAAAACCGTATATCTTATTTCGACATAGTCGAGACCAAAATGATTGGAAGCCCTAGCAGATTTAGACTTGAAATTATATCCATTCACTCAAGTAGTTTGTTTCTGATACGAAACGAGACAGGCATCTAAAGATAATGTCATAAGATAATCGGTTTCAGAAAAAAGTACATGTTATTGCAAAAATATTTTAAAATAGGCTTGTTAAAAAATATTTATACCCATCGCAATAATCAACTTAAAACTGTTTATGGTCATTACAGCAATCAAACCCATAAATGCTGAGCATTGATGGTTCTTCTGGTATTTGACCATTTATCTCTGATGATGAAGAGGTTCTACTAAATATTGATTCAGTGGGGATGACCTCAAATGCAGACCACTCTTCATATATATATATATATATATATATATATATATATATATATATATATATATATATATATATAAATGTATTATCTTCAAAATTCCCAATTATGCAATCTTTTGTGCACAAAATCCTAATAAATACATTGGAATCTGTAATGTAACAAAGAATTAAAAAAAAAAGTAGTATGAATACTTTTACAATAGTTTACATAACCATCAACAACTCCTGCTTTTTAGTTTTTCACAAGTCAGGGAGCATCTCAGTTTCTGTCATTTTGAAATTCCCTAACAGTCAAATAAAATCCAATTATTTCAAAACATTAGAGGTACTGTTGATGCTGAATTGAGGCACCATGGTTTCTTGCTTCCATCAGAAAAATAAATAAATAAAAATTAACTAAAGCCAATATACAAACCAGACGATTTGAGTATGCAAATGAGAAATTAATTTTATGACATAACCAATGCAAAAATTTAAATCCATTTTAGCACGAATAAAACCTGAAATGTCAGCAGAAAAATGGAAAATTGGGATTGGGAGAACATTTGTATCATCCGTGTTCATCTTAAATACCTTTATTTTTTGTAAAAATGAATTTTTATCTTATTATCAACGCCCTACAACTCAAGTTCATCTCTAAATAAAAACGGATTAGACAGTCGGATAATTACAGCTTCTGGGAACGTGTTTATTGAGGACGAGCACATAAGGAAATAAATGAACGGCTCTATAAAACAGTTACTGGGTTGGTCCTCCATAAACGCCGGGCTCGCCTCTGCTGAGAGAATCTTTTCGACGCAGTGACGCAACACTCCTCCTCAGCGCTCCGAGGTCACGTGACGTGGAGTAGAGCCAAAATGGCCGCTGTTGTATTTTGACGTATATAATAGCTAGCTACTTTTCTTTTTGTTTGCTCCTCGGTAGAAAAACTGCCAAACGAGAGACACTTTGGAAGACCCGCGTCGCGCCATCTACCATATACCGGTGTCCTAGTTTTTATCCCGGGGACAATTGCGACTGACACCTATTCGTTGAACGAGTGAAACTATGCATATTCGGTCCTAATCGAAGCTAGCTAGCTGGCTCTGGCTGGCACTCCGAAGCAACCGAAAGTGAAATAGCTAGCTGACTTAGCTGCCGGGGATGGAGGAGTTGAGCGCAGATGAGGTAAGATGACACGGGGCGAATGTACTTAATAATTATGGAGGAAAGCGTCGTTACGCTGCCGTTACTGTTTGCAGTCCTGCCATTTCTTCCCATGGGCCATCGGGGTGTCTTAGAGCGAGCCTGGCTGCTACAAAAGCTAGCAGAGATGTTAGCTCAACGTCAAAGAAAGCAATCACTCGCTGGCTCAATTCTACACGCCTCTCGTCGGCAAGAGGGGTTATGTCTGAGTTGGCCAGTTATGCCCCTCGATGTTTTAAACCAAAATAAAATCACATTTGAACTGTAATTTGGAAGGAATCCGGGGAGAGTCTCGTAATTGCCTGTGCCGTGTCATTTAGCCAGAGCGCTAACTCGTTAACGTTAGCCATGAAATCTGTGCTCAACGTTGTTTTTCGACTAACGCGACGTGAGACTGTTTTACCCAGTCGGTCGTTTTTCACGGGAAGTGTGGCTACTTGTCTGTTTTTTACGTTTTGTTGTATTCCGAGTCTTTTAACGGCAGCATTTCTGGCTGTTGCTAACGTTGGCTTGCTAGCAATGTTTGCGAAGCGACTCAGCAGAACGGGGTCAAGCGAGCATAAAAACAGTAGACCACCATAGGAGTGTTGACGGGGCAGTTCCTTTTAGACCTTCAAACACAACAAGCACGCTGCTTTTTTCTGACCTTAGTTTATTAGACTGTACATTTACTAGCTGTCAACCTCCTAGCCTTGTGTTTTGGCTGTCCTTAAAATGTTTTTTCCTCAATATGTTTTTGTTACATTTTGCCTTTTTAGGCATAAAGGGTTCTGCAGGATTGTGTTTATTGTGGATGCGTTAACCTATGGAGAAGGGATCTGAATTAAAATAAAATTATTAAAATATAATTTCGTTTCAGTTTAAGTCAGCCAGTTTAAGTTTACACAGTGAATATCAGTGAAAACGATGAGGGCCATGTTGTCTTAAAAGTCTTAGAAATTGAATTCATCATTTGTCCTGTTTGGATAAGTATAGGGTGAGAAAAAAGAAAATGGAGCACAGAAAAATGTTGACATGTGTAGTTTTTGGAAAAGTTTTTATAACTTCCAGTAGGGTTAGCATAAGATCAGCGCTAAGGAGCATAAAAAACTGCATGTTTACTGCAGTTTCTGGTAATCTGCTGAAATGTTGTGGTGTTCATGGACAGGACGTCGAGGAGGGTGTCTGGTTTGGGAACCACAGGGTGGCATCTTTGCTTTTTGCGGATGATGCGGTTCTGATGGCTCTCTCGGGTCTTGACTTCCAGCGTGCACGGCAGCGTTTGAACCGGCCGAGATGAGTCAGTCGGGGGAAAAGGTGGACTCCCACTTGGGGCTCAGTCGCTTCCTCGAGCTTCGAAGTTTAAACACCTTAGTGTCTTCTTTACCAGTGATGGTAGGATGACCGAGAGATGATCAGACAGATTGGGGCTTCCTCTGCAGTAATGTGGGCTCTGGTCAGTTGTGGTGGAGAAAGAGTTGAGCCAAAAAGCAAAGTTCTTGATTTATCGCCTCAAAATAAGAGCTAAAGAAGTCAGTTGAGGTTCGGGCATCTGATCAGGATGCCCCCTGGACGCCTTAGGTTTTCCCGGCACGTCTCATTGGGTGACGGAAAGATACAGAGCCTGCTGGAGGGACTATATATCCTGACTGGCCTGGAAACTCCTTGAGATCCCCCAAATTTCTTGAGTTGCTCTCCTGTTGCCCCTGCGATCTGAACTCTGATAAGCGGGAGACAGTGGTTCAGATGGAGTTGAGCAGAACAAGCTGAAAACATTTTATTAGAGGCCTGTTCAATATTTAAACTGTTGTAAATCAAAAAAATCATTCAGAGTGGAGTTTGATTTAATATTTTTTATTCCCAAAATGTTGCAATTTTGATGAAGTTCAAACACTCAGGCACTTGGCTAAGTGCTTCAGTAGGAAGAAGCTGGACTTCTATTGTTTCTTGAATTTCTAAGTCTGTTACTTCCAACCAAAGTTATCACTGCCAAAGGGGAGACTGAAGATAAAACCTTAATTATCGTCTTTACTTTAAGGCCATTGCTCATTAAAGGCATTGCTCGATGCTTCCAGAACCTTGGGCAGTTTGCCTATCTTATTACAGCCGCCTAATAAAATTCAACTCTTTGTTTCTTCAGCTTCAGGCATGTCCTACAATAATCATATATCAGCAACAATACTATATAAAGTCTATGTAACCTGTTATTTCTGTGTTTGTAAAAACATAAAAGCTGCAGAGAGACTGACTTTCCTTGTTCTTAAAAATTATATGACCATTTAATTGACGTTTAAAAGCCTTAAAAAAATAAGGCAAAAGTAAAATCGCCGTCAGTTACTTGTTTGGACACCTATCAAATATAATATCTTCATTGAGTTTATGGTTTTTTATTTCCAGCGCTCTTGAAGGTGAAGTAAATAATGATGCCGACCGGTAACTGCTTGATACTTGCTCATATCTACTTGACCTTTACTGAAAAAATTAATAAATACAATATATATATTTTTTTCAATTAAAGATTCGCAGAAGGCGGCTGGCACGGCTGGCAGGAGGACAGACATCACAACCCAGCACCCCCCTCAGTACCCCCCTCACATCCCCACAGAGAGAGACTCCACCTGGACCCCTCCCTGGCCCCTCAGGTGTCTCACCCCAACCTGTACCACCAGCTGCCTCTCAATCATTGGGTCTCAATGTCCACAGTGGTACACCTGCCACATCCCCTATGGGCACCTCTGGTGAGTAATCAAAGTCAACTGGTTACATGGCATACTGTAATTACTTTAAGTACCAGCAAGCCTTTAGGTCAAACATTAAACATTTCTATCAACGTATTTTGTGAGCTTTTGCCTGACTCTGGATTCATCTTGAATTGGCGTAGGGGATGTTTTCTGTAAGCCACGGTCTAAAAAAAAAAAAAAAACTGGTTGTTTGAGCAAAACTCTGTAAGGAATCTTTATGATTGCAGCGTTTAGATGTGATGGAAATGAGAATTAGAAAAATGAACATTTTAAAACAACGGGCCTGTGTACCAGTCTGACACCCTGGGAAGACACGACTGGGCAGAGGGGGAAAATTGAGGCTTTGCTCCATTTTCTGCACTATAGAGGCACATATTGACTCGTACGTTTCCAGGCATTTTCTTTGTATCCACTGGTGTGCTCTCTGCTATATCCATAACTTAAAAGGGCCAATATTACGTCTTAATATTGGCCCTTTTATACATTGGCCCTTAATACATTCCATGATAGCTTCTTGTCCTACTTTGCTATCATGGAATGTAGCCTAAATGCTCAGTAAATATTGTTAACATAACTCCAACCTCTGACAAAGAATCTGTGGAGGGAGCCGAGGATTAGGGTGATAACTACGTGGCCTTCCATCTTCAAAAACTTTAAACACCAAGGATAAACAGTCTAAATACCAGAGGAACATGCAAAGAGTTGGTTAGAAATATTAGGAAGGGTTTGGTTGCCAACAAAGATCTTTGGTAATCAAGAAGGGTATCGATATTTTTTTCAAGACACCATTTTTTAATGGATTGTAAATATAAACAGGTCAGTTGTTTGTCAAAACTGTTGCTCCTTTTATTGTTTAACGTTGTTTGATAGATGCCTCAAAAACATATTGTTGTGATAATAATTTTCACATTTAAATGTGCCAGATGTTGGCATAATCTGGGGCTTTACCGTAATTGTCTTCCTGCAGGGGTGGCGTATGGTAGTCAGAGCAGCGAAGGTGTAAGCTCCCTCTCCAGCTCCCCCTCCAACAGCCTCGAGACGCAGTCTCAGAGTTTGTCTCGATCGCAGAGCATGGACATTGACCCTGCCTCCTGTGAAAAGAGGTAAAGTCTTTTTATTTTTTATTGCTTTGCAGTCAAGTAATCCCGTAGGATTCTGTTCGTTTGATATGAAAATAGCCGTAAAAAACATTTTGTTCCTCATCCAAGAGAACAGACAGTGGTTAACTTACAACATTGATCCATAGTTGTTTGCTGGATACGAAGTGAGACTATTAGAATAAACTAATTAGCCCAAAATGTTTGTACAACTCACGCTTGGCCTGTTCCTGTGCTCAGCATGTCCCAGGTGGATGTGGACTCAGGGATTGAGAACATGGAGGTGGAGGAGAGTGACCGCAGGGAGAAGAGAAACTTGACTGAGAAGGTACACGGTTGCATTAATCAAAAAGTCGGGTTTAACGTTATTTATTTACTATTATTTAAAAGCTCTTGCTCCGTTTTTCAGGAAACCTCTGCAAACTCCGACGTCTCTGAAGATCAGGCGCTGCACCTGATGTGTAAGATCCTCCGCGTATCGTGGAAGGAGCAGGACAGAGATGTCATCTTTCTCCCTTCATTAGCTGCAGATTTTCACCTAAACCCTAAAGATGGTATTTTTCCTTTTTTTTCCCTCTCTTTCACCATTACAACTGTATTTACATTGCAGTTAATAAAAATGTATCAGTTTATTGAATAGAATAAACTACTTGTTTAAATTCTGTGTATCTTGCAGTGTACTCGGACTTCAAAGACCTCATCAGCCAGATTCTCATGGAGGTCTTAATGATGTCATCTCAGTCTAATGTCCACAACCCCTTCGCCAGCTTGACCGCCACCTCTCAGCCCATTGCAGCAGCGAAATCCCCCGACCACCGCCTGACGCTGGTGAAGCCCTCTAGCCAAGGTGGCAGCCCAATGGGCCCCAGTGCCGGGTCCTTTGGAGCCAGCTCTCTGTCCAGGTAATTACCCAGACTCAGGGCGCTTTGCACACAAATTGTGTGACTTTCAGAAACACTATTAGGCTGTGTGGTGGTTGTAATCTAAATTTTCCTTTTCTATAATTTTTACCGTGAAGTTCTTTTGTGGCGTTCTTTGTCCTGCTTTCATTGTCGACAGACCCTTTTTGCCAATGGTGATCTTGTTGTCAATGCTATTCACAGTTTATATGGATGCGATAGTCCTCATCCAATGGCTTTGAATGCAGCAGAGAGGACTTGCCCATCTCTCTCTACCCCCACCACATCCACTGTACCTGCTCCAACCTCTACGCCTGAGTTTGTAGTTCCCCCCAGCCCACCTGCCACTCCCAGGAACTCCCTCACTCCTTCATCTGCCCCCATGCCCATCTCTCAGCGATATCGGCCCTACTCTGTCACCACTCCCTGGGCAGCTTCTACCCCACTAAGCCCAGTCCAGAGAGGATATAGCTTCCCTGGTCTTTCTTCCAGTCCAGCCGGGCCCTCTGTTCCTCCAAACACCCCAGTTCCAGCTACACCTTTAAGCACCCAGTCGCTTACGTTGACCTCGCCTAGGTCTGGTAACCACCCCCCTCCCACAACCCTTCCTGTGGTGCCTTCTTCTCCCAGACCGAGCGCTCGGCAGGCTGCCTTTGCTGCCAGGATCCCGTCATCTAGGTATCTCATCTGTCATTTGTATGTGTGTTTGTGAGCTAGTCAGTGAACATATAAAAGAAAACTAAACCTTTTTGTGAACCCCTTGATTTTAAAGGGGCCTTGTCACGTATTTTGACCCCAAAAAGGAAACACAAGAAAGCATATATTCATGTTCAAATAAAACAATACACGCCAAGCGTTCGTCCTGATAGTGTTTACTTGTCCATTTTGAGTCTGAAAAGAGCTTTGCACCAGGCGCGATCAGCAGACATAAGCGTTGTTGAGCCATCTGCCAGCAACACCACGGAGCTGTCAGAAAGCAAGATGGCGACAATTGATGCAGCTACTGTAGGAGCAAGCGCAGTAAAGTGACGGCTCAGCGTGGTAAAAGACCAACCAGATCCACAGGGTTGGGTTACTTCACCTCCGCTGGACATTGCTGACTCGCTCGGCTCCGTTGCGTCTCCTTGTTTTATCATTGCGCTCATGTGCAATACCGTACGTCTGCTCATCTGGTCCTGATATTGTAATTATACACAAAAGTGCTTAGTTTTCTACCAAATTGAGGAATAATTGGTTGATAAATAAGTCCCTGTGTCCAGCAGCAAATACATTATTATTGCTAAAAGTAATGTTTCCCTTGGGACCCTTTATGCCGTCCCATTTTTGATACTGAAGTCTTTAACTATGTTGGCTGCAGGGAGTTTTAGGAATAGGCCCCCCGATTGGCTCACTTGTGGTTAGGCTGATGTAAAATCACACACGGGAGTTTAATGTAGTAACAGACCCTGATGCTGCTCACTTTAAAAGCGTTGATCTGTAGCCGATCGTTTGGGTTGGATCTGATAAATACATCTCTAAAAGTTTCCTAATGGATCTAAAGCTCTTAGATTTCTTCGTCCTACTTCCCTCTGTGTTTTTCTTTCGTTTCTTTTTACCTTTCTAGATTTGCGTTGTTTTGTCTCGTCATATCCATCGGTTCTTTCTCTCACCTTCCTTTTTCTTGTCCTGTTAGTCCCTTGTCGTTCCTGTTTTTTGCCCTTTCTGACATGTCTCAAGACAGCAGTGACGAAGAGTCTGAGGAGGAAGAGGATTTTTCACAGGTTCAGTTTGGGTCCAGGTACACCAGTGCTCGGCGTGTGTTGATGCGTTTGTGCACGCTTTGCACATTGACGTGGCTCCAACAGGCTTACCAGTAGGGTTGTCACAAAAAAAGAAACTATCAACTGTACACCCAACTTTCTAACCACTGGACGATCATTAAACTATTTTTTTTTTTTTTGCAAGCAGGAGATGAGTATTGAATTTGACATTTTTGTGACTGTTGGAGAAATTAGTCTGTGCGTTCATTTCAGGGAAATATGTTGAAGCTTATTGTGCTGCATTACTTTTCTGTGTCTTTGACTAATAGATCTATATAGTATCTTTTAATTTGATCGAAAACATCCCTGAATTGCTGTTCTTTGTTCTTAGATTAAACAAGTCACTTTTTTCAGGAAACTCAAAAGTCTGTGTTTTATGGTGTTGTTATGCTGCGTAATATTTGAGAGCAGTGGTGACATTGCAGCATGGCATGCTAATAACCCACTTTAGTATAACACCAACTAGGTTTTGAACTTTGAAGCCACTTGTACTGTGTTGCAGCTGACCACTAACAGCAGTTTGAGCTCTTATCACTACATTGTTTGGGTATAAATGCATAAAGGTGAGTTTTGCCTGCAAGGATTGGATGTAAATAGTCTTATAGCCCTCTGCTGATGCATACCATGTTTTTTTTGTTTTTTTTTTCTAAGTGTGCTTGTTTTCTTGCAGCGTCCTCCAGAGTTTTAAGATTAACAGCTTAAACATGATCATATTTGATGCGATGGAACCTCCTCCTAACACAGCCGTGTTTTGTTCTGTAATCTAACTATCCTCTCTGTCTGTTATTCTTTTTCTTTTTTTGTGTTTGTTTGCAGTCTGGGCGCCTGTGGAGGGGGGGTGTCATGCGATTCCGCCAGTGACCGTTTCACCATTGAAGCATGCAAAGAGACAGAGATGCTGAACTACCTCATTGAGCGTTTTGACAGTGTTGGCATGGAGGAGAGGAAAGCTCCCAAGGTGGGCGACTGTCTGCAAGAGAACATTCCTTATCTCCAGATGAATAAAAAAAATAATTTAGGTGGATAAATCAAAGCATTGTTTAGTTTGGGATTGTTTATTAGTTGGTGTGATGTACTGACTGACATTACCTTACATTAGCGACAGTCTAATCTATTTGCTCAAACTGAGTCAATGAAATCCACGTTGTCATTCCCATTTTAAAACCGGAGAAGTGTTTTATCTTGTGCTTTCCTTGGTTTCTTTTTCCCAGATGTGCAGCCAACCAAATGTCAGCCAGCTTCTCAGTAACATTCGCTCTCAGTGTATCTCCCATGTTGCCCTTGTCCTGCAGGGAGCCCTGACCCAGCCTCGGTGAGAAACCCCAGCCCCCGTCTTTCCTATCGTCCGTGTTTATTTTGTCTCGATAGAAACTCCTCTTTCGCCTTGCTGCTGGACGTTGTTAGTTTTCTTTCCACTGTTTTGTCTCCTGACTGCATGTAGGAGCCCCCTCCAACAGTCTCTGCTGGTACCTTACATGCTGTGTCGGAACCTCCCGTACGGCTTCATTCAGGAGCTGGTGCGCATCACCCATCTGGAAGAGGAAGTGTTCAGACAGGTGGGGAGCACGTCCTCTCGCGGACCACTTTACACTTTTAATTCAAACACCCGACCAGAATCATTAGAGCTTTACAGTGGAGCCTCACAATCCAAGTTTGTTCCAATACACAGTTTTGTACCTGGAAAATTTGTTTCCCTCATGTAAATAACAGGAATTTTAAAAATTAACTCCAAGTCCCCCCCCATCCCTCAAAATGATCATCATTTTCAACAGAATAGAATAATTCCTCCTATATTATAATATTGCTAGAAGCAGGGTATGGTGAAATAGTGATAAAACATATCGTAACACGTAAATCTTTATTTTTATTTTCGGAAGGACAAACTACTTCCATTATTACTCAAGGCAAGGCATCATGGTGCACGTGTGCTTTCCACCCAAGAGGATTCTGCTCTGGGCCCAAAACCCAACACAACATTTACAACAACCAACAGGAAATTTTTGCCATCACTGGCTTTCTGTGCTAACTGCTTAGAAGCGCTGGCAGAAATCGCTTCACTGTCTCCAGGTTTGCAATGAAACGACGTCTCTTCACTAACACTTGTGCTTGTATGTCTGGTGCTGTGCACAGAAGCATTTGACATTTTCAGATATTTTTACACCTTGGTTTGCTCTCGGAAGTGAGCGCCGCTGCTTTTGGAAACGGCAAAGAAAAGAAAACAGGAGGAGGAGGTCACAGGAAGCAGCTGCACCTCGTGCATACAGTGTACTTGCACAACAAAGCCTGGATCCGTCTTGTTGCTGCGTCCTAAACATTTGTATTCAGAACAATTCGTATTCAGACGCATTTGTATATGGAGGTTCCCTTGTGTGTGTGTGTGTGTGTGGAAAACCCAGCGTTTTGTTTTTGTGAATGAAGTTCCTTTCTCTTTTAACTGTCTCCCAGACACTAAGCAGCTAATCAGACACCCTTATCAGAGCTGAACGCCTACAATCTGTAACAGTTGTGTACCTCCGTAAAGTCGGAAGTGACTTTAATTTGCTTGTTGAGAGATTTCCCAGAGTTTAAATATTGTGTTTGAGAACAGTAGCCAGTTTTCTTGCTGTAAAACTTAGTAAAGTCTCGCGGTAGAAGGAGTGACTCACTGAGCATCAGCAAAACTGTCTGGTTCTGGATGCCACAGAGGACTAGCTGGCGATATGCAATATAAGCTTCTGGGAAATGAAGTCCAACTCATTGTAGTTTGGGTAGTAAAAACACAGCTACAGGGATCTCTGAAGCACTTAAAGATAAAGCCTCTACTGGAATTGCGTTATCGTTATTACGTGAACCACAAGGGATTACCTCACATTATTTTTGATTGTCTCTTCTTCATCAATTGACTAGTAGCAAAGCATCACAGTTAATCAGTTTGACATCTATGTCTGACTAAAGGGGGGTAAATTGGGCGTTCTGCACATTAGAGCTGCAGAAATTATCGAATCATAACGGCCATTGCAATACCAGAATGTGGGTTAGTTATGATTAATATCGTTATAGCAGTATTCAGCAGTAATCTCCCAATTACATCTTTCCGTAATATTGCCTCTATCTGTACATCTTGAAAAAATTATAATTCTTTACAAACTCAATTTAAAATTTCAGATAAATTTCACGTTGATGAGCACAAAAGCTGAGATAAAAATCAACACATCCTAATTTTTTTTTTTTTTTTTTTTACATTTAAATCGATAATACAAAGAAGACTACACAATTTATTTTTTCCTGTCGCAAAATCCCTTTGTGTGTTTATGAATGCAAATAATGAGACAATCTTTTGAATTAGTATGAATTGGTATTCTTACGAATAACGTTTCCCAACATGTCTTCCAGATCTTTATTCCCATTCTCCACGGGCTCGCCCTGGCAGTGAAAGAATGTTCCTTCGACAGTGACAACTTTAAATTTCCCCTCATGGTAAGGAGACAGAATCCTGCAGAGAGAGACTGGAAGAGAGAAATGTCACATTTCAGAGACCTAGAAAAGTACAACTGGCTGTAATCAGAAGAAGCCAGGAAAAAAACCTGATGGACAGCTTTTCTACTTGACAGATAATATTTAGATATCATCTAGATGCACTGCTTGCTTGTGTGCTGAAAAATGTTGTTTCATAGCCTTTGAGTCGTACTGGTAAACATTACCATTTATTGTCAGGTGATGGACAATGGAGTTTTAATAAGTCAATGTTTTGTTTATTATTTTTTTACAGGCATTAGCTGAGCTTTGTGAAATCAAGTTTGGAAAGACTCACCCGGTGTGCAACTTGGTGAGTACATAGATGGATCTCCAGAGCTACTTTAAGATGGTTTCATTGTTTTTTGTTTACTCTAATAACTAAACAATAAAACTTATTTCAAACTCGGCTTGGTACTTCTTTTTTTATCTAATCAAAGTCATCAAGTCATGTTCTTAATAAAGAATATAATGCAAATTAGTATATTTTTCTTTTTTTTCTTTTTTTTACTCTTGTTTTTCTCATTTAAAAACCCAGCATGTACAATTAAATACTCTATAATTTCCTAAAGGGCATTTGATTGTTCCTTCTGAGTTTATGCAGTTACAGGACATGAAAAACTGTTTTTTTAATATAATTTAGTGTAATTTGTATTTCTGTCACTCCTCTTCTGCGTAGGCCACATCGCTTCCTCTGTGGTGTCCCAAACCTCTGAGCCCTGGTTGTGGCAGAGAAATTCAGAGACTGTCTTACCTTGGGGCGTTCTTTAGCCTTTCAGTATTTGCAGAGGATGACGTAAGTTGTACCTTCAGCTTCTGTACCTTCAGCACAATACAGTGCAAGTGTCATTGCTTTGAAGTAAAGGCAGAATGACATCGACACTTATTAATTAGTTTATTTGTGTCATTATCACATCATTTACCAATATTATCTCAAATGCTGTTTCCCTAATATCATGCTGTTCTTGAAAAAATACCTTTTTTATATTTAAAATTGTTACATTTTATTTCTACTGTTATTTCTTCAAACCAGTGGGACTTGTAACCAAAATGCCTGTTTTCTCGTTAAGACCAAAGTAGGAGACAAGTACTTCTCTGGCCCAGCCATCACCGCGGAGAACACCCGAGTTGTCAGCCAGTCATTGCAGCACTATCTGGAGTCAGCGAGGG
Source organism: Fundulus diaphanus (assembly GCA_037039145.1). Lineage (NCBI taxonomy): Eukaryota > Metazoa > Chordata > Actinopteri > Cyprinodontiformes > Fundulidae > Fundulus > Fundulus diaphanus. The sequence goes on along the minus strand of CM073129.1, from coordinate 26,255,299 downwards.
TGAGTCTTGACGTGGTTTTGTTTAACTTATTGGTTTTACTTACACCGATCATGAGCTCCTATAATCATTTTTGTTTTCACTTTATCAGGGCGACCTTTTCAAAATTCTCCATAATATTCTGCTGAATGGAGAAACGCGCGAGTTGGCCCTTAATTACATGGCAGCTCTTGTCAACTACAATGTGAAGAAAGCTCAGATGCAGGTATGTGGCACAACGTCGTTTATTCATGCCACAGAAGCCTTAATGGGAAAATGTGTAGAAGTACCACAAAGATAAGCTTTTTTTTTAATGTGAATGCACCAACAGCATGCCTCTGCACTTTTTGTTTCTCTCTCACTCTTTTAGACTGATGACAAGCTGGTGTCGACAGATGGCTTCATGCTGAACTTCTTATGGGTGCTGCAGCAGCTGAGCATGAAGATAAAACTAGAGACGGTGGACCCCTACTACATTTTCCATCCTCGGTGTCGCCTTGTCGTTAGCCTGGAAGAGACTCGCCTGAAAGCCACCATGGAGGAGCTCAAAAGCTGGATGACTGAACTGCGTAAGTAAAGGAAAACACTAGTGTATAGCCAAAGTAAATAAAAATAACTTTTAAAATTACATGGCATCGATATCATGGCGTGGATAAGTTTACTAAAAATCTCTTAATTTGTCTCTTTAATCTGCTTTCTTCTTGTCTAATACAATCAACTGCTGTCAGCATCAGTCATGCTTCAATATCTTTTTAGTAAAATATGCTCCGGGTTCCCGTGTCATCTTGAGAAGTATAGATTTGATGCAAATGGGTCCGGAAAAAATGTCATACTCCCAAACTCGTTACCCCATACCCATTATCTTAAAGATAAAAATGTATATTTTTTGATGATCTGCGTACTTGATTTTTCCACATCACAACATATTGTTAGCCTTCAATGCCTTTAAAACTAAACGGAGGAGTAAAGAGGGGGGCTCTGTGTTTCTTTGCTTCATTATTTATTAGCCGACTGAGCCATCAGCTGATTGACGGTTTCCTAGGTTGATTCGTACAGCGCAACCTTTTTTAAGTAACTGCGCAAGACCGTCTTACCTGTTCTGCTCTTTAGGGGGGGGTCGCATGAAGAAAATCTCCTAAGTCCACTCTGGTCTTATTTCTTTCTACTGAGGCCTTCCTCTTCTTCTCATAAACATGAACACGGTTCGGTTGTGTCGACTCTCAGCCATGTTTAAAATCTACGGTGAGAGCAGCGGAGCTACAATGAACGGGTAGTCGCTAAGCTAACCAGATACATAAACACTAAAGTGTTTTGAATTATAAACTATGTTTCTATTATAAATTATATCAAAATATTGATCATTTTTACTAGGGCTGGGCAGTATGTGTCAAAATCAATATAAAGATATATTGAGCAGCAATCCTTGGTAATGATGAATGGATAACACTTAAAAAAAATTGGGGGCAAGATGACCAGTGTATATAACTTCAAACAAAGGTTTGAAGTTATATATATTTAACGTAAGGTTGTTTATTCCAGTTTTGAGAAGTATAATAGTAATGCAGTTTGACATGGGGCTGATCTAAATTGGTCTAGTTGCCAAAACTGCAGTGGAGTCCTTTTATCACACCGCTGACGTGAAAGCCAACTTCACAATTTTCTTGGGTAAAAATGTGAATCCAAACATTTGGATATAAAAACCTGCAATTCAGAAATTTTAGTTTAGAAAATTAAAGTCATTTTGGAATGGGAAATTTGCAGGAATGTATGTTAATCAGCTTAAACAAATATCTTGGGTACAGAATAAAGTAGAGAAGAGTGGTGATCTAGTGGCTTATAGCAGGTTCAAATCCCACAGACCGCCACTCTGGGTCCCTGAGCAAGACCCCAGAATGCTCTCCGGACGCTACATAGTGGCCGCCCACTGCTCCCTAAGGGATGACTTAAATGCAGGGAGCACATTTCTCTGCAATGTACATATTTGCAAAGACAAATAATATTAGAAGTATAATGTGATGTGCAACCTTTAACCTCACCTCATGTTTGATCATCATCAGATGAGGATCCCTTAAAGTTTCCAGAGCCCAAGTTCCCCACTGAGTGTTTCTTCTTGACGCTTCACACCCACCATTTGTCCATCCTGCCGTGCTGCCGGCGCTACATCCGCAGGTTGCGCGCCATCCGGGAACTCAACAGGTAAAATGCATGACACGCAATTATAGCTTATTCAAAATATTGTGAGTTATTAATAACTTTGTTTCACATTTTAGGACTGTAGAGGAGCTAAAAAACAGTGAGAGCCAATGGAAAGATTCTCCCCTGGCCAGTCGGCACAGAGAAATGCTAAAACGATGTAAAACCCAGCTCAAGGTCAGTCCTGGTAGATGCTCTTACTGTCTGTCTTCTCTTTATCGATCCAATGCTAGGGACCAGCTTAAAGGTGCATACACACCAGTGTTTCCTAGTGTTACAATTGGATCCATCTAGACATTATAGTACTTGTTTACTGTGCTGAGAAGCTGAAACATGACTGGTTATGCAAGGGAACGTATTTACTGAGACGTGACGGTTATCGTGTGTGACTGTCCTGTCAGAAACTGGTGCGAGCCAAAGCGTGCGCTGACGTGGGCCTTCTGGACGAGAACCTGCTACGCAGATGTCTGCAGTTTTACAGCACAGTCATTCAGCTCATACTTCGCATGGTGGACCCTGCCTACCCCAAGTGAGTCGGCATACCATGCTGGTCTCATGACAATGATGCAAAAGGAACCCCTTACATGATTATTCTTTTATTTTTTTTATCCTTTTTTTTTTCTTTGTCTGTTATGTCATCCTACAGCAAAAGCATTACGCCACTAAGTCTTTCTCCTTTTTTTTCAGCATTACCCTTCCTTTGAACCCTGAGATTCCCAAAAGCTTTGCTGCTCTGCCAGAGTTTTACGTTGAGGATGTGGCAGAGTTTCTGCTTTTTGTTGTGCAGTAAGTTCTCCTCTTGTTCGATTGGTCCAAGATCATTCATTTGTTGACAGCGATGCTGAATCATCACAGTGAACAATATTAAAAGACACAATAAGACCTGTTAAGATTAGATAACGAGAGGTCATTGGCTTTCAAAGTTTTATTTCATCTCTATGTATAATTAGTATTTTATAGCACATAATACTTTAGAGCATGCTCCTCTTTACCATGTCTTTATTCCTCGCAGGTACTCGCCCCAGGTTTTATATGAGCCGTGTGTCCAGGATGTTGTCACCTTCTTGGTGGTGTTCATCTGCAGTCAGCACTACATCAGGAACCCCTACCTTATAGCCAAGTTGGTGGAGGTGCTGTTTGTCACCAACCCTGCTGTGCAGCCTCGTACTCAGAGATTCTCTGAAATGATGGAGAACCACCCGTTGTCTATCAAACACCTGGTCCCTGCGCTCATGAAGTTTTATACCGGTGAGTTTTATCCACTGTACATTGGAACAATTAGCTTTTGACTGAAGGGTGTCCCAGAAGTGTGTCCCATTTGAGTGTATCTAGTGATGCTGTAAGTCATGCAACATCTGTATCTGTCTAAAGGTTGCTTGACGCACGCAGGTTCCACGCTGGAGTGAGACGTGCAGACACAACGTCTGCAGCTTTTATTCTCCTAAACTGTAGAGGGCAGCGTTGCGCTCCTACACCAAGCGCACTACAGCCCACTACATGTAGAAGTAGAAAACACCACTTTCTTCTAAGAGTGACGGAGTTTTCTGTCCAGGAATTGTTAATAATTTGTTGATCACGGTGATCTTTTTGGGCCGAATCATAAAGATGTCTATATTTACGAACCTCCACCAGAAGGAGGACTTGCTCATCAGCCATGTTTGTCCACGCTTAGTTATGAATGTTCCTAGGTTCACGGAGCGGAAACTTTTGGCCGCGCGGCGGGGCGTGGAAGCCAAAATGACGTAATATGACCATGCACACCTCGCGGATGCTTCATAAACCAGGCTTAAGTGATGAGAGCATAGGAAGTTTTCTGATCTTCCTATAAAATGTTGTATCTACTGGTTTTACACGACTCAGTATTATATTAGTATTATATTAGTAGACGTAAGAACAACTTTCAAAAATATTTAACAAAACTCACTGCCGTTTACAGGCTTATCAATTATTCGTTAAGATCAACTTATTAATCGATAACCTGCCTCCCTCGTTTGAAAACGTAGTTTATTTATTTCATTATTTATGTGCTACTCTGTGTTGGTCAAAAAATTCAAATAAATTACAGTGAAGTTTGTGTTTGTTTGAAACGATAATCTGCTTGTAGTGTTTTTTACAAAGCACTGTACTCGACACTTGAAGAAAACTTTGACATGATGTCTTAAGAGCGTTTCTCTCACTTGCAAAGTATAAGGATGCTTATTATTTACAGTGATCTAGATTTTATTGACTAGCGCCCCCTTATTTAGAACTACATTAGTTTCTGTGTTCTTTGTTGGTCGAAACTTCAAAGAATCAAACCAGGATATGTTCCCTGAGATTTTTATTTTTTTTCTTCTCACAATTCATGATAACTACAACAAAACTTCTTTGAACTTGTAGCATAATTTATTTTTAATTTGTGAACATAAACCGTAAAACCAGAGCTACATTACAATATTGTAAGTTATTCAACAGAGTAATTTACTGGGTTAAAAATACAACTGTGTTCCTTTTTTATCAGGCTTCAAACAAACAAAGTTGTTTTTCTTTAATATGTCCCCAAGTCATGTCTGTTTTTTTTTTTTTGACTTGAATATGTAAATCTTATCAGATCTTATCACAGTTTTAGCTTCTCAGGAAGGGTTGTCGGTGCATTCAACTATGTGAACATTATGTCTTGTTTTGTGTGACTGTGGGAATTCTCAGCCGTTGTACCACCGAAATTTCATCACGGTCACATAATGACAGTATTCTTGATTCTTAAATCCTTGTGTTTTTCTCTTTAGACGTGGAGCACACTGGAGCTACCAGCGAGTTCTACGATAAGTTCACTATACGGTACCATATCAGTACCATCTTCAAGAGTCTCTGGCAGAACATTGCCCACCATGGCACCTTCATGGAGGAGTTCAAGTGAGTCTGATGATGACAAAATTAATACATTTAAAAAAAAACAGTGTGATGTTCAAGTTCCAATCTCATACGATTTTCTGTATTGTCTCCTCTCCACTAGCTCTGGCAAGCAGTTTGTGCGCTACATCAACATGCTGATTAATGACACCACCTTCTTGTTGGATGAGAGCCTTGAGTCCCTGAAACGTATCCATGAAGTTCAGGAGGAGATGAAAAATAAGGAGCAGTGGGAACAGCTGCCCAGAGTCTGTGCTTTACTGTTTTTCCTTTTTGTCCTCATCACTGTTGTAAATCAAAAATCGCATGCCGTGATGCAGTAATAACGACGTACATTTTCTGGCATGGTGGTTATGGATGTAATGGTGGAGGCACAGTTTATCTCATCGATTTTCGCTCAAACTTTCAGGAACAGCAGCAGAGCCGCCAGTCCCAGCTGACTCAGGATGAGCGAGTGTCTCGCTCCTATCTGGCGCTGGCTACAGAAACGGTTGAAATGTTCCACATCTTGACCAAGCAGGTTCAGAAGCCTTTCCTCAGGCCTGTGAGTGTTACCGTTTCCACGTGAAATTAAGGAACAGTTGTAATGCGAAGTACAAAACCAGACAATTTGTCAGAGCCGGTACCTTTCTTCCCACAGGAGCTGGGACCTCGTTTAGCTGCTATGCTGAACTTTAACCTTCAGCAGCTCTGTGGGCCCAAGTGTCGGGACCTGAAGGTGGAGAACCCAGAGAAATATGGCTTTGAGCCCAAAAAGCTCTTAGACCAACTCACTGACATCTACCTTCAACTAGACTGTGCCCGCTTTGCTAAAGCAATTGCAGATGACCAGGTTGGCGCTGACCACATTACTTTTCGTCAAATATTTTGATTCAGAGTCTAGATTTAGACTAGGGTCTAATTCCACATTATTTTGTATTTATTGTTTTAAGAATTTTTTTATAAAACCTAAAGAGTAAACCTCTGCTGCAGCTTTAGCTGTTTTGCTATCAGCATTAATGTTGTGGATATTTGTTTTTGTTTTATTTTCAGCGATCATACAGCCGTGAACTTTTTGAGGAGGTGATTTCCAAGATGCGAAAGGCTGGTATTAAGTCCTCTATTGCCATTGAGAAATTCAAGCTGCTATCCGAGAAGGTGGAAGAAATAGTCGCTAGGAACTCCCAGTCAGAGATGGACTACAGTGATGCACCTGATGAGTTCAAAGGTCTGTTTTTCCAACAACATAACTAATACTTTGGCTTTTAGTAACAGTTACAATGTAAAATAAGTTCTGCGTTCTCAGTCCTCTGCACTGGAACATCTCACATTCTCTGTAACTGGTGACTTTATGACCTGTCCAGGAAGAGATGGATGATAAAGTAAACAAAGCACAAGAAAATGTCTGACTGTTTCTCAGCATCAAAGCCTAACAATCAACTCTTAAGATTAATAAGCCCATTAACTAAAGATCAACTCACTAATATAGACCTTACAATTATATAAACATAGCGTCTTGGGAGGATTCAGAAGAGGACTTAGGGTAATGGGAAACTTGTTGTTCAGACACTTTTTTTTTAATTATTATTATTTATTTTCTTATTTATTTATTTTTTTAGACTAAAAGAGACCAACAATGACTTTAATATATCATCGTAGTCATGATATTGTCTCACGACAGGGGTTGTTTCCACATCACCATTTCAAGCATGAAATCGTTCCGTAATACAAAACCTAATATACACATTCAAAGATATAATTGATATTTGACCTTTAATTCTACATAAGGTGCAAACTCTTGAATCCTAACCCATATTCAGTGCGTCACTGAACCTTTTGCCCTCAGTGAAAACAGCCGCTTCACCGTGACCCCCCCCCCCCCCCCCCCCAGGTCAGACTCTCATACAGAGGGTCTTCATTCCAAACGTTTGCAGTAGATCTTGGCAGCTCATACAGATCATATAGACAGCTTGGAGCAAAGCTATCCTGTAACCACAGACTTAATATAATCCACAAAGAGAATGTGGTCTGCATACCACCTTTGATTCCCAGTTATGCCAGCCAGCCCACCGCAGTTGACGGGAGTGTGCCATCTAGGAGGCAGGGGTATCAGCTGTCTGAGTGGTTACAATATCACACGGCAGGTTTTATTTTTGTAACCCGCAAGACCCACATTAACAACTCAGTGACATTTTAATATATACTGTATAGGAGACCACTTTATTTAAAACTACCAGGCAATAAGTTTTTTTTTTTATTGGATATTTGGTTAATATGTTTTCCTAATATTGCTGTCATATAAAAGATACTTCCTTTTCAACTGGTTAGACGGGATTTTTGGGTGATTTACACTCTTTTTGAAAACGGGCGTTTGCTTTACATTAAGCTATATTTGTTTCTTGGTATTATGGGTAAGACAAATTTTTGATATGAACTTAATGAATCTTTGTAATGCAATTTGAACTGGTGAACTCATTTTATTGCTGTAAAGTTGCAAAAACAAGCAGGCTTTAACTTTTAGATTTAAATTTAGATTTAAATAAAGCTCTGATTTTTATGTTGCAAATCATGACATGATTTTTTTTTTTTTTATTGCAATTTAAACGATTATTGCTATGTTTCTGCAGTCTTTTCCTCCTAATTCTATCCTAAACGTATATTACCTTAGACCCTCTGATGGACACACTGATGACGGACCCTGTGATGCTGCCCTCGGGGAACATTATGGACAGATCCATCATCTTGCGCCACCTGCTGAACTCCCCCACTGACCCCTTCAACAGGCAGCCCCTCACAGAGAGCATGCTGGAGTCAGGTAACACTATTATGATAGCTCTTCATCAGGCATGCATGAACACTAAGAACTCCTCTTCAACATTGGCAGGAAAACTTGTGTTGAAAGCAGTTTTTTTTATGGCAAATCGGTTCAAATGTATTTATGTTCTGCTTTGTTTGTTTCTTTGTCTGCTCCTAAATTTGTTTCTGCAGTGCCTGAGCTGAAGGAGAGAATCCACGCCTGGATGAGAGAGAAACAGGGCGCTCGGCCTCTCTAAGAAACACGTCATTGTTGTCTAGCCGGATGTTTGATTTGAAGGGATCTTTCCAAGTCATCTGAATTTAATGTCTCTACTACCAATGAGAACAACATTTTGAATGGAGGAAGAAAAACGAAAAAAAGGATACCTGATTGGATTTTTATTTGAATTTACAATTTTTTGTCTCAAACCATTATCATGGTTCTAAAAACAAAACCTAATAAAGTAAAAACTTTTAAGATTGTCTCTTGAGTGTGTGTAAATTATATGAAATAACTAAAGTTGTGGGTTCATGTATTAAATTTCAATAGAAATCAGTTTGCAAAAAGCTTGAGCAAGTCTCATTGATGCTCTTCCTTTACAGTGCTCCTCCTGTTTGCTAAAATGTGTCTTGGCTTCATAAAAATCTTGGGTGAGAGAAGCGGAAAGTAGAGCCTGTGGATATTGGTAAAATACATTTTTAAGGCCGATTGTGTTCTTCAGCCCATGTAAAGTGTTATGTCCCAGGACGTACATTCGCAGTGTTTGTGCTTATGGATAACAACTGGAACCATAAAGGATGTAGTAAGCTAACAATTTAATCTTAGAAGGACGTGAGAGTGAAAAGCAGGGACTTTAGCATAATAGGATTTGTGTAGAGTTGCTGTTTAATGCTGATTTCAAAAGACTGATTCACTTGTATGTGTATGTGCGCTTGATCTACACATAAAAGCATCTTTGGCACCTCAAGCTCAAGTATCTCTGTTATAGATTAGTTCAGAGGAAGGGGGAAGGGTGGTAAAACGAGAAAATGGCATATAAACACCAAAATGAACCCTTCGGATTAATAAAATAATTTTTAGATTAGATTTTGATATATTTCATGTAACACTGCACCCGCTTGGCGTTTCTGCCAGGAAATATTTCCTTTAACCAAAAAGTTAAAGTTAAAGATTGCCAATGTAGTAACGATAAACTGAGGCTGGAAGGTGTTGAAACGTGTACGGTATTTACACATTTATCTGTGCAATGAAAACCCCCAAGTCTAAGAAATGCAATCCATTTTTGGAGGCTTTTGGCTGAGCAGCCACCTTCACACACTGAACCAGACAAATCCATTTAAAGCCAGGCAGTGATTCAATAATAGGAAATGCATTTAGCTTTCTGTGGTGTTTTTTTTTTAATTCAATAAATTTAATTTAAACCTGTTTGGGCATAGGTTTTTCCATTGGCAACTAAAACAAACTTTAGAGAAGTTGTAGCTTAACACGTCCTGTTCATGTTTCCAATGCAAAAAATAAAAACCTTGGCATAATTAAAATTTCATTCCCACTAATCACTGTAATATGTTATGGCATTACAACTAGTTATAGATGCACCAATCAGGCTTTGCTTGGCCAATACCAACATTTGCTTTTATTTTGTCTCTACCATGGCAATAAAAGATTTTTTTTGTCCAATGACTGTAACACATAAGAGAAACAATTTGCTGCTGGTATTTTGATTGAGGTAGTTTTGAATCTAGAGGAAAATTGCAAAATTATCCCCATTTATGCATAGCATTTATCTGATTTTATTTGAACTAAAAAAGGAGCTTAAACGCATGGATAAAAAGGAAGAAAAGTGGATGTATTTTATATTCAACATGCTTAACAAGGGAAAATAAGAGGCTCTCGAGCTTTTCCATATCAATAAGGTTTGATCTATGTTTGCCATGATGAATTATAAATACTGGGATTAAACCTCCAAAAATAAGATGTAGAGTTCTGACTCTAGTGTTTAGGTTGATTTATAATATATTTATTATATTATTTTAAGCAGGAGCACAAAATAGCAGACAAAACTATGACAAACGTGCATAAACATTTTTGGCCGATTTGAACACGCACCTCGGAGGTGTTTTGCAGGATTGTGAATCCTTTTTTTTTTTTTTCAGTTCCCTCTTTACATGTATTTCTTTTTTTTTTTCTCAAATCTGTTTTGCTGCTTTTAGTAGAATGGTCAGTGCGCATAATTTTGAAGTCAATTTTTTACATTTGGCCATTTTAATGGCCGTTACACGATTTTCGACATCACAAATGGAAAGAAACCTCCATTTTCCCCTAGGTTTCTCTTGCTTGGCTGTTCAGTGGCGTATACTTTATTGTTGACCGAGGTGGTCACTACCCTTTGTAATTAAAAAAAACAACCTTTGCCGTTGCAAAAATGTTCAAATTTATTAAATGCGAACTAGATAAGTTGGTTTATCATGAAAGGTAAGGTAATTAAAATGTATTTCTATTTTCAGATTAAAGAACAAAATAAATCTTCTCTACAAAGAAAAACTTATTTTGTAAAATGAGGCCAGCTGAGTAAACCCTTTCCATAGGTATTAAAGATATATAGCCCAGTTAGTATTCAAATGGTTTGTAGCTAAATAATATGAAATTACCTTTAAAATGCCTGTACCATTGGTGCCATTCATACATTTATTCAGCTATTCTATCAAAACATATAGAGGAACTGCACTATGAACCAGCCTTTCTTACTGCTTTTAAATTAAAAATGCTGTTTGGCTCAAGAGCCAAGGGGTGCAGAAAGCGTTCTTCAATTCCTCGCTAGAGGGCGCTGTTTTGCGGTGACAGCGGTGCTGGGAGCGGTGGGGTAGAAATCCTGCAGTGTGGCGTCACGGTAGAAAAATGGAGAGAGAGACTCCGCCCACCACCACTGCTTCCGATTTAAATGACTGTCATTGGCTACTTGCCGTTTTAGTCACCCGCTTCTCTGCGCTGATTGGTCCGTTTTGGCTGTCAATCAGCACGCTGAAAGGGAGTTGACGTAATCTCTTCGGTAAATCAAGGCGATCCATCGATTTTTCATTTTCGGTCGGCTTTGCAGACGGGCGGCCACGGGAGGAAAAACAAGATAGTTCACTGAGTCACCTTGTTCGCATTTTCTTTTTTACATATCCATCCCGGCGGAGGATACCGCTATAATGGCTGTTTTCCACGGAAGCGGACATTGTAGCAGTTTACGTGTGTGCAGATTCTGATAAAAAAAAGAAAAGAAGCAGCAATAACATCCTGACGCCCGCAAGCTAAACGTCAGTCCTGCCACTGTCCGGTGGTGCCGCCTAGGATAGAGTCGCCAAACGTGAGTATGAACGACGGGTTTGTGTGCAGGCGTATTCTCATCGGTTGTTGTGTCTAGATTCATTTCTGCTGGTCCCAACGTTAGCCGTGGAGGCGCGTGTCCGGTACATGTTTACGTGACGTTCTGGACGTTTGCGGGTTATATTCTTGTGACACGAGCCAAGCGAAGGATGCCGTTCGTTGAAAAGCGTAACCGTTGTCCGCAGTTGGTTAGCAGCTAACACTTTAATGTTGACAGAAGGCGCAGCCGCTAACCTTTCACCATGTCATTACTGCGTCCTAAGAAGCAAATCTCACAATTGTCGCTTAAAACTGCTCTCGGTGTATGCTTTTGTCCGGTTTTATAACCGTTGCTGCCGAATAAACGCGAACAGTGCGTCCCAGGCAGCCCGTGCTGCTAATGCCAGCCTTTTAACTCTTCCCACAACATTCAGCAGCGAGGAGGATTAGCCCACTTCTTAACATCGCCGAATTCAGTGTTTTTCAGTATTAGAAATGGACGCAGAGTCACATGCAAGCAGACGGGGGCACGGCTCGTTGTCCCGCTGTAGCCCCAAAGCAAGAGAGGTAGGTGGGGGAAAGAGGGGCAGATAGGATTTCATGGGCGTATGCTTCCAGTATGGCTGACTGCTGGAATCTGGAAAAAACAAGGGGCAATTTATGAATCTAGGGTTGAAATGGACTAAAAGCGAGCAGGAAGGATGGGTTTTGATTTAGTCGAAGCATAAGACGCAGAGGCGGCCCGAGGTTGAAGGAGGCCCTGGGCACCGTTTAGTTTGGGTGTCCACTTTCATTATGTATGTTATGAAAATGACTTGTAGGAGTTGTGCGTGTATATATTTAACATTTTTTTCCAATCAACATGTTTAGGTTAAAAATTAGAACACTTGCAGCCAAAATCACAAGAGGTTTAAAATCCAACATTTATTGTTGACGTTGCCAAGAAACGCTCGATAATTGATTTTTCTCACTTTTTAGTAGTCAGTATAAATATCACTTACTTGGCTTGCAACAGTCCTTTGATTAACCCCAATTTTTAATTTTTTTTGTAGGACATATTTTTATCGTTAAGAGCAGCAGCAGAGAAGAGTCTACCGCAAAATAACGAGACGCTCGACTAAATCGTAACGCTGCAACGATAAGCTCTGTCAATGAAAAGAATATAGAAGATATATATGATTATTCCGGGCATGTTTATCAGGAATTCTTAATACTGTATCTTGCAATGACAAACAGAGATATAGTTTTGAGGGGGCGGCCCAGTCGGTAGCGTAATCGCCACTCAATCGATTGTACCACAAACAGTAGAACCCTGATTCTTTGATAGCAGTCTGCCTGCTGTGTGGCTCCCCTTCCTTTTAAATTGCCATTGAATGCTATTTTGTTGTTGTTCATACATCTGCACTTAACACAACTCTTTTTTACAGTTAACCAGTAAGTTAACAAGCAATCAAACTATGTAACAATGTTTTGCTTGACCATCACACTAGTGACTTCATGTCATTAGCTGTGTTTCCATCCCATTCTCATGCGAATCTTGAACTAAATATCACTAAAAAGATGTGCATCAGACGCGTTTCTATTTACTGTAGCAAATTAACCAGGAGACGCACAGCGTAACGTCGTCATACGATGACGTTGGCTGTAATAAACAGGAAGTAGATGTTGCTAACTAGCGCGGACCATAGATCAGTAGTGGAGTGAGGCTGAGTTTTATTTATTTTTATTTATTTTTTACCAATGAGACTTAGAATGCTCGCGTCTCTTCGTTGGTCCACACGTACCTGTTGTTGCTTCCAGACCTGTTTTCGAGCGTTATGGGAATATCCGAGAAGACGCCGGCAACAGAAACAGCTGATTAGTCATGTCAGGAAAACGTTCGCTATGTCAGAACCGATTCGACAAATATGTTTCCATCTCCTCTTTAGCGCGGTTTTTCGGAGGAAGGCTTCAGTACAAGGGGAAAACAATCAGATAGAAAATAACATGATCTTTTCCTTGATCTTATTAAATACTGAATTCCAAGAACTTTTTGTTCTGGTAGTAATTAAATTGTCTCTTGTTAACACAATTAGAAGTAGATTGGCCTACTGCTACAGTGAACCAGAATATTTCAGAGGTGAAAGTTAATGTCTTACATGAATATTGCCATTGATGGGCCCTTCCTTCTGGACACCTAACCAACACACGGACGCGGACTTCCCACTTGATAGACATGCCTGTAAGAGCGATAGAAAACTTACTCCTGGAACAGGTGACAGATAAATTATATTTATTTTATCTGTCGCTTGTGCACCTCCGCCCCCTTTCTAATGCTGCTCTGGACAACAACCTACATGGCCCATATAAAAAAAACTGTGATTGTTATATGACAAACAAGATGACAGTTACATGTTGCTTGTCTGTTAAACAGAGGTTAAAGGGCTTAAGTTATTATAGAAAAGGGCAATTACTCACCGATCTCTGTCCCATAACAGGATGTAAATAATGCATTTCATTCTTAGGTGTGAGCAGACTTTTTTAAATTTAGGTCTTATGAAGTTTTTCCTTAGTATGTGCAAAACCTGCACACGTGTCAAGCTTTCCTGTGAGAATGTAATTACTCCTGGGAACAGCTAGCAAAGTTGGCTTATACCTAGAGCTGATCCTGCATATTGTGGAGCCTATATTACGGGTATTTAGTTTTGTACTTTGCTAAAATGTACTTTCGACCACGCTGATGCACTCATCTTTTTGTTGTCTTCTCTTCAGGAGGGATATAAACGCAATCTTACTTGGGAGTCCGACCTCAGCAGCAAGCATGTCTGGGGCGTCTGTAAAAGTCGCTGTGCGAGTCCGACCCTTCAACTCCAGGGAAATGGGCAAGGAGTCAAAATGTATCATTCAGATGCAAGGCAACACTACAAGTAAGTGCTCCGCTGGCTCCCACATAAAAGCAACCACACAGACCACATCTTTGAGCGCGCGCAGGTTTGTCCGCACATCCTCCCGCATGGTGTGTTCTTCGAGGGGCCTGTGCAAAGAGCAGGAGAATGGGCAACCTGAATGGCGAACGGACAAGGAAAAACAGGCTGAAAGGGAATGAAAGGCTCGCAGAAGGGAGTCCCCCCCACCCCCCTACATGCCTGTAGAGTCTGAGAAATCCACTGTTGGTTCCTGATGGAGGGACCCAGGGGTCATTATAAAGGCTGACCCGCAATCACCTCCCAGTTCATTGACGCTTTATCACAGTCATAGTTGTTCTGTAGTTTATGATCGCCTTATCTCGGATCCTACGCTAACGTTTTGCGTGCCACTCTTTAGAAGCAAATAAAATGTTATAGATTGAAGTTATTCATTCACTTGGTGAACTTGCAACGTCGGCGTTTTTCACTACGCTAAAGCTGTTTAAGTGACATATGATCAGTAGAGATGCGGCGTTCAATCAGCCAGAGATTGGAATCAAGTTTCCCTTTGACCGGCTCTCATCGGTGATTGGCTGATCAGAGATGAAAAGTCTTTGTTTTCCTATCCATTAATTGCTTTGAAAAAAGATGCTCCATCTTTTCTATTCTGTAAGCTCGACAGCCAACAGCGTGCGCTTCTAGATGAAGGATGGAGACATATTTTGATGCATAAATAAGGATATTCTAGTGATTAATCTATTGGACTCAAAAGTACAAGTTCAATGAAGGAACTTGGTCAGAACTGGAATTTGAAGTTCAGATGTAGTGCCGCTCTGTATTGGCAATAAAATACATGATGCTCCCTATTACTCTGTTTTAGATTTTTCTCTTCCCCTTTACCAAGATGTCATAGAGACGAGTAAGTAAAAAAAGCATGTCCTGATGCCAGAGTCTTGGTTTTATATGGCCTCAGGCTCTACGATTTAGAAAAAACGAACTGGATGGATTGAAACAAGCAGCAGGACTCCTAACTGCAGTTAAAGGAAATGTTCAAACAACATACTGATGCCAGATCATGCAGAGATACTTTAATTAATGGATCCTTGTGGATATAAATCATACATTAAATGCTTTATTTTTTTTTTAAGTCACATGATCAACCTGCTTATTTGTGACTGTGAGTCATCAGGTGCTGTGAGTTATTAGCTGCCTCCTTAGTCATGACGGTGCTTCATGTCCCATTTCAGGCCGATGATTAAGACCATCCCCCCTGACGTTGACAGAACCAGTCAATGACCCAGTAACACGGCATCTTCTGACAGAGGAGACTTGTTTTTTTTTTTTTTTTCTGCCAGTCTCTCTGGCTCTCCTCGACTCTCTTCTGTCAGTCTTATCAGCCTCGTTAGTCTAAGCCTGTATGAATCTTCTGTAAGATCAAGTGTCCCTCCTAGATGTGGCTCACTTGTTCTTTATCTCTCCCAGTCTACCAAGAAGAGGATTTGTTAAATCCCCGGCACGTTTTAGTCCATATCCTCGGGTTTTACATTATTCCAATGTCACCCAAAGGAGCTGGAGGGGGACCTGTGGTTTCTGGCAGAACTGCAGTGGCATATGCAGCCCTTTTTTTTTTTTTTTAAAGGAGGGGGTTAGTCAGCGAGCGTGTAAGCAAGGGAGAGGAGTAGGCTGCAGCACCGCCTGCTCTACCTCCCCATCGCATGGCCAGATTGCAGAGCAGAGAGAGAGAGAGAGAGAGAGAGAGAGAGAGAGAGAGAGAGAGAGAGAGAGAGAGAGAGAGAGAGAGAGAGAGAGAGAGAGAGAGAGAGAGAGAGAGAGAGAGAGAGAGAGAGAGAGAGAGAGAGAGAGAGAGAGAGAGAGAGAGAGAGAGAGAGAGAGAGAGGAGAGAGGAGAGAGAGAGAGAGAGAGAGAGAGAGAGAGAGAGAGAGAGAGAGAGAGAGAGAGAGAGAGAGAGAGAGAGGCTGGCACGGAGCCATGCTCTTCTTTCATCAAGTCTTCATTGCAGATGGTATGCTAAGAATGGTGTCCTGTTAGGATGCTGAGAGTTTTAACAGTACCGACTGGATCCGGCATGTAGGAGTTCTTACAGTTACGGGGATTAGATGTGCACTACCTTTCTGCTCAAGTAGATTTCCTCAAACATCCTGACTCGTCATGCTTATCGAAGTCTGCTGGCTTGGGTTTTAGCATCACGTTCTTAACAATTCGTTTGAGACTCCAATAGATGCTTTGTTGTGTTTTTGTTATGCTGTTTTTTTTTTAATCTATTTTACATTTTTATCCATTTTATACCCATTTTTCGTTAGCAGTTTGTTGGTGCGTTTTTCGTGCTTTGCGTTCTTAAACTTCCCCAATCTGTAAATTCCTCTAAATCAGTTAAAAACCCAAAAGCCTCTGAGCCAAAACAGACTCATTAATATCTGTGTCGACCAGTCTGCTGATGGGGTGTGTCGCAGTGTTGCGTGCCTTTGAGCTGTTTGATTAGGAAAAGCAGGAGAAAGGAACTGGCATTCATTAATGGAGATGGACGTAACATATCGGAAGCAGTATGTCCAGAGGGGGCGACACCTTTTGAAGAAGTGAAATTGTCAAATCCAGGAGACAATAACTGAGGCGGCCCAACTGGGAAATAATTCTTGATGGCCTTTCCAACATCCTTCTGTTTGTCAAGGCAACTAGTCATTTACTTTCTTTTTCTGTCACCCTTCCTGTTCTCTGTTAAAAGTCTCACTCTCTCCATCAGTCCAAATCAACAGCTGGACTTCCTGACATAAAGTAGTTTTCAGTGGCTCCTTTGGAGTTGGGTTTCTAAGACTGCGACCATCCGGTCACTGGTCAGCACCGTGTTTCTGCGTGCGTCTCTGTGTGGGTCTGTAGCGTAGAGGGTGTGCAATGCCCAAACATCAACAGGAATGCAAACCTTTACCGGCCGATTCCGATATTCGGGATCTGACCTAACGAGTCTCGATTTGGACAGCTTGGATACTGTCTTTGTTTTTAACATCCATCTAGCTTTTGCTTTATCAAAAGAAAGCGCAAAGGACATGCTGTTTGAGGCATTTACACAATATTTCCCCCTTGTTCTGATACATTTAAAAGAGAGCGGGGTGAGATGGTGGTAATTTTCTTTATTTGACCTCCTGATCATTGATCAGCGTCAGCGAAGACAGAACTGTCGGATTTTGATCACTGGCTGATTGATTTGTGCGTTATAAAAAAAAAAAAAAATCACATTAGTGTAACTAGCTCTTGAGTGATAACTACTCAATAAGTGAACAAAAACATGCACTTTATCAACTCTTTTATGTTGGATTATGTCAATCAGTCCTCATATAAATAAGCTGGTGAATGGTCAGAAAGGGCTAACCGAACACCGCCTACAATATGTGCGTTTTCATGCTATTTTAAGTTTTTTGGGGGGATTGAAATAGGACCGAAGGCAGCCTGGCATTTTTCATCCAGTTGCTTGGTCAGCGTGTAGGTGTTTGGCAGATGTTTGTGAGAGGCCACGACACTCCCCCTATTGTGTCTTGCTCAAGGGCAAATGTGTCCATCCGTGTGCGTGTGTCGACAGTAAAGTGCAAGAGCGAGCTCGGGGGGGGGGCAAGGAGAGCAGGATGAGCCGTCTCTCCTCCTCCTCCTCCTCCCTTTCCCCCGTCTTCACAATGCACAGAGGGTTGTCGAGGACTGGGTGCATGCAGAGGAGCAGCAAATTGATTATCCAGTGTGCGTGGCCTCTGCAGCCAGCCTGGAAATAAGCAAAGGCCTCTTTCAGCAGAGGCTCTGAAACATACCGGAGCTAACGTTGTTATAAAGAGGAGATGTGACGGCCGGTTCCACTGATTCGCGTCGGTGCCTCAAACGGTAAACAGTTGCACCACATCCACAGCGTTCATGATATCCCTGTCCGTCTCCATCTTGTTACGTAAGCCGTGCGTTTCGCGCCCCCGAAGCCAGTGAGCAGAAACAAAGAGAGGCTGCACGCAGAACCACGACTCATTCATTTTTCAGAGCAGACGACCGGCGCTTGGCATCCTGGGTAACGTCTACCCACCAGACACCTTTTCACATCTCCAAGAACTGAATGTTGTCCGGTGACATGCCCAGTGGTGAAGTATAAACAAAGAGATAAGCTGATGAAGCAAACCAAAAGGTCACCCCCCCCACCCCCCCCCCCCCCCCCCATCAATTAAACCTTCACCTTTCAGATGTAATTCTACCGAGCGTCCTCTCGGTAAGAGCTAAGTGGTTGGTGACATTAGAAAATCCCCACGGGTGGGGATGAGTCCTGCTCCAGCGTCGGTTCCGCATAGGAAGAGGCATCAACACAGCACAAATAACATTCAATTAGCCCCTATTTATGAGGTATGGACATTGAGTGGGATACTAGAGGGACCTTTGGGAAGCTTTGCTTTGAGGGACAACGCTGAACCCTGTTCACACACGGACGATTGACCCAATTAGGACCAGTAATCCACCAGACTTGCATCAGGACGCCACGCCCTGCCACCGTAATCCCTCTGAACCATGTGGGTTTACGTAGATATACAAATATATGAATGTCCCCACTGGAGTGCTGCATTTCTCTTTGCTTTCTGCTTGAATTGTTTCAGAGCAGCATAGCCGCTTCTCACAGATGTCTCAGATTTTCAGGGGTGGGCTTTCTAAAGGCTAAGTTGCACATCCGGTTCAAATGGATACTGTTAATTGTGAATGTGGTACTATCATCAATTGCATTTGTTTATATCCTGGTCTGGGTGAATACTCGATTCTGATTGGCTGCAGGGTGTCCGTTAAAAAGCGTTGTAGGACACCTATAAAAAGTTAAATAGCCTGATTGTTCTAAATTATTGCGTATATTGTAAGTGACCCTTCGAGGTGTCCATTATCAGAAATGAATTGACTTCGTGGAGGTCGCGCCTCGATTCCGTCCATCACTTTCTGACAATGGACACCCCGTCGAGCGTCATCCCTTATTTAGCTTCAAGATGCCACCAATCAGAATTTTCTGGCCAGTTTATGCGTAGGGATGTGTGATTGTGCCAAAAACCAACATTGCTATTTTCTTGTTCAACCACAGTTGTGATTGCCATTGTTTTATTAATTTAGATTTCCCTGTGCATGTTTGTAGACCAGGTCTGTTTAAAACATGAAATTTGACAGTTTTTGTTTTTTTTATTAATCCAAATATTTTGATTAACTTGTCGAGTTGAACTTAGACTTAGACTTAGACTTTCTTTATTGTCATTTTGTATACACAGAGTGGATACAGAACGAAATTTCGCTTTCACACAGCTCAGAAAGATTGCAGTAACTCTACAGGATACCTTGCGGTGAATTACAGTACAGGATAAAGTGCAGTGATAAATCGCAGTCACTTACAGGATAAGTTTCAATTGAACGTCGATCTTTGTTGAATATAAAGTGCAGCTAACAAACAAGGCTGTGTGTTAAACAGTTTCACTGGTACTTCATGCAATAATAAAATTCCTGAATGTTTCGGGTAATTGAGTATTCATCTGTTAAACTCAAAATAAATTGATAAACTGTAAAAAAAAAAAAAGAAGTAGTTTTCTGTTTACAAATATTCGCCGCACATGGAGAAAAAAATAAAGAATACTTCGGCAGATAAAACTGTAAACGTATATGAAATAAAATTAGCAAATGCCTGTAATATATTCAATAAATGATCAACATAATGTCTTAGTAATGTAAGAACCACACAGACTAAAATGCAAAATGAGTCGCCTTTCATAAAACCAAAGTGTTCCCAGACAACAGAAGACGATTTCCTCTTTGGCTCCAGGGTTTCGTCCATGTGGTGACAAACTCACTTTGAGCGTATTACCACCATCTAAAGGGCTGGAGTGAGACTGGCTGTGTCTCATTCTCGTTGAATGTTATGAGACCAGACATTTTATGCCTCTGCGTTTTGGAAATCATGTCTTTTTAAAACTGCGATTATACTGCACATGCAATCAGTTGTACAGCCTTATTTACGATCTTTGGTTTTTGTAAAGATTTGATGCGAGCGAATGGGGATCTTTACTTTCTCTCTGAGATTTCTTAGATGAGTCCTACATTTCCAAATCCAGCCTGTACCGTAACAAAAGGCAAAAGCTCAAAAGGACGTGTCTGTGCAAATTCTCAGTTATCCGGGTCATCGCAACAGCAAACAGGCTTAGATCAGAGGCGACTGGACTTTTGCTCGGTTCTTTCTGAGCTCGCACTTGAGCTGGTGGCCAGCCGGATTGACAGAGACTCCTGGATAGGCGTGGAAACGTTTTTGGAAAGAACTGAGTGAAAGTCCGGTTACTAGGGCTGGACGATAATTCAATAACGACGTATGTCGATGATAGACAAAAAGGTCAATAAAAAGTTCAAAAGAATAACAGTTTTCCTTCCTTTAGCATTCTATCATGTAGGTTAATATTACAGTTATTACATCCTCCCAACCAATCACAACGCAGATCCAGGAACCAAGCCCCGCCCCCTTCAAAGAGTTCAGAGACCACGTGTTTTTTTCTTTTTTGAAAACTTGTAGTTTTGGTAAAAAGTTGGTTGTATAAAAGGTTGAGTTTGAATTAAGTGTTTGTGTGTTCTGTATCTAAAAATAAGTTGCTAAGCAATAGCATAAAATAGCCAGGGCTGCACTTAAAAATAAGGTAAGCGTACCCATTAAGCCCACCAAAATCTAAGTTTACGTATTTTTCATAGACACTAAGATGGTTTATAAAGATGATCATTTGTTAAAATGATGGATTAATCTCTCATTTGAAAGTGTATTCATTTACTTATCCATATTTTAAAGAACAAATTAAAGAAATGTTATTAATAAAGTCAAAATTCTGACATGGGCTTAAATGGTACCGTAGTACCATTTAAGCCCATATGTGTTCCAAATAAGCCCACAACCACATTTGTTTACACAAATATAAACATTTTTTTTTTTTCAGGTAGTAAACACATATTTATTCAATAACATGTTATACATCTTATACACAATTTAATTTTTTAACTTGCATTTAATGTTTGGCTTGTAATAATGGACCACCACAAACATGACTAAGTAGGCCTAAAACTAAATTTCATCGGTTTCAGTATTTAACATTTCACTTAACATTTCATTTAATATCCACAAAATAATTTTTTTTATTTATTTTAAAGTAGAAATGACATAACACCAACAATATCTTTGAAATACACATGAAATAGGCCAACATTGTAAACAGGTTACTGATCGGCCACTTTCATTTCTTTTAGCTTTCTTTTGTAAAGACTTTCAATTGCTTCGTGATTTTCGAGACGAAAAGGGCCAGCACCGTGCAGCTTTGCTTGGCAAAGAATGAATTTCCTTTCCGCATCTTCCACCTTCTCCCGTAAGGGAAGGAAGGATAGGAAGAGATGGATTAGTCTTAGCCATCTTTAGATCATATTACAACATTCATTCTGTTCTTCATTTGCCTATTTAGATTAGCCTAACATCTTGTTTACAGCCTACCTGAAGACACTCTGAAATCTCCTTCTCTACTCCTGAACTGAGGAAGGTTGTGCGTCCCTGATGAGCCTCAAGACTAACTTTCTCCTTTAATCTTTCTCTCAAAGACTTCCTATCCACTCCACACTGTCTTGCTAAGAGACAAGTTCTTAATTGTGCCCTCATGGTAAAGGCGACATGCCACGATGATTTTAGGACAGTTGCTGTAATTATTCCTTTTTTTGTCATTTTTCTCACTGTAAACAAATTATTATGCAAAATTAACTTACATAACAATTCTTCTGGGCAGTGTGTGATCTGTGATGTACTTGTGTTAATGAAGTTAGTGAGGTATGAGAAAATCAAACACAGGATTACAGTAAAAAGCTATCAAACCTCAAAATGTCATTATTTTCTATTGAAACACATGAAATGGGCTTAAATGGAACACACTGGGCTTAAAAGGTTCTACACTGACTACCAGGGAAATAAAGCTAATATGCTCTTACCAAAATGCAAGAAATGTATACAGAAATGCCTGTAGCCTAAATATGCTTTAAAACTTGCCATCATAGTTATCCCTCTTTTGCCAAACTTTCTGAATTAACAAGAAATTCTTATTCAAAGTTAGCTTACGCTAGCTGTTTTTTGGGTCACTGTACCATTTAAGCCCACCTTGGAAAAAAGGCATTTTTTGAAAATATTTCACCCATCCAAACCCTTATTTGTGTTTTAATTTGAAGATTTATGTAAAATGAATCAGAAAACATTTAGTGTGTATACTCAAAATGTTTAATCCTTAAGCAGTATATCTATCAGTAGATCTACATGTATTGACTAATGATTAGCTCGCTACGCTAACTAGCATAACTCATCTTTCCACATAAAACCAAATAGTAAAATATGACAAAGAATTACCTGTTTACACAGAAAAAACAAATCAATAATCTCCCAATTTACATAATATGAATGTACTTACCAAGTCAGTGGCTGAAAATAGCTGAAAAGAGGCTCTTTTTGAGGGGTCCGAAAACACCAATGTTTTGAAGCGACTTTATCTGAGCCTCCTTGAGACTGCACGGATGTAGGCGGGCCTTATTTAATATTGACAAATGTTATTGGTGCCAAATAAAAACTGACATATAATTAAGAAATTGTGTGATTGGACAAAATAATGAATAGCATTAGACAGGGCCCCCTTTTTTTAAAAATTGACTTCAAAGTGGCAAATGGGCTTAAATGGTGCCTGGGCTTAATGGGTACGCTTACCTTATATGTTTTTAATTAGTTGATAATTATCTATCAATCAATATGATTTCTGTTTTATCGATATGTTTCTCTTTCTATATCGTCCAGCCCTACCGGTTTACTCCGATTTAAGCCTGTTTGCTGTCTCAAAAGGATAATGGAGGAACTTTGCTGAACTCCACTCAGCCATGTCTGTAAACGTTTTTTTTCCTTTAAATAGCCTCTTATGTCTCTGTGCTTCCTCTGACTGTAGTTGTAGACAATTTACTGACACGATGGGTTGCGCTTGAGGATGGCGCATTCGCTGCTCCCAAAAGATCGGATAATTTTCGAGTGCCGTCTGGCAGTTCGAGCTGAAAATCATCCACTTCCAGTCACCAGCTGGTTTCTCTCTCTCTAGCTTTAAATGATAATTCTTGACATAGCATTTATCATCGTTTTATCCTCGTGTTAGGAAGGGTTTGTTTTAAGCAAGGCGGTAAAAAATATTTTTATTTTTGTCTGTTTTACAGAAACCTACTGAACCAACCAAGTGTGCAGAGTGTGAATGTCAAGTTTAGGGCTTTCTGAGACTACGGGATCAAAACTTCTCTGATTTTTAGAAAATCTGGTGTTTATAATTAAACTTTAAGTAAAAGACCCTTCAAACATCTCAATCATGACTCATTCCGTTATTGTTTTTCGGACTAAATAACCCCAGTTTTATCTAATACTGCACAATACAACGTTCCGCTGAGCCATTGTGCCTTTGTTGATTAGTCCTAAACCCTTTTTTTTTATTGATAAGCGTTTTGGAAATGAATAAGAACTCTCAGCATGGCAGTAAAAGCCGTGAGAGGAATGCTAAATGCTGGCATGCACTTGACGGGGCAAAGGTCAGAAGAGCAAAGTGATCGGTTTCTTCAAAATACTGAAGCAGCCACGTCATCGTCGGCTCTGCAGCGTATGACGGATCGGCCTCAGTGAAGTAACCCGACACATTTACAAATTTCAAGCTGCTTTTGGAGCTTGTTTTGCTCCTAAAGTCTGTAAAATAAAAAAAAATGTATTTTACAGATTCCCTCTGGGGTGGAAAAAGTAGAACTTTGCAAAAAATACCATGTAGCTCTGTTGTTCCATGAAACCTAGTTTGTCCTGTTGTTCTTGCTGGAGGATGAAGAGAGTAAAGGTGCAAAATGTTTTTGCGCAGTGGGATTTGGAGCAGCGACTTCCTGCACGCCATCGCTGCATCGATTGGCTCATTTAATTTCTCTTTCCTAAGCTCCCGTTCTGTTCCAGCAGCTTTGCGAATGAGCTCGGTGCAATTTGAGCGAGCCTTTCATAGGAAACATTGGATATCAGATGAGCCAACTCTCGGGTGAGTCGGGGGAGTTCGTCGCAACCTCGGCAGCCGAGACGCTGGAAGGCGAGCAAGAGCGCTGTTCACGTGTAGCGTAACGTGAGGCAGCATGGTAGCTTGGAATGATGGGATCCGTTTTTTTTTTTTTTTTTTTAACCATACACACTTAATAGCAGATTGCTTTGGCTTAAACAACACGGGCTCAGAAATGCTTGCTGGGTGGAATATTTTTTTCAGTTTCTTCTCAACACATCATCATGAACGAAACCTGCCCTTTTATTTAGTGTGTTCAGATAATCTCGTTCAGTTTTGCGTCTCCGGTGACTCGGAGATGTTGAGATGAGGGCTCTGTGGTGGAGGCACATCACCACTCGCAGCATCCTTTGTTCTTCTTATCGCGCTGAAGACGGACCTTTATGACTCGGTCTGCGTGTTTGGATTCGTTGGCTGCCTGAGGGTATTGCACGATGTATAAGAATGTAAACAGGAATGTTTTGGCTCTGTAATGGGCATGTACACGCCACTTAAAGAGAAGTGGCAGTTGTCTCGGCTCACTCCAAAGTGGCCTGAAAGCGGAGGGTATGTTGTCATTGGGCATAGCCAGCTGGTTATGTTTCAGTGGAGGTAAAGTCCAAACAGGCCCCCCCATCCTCGCCATCTTCTCTGCACGACCAGCAGTGCTTCCCACTTGTCTCTTCGGCCCACATCAGTGCGTCTCTGGCTCGATGGCGAAAGCGGGGGGCTGGAAAGCAGATAAATGCGTGTTTGTTTTCCTGCTACCACGCTCCCGCTTTGATTCTTTTACCTTTGCTTGGTTCGCTGCCTAGGTTGGGTTAAAAGCCTGAACTTTCCCACGTTTCAGAGCTTGAAGTTTTTTGTGCCGTCGTTTGCACTGTTCTCACTCCAGACTGTATTGTTTGGTTTAGTTTTTTTTCTTTTTTCTTACTCCTGGAGTCTAAGGGTTGCATTCAGAAACAAACTCCGGAGCTTTGCATTCACGGCACGGGTAGCTTGTTGCTGAGCAAGAAGCTCTTTTTGGATAATTCATGAGTGAACATAGATGTGATCTGTGTCACCATGGGGTTTTGTAAAATGTAATAAGCCAGCCATGTGCAGCTAACTTTATGTAAACATAACTGTACATGAAAATCTAGACTTTTCTAATTGTTTTTCAAAGATAAAGATCAAAGGGGGAAAAATATGATTCTGAAAGATTTTTTTTTTCTTTTTAACTATATGTTCCCGATGTCATGATTATATAAAGGCATTTAAAGTGAAAATTCAGACGCTGAGGGGATACGGGTTGAGGAAATCCAGGTCAGCGCTCTGTAAAATGGGCGCTCGGCTCGCTGTGTGCTGTGAATGCACGGGGTTGTGTGTATTTCCCCGTCTGCACAGCCTGGTTTACTCTGGTGTTCCCACTCAGCTGCTCTGCCTGGATCATACAGTAATCTGCATGCTGTTTTCGGGCAAATGGAGAAATACCACCGTCGTATTTAAAGATCTGGAGCAGATGATTCCTTCCTGGGGAACTTAATGATGGTCCAAAATTAATAGATATTTGGAAGGCTTTCTAGGGCATGATTTCAATTTTTCTGAAGTATGAAGTGCAGGAGTATAATGAAAATGTGATTTGCAACAATGCTATTACTAACGTCTGCTAGAAACTTGTAACAAATAAAGCTGAGCTGTACAAGCAGAAGTAGGTTCTGCTTGTACAGCTTCTTAGTTTTCATTCTGTGAAAGAACTGCTTCCCCTGTCATACTTTTGTTTTCGTTATGTTCATGATCGTCTCACTTCCCAAAAACTAAAAACGAAGAAGAAAAAAAAAAAACAAATATCTCTCAGCTGTTATGGCATCAGGTGTAATATTTTAAATTTCAGAAATTGAAGCGACGTAGCGGTGGCACACAGGATGTGTTGGAAAAGACCTTGGAGGGAGCGAAGGGAAAGGAGGAGTTACTCTCCTGGTTAGAGATGCACAGACCAGACTTTAGTGGCTGATTTCTGGGCTCCAATTTTGGTAACGCTTGGACCTGGCAATACAGATGTTTATCAAACTCTGAAACATCAAGCAAAGGATTTTTTTCCAGCCTTCCTGCCACCAAGCAGGTATGACTATATGCATCGGGAACAGGGGGTGATGTCACACTGTGTGCGGGAGAGCAGTCGCTCTAAAACAGGACTTTACTGGCATTTTAAAACGAGGCAAAGTGACAGTCGTCATTTTAAACAGGGTTTAACGTATAATCTTAGCAGTTAGCACGGCTAGCATAAAAAAAAAAAACGGCAGTCTTTTTGTGTATTCCCTGGAACGTAGACCCTCGCTTTAATCCTTAGATTCCCTGAAGCCTTCCAACATTTGCCAAGTCCTGCGTAGTCCTTGAAAAAAGTAGAAATCTGATAAAACTGGCCAGTTCTCCTGTTCCCTGTTCACCTTGCCTGTTATCTGCTGAAAGCGGCGCTCTTTGCCAACAAGGGGGAAAAAGTAGTTTTCCTTTTTAAATAGCATCTTACACATTTCGTCCTTCCCCTGGCTTTAATCTAAACGCCTCACGGATGCAGAAAACGGTTAAACCTTTTGAGCATTGAGGTTAAGTTCGTCACCTCTAAATGTTGTCGTCACGGCGACCCGACAGCGCTCACATACGGGGGATTTTCCAACACGAAAAGGTGTGGGTATTGCGAAGTTTAGCAGCTGTTGGGTTAACATCTTGTTCGGTGAACTCAGGCTGAAAATCGTTCCAGACTGAGCTTCCTATACCTGTATAACGAGTTAGACGGTGAGGCCAGGCGCCGAGACTTTAGGAGAGAATCTCTCTCCCTTTACTTTCATATCATAACGTCACGCTGTGGATTTTTGGAGCCCAACACGTCGTCAGCTGAGAGGCTGCCTGGTGTCCCTCTTTGTTGTAGTTCTGCGTTTGCTTCTGAATGGAGTCCTGCTGACGTTGTGTGTTTTCTCTTCTAGAAACCTCCCTTTAGTCCCCGCCGTTCTGAACCCAGCCACCAGGCCTGTCTAAGCTGCTGCTATCAAAGGCCCCCGCCTCCCGGCTCGGCTCCAGGGGGGCCTGCGAGCTGGGAGCGGTGTACGTAAGGGTTCGGCTTGGAGTTCAGCGGAAAGATTGGGCGGCTGAAATCTGTCCATTCCTTCCTGTCACTGACAGTCTGTCGGCATGCGAAGCACCAGCTGCCATCTGCTGCTGTATAAATAGACGGCAGAGCAGAACTGGAACAGCTGGCGCAGAGACCAGGACCGTGGACCTCCTCCACTGCTTTCTAGTTCAGCAAGCGGCCTCGTCCACAATCGGTTGATTCACATGTGTCTGTTACTCTCTTTTTCTATTTGCCAGATTTCTTTCGGCGGGGGCGCTCATCCAAAGCCCTCTTGGTAACAAGATTACGCAGCAGCAATATATATTTATGGGCTTAGATGTTTATACTCCTGAAAAGAGGGAAAGCCTGAAGAGAAAAACCCGTTACCAAATGTGTGAACATGTTAACCGAGGGGGGGGGGGAATCCTGCACTTTCCTATGTGCCGTCACCTAAAACGTCCTGACAAAATCCTCTTAGGTTTGATAGGTTGTAGGAATTAAAAGGGAATCCTGAGCAGCTACAGCATTCGTCTGGTACTTTAATGTATGGGTACAACTGTAAATAAGCCGTCCTCGTGCTTTAAAAATGCAGTTTATGTTTTGTCGAACTTCAGGACGTTAAACCCAACCTTTCGAGCTTGTAAGCGGTGTGAAAAGGGTCATTGTTACAGCGGGGGCCCCGGCACGTAAAGCCTTGTCATAACAGATTACCTAATGTTTTCTGCAGACCCCGTTGTCAGCTGCGTTACCCTACATTCAACGCTTTGTTCTGGTGTCTTCCTGTAATTTAATCCCCCCCCACACACACACACACACTTCTTGTTTCTCCCAGTAGGAAGAGAAACATGACGTGACCAGCCTTCTGAGCGCACGCTGAAGACTCCGTTATTTTTGGAATATCCTTAAGAGTTTCTGGTACATCTCAGATGATGGTTGTCCGACCCAAATGTGTGCTTTAGACAAACGGACCCGAGCTTCCTACTCTCTGAGCCCACGACCAACTGAGTCGAGAGCGATCCATCTACGTCTTCCTCCGCCCGTCCGTCGGGGAAGTTCCCCGCATCAGTCTATTAATCTCGCCCCGGACGGAGCGGCCGTGCATTCAGCGCGGACGTGTTGGTTTCTGTTTTGGAGATGTCGCACAGCTTGTGTTGTGGTTGCAGCAGGCTCAGCTGTTTGTCAAATGTGCGAAGCGGTGCTCACACACTACTTTTAGCCCCACATCCAGCGATAACTCTGTCACCTGCGCCGCAGCCCTGGTAACAGTCATCACACACACATCCGCAAAACGGGCAGGAAATTTCTGCGGTCACCCCAGTATCCTCCTCATCCCAGCCCCGCGCTCCCTGCTAAAGGCTAAATCACCATAGCAGCGTTGCCGCGGTTCTGCCGGGCTCACGTCGGCGGCTGCTTTGCTTCAGCGCTCATGCAGGAACTGTGACGCGGGCGGGCAGGGCAGGAGGTTGTGTCTGAGAAGCAGCGTGCAGCTCTAACACGAGGCAGAATTTTAGCTTTTGATACAACGGGACACGGGAAGAAAAAACGTACCCCTCATACCGTTCCGTTGCCATTGCTAAGCGTTGAGTCGGAGCTGCTGCAGCGTCAGCCACACGTGGGCAAAACTGGTTCTTTTTAAACGCCACTAAACTTTTCGAAGCAGGATGAAATGTTGCTGTGGCGGTTTGACTTGAACGTAATTGAAATCCGATTGCGATAAGTTGTAATTTAGGAGAAATTCTAGGAAAAATAAGCGAGCGACGTACACAGGTATACCATGAAAGGTATTGGTGCGTGAAATGCTACAATCAAAACATTTTACCTGGTTAAATAAAGGTTAAACAATAATATAATACAAGGATGTTAATATTAATTTATAGCGATTTATTAGTAGAGTTTATGAAGGGTACACAGAATGTGAATTTTTGGAAATTTTTCTTGGATGTTTTAAGTTAGCTATAGCGTTTGACTTAACAACACTAGTGTTTGCCTTACTTCCTCAAACAAATATTACTCTACAGCTGACCAGATTTTTTTTTTCTTTGCTTTTTTTCCCTCTCCCTCTCTGCTCCTCCTTTCCCGATCGGCTCTCTCTCTCTCTGTCTGCGCTGCTCTGACATCAGGGCTGGAGGGGGTCTCTGTCCTCTGGGAGCTTCAGCGAGGCAACCAGACCTAACTGATAAGAGTGCTACGACCATTTTTTGACAGATTGGTGTTCATTTTTAAATTAAACCAACATGGTTTTGTTGACAGGACTAGATAAATAGCAATGGCGCCTGTGTGAGCACATCACTGTCAATAGCGGGATGTCCGATCCAGTATGTATATCGATGGTTCTGACCATTTCAAGTTCTTTTGATGAGCTGTAGGAGAAATTCCCGGGGTGATCAGAGTTTTCTGGCCATGTGGAGCATTGGCTAATGTAGGGCCGCACATCCCCCTCCTGTGGCTGCACACATCTGGTCAGATGGCTGAAAGAAGGCTCGTACACTGCTCCCTCGCTTACAAGAAGGCTTTTCTCGTCATCCATGTATAAAAATCAAAATGAGAAAAATACTTCATGGGTGTTGTGTCAATTAGGGAGGGCCCGCAGTTTTACCAGAGGTTGCCTCATGTGGTCTGTGTGTCCTGTGATGGACAGGAGACCTGTCGATTGGCGTGGGCTGCCTCCCAGCCTCCTTGGCACTAAACGTAATGATGTCGCTATGGGAAAAGCGTTCAAATGAATTACCGCCACATCAGTTGGCCTTTAAGGGCAAACTAAGAACCTTTGTATTCTGTGGCAGACATCTCATTGAGCAGAACATTTCTGGAACTGCATGACTCTATAAAAAAAAAAAAGAAAGAAAAAAAAAACGAGCCGCATGAGCTACAAGTCAAGCTACACTCAGTGCACGCTGCCTTGTCGGTGTCCGTGTCAATGTTTTGCAGAACGATGGATCCTCTGATTGGCTGCTCTTTTAGCAGGTTAGGTCTTTGTCTTCCTGTCAAGGTTTACCTACAACTTCGTTTCCTGCCATCATCCCCGTCTTGCGATTCTTAATCGGCATCGATCAGCCTGAGTGAACAGCTAGCAGTTCCCTAGAGGTTTACTTGAAAAGAGAGGCTGATGTGTTCAGCCATTTTAGACTCTCTCTGTATGTCTCAGGTGAAAGGCGAAAGCTTTTAGTCCCCATCTGGTGCTCGGAGACCTCCTAACAGCCTAATTAGGGAGGTGTGTGTCGTATTTTCTTTTCAAGCTTTCCTGCTTGGATTATAAGACCCCATGCTGTACGCTGGAGCAGAAAATGTCTGCCAGCTATAACCAGCTGACTGATGCTCTCTGGATGGCAGGATGTGGTTAGTTAACTGCTACCTACCTTGCTTTGAAATGGAGAGCGCCTGCAGAGGGCTCACATATTCCCAGTCCTAATTTTGATCAGGATCTATGGATGCACTGCACTTCTAGGGAAAAATAACTTTACTCGTAGCCTTTTATTGGCTGGATTTTCTGCCCTGAGTCCATTAGAGTTTGGTACTCATCATTGGATCTGCTAAATAGTGTGAATAAATATATATATATATATAATAATGAAGTTGCTCCTGCACATTTTTTGTATCGATGGTTTTTCTTTTTCCATCTTTGCGTAGTGAAAGTTCCAATTACTTAGGGGATCTGACATTATAAGGGGCTTAATGTCTTAGTTACAAATCCCACAGCTTTTCAGAGCGAGCTTTTCCGTATGTTTCGAACGCTCACACCGCCATAAGCCTAAAATCAGCACTTGAATAGACCGCAGTTGATCCTAAATCTGTGTTTTAAAGCAACTCCCAGCGATCGGTGATAAGGAATGCACGAGAAGAGAGGAAAAAAAGGGAACGCAGCGTGCCGCATCCTCCCCCCCCTTCTGTGCCAAGTTGAAGTTGTTATGGCAACCGGAGTCTGGTCCTATACCTGTTGCCATGGTTGAGAGGGACAGATTTATGACGTTGTTTATGAGGCAGCAAAAATACCGCTTCCATCTCAGGTCTGGAGAGCAACTCCTGCTTAGGTTTAAATGGAAGCGTGGTGGTGCTCCCTGTAGACCCCTGAGCCTGGTTCCTCCATAGAGGACTCATTGTGTTTATGCTAGTCGATGGTGTGGAATATCCTGATAGGATATTGCTAATTATTTTGGAGCAATATGCTGCTATATTAAGTTTCTTTAATGGGACCCAACTCATCTGATACACTGACACAGAGACACCGGCTGAGCCGTTTTCTGTTCTTAGTGGCCAAATGCGACAACCGTGCCACACACGGATGATTTATCACCGAAGCAAAGCCGTGCTGCAGCAGCTGCTGTGTTTAAAGCCTTTTTACCCTAAATAATAACCCCATACGTCCTGATAAGAGTCCAAAAAAAAATGCTGTTTAGGAATTGTATAGACCCGGTGGCCAGAGATGCTTTGTTCCTACCTGGGCTGAGGTCTCGCCATCAACCCGTCTCCAAAGGACACGGTGTCTTGTGGTTTCTATTGCTGTGCAGTCTCTCCAACGCAGAATCCGAGCTAAGGATGCTCGCTCATTAATAGCAACTGTAGATTGTTCCAGGAAAAGGGTAATAGGGGCGTCTGTAACCTATACCCCCCCCCCCCCCACACCCCCCCTCCTGATTTCTCCACGCAGACTCTCCAGTTTCCCTCCTGAGGCAGGTCAGAGGTGAAAATGGGCTTTATTTAGCAGCCCATTTCTCTGTATCCTCTTCCATAGCCCAATTATAGAAGCGTCTGCCGTGCACCTTAACCTCAGGTTCGCAGAGCGTAGAAGCAAACGCAAACATTTGAAAGAAAGAAAGCTCGTGTAGGAGTTGGTATAACCATCACATATTTAGAGAGCAGAGCAGTTCAGAGGACATGCAGTGCTTTTCTGTCAGCATGATGTGACCCGTGGAGGGCGACATGCAATCTCTCTCTCTCTCTCTCTCTCTCTCTCTCTCTCTCTCTCTCTCTCTCTCTCTCTCTCTCTCTCTCTCTCTCTCTCTCTCTCTCTCTCTCTCTCTCTCTCTCTCTCTCTCTCTCTCTCTCTCTCTCTCTCTCTCTCTCTCTTCTCTCTTTTCTCTCCTCTCCTCTCCTCTCCTCTCCTCCTGCATTATTGATAAGTGTGGCGAAATCCTCTGAGCGTGTCAGGCACTTTGCTAGCGACATCTTGATGCGAAAGCCTCTCAAGCGCCCCGATGTGAAGGAGGCAAAAACCGGCTTCAGCTGGGCACACAATTAAATACAGCAAAGCTAATTACAGCTTTAGGGCGGGCGCGGCGGTCTCCTTCAGAAAGACCGAAAAAATATACATAACATGCACACATATAGTGCAAGAAAGTCGTATTGCCCGTCATGGGTGATAGTTTGGGTTCTCTTGCTTAGATAGTTGAGTTAATGTCAGCCAAAAAAGTTTGACTGTAGGCTGCTAGTTACTGGAGTTTCTATGTCGCCAAATATGCTACGATCAGACCAGCATTCTGCTCTGTCGACGTCACATTTGCACGGTGCACGGTCTTGAAGCGAGGACACTTGTTCTCCGGGTACCAGCCGCCGTGGCTGACATACCAGGCATG
The DNA here is from genome assembly GCA_037039145.1 of Fundulus diaphanus. Lineage (NCBI taxonomy): Eukaryota > Metazoa > Chordata > Actinopteri > Cyprinodontiformes > Fundulidae > Fundulus > Fundulus diaphanus. Next base: position 26,222,486 of record CM073129.1, on the reverse strand, counting down.
GTAGCAGATTCTTTCCCATACAGAAACGTGTGGCCTCGGGGACCGGCGGGGCTGTGTGGAAACACTGTGTCAGCACGTTGGAAGCGGATGAGATGTTGCAGAAGAAGTTACGTCTGTTGGTTCTCAAACCTGCCGTTTATTTTGCTCGGACTCGAGTGTAGTTGGGGATTAAAGACGGCCTGTTTGGTGAGACTTGAAACGTAGGAGGTTCCCTAAAAAAGGAAAAGGGCAGATGTTGTAATGTGTCACAGACTCGTGACTTTTAGGTCCAAAAATATCACTCCTACATGCTGTGATTCAAAAACCGATCGTAAGGCAACTCCTATTCAGCAACACAGCATAAAACAAGCAGTGGATGAAATATTAGATTTTTCCTGGCTGAGACCGATTTCTGGTCTTCTTTTTTAGGTCTGACCTGCCAATTCAGACTCATTTATTTTAAATAGAACAAAAAAGAGCAGCACATAGTACTTTTGAAACCAACAACAAAAATAAAGAACTTGTCATTTGGTATCATCAGGCATCAATCTGAGTGTATGGTGAACAAATTGGTATTGGAAATGAAGCTACTTTTATTAGACTTATTTAACTGTTATAGAAAGGAGCGTAATCTATTTTTCCTTTCAATATACAGTCTACTGTCTTTTTCAATGTAGTTTTTGATTTAAACTGTATGAACAAAGACATAAATGGTGATTCATATCACACCGGACGTCTCATTTCTTCCTCTCCCATCACTTCCTCAGCTATCCTGAACCCCAAAGCCCCCAAAGAACCAGCAAAAACGTTCAGCTTCGATTACTCCTACTGGTCACACACCACAGTGAGTAGACACACAGGTACATGAAAGCTTTGTTTTTGTAGTGCATCGGTAGCCTAAACAGTCCTCCTTGCCTTACAGCCAGAGGACCCCTGCTTTGCAGCACAGAACCAAGTGTACAACGACATCGGGAAGGAGATGCTGCAGCATGCTTTTGAGGGCTACAACGTCTGCATCTTTGCTTATGGCCAGACCGGAGCTGGCAAATCCTACACTATGATGGGCAAACAGGAGGAGGGACAGGAAGGAATCATTCCCATGGTTTGTATATTAAAATAGTTCAAATGTATTGTTATATACAAAGGAAATAAAGTATTGCACCTTTTATTTGAAAAACTAACTTTAAATGAGGCTGCATTTCTGCTGCTCCATTCTCTTTGCATTTTCTGAGCCTTTTAACTTTCTGAATTGTTCTGAATTACTAACGCAAAGATCTGTTCGTAGGAAATTATTTTCAATCCTTTGCAGTACTGTAGAAAAGTAGCTCCGCAAAACTTTTTTTTCTTTGGAATCATTTGATTAAGTTGTTACTTAATTGGCTTGACTTGCTAAATAAGCAATATTGGCTTTTCGCTTTGTTGTCTTTGCCTCTTCTGTTTATCGTCTCCAAACTCAGTTAACGTGAATTAAAGATCGTGTTGTTGTGTTTTTTTGCCTTCCAGCTTTGTGAGGATCTATTTGAGAAAATCAATGACGACGGCAACAAAGAGGAGCTCTCTTACTCAGTAGAGGTATATTTTACAAAAAGGAGGCTGCGGGAGAAAATCCTTTTAGTTTGAAGCCAGACTTTATTTTTGTCATATTTTGAACAGGTTCAGACAAGCTTCAAATATGCTGGGCTATAGATTTTATTTAGCGACTCAACAATGGGTTTTCTGACGGATATCCGATCTCTGGTTTTGGAAAGTGTTCCAGTGTTTTTTTTGTTTTTTTTTTAACGATTGCAACTGACGGCACTGAAAAAATATTTTTTAGCTTTCTTCCTTTAAACAGTCACGCCTCTGTGTGAGAGAGGTTGCTGTAAAAAGATTTGCATTTTAAAATTAAAGGTACAAATATTATGGAGTTGACATAGAGCGATTAGTATTTCTGTGGTTAGCATTAGTAATTAATCTGCATGAAGGTCGATCCTTACCTTAACTTTGAGGTTTCTGAAAGTGTGCCACTGATCTAGCACGTTCGACTACTGATGGATTACGCCTCAGAAAGTTTAAGCAGAAACATTGCTTTACTCTGTTCAGCCTTTCTGGTGTCCGCTGAAGTTTCACTGCTACCATCAGTCAGTCTCCATTTAAAGCACAATTTCCCCTTTAAAAATGAGGTTGGCTGTAAAAGGTTATTTAAACAACTCATTGATTCCTCCGTCAGGTTCAACTTTGACATGAAAAAGTGTTCTTGCAAGGATGTTCTGGCGGCGCTTAAGTGTGGTGCAGGGTTGTCAAAAATAATCGATACCTCGATATAATCGATACTAAAAAGAAATGTATTATTCAAAGATACTGATTTGTGTCAAAATCAATACAAACGGTCCCGTTCACATTTCCTCAAATTGTTGCATTTCTTCCGACCGCAGCGCTGCAACAGCAGAGGCTCCCTCCACTCCCTGCTGCCGCTTATCTCAACAATGATCTGCTGCTGGAAGTTTTAAGCTCTTAGTACAGCCAGAAAAAACACACGAGACCCTCTTTAGCGAGGATTCAACACAAAAGTGTTATTCGGAGCAACTTTCCTTAAAAACAACATGCTTAACAGCGCTACATGCTAAGCTAACAGTACGAGACGGATGTTTGAGAGCAAGGTAAAAAGGTCAGTGAGCTCCTGTCGCTGCAACAGTGAATGGTTGCCCCCCGAACAACAAGCTAACGCTAGCTGATATTAGCTTGACGGAGAGCCCAGTGACGGGGTCTTGTGGATCTCTGAGCGCAATTCTGCTGCGCTACAAGTCAACGCTGGAAAACGTCAGCTATTGGCTCAGTCGGCTAATAAGCAGTCAAGTAACTAAACAAGCCAGCGCACCTCCATCCATTACTCCTCCATTTAGATGTGAAGGTATTTGAGGCGAAAAAGCCTGATTATTCAGCTTACGGTGGAGCCAGACTGAAACTGACAATAGGAGCAGAATAAAGGAGGAACCTGTAATGATCAACCCTGCTGCTGTGGTTGATCACCAAAGAAAATGTTATGCAAAATGACCAGAATACAGAAATTGTACAGGGCTGCTGTTGAATAACCAATCCTTAGTTTCACTGTGAAATAAATTTGGTATGTGCCATATCCATGTTTTTTTTTTTTTGTGTATATTATGATAGTTGTCCCTCAATAGTAAAAGTTATCTGTATCATCAGGTAATTGACAGGTAAATTAAAGCACAGAGTGGCACAGTTAAAAATAAGCAATTATAATGTGGAGGACCAACACTGACAGAGTTAAGAATGGAAATATGTAAATTGCCCAATAGATAAATCAAAGCAATTAAAATGTACCAATTAATGTAAAAATGTGCAATAACTTTTTATGACTGTTAAAAGATATATATTTACCACATGTTTTATAATTTTATTGACCTGTGTATATTTTTTTTTTCTATTTCCAACATATTTGTTTAAACACTTTTAAATCACTAAGGGCAACCATGTAGTGATACATTTATTGGGCCATTTATTTATTTTGAATTCGTTCAGTTTCAACCCTGCATAGAACTGCATTTTTTTTCAAAAATCAAGAAAATTAAAGTTCATTTTGTCATTTCTAAATATACTTAACCATGAAAAACCCTGTGCCTTCAAAAAATGTTGCCACGGTATTGGAAATGGTATCGCATATCGAGTATTTTTCCTTAGTATCGAAATCGAGTTTTAAATTTTGGTATTGTGACAACGCTAATATGGTGCTCTCACTGACTGTGGGGGGAATAAAGAAAAATCTGATTTTTTTTTTTTTTTTTTTTTTAAGTTTTCAACCAGCTGAAATTCCATAGATTTGGTCACTAGCAAATTTCTCGGTAGATCTCTGAATTTAAGGGATTCTGCTACTCCCTTTATCTCCTAAACAGTTTCTAATATAGACTGATGCATCTACATTCTTTAGAGGCGCTTATATACTTGCTAGAGCATAAAAACAATTGACCTTAAAATTGTGCTTCCACCGAACATTCTACTTATATATTTTGTAAACGTTTCTTTTTAGGTGAGTTACATGGAGATCTACTGTGAACGGGTGCGAGATCTGCTCAATCCTAAGAACAAAGGGAACCTGAGGGTGCGAGAGCATCCGCTGCTGGGTCCCTACGTGGAGGACCTGTCCAAGCTAGCCGTTACATCCTACACAGACATTGCTGATTTAATGGATGCAGGAAACAAAGCAAGGTGAGTTACACCCTCATTTCTAGGTGAGTGCAGAGGGAAGAAAGGGGTTTTAGAATGATTGTGAGAACAATAGATGCCAGAGCCTGCTAGATCTGAGTCATGCTGAATCTGAATCACTTGAGTTCGTCATAAAGAATCTCCATTTACTCCTAATCGACATTTTGCACATGAAGAACCTTGGAGAGTAGTGAAATGCGTGGAGGTTCTGCCGTGTGTTATGAAATCTGCAGTGGGGAGGAGTGTACTGCGCTTTAATCTCTCTGCTGATTCAGAGGGCTTATTTCTAGAACGTGGCGTGTAAAGCCAGCGTCTCCCCTGTGGCCATCCTTCTGAATGCGCCTTGTACACTTTCTGTTTGGTGTCCTCACATTATCTCCCTCCGCGCCACAAGCTAATCCCTTGGACTTCATTCACTACAATAGGTGTAAAAATCCAGGGCTGATAGTGCTCGTAACACTCAGGACTATTTATGCAGCATTTATCACAGTGACTAATTCAATAGAGGGTGAAAGGTGTGTAGAAAATCAGTTTAATGCCAATTTGGATGTGATTTTACTAACTACGCCCCTATGTGCCTACGTGCAGAACTGTTGCTGCTACCAACATGAATGAGACCAGCAGCAGGTCCCATGCAGTTTTCACCATCGTCTTCACACAGAAGAAACATGACAGCGAGTCGGACCTCACCACGGAAAAGGTCAGAGCAGACGGTCACCTTCTCAAGCTTGACAACATTTGTTCTTTGGGATTTAATGACAACATGTTGAGAATCCATGGCCTAATGGTTGGCACTCTTGATAATCCCTATAAATGAAAGTAGCTGAAGCATTTTTTACATAAATACTTTAGTTTCTAAGTTTATTGGTGTTTCTAGGATCTTCTTATTGATAAATTAGACCTATTTTTCCCTCGGGTGTAAGACATGACACATAGGTCCATTCCTGTTGGCCTCTGGTCACTTAGGCTGGATAAGAACCCGTATTCATGTCCAAAGCAGAGAGCCTCCCATCTGCAATCTTTACTAATCATTGGATTTCAGTTTGTATAATAAGAACAAGTTAGGCCTTTTAAAATCAGCCAGTCTACAAGAATGTTCCGGCTCTTCGTTGTGACAGATTAAAATAAAGGTCAGGTCCACCGGGAACATGTTGAAGCAAAACATACCGCCGTTGAGATTAGATTTTTTTTCTCTACATCCATCAATATCTGTCTTGTTATCACACAGAGGTAGGAGGAGAATAAGGGAGGTAAAAAAAAAAAAAAAATCTTCAAACCTCACTATAGAAAAACTGCAGTGGTCTTGTGCGTAGGTCACGGGAGACTAATAATGTTGTTGTTTTTTGACTGCATATACTTTAGGTGGGTTTGGCATGAAACAGTGGCTGAATATGGAAAAACACCTCCTTCCCACTGTTTAGTATGGTATATGATAAGTGTTGTAGTCCTGTTTCTCATCCCCAAAGATTTTTACTGAAAACCTGGTGAACTCTACAAGTAAACCGTCTTTGAGCAGGACAACAAATCAAAACAATAGGCCCAATTCACACAGAAAGGGTTCGCCACACACAGAATCAATCTTCTTCCTTGGCTATTTCATTCCCTAGAAGTGAACTCTTCAGAAAACCTCTGGGGTGCGCTGAAAACTGAGAGAACTTTGAAATCTGCAGAGATTGTGCAGAGAGGAACGGTTAAAAATTCCTCTTTCTGTGTTAAAGGGAAGACTAACTGGTGTCCAATTGTGGGTAGTAACAACAGCAGGGGTACGTTTTGTTCTGCCACTGCTGAATTATGTTTAAAAAGTAAAAAAAAAACGTAGCTAATGAATAAATATATGTATGTGTGAAAAATGTAAAATTCCCTGAAAACACATAGAAAGTCTGCCAGTAAATGTGTCCCTGTGGGATTTGAATTGGAGGAAATTGTCTGGAGTTGTTTTGCATGTGTCAGGTGTGTTCTCAGGGCAGGAAATGTCCTGTTTGGGTTAAAGTCCCTTGAGCCGAGCATTCGGTAGACAAAACACTACAATATTAACTTAAACATTTACACCCAGGTTTTAAAAGAAAATCTCTTCTCCATGTTTGTAGTCTTCGGGTTTATAGCTCACAATCACCAGCTCTATTTGTTCCATAGCTAGTCGGGCATCATACTGAATTTCCCCATTGAGGGATAAATAAAGAATTATTCTATTATTTTCTACAGGTTTTCAGTTAGGGAGGGGGTGTTTTAAGATCTGCAATCAGCTTTTGCCAGACTGACTGACCCGAATGAGTGTTAAGAAAATTTCTATTGTGTAGTGAATTTGTGAAAATGGCTTCATTCAGTCCTGAATGGGGAATGGGGGGTGCGGAGCCATTTTAGATACGACTTCCAGCATTTCCTCCGACGCCGTAAAGACACAAGGATCACTGTTATTTTGAAAACAATGGCCATTGTTTCCAGCCACTCTATCAGTTTTTACTGCCAGGCACATCTCACTAAACTTGGATGCCTAAATGTGTATTGTGAGGAATTTTAACTTCTTTTCTGAATAGATTTTAATGTTGCAGATTTTTCGCTGAAAGATACTCGGTCGTCTTATTATTTAAGTAATATGTATGACTTCCTGGTTGAAGAACATTGTTTAGGTTGAACTTTGATCTAATCTGGTGATTGCATATTAGACTGGTGTTAAGTTTCAGAATTGATCTTTCATCCAGAACCTAATCTTACAAGTCGAACTACATGGACTCTACATGACAATTAACCTCACTGGGTTAGATTATAGGAACCATTTGTATTAGTTATGTATCATGTTTCTGGATTGTACATCACTGACTAAATTTTATGCTTTTAATGTTGTGTAATAGATCTCAGCAGAAGAGGACAATCTTTCTGTTTCATCAAACCTGTGACGCTGATGCTCATTATTAAAATGTGTGGAGAAAAATAGATTTTTTTTTTTTTACCGTATAATAGCCGTGCAGTTCTTGCATCGTTTAACTCTCTTAGTTGAGATCAAATTTATTTAGAAGGTCGGCGCATCTTATAGATTTGCACTCTCTCCTTAGGTCAGTAAAATTAGTCTGGTCGACTTGGCAGGAAGCGAACGTGCAGATTCCACTGGAGCTAAAGGTACCAGGCTAAAGGTGAGGGTCTCATCTGCAGTGTCGCACAGCATCACCAATCAGATGGCTGGTATTTCTGTCTTAATGGATATGCTTTATTCACGATTGCAGGAGGGAGCAAACATCAACAAATCTCTCACCACATTAGGGAAGGTCATCTCTGCCTTGGCAGAAGTGGTAAGTGCTTTATGCCTGATTCCATTTCCTGCCATTTAGTTTTCCTTCTGTGGAGCCTTTCTTGCCCTCTTGAACTTGACCCTGCCTTCTCAAGGGCTTGTTTGTAGCCTGGCATGCTGTAACATCTTCCCCTCTGTTTTCTCTCCTCTTGTCCTTGTAATGCCTGCTTGCACAGGATAACTGTACCAGCAAGGTAAACACTCTGATAGCTATAGCGCTGATCTCCAAAGTGATCAATAATTACCATACGGACCGTTAAAGTTGTATTCAACAGCTCTCATTTTTATCGCCTAAAGTGCCGTGCTTTTAGGCAACACACACAATTACGCCTACAATCATCACAGTAGCTTTCTGGCTATATTGTCATTCGCAGCAGGTGTTTTTTTTTTATGTAACACCATTATATCTTTCCATCTTGTTTAGTGCTGAAAGTGAACACTTCACATTAGATTTTCCAGCTTTACACAGAGCAATTTTGTTGCTTTGCAGAGCAAGAAAAAGAAAAAGACGGACTTCATCCCTTACAGAGACTCTGTTCTGACCTGGCTGTTGAGGGAGAACCTCGGTATGAATCCTAATTACGCTTAATAAATATGCTGAACTGGTTGAATCTTCCATCTCTGAGATGTTTAGACAAATCTTTATTTTAGTATAGCAAGTGATCCATTTGTGTAATGGAAAACCAAGCAGCTTTATAAAAAAAATGAGTGGAGCAAGTGTGCATTACCCTCAGCCAATTTAAGAAGGACCCTGTCAGCAGACTGTATTTCAGACTAACAAGACGAGAGGATACTTCTATCTTTGAGTCAGGCATATAAAGAACATGGAGTGCATCTTTAGTCCTTCCTTGATGTAGTATGCTTTACATACTACTCCATTTAATATAGAGTAGATGGAAATCTTCTTGTATTTAAGAATATATGTAATATTCTGTCATGCAAATGTTAAATATTTGGCTCTTGCACTTTTGTCACTAGGTGGAAACTCCAGAACAGCCATGGTAGCTGCCCTCAGCCCTGCAGATATCAACTATGATGAAACTCTCAGTACACTGCGGTAAGGTTATGGATACATCTTCAACGTAACGGTATACAGCCGCATTGTTAAAAACTTGTGTATGATTTCAAATGCAAAAAATAAAACAAAACTGTTGTCTTTTATTGTAGGTATGCCGACCGAGCCAAGAACATCAAATGCAATGCTGTTATCAATGAGGATCCCAATAATAAGTTGGTGCGTGATCTGAAGGACGAAGTGGCTCGACTGAAGGAACTGCTCCGCGCTCAGGGCCTGGGAGACATCCTGGACAGTGAGTGTGCAGTCACAGCCGGTTCAGCCAGGGGATCCGTCAAGCTGGCAACAACTTCTTTGTCTACTGTCTCAAAGCTCTTTGCCCTTTTAAGCTTCCTCCCATCCAAGGGTCGGTACTTGTGCTTAATATAAAATAATGTGATGTAGAAACGCATCTAAATGCGCACAAATTTATAATCACACTTATCACAATATCACACTTCATTTGCTAGATCCAAGAGTAATGGCTCATAGCCCTGTCAATTGGAAAGAGGCAGCAATGTCAGCATGAGTAATTACCAAGTGTTGCAATGTATATGTTCAAATAGTTGAAATGATTAACAAGCTGCCTACTTTCTAATGTTTGCTTACGTCATGTGTAATGACTTGGCACTTAACCAGTCAGTCTATGACCTTGTGTCCCGTCCTTGCCATCGGTCCATCCAGCTCTCTAAAATATTTCTCCTATTCTTCTCATACTACTAGCACTGACTTCTGATCCTTCTCATCTTTTCCTGCTCCCCTTAGTTGATCCAATGGGGGATGATTACCCAGGAAGTGGAATCAAATGTGTGTATATGTGTGACAGTGATGCTTTGTATATCACTATTAGCCAAAACTCGCTAGGCTAATTGCTTAGGACCCCCACTGCTTACGTTTTAAATCGGCTGCCAGCTTTGCATGTATTTGCTTAAAAGCCAGAAAAGGCTTAAGAAATAAGACTCGGAAATGCAAGGCTTCTGTAGTTGTTCTGATTTGGCAAGGGTTAGCATGCCAGTAGGTTAGCATGCTTTGCGCGAGCTGTTCTGTTATATTATTTTAGACTGGTGGGGGTGAGGCAGCTCCTTTTTTTTTTTTTTTGCAGGTTTAAATCCAACTTTTTTTTAAATTACATCTTTGAGGAATTTAAAGTAATACGTCGGTCTCCCCCACCCCCAACATCCATGGATAATTTTATAATCATGTCTCACCTTCTCTCACTCACTGTCTGACGCTTCTTCTTGTGTTGCCGGTGGCTCTTGCTGCTTTTTATCCTGTTTTCTTTCACTAATCATCCACAGCCGGTGACAGTGCTCAAAGCTTTAGAATGCCCCTTCTGAGTTCTCAAAGTGAGGCTCAGATCTACAAACGGAAAGGTGCATATATTTCTATTTCTAAGTAGCCGCTTCAGAAGTGTGTATGTATATGGAGTTGACTAACGTAGTGTGCTTTAATAGTTTGAATAATTTTGTAGTGTGCCCTCTTCTTCTACACCTCTGCCCACTTGTCCTTGCAAATGTAACCGGAAGTATTCGCTCACCTGCACCTAGTAATGAATGATGTATAGTTAAGTTGGATATCTGAGTGCAGTCATTATATACTCATTGTTGCTAGTTTTCATGTATCAGAACGTCTAAAAGTTCTACATTCGCAGTAAGATGCACAGAAGTGAAATAATTGTTTCCGATCATTATCGATTCAGACTAACTAAGCTAATGCTACGTGGGTGGTTTCTTATTAGAAGTTGAACAGTTAAATAGAAAATTGTAAGGTAGCATATAACAACTGTGGCTAAACAAGTCAAGCTAAAGCTAATGAATCACTTTAGCTATAGAGTTTTAACAATTTACTGTCTAATTGTTGCATTCTAGCTTAATGTAAAGTCCACGAGTAGGCTAGTTAATGTTGTGTTTAAACAGCTTAGAAATAAAGAACATGTTGGGATTTGATAAAGGCAGCTGATATTTCTAGCGTTTTCACAATTTCATGCCGAGTTTCCAACAAGCTAGCTAAGCTAACGTTAGCTCCCTGAGTGGCTATTTGCTAAGTCTTAAAGCTAAAGAAAGCGATAATTTCATTTACAACTTCACAGTTCTCTGGTTCCAGCTACCCAACGAAGCTAATGGTAGCTCCTTTAGTAAGTGTATTATGACTCTGTAAAAGGTTCTTAATTTAAGCAGCAAGGCGCTTGGTATACTTGATAGTATACTAGATTTCAAGCTAATGCTTATGTTTAGACCCAGCAGAAAGTAATTTATGTTAAAAACGTACATAACTGGGCATCGTTACTACTACTCTTCGTGTTGTTTTGGATGTAGCGTTTCTGTTTTAACAAAGCTACATCCCCCACAAAAAATCAATCCTAAATTATTAACTCTTTTAGAATATTTGCATCTTTTAGAGAGCACGATGTATGATATCTTAAGAAACCTTGCACATTAACCTTTGAGTGAGGCGGCTGCAGCTTTGCTGTGTTTCTGGTCCTGCGAGTGCATGCCTGAGTGAATTAATCAACCAAACCTGCGGGCTGGACTTTGCCGGCATGTCTGTTGGTCTCTCTTGTCCTATATATGCACTTTCTTGCAGTCTCCATATCACTTCCATCCTGTAGTTCAAAAACTAACAGCAGTTTTCACACAGGGTCTGTAATTCTGGCTCTCATTTAAAGAGGTGGCCTGCAAACTGTGAATCTGAGTCCATTCTGAAATCTACTCCTTATTCTCTGGATGATGAGCAATGGCACACGTGAATTTCCTAGAGTGAAAACTGCTGCTTTCTATAGTTGATCTGTGTTCTGGTTGTTTGTCTTAACCCTCTGATGTAAAATGTTTGTCTTACAACTGTCTTTCCCCTCCTGTGTCCTTTCTTTTCCCCGCACCTTCCTATCTTCCCCTGTCTTCCTATTTAATGTTTGGTTCTTCCATTTTATGTGTTTACTCCCTCCACCCTATTACCCCGGGCCTTTCCCACTTCTCTCTTTCTCTCTTTCTTGTTGCTGGCTCAGACCTCAAAGACATTCAGAACAATAAGAATAGATACTTGATAGCCTCAGAGAACCAACGCCCTGGCCATTTCTCCACAGCCCCTATTGGTTCCCTGACAGCCTCTCCGTCCTCTGGCGCACTGTGCAACCAGGGGGGTCTTCAGTCGGTCACCAGCATCCAGGAGCGCATCATGTCCACGCCTGGAGGAGAGGAGGCCATTGAAAGACTCAAGGTAGAGTTATTAGAGGAAAATGACACTTGTGCATCTACAGTTGTCTAGATATAAGATTCCCACAGCCAACTAAGCTTTGTTTTTGTCCAATTAGTTTAATACCAGTGGTTTTATTTTGGCCCCCACACGAATAAAGCTCCTCTTCTCGTCTAACTCCACGTGTCCTCAGAGCTTCATATTGCTCCTGTGCCGCTGTGCACGCTCTCACTCTGTAGACAAGACAACAACGTAGGGCTGCAAGAGCCCGCCGTGAGCTGGAGCTGCAGTTTCCATGACAACCATGGTTCCCAATCTGTCCGTCATCCCAGTGACGTCAAGCGCCGACGCAAACACAGAGGAAATAAGACGAAAATAGATTCAAGTCTTATCGTCTCGAAGCTATCACAGCGAGGCGAATCGTATTCTCTTTCTAAAGGAGGCAACTTTAACGACCCAGAAAACATAAAACATTTTAGCGAAGGTTAACCTTTAAATATCTCGTATGAATCTAATTCTCCCTGGACCTGTTTTATACTGTATGCCTTTGATCTGCTTCATTAAATATTTAGTGTAAGATTCATTAAAAAGCTAAGTATCTGGAGCAAAATGAAACGACTTCACCCTGCGTTAAGAGTTCAAAGTTGTGTATCAGCCTAAAATCTTTAAATGTTTGAAAGAATAAATCCAGAGCTTGGCCAAACTAAGAATACACTCCTAATTTTTTCCCTGTTGTATTCAGGAATCAGAAAAGATCATTGCTGAGCTCAATGAAACCTGGGAGGAGAAACTACGGAAGACAGAAGCCATCCGAATGGAGAGGTCAGTATAATCAGATGGCGTATTCTCATTTCCATATGCGTCTCCTGAGAGGGGGAAGTGCGTGTCCTCCATGTGCATCCACCCCATCAGACCTAATTGGGATTTATAGTCTGTCTGTGCTGCACGTCGGGTGGTGTGACGGCTTTGGAAAGCTGCTCCCACACCTTTTTGTGACGTCAGAGGATGGGATGCTGTAGCACTCGTCGTGTTTATCATTCCTAAATGGGCAATCCTATGTTTGAACCCACCTCCTGCTGGCTTTCTTGTGTGGATGTGACAGCTGTTGTTTTTCTCGCTCCCTTTTATTTTTTTGCTTTCATGTGTTACTCTGCTATTTGAAATACTGAGTAGTTTTTTTTTTTTTTTTTTATTGTGTGTGAAGCTAAATGCGACTCTCTTAATGCCTCCCTGGAGAGCCTCCTGGAAAATGCCCTGTTTGTAAATGACGTGTCTCCCACCTGCTTGGGACTGTTTATTTTTTCCCTCTGCTTCCTCCTTTTTTGCACGTTTAATTTTCAACATTGCCTGACATTGAGGGTTTAAAGCTTGCAATCTGAGACTGCAATCTGGCGGTTAGACTCGCCACTGTCTCCTCACTCCATTTTTTTTTCTTTCTTTCCTCTGAACCAATTCTGTCCAGTTCACTTGTCTTGGTCGTCTCACGCTGCTGCACAAGCACCCTTTTTGCACTTTTTCTGTTCTTCTTTATCCACTCATCTGTGGCTGCAGACATGCTGCTGTCTATCCTGAGTCAGACAAAATCGCTCACCCTGGTGCATCGTTAGGTCCCATCCTCCTTCAGTTTTCATCACAATGTCTTTTGAGAAATGGAGTGCGCAAATACATGTTTCTGTTGGACAGACGTAAAGCTTTGGAAAGCCCTTTATCACTGCCTTGTTGAGTGCTCATGCATATTGTCTTCATTACAGGGAGGCTCTGCTTGCCGAAATGGGCGTGGCGATCCGTGAAGACGGAGGCACCTTGGGCGTGTTCTCTCCTAAAAAGGTAGGGAAGTTTAGGATTGGGAGGAAAGGCTTACACACAGATAGAGGGCCAAATATCTCATAACTCCTCTGGGTGTGGATGCTCGACTGTCTTCCATCACTTCTGTTTTCCATCTTATCTTTTTTTTCCAAAAGGACCCTCCCTTTACTGTCAGCTCTTTTCTCACAGTCCACTTTGTCATTTTGTCATTCTTTCCACTCTTTTTCTTTTTTTTTTTTCTTTTTTTTTTTTTTTTCACCCACTCAGCTTAGCCATGATGGTCCATTAGATGAGCAAATTGATTGCCTTTCTGCCAAGAAGGTTTGTTTAGTTGAATGAATAGACAAAGTACCTTTCTAGCACTAGATCGGTTCCCACAGCTGGTAGTTACTTGGTAGTATTGTGGTATCCAAAGCGTGCTTGTTTCCATGGTTTAAAACTATACTTTTGTCCTTCTGGACAACTTGATATTAGTGAGAAATCAGTTCATTTAAAATAGTATATTTTTTAAAAATGCTGTTTTGTTCCACGTTTGATGATTCAGATCTACTGCCGCCAAGGGCTCTTTTTTAAGCCATCAGACTGACTAGACTTTGCCTTTTTGTTTTGCATTTCCTCTGCACTGTGTGGCATCAGGAAAAACACCAATTTATGTTTATATATATTTATATACTTGTCAGCAAAGTCAGAATTGATTTCATTTTTATTTGCCGAAAGCTTTAGATTTAGAAAACCTCCTCCTTGAATTGTTGTTTTAGAGAAATGTTAGTCCCCTCTGGCTGCTGCATAATGTTCTTTGCTTTTTGTTGTTGTTGTTCATGTCTTCATATTGATTTTCTTTCAGTGACATTTCTCTGTCCTTTCACTGTCTTCCTCTCCACGGGTTAGCATTTCAGAGAGAAGCCTTGCGATCTCTATACAGACTTTAATGGGGTGTTTTCCCCAAAAAAGGTTGGTTTGGATTTGTTGCCCGTAGGATGCCCTGTAGTCCATCTGTGATGCGTTAGATGCTTTAGAAAACCACAGCCTTTCATTTTTCTCTGGTCTGGCCGGAGGAGCAGCTCTGCTTGATATAGAGCGACCGCCTAAAGCTGGTGAGAGATTTTCCTCGTGATCTTTATTCCTCTCCTGTTCATCTGCAGACTCCACACTTGGTCAACCTGAATGAGGACCCCCTAATGTCTGAGTGTTTGCTCTACTACATCAAAGATGGAATTACAAGGTAACCAAAACCCGAATAATAAAAACCAACATGTTGTAGAGAATGTGGACAGCTTGTTTAATTTTCCTGCGTTTTATGTCTGGTGAGGAAAACTAGAAGCGTCGGGGGGCTTCAAATCCGGCAGTGGCCGCATTTTTGTTCCATCTTAGGTTACTGTCCTCTCCTTGTCCTTTCAGTGGACTATTCTTTTGAAGTATTTCGTCACATTTTACCCCTGCCGGGGGGGGGGGGGGAGTGCTGGGAGGATACTTTAGATCTAACCTCTCTTAAGCAATGCTTCAGTGGTTCTATTAGCTACATTTCTAAACGGTGGACAATGAAATAGCGGAGCCAGACTTTCAAAATGGACTCTGTCTGTTTCAGGGTGGGTCAGGCCGATGCTGAGAGGAGGCAGGACATTGTTTTAAGTGGAGCTCACATCAAGGAAGAACACTGCATCTTCCGAAGCGAGAGGAATGCCAACGGAGATGGTGGGACATCACTCGCTTATTTTTCTTCCCAGTTTGTTTAATCTGTTTGTATTTAATATGGTGAACAATCGAAGTAGACAAAAGGCTTAGACTATTTAAAGAGATGGAGACATTTAACATATTTAACCACCTTTTGTATTGGGAAAAAAAATGTAGACAGCAGGAAACGAGCTAAAATAACTTTTTATGGATTTCATAAGCTCCTAAAATGCATACAAAAGCCGCCTTAGTATTTCTCTGTGAGTGAAACTGTCTCATTAAAAAAGGTGAGAAAGAATTGTCTATAACCAGTACATACAACCATTATTCTTAGATTCAAATTTGAATAATTAAGAACCTTTAAGTGATAATTGCTTGGTTTTGTTTTTCTGAAGTAATCGTCATGTTGGTGCCGTGTGAGGGATCTGAAACCTATGTCAATGGAAAACGGGTTGAGGATGCAATCCAGCTTCGTTCCGGTACATGTTCATTTTATTTTCTTTGTTGGTAAAATTAGAAATGCAAATGTTTCACATTGTGTTGGCCCAGATACAGCATAAGGTTCAACATGTAAAGATTCTTGAGGTTCTGAATGCGAGATTGTTGCTTATCCCTGAAACACTGGTGCTCTACCTTTTGTTCAGGCAACCGGATCATTATGGGAAAGAACCACGTGTTCCGATTTAACCACCCAGAGCAGGCCCGGGCTGAGCGTGAGAAAACGCCGACCGCTGAGACCCCCGTCGAGCCTGTGGATTGGACGTTTGCTCAGCGAGAGCTTCTGGAGAAACAGGGCATCGACATGAAGCAGGAAATGGAGAAAAGGTATCGTTGTTTGAATGGATCGTGTCTTTGGGGGATTTGAAGTATGAATTGTCAAGGGTATCACAACATACTTTCTGCACTTGTGAAGGCTCACCGAGATGGAAATCTTGTACAAAAAGGAGAAGGAAGAAGCAGACCAGCTTCTGGAGCAACAGCGACTGGTAAGTTTAGGAGTCAGTGACATCCTTAGAAATGTTTGCGAGAAAATGGTGCATAGTGGCTTTTAAGAGGAGAGAAATTCTGATTTTAGTTTTCATTTTTAAGCTAATGTAGCTATGGTTAGATGCAGCTTCTTGACTGATTTGCCTAGTTTGGGTTGTTTTGTGTGTGATTTATTCATTTAGTTTTGAGGAAAATGTATTTCCAAGTAGTAAATTCAAAACCAGGGTTTTCTAAGATCTGTAACATTAGGAAAGTTTCCTGAATGACAGTTTAAATTGGCACGTTTAAACCTCAGTGAAACTAATTCTCACTCTGAGCTCTGATACTGGTGAATCCAGGGTGTGAATCACATTTTTACTTCTGGTGCATGTCTGTTTCTCTTGCATGGATGTCTTCTGGTTTGAGACGGATGAGCTTATTACTATTTCTGAGTTTAACAGAATATTTCCCTAGAAAGACGATTAAGACCTAGATTGTTAAACTTTCCAATCCCCCCGTTCCCACCCTCTCCCTTTCTTATGTTTCCGATAGTGGAGTTGAATCTTGCAAAACAGCAACTTGAAGATAAATCAGATTGGATATAAAAATGAAAAACTTATTTTAAACCAATCCAGTAATTGTTGGTATTAAACCACAGATTCCCATTCACTTAAAAAAGAAAGTTGCTGCTTTTGCGTGGTTCATGGTGTTAGCATGTTTTCTTAACTCCTACTGGTCCTGGACTAAGTTGCAGTGTTTGCCGCTGAGCCGTTCAACTCCTTGAAGTGGCTGTTGATTTGCTTGGATTAGATTCCTCCTCTAGTTTTCTTGCTCTGGGTTTTGTCCTGAGTTTCATCTCCTCAATGCAGTTGCTGGCGTATACAATGCATTGTGATAACTATAATATTCCTGCTGTAGTTTTTTTTTTTTTCTCTTTATTCTTTTGGACAGATAGTGACAATGTGGTTTCTCATTGACTTCTTTGGCTACCTCTCTTTGTTAGCGTAGAGCACTGAGGCTGCGGCTTCATAGTAGAGTTCTCGCTGCTCACAATCGAATCACAAGACATACAAAGACTGTCCTCCTATTCCGGTGGGTTTACGTGCAAAATGTCAGGAATAAAAAAAAGAAGAAAAAAAAAATAAAGATTTTCACTTTAACAGGGACATAACATTGCCCATATCTGGCTCCAGACGTAGTCTCATACACAGGAACCGACCATCAGTGCCAACAGGTTGTGATCTGTAATGTTGTCTACAAAAATGAGAAACTGCATTTTGTTTTTCCAACTAACAACTTTTTTGTAGTGGATTAACACTTGCCCTCACTTGTGTTCGTCTTCTCTACTGACTTTCTGATCGACTGCAAAAAAACCCCCCCAAAAAAAACACTCTTCGTCTTCTAACTCACCGCTAACACTAAAGCCGCTCAAACCTTCTGGACTAAGGCTCCAAAAAGTCCACCTACTTGCATGGCGCTGCCGCATGTCTGGGATCCAGCTGTCAAATCGTAAAACCTTTCAATTAAGAAGAGGAATATCACAAAACATTTGAAAAGTACTCCAAACAGGCAACTGTCATCTGTTATTTCTTTTCTAATCATTATAGACATGCTTTTAATTTTATTATTAATATGCAACAAAGGGAAACACAATAGTCTGTAAATTTGTTCCCGATTTTGGGATGTTATAGAGTTTTAAAAACATAAATTCATACCAGTGTGGCCGTTTTTTACTGGGAAAGATGAAAGAAAACTGATAAGAATGTCAATGAAGCCACTGTTACGTTTGAATTTATTTTTCTCTCTTAATTTTGAGTGAAATTCCTGAGATGATTCTGCATGGTGCCGTACATCTTTTACAGTTGCGATGTATGCAAACTAGGGATGTCCTGATCAGGATGTGTTCGTCGTTTGCCGATACCAAGTCACTGTCTGACACTTCATTTAAACCATCGCTATGAGTATATTTGAAGGTGGAGGAGCTTTAAATGCAGTAAAATACTACTTCATGTCGACAGTATTAAGTTCCTCTCTTCTCACTCAACGATGGTGTTATAGACGCTACAGTATCCGTGTTTTGTGACCACCGTTATTTTTATAGACACACAGCTGTCCGTACATGTAAATCCTGATCCTGCCAGCAAAGAAATTGGTGTAAAGCGATATTATGAATAGTTTGCCGAATAATAACATGTTTAGTCCCTTTGTTTTTAAATGACTAACTGGTGATTTGGCGTGGAACATATTTCAGTGCAGACAGCTTTAAGAAAACGTTCTATTGATTAAACTTAGCAATTTGCTTTGAACAACATACATTTTAATGAATAGTGTTTCAGCTGCTTTCTGCACAGCTCTCTCCTATGCAAGCTACATATGGATATCTGAGCACATCGTGCAGAGCTGGTTAGGGTTGGGGGAAAAAAGCAGATAGTTGGATCAAGCCCTACCCTTAGGATGAACACAATAATTTGTCCAATAATCCAGCTTTGTGAGTCATTTTCAATCAACAGATTGAGTTTTTAGTCAGAGAAAAGAAT
Organism: Fundulus diaphanus; assembly: GCA_037039145.1. Classification (NCBI taxonomy): domain Eukaryota; kingdom Metazoa; phylum Chordata; class Actinopteri; order Cyprinodontiformes; family Fundulidae; genus Fundulus; species Fundulus diaphanus. Next base: position 26,203,798 of record CM073129.1, on the reverse strand, counting down.
ATTGATCATTTAAAACATTATCAGATTGCAACCCAAATCTGATACTTTGCTTTGATCAGGACATACCTATCGCTAAATACATCGAATTTAATTTATAAAAGTAATTTCTTTTGTGGGGGGACATCTACATATTTAGGGAAATTTTCTTAATTGCACCATTGCTCCTATTTTGCTCTAGGTCTAGGTTCCCATGTTGCATATTCATAACTTTCTTAGTCATTCATTTTTTTTTTTTTTTTTTTTAAAAACCATTCTTTCATCCTCTCCCTGATTTCCTATTGTAATTTCTCATTTTTTTGGGAACCATTTTGGTTTTTGTCCTTTGTTGTTTTCTCAAGGATGGAGACTCTGATAGTGGGGATGACTCAGATAAGAGGTCTTGTGAAGAGAGCTGGAGACTGATCACTTCCCTGAGGGAAAAGCTACCGCCCAGCAAGGTGCAAACCATAGTGAAAAAGTGTGGATTACCCAGCAGTGGGAAAAAACGAGAGCCAGTTAAAATGTACCAGATCCCCCAGCGGCGGCGCATCACCAAGGACTCCAAGTGGGTGACCATCTCGGACCTGAAGATCCAGGCGGTGAAAGAAATCTGTTATGAGGTAGCGCTTAATGATTTCCGCCACACAAGGCAGGAGATTGAGGCTCTGGCTATCGTGAAGATGAAGGAGCTCTGTGCTAGCTACTGCAAGAAGGACCCCAACGAGCGGGACTCGTGGAGGGCCGTGGCTCGGGATGTGTGGGACACTGTGGGCGTTGGCGACGAGCGCATCGAGGACGTCATCACAAACGGGTCTCGACCTGGAGGGGTAGTGATGGACGAACTGAAGGTGCACATTGATAAACTTGAGGACATCCTGCAGGAGGTGAAGAAGCAGAACAACATGAAGGATGAGGAGATCCGTGCTCTCAGGAACAAAATGGTGAAAATGGAAAAGGTTCTTCCTCTCATCACCCCCGAGGGCCAAGAAAAGCCTCCCAGTGAAGGAGCTCCCACTTGTGCGACTAGGACTCCCAGCCCTCGGGAAGAGAAAACTCCGGTGCAGGAAGTACCGGAGGGAGAGGACGTGGATACGCAAAAATGCCAAAGCACAGGGGATGACTCCGCCTTAAAGCGAGGCCACATGCGCTGGATGCGCCAGGAGCAGGTACGCCTCAAGAACCTTCAGCAGCAGGAGATCTCCAAGCAGCTCCGCCGGCATCCCGGACCACACCGCTTTATACCACCAGAAGATCGTAAGCTACGCTTCCCCTTCAAAAGCAACCCCAAGCACCGCAACTCCTGGAGTCCAGGCACTCATATCATCATTACAGACAAGCAAGTCATCGAGCTGAAGGTGCCCAAAGAAGCTGTACAGGAAGAGGAAGGAGAGGGCCCCGCTGAGGAAGCGGCACAGGCCGGAGACAAGATGGCCGCCTCAGTTGTCCACATCACCCCCCCTCTGCCGAGCGCATCAGTTCAGCGCAGAAGAGACTCGGAGCAAGGCTTAAACCAGGGACATAGACCTCCCTATAGGAACAACCAGCAGCCGCACGAACGAGGGCGCAGCAACTCCTTCAATTACCGCCAGCGGCCCTCGGGTTCCATGGAGTCTCTGCAGCCGCTCGAAAACAACAGGAGGCCAACGCAGGCTTTCTACCACCCGAACCCACCGCCGCATCCCCCACCTCACTACCAGCACCCGCCGTGCCACCACAGTGGGATGATGTACACAGACGGCAGCTTCAGCGGCTACCAGCAGCCGTACCACCACCCTGACCACGCCAACCCGCCGTTCAGCTTTCAGCCGCCCCCACGAATGCGCAGGCAAATGTCCGCCCCCAATCTAAAAGCCAGCCGAGAGACGGCAGTCTGACTAACTTTGGGACAAAACTAGTTTCATACACTTTTTAGTAGGCAAACGCATTACAGATCACAACTGCAAAACTGACTGGGACTATTGCACTTGATCCACGTGTTACTGGTTGATCCAAGTATTATTCAAAATGTAAAAAAAAAAAAAACAGACTTTTTCCTCATCACCATGATCATTTTATTCCTCAGTTTGATCAGTTTTTGCTGCATTGTGTGTGTTGGTTGTCTTCAGTAGCACTGAGAGAGTTGTAACCAGGATTTAAAGCCAACAGATAAGGAGGTTATTTTTACAGGAGAGCGACGCCGCGCCCGTTCATTCGTCAGCATTACGACAATTCATGAATCATGCCTTGTTTTGCCAAAATGATGTCTGTGTTTGAACTAAGTTTACATTTTTTGCCTTTTTTAGTATTGGCTAATGACAAATGTTTCAAGCCACAGCACTGACATGTTGCTGCCTCAAGTGAGGAACACAAAGCGGTCTGTATTTATTTAATTTTCGTACCGTTTGACTGACTGCCAGACTGGGAGGATTAGTCCTTATTGCAGTATCGCATATTTTCTTGTAATGCAAATCATAACTCAGCATTCTCTTTAATTAGCAATCAAAAATACTATATATATTTTTTTCATTTAAATTTGAATAACTTGAAGCACCGGTGAAAGGTGTGCCTTTTTAAACTGAGACTGAAATCTTGTGTGATGTTCAAGAAGTGCCTTTTTATTCACTAACTTTATTAACCCTGCTATGCATTTGCAGTTCAGTATTTTCTTTTTCTCCCTTTTTTTTACTGTGCCGTCAAGGCTTTCGCTTATTTTTAAGACACTTCAAAACACACCAAAAAAAAAAAACACAAGTATATTTTTTGTATTAACACACTGATTTATTAGATTTTTCTGCAAGCCACTTTGCAAACAGCTGTATGATTTGTATCTCTTCCTGTGCTTTATTTGATGTAACTATCATCACTTTTCTCAACATATTTTGCACTCCCAGGTCATGGGTAAGCTGTATAATTAACCAGGGAGCACACTGATGGTAATTTTGAGCCTGTAACATGTTTTTAAACACTTTTTACCCCTCTTTCTATTCTTGTCTGAATCCTGGAGCTCACTGAGGATTTAATGAACCACTATGCTGAAATTCTAGGACACAGTCCTAGCTGATATGTTAAATTTTACAGTCCAAACCGCTCTGAAAAGTTTCTCTCTTTTTTTTTTTGCCAGTCATAAAAACAACCGCCTGTGATCTGTGCTGCCATTTTAGTTTGATCCAGCCTTAAAGTTTTAGCCTTGTGGTTCATTGGGTAAGCACAGAGCTCACTGTGTGTCAATGGATACCCACTGAGTGTTGTCATGGTTCCCAAAGTCTGGCCTTTAGAAAATGTTGGAGGAAGGACAAAGACTTGAAATGTTTGCATACTTGTTATTCAGGAGAAATGTCCATATCAAATGAGATTTTGAGGACTGCCTAGTTTTTGTTGGATCCAGACAGATAACTAATCATTCAGACAGACGTATGTGCTCTTTTGCCCATTATTTGGCGCTTTGGCTGCTTCTGCTAGTTTAGAAGAAAGGTTTGCCTGTTAATCTCTTTTATTTTTTATTTTTTTTTCTTGCTGCATCTGTAGCTTTAAAACATCCCATTAGTTCTTATGCCCTGATATCAAATGTCCTTCTGAACATTTAATCAGAAACGGCAGCAAGAGGAATATGTTATAAAGACTATCAGAATGTGAATGTAGTGATGAAATCATTTTTACCATAAGTTTTGACAGTTTATATTCTCTCTTACTGTCCTTCTATGACTATCTGTTTTTGCATGTCCTATCCTACAAGTCCTAAACCCTAGTCGCTGCGCCCTATACAGCAGGGATGTAGGTCTCTCTCCAGTTCTGATGGTGACCAGTTAAGCTGGAAAGTGTGGATCAAGCATCAAATGAACTCTGTACAGTGTTCAGTTCTTCTGAAAAGCACATGATCTCCGTACCAGTGTTGTACATCTGGTTTTTGAATCATCGATGTGTGCCTCATTTTGACCGTGTGCGTTGTTGCTTCTACAGTCTACTAGGTATTTTCTCCAACCTTATAAATGATGAGTACCATTTACAGGTATATTGCAAAAAAAAAAGCAAATTAGTGTGTTGCTGAAGGTTTATTTTTCAAACGATGACTGAAATAAAATTATGCCTTTATTTGCAGTAATTTATTACTGAAGAGTTTTTTTTTTTTCTAAATTGTTTATTTACCTTTATCCAGAATGAAATGTTGACATTTAAGAACTACTGAGGTCCCAATCAGGGATATTTGTCCTCAGTACCTGCCATATTCATTTAATTAATGGACATTTGCCAGTGCAAAGTCTAAATAACACCAAATTTCAAGTGTAACTCACCCCCAAAATTTTTTTTGCAGATACATTGTAGAAACTGGGCCTAAGACTGCTATTTTACTGTTACTGTGCAATTAAGTGAACTTTAGTTCAGCAATATGGGTACTGAAGTTGAATTTTGCTATTGGTTCTAACGGTACATGTTTACGTCATCATAGCACCGCATTCGAGTATAAAAGCATCTCAGTGAGACGCCCTGCGGCGAGTCAGACTCAACAGTTGGAATAGCAAGCATTGATCCTGATGCACTGAGCCCCGCCCCTCAGGGTCTCTTGTCTCTGCCCACTTTGGTGGCATTTTTCTCAAAGTGTGTCTGGATTATAATTTTACATCGGGGTGAGTTACACTAGTAGCAATTCTGTGACATTTTCTGGCGAATCAGTAAACCTTTGGAGACTTGGGAAAGCACATACTGCTTTCACTCAGCTCAGCGTTCAGCAGGTTCTGTCGTGGCACGCTCTCTCATCCCGCAGTTCCTCCAGGTGGCTGAGCACTCGCGCAGCAGTCCCTTTCCCAGCTGAAGCCGAACCTGCTCATCCAGGACTACTAATCAATTGTGCAGAACTAAACGATCCCTTTACGGTCATGGCGGGAAGTAAATATAAACTCGTCTTTATCTGACACAAATCACTGCACTAAGCTAAATCGATGCATTGGCGTCGTCTATTTTTCATCCATCCAGATTGTCGACGTTGAAGGTATACAAAAAAATAACAATCTTTTTTACTGTAACTTTTTTTTTTTTTTTGCTAATTGGGCTTAAAATCAAATCCAAGAAGGCATCTGGGAAAATGTTGTTTCAAAGCAATTCAGTTTTTCCAATGCAACGGTGAATAATTGTGTTAATTAACCATGATTTCAACAATGACCAAATGAATCATGATTATACATTTTTCCTGCATGATGTAGCCCTACTTCGCACTTTGCTTTGGAATGACGTGCAGCTTAAAGGCTAGTGTTTCAGCTGCTCCCTGTGCACCACTTCCCTACACGGACAGATGTGTGTGCGTGTCCTGGGACGGCCTGCAGCAGCAGGTCACGTGACGCTGAAGGAGAGGATGCTGCAGCAGCCATTGCACTCTGCTTTCACAGGGAATGCTGGTCATTTTGAAGGGTGAAAAACTGGAGAGAACCCAGATTGTTGGAAAAAGAAAACATGTGTAGCCAGTTATCTGGTTTTGTGTTACATGCACACAAAAATAGGAGGTGATTTAAAAAATAAATAAAACATTTGCTTACTGTGGGTGTGGCTAAAATAAAACCCCAGTCAGAACAACAGGCATCAGAAGTAGAGTTTAGTTGGGGGTTACCAATATAGATCATTTAAAAATGCTGGACTCATACAGCGCTCATTACTTTAGAAGCTGTGAATGGTAACAAGTGCTGAAAAGGCATTCTCTGCCTCTAATCTGAATTTTAATACATTGAATTTGAAAGCTTTATTTCTCATGAAAAGAATTATTTATTATTATATACTGCACTGATTATGTTGCACATACGCACGTGTCTTGGAATAGGGGTTACAATTGGCTTTCTAAGCTTAAACAGCAGGAGTAGGTATTACATTTATTAAATATTTAATATGAGCCTTGTGAAATTGCTCCCAGTGGTGCCTCACACTATATGAAGCTCCTATGGTTGTGATAGTTGTCAGCTTCACACAAAAAGTCGTCTTTCAGTCGAGCAGAGAGTCTGGGTGATGGTTTGTTGGTAGATCTCAGCAGTGAGGAGGTCAGTCCCAGATGAAAAGGCTGCATTGTTTTCCCAGAAGACTGTGAACAAACAGGATGAGGTCATCGGGACCACAGCCTGCCTGTCGTCCTCCGATGATGATGATGATGATGATGATGATGATGATGATGATGATGGCGCCCCTCATTGGATTACACTTGACTCAGCTTCTACAGGCTCTTTTCTTCCTCCACTGTAGCCATTTCATCATTTTAGAAAGTAAGCTGTTTATTCGGTGCATAAGCCACTGAGTTATGATGCACTTTATCTTGTGAAGAAACAAAAACTCCCTCTGCTTTTGAATTCTTAACAATTCACACTCATGGGTTTAGCAAGTTTAAGTCTTCTGCCCCCCCCCCCCCCCCCAGAAACCAAACTCCTGGAGGATTTCAGGCAGTCCTTGTTCTTTGGGCTGAAATGTGTTTCTGAAGGCTCTCTGAGCTCGCCTGTCTGTGCAGCTGATGGACGGCTGTCCATGTTCTCCTGTGTGTTGGTGTCCAGGTTTACGAGAGCAAACTGCAGGAGCTCCAGAAACAGGTGGAGACGCGCTCTCTGGTAGCAGAGACGCCCGATGAGGAAGAGCTGGAGGAGGAAGAGGAGGAGGAAGGTGTGTACTACGAAGACGCCTCCTTCTGCGGTTTTAAGCTGGGAATGTAAACTGTATAAATGAACTGTGTGTTTTCTTCCACCTTCTGTGTCCAGAGCCTAAATTACTGGGATGTGCGTATATCATTTTCTACATTGCAACCATCTTTTAGTGTGAAACGCATTAATAGTCATACTAATTACCCACCAAAGGTACTAAATTAAACCAGACCATAAATATGTCCTCTAATTCATTTTGAGTGCCAGTATTACTAATCTAATCATAAGTTTACTAGACGTTTAAATGACCGTACCTAAAAGTTTTGATGTTTCAGCCCATCCACTACATTTTGTCTTTAAAAGTCAGACAACTATAGTTTCTTCTAATTCATTTTATTTATTTATTTTACTTCTTCATACCTTACTGTCATCCGGTGCTTGAAGTCGTAAGTCCAGCTGATTTTGGTAAGTTGACGCTGGTTAGATACTGTGTGGAACTGAATGGGGTAATAACTCGCCATGGATTTTAAAATTGTGCTTTTGGAGAAGACAGGAAGCAGTTTCAGTACCGTCAGCTCTGGCAGGAAACGTTACCTTCAAATTAAGACGACACTGTTCCACGTTATGATTCTCTTTCACTAGTTTATTGGTCCTAGAACCTGTGGGTTCTAGGACCAATAAACTAGGGGTTGAAACAATCAAAACTAACCTATAAGGATCTTTCAGGGTTTAGCTAAAATGTAGCGCGCGCCGTGAGCGTTATGTTAATGTCGACCTCTTGTCTGGCGTCTCTCCGTAGTGCCGTGGACTCAGCATGAGTTTGAGCTGGCTCAGTGGGCCTTCAGGAAGTGGAGGTACCACCAGTTCACCTCCCTGCGCGACCAGCTGTGGGGGAACGCCGTGTACCTGAAGGAGGCCAACGCTATCAGTGTGGAGCTCAAGAAAAAAGTGAGTGAAATAATGTTGCAGTTCAGGGTTGTTGTAGTTTGAAAATATTCCTAAGTTACACACTTTGGTTTGAGCTGCACAAGAAATCAAGTCATTGAAGTATCGGATTAGTTTTGCAATAACAGGCGACTGGTTTGATGCAGTGTGTGGGGATGCATTCATGCTCTACAGGCCAGAAATGATGGGTCAGATGAGTGGACTTTGGCCACCGGTGATGCCTCAAAATGAATTTTTCGGGCCAGAGGCTAAAGGTCATGGAGAGTGGTGAGGGAATCATGACACAGAAGAAAGAAGAGAGGAAAATGTAGGTTAATTGCGTCTGATAAAGTAATATCCTAGTGTTCATTTTATTTTTCTAACATCACGTTGCATATCCTTCCACTTAAAACTGCCGTCCTGAAAAGCAAGAACCAGTTTATTAAAATTGTTTTCCTTTCAAGATCAAATCTTCCTTACAGTCTGGGAGTCGTGCTTTATTAAACCATTTGGCTATATTTTCCAAATGTTCTAAAGACTGTTAATGATACAGAAATATTACCAGCACAGGTACATCCTCCACAACATGAGTGAAGCCAGGCGCCTGCTAGCCAGTTTCTGCTTTGTATCATCCAAACCTTTTCTCAAGCAAAGTCAGAATCTTAATTGGATTAGGTCATACATCATAGAGTTTCCGGGTTTATCTAGTTTTAGCAGTGGCTGTTTTAATACATATAGCAGGATTAGGCAAAGTAGATAGATGGTGTTCCAGCTGTTGCCTCGTCTCTTCCTTAGATGGAGCGTTTTAGGCTAACAGGCATTTTTATGTATGGGAGTTTGAAACCAAATTGTTTTGGGATGAATTGAGTTGATTTAAATGCATTAGCACTGAATTGGCTTGTGTTCGACTGGGAATGAATTGGACCGCTTTGTTTTAAATGCTCCCTTGTGATGACAGTTGCCAGTGAATTGAATTTTTGTTATTTGGGGTGTTTGTGGGTGGTTTCTCTCTCCTCCTTGCAGCCATTAAAGGACCCTCTCAGCGCTCATGTGAGTTCTTCATAGGGTGCATGACTGTAGAAATGACACGTAGCATATTCTGCCGAATAGATTTCTAAACAAAAACCCACATGATGTCTTCAGGCGATCGAGGGCGTCACGAGGCAAACCGAACGCATCCGCTGACGACAAAATACCGAGTCCAAATTACATATGATGGTGGCTCTGTGGGGCTTACCTTCAGATATTATTCCACTAAAATGTTGCATCTGCCTCACAGTCTTTACATTCCCCTGCTCAGGATGTCACACTTTAATGACACCTTGACTTCATCTGGCCAAGTGAGGAAGAAAAAATGTAGAGGAGCCAAAAAAAAAAAAAGCATCCCTCTTTCCTGTAAACATGGTCTGAGCTGTCTAATCAGTCTTTTAAATCATCCAGAGTGCAGCGTGGATCCACTGCCAAGTAGGCAAGCTGAAGTGAAACAAATCAAAAGCTGGATTGCTGTAGTTTACCTTCCTTCAGGGAAACCATGTGATTTATGCTCCACATAAACGATGGGATGCTCCGTAATTCATGTTACTGTAGAGTCAGATTTTTCCTCCTGTGAATGTTTTATAGTCCAAGTTTGGTAATTATTTTAGGCAGAAATAGAAGGTCAGATCTTTCAGCTCGATGTTTGGAGAAAAAAAACCTTTCAAAATCCTCTGTCTGCTCAGGTCCAGTTCCAGTTTGTCCTGCTGACAGACACGCTGTACTCCCCGCTGCCGCCTGAGCTCCTGCCCCCAGAGCCGGAGAAGGATCGCGACCCGAGACCTTTCCCTCGCACCGTGGTCGCTGTCGAGGTTCAGGACCTGAAGAACGGAGCTACGCACTACTGGTCCCTGGAAAAACTCAAGTAATTACCGTCATATACATCAGCACGTAGCCATGAGTGCAGGAAAACTATTCAGTGCTCTCTAAAAATATTGGCACCCTCTGGTGAAGGTGTGCTATACAAAAGTCTTGGAGGAACTGGTTGTGATACAGACATGGAGACTTTCCCTCTTGTTGAATTTTTATTGTTTTTCCTCCCATAATATCCCTGTGCGATGTGGCAGAAAAGGCCTGGATCATCAGTGAAGTCCGGGCATTGTTTTTACAGCTGCGGTTGTTTGATTGTTGCGCTGACTGTACACACGGACAGGTAGCTGTTTTTTTTGGCCATTTCCTGACTCCTGAAGATCAGGAGGATCTGAAGATCAACACATTTCTTTTAAGTGAGCCTTAAGAGAAAAAAAAAGTCCTGTGCCAGGGAAATGGGAAGTGATGGATTACTAGATAGTATGATTTAAAGTGAAATAAAAGCGAAGTTAAACTTAAAATATGAAAATTACATTTATTTTTTTGTAAGAATCCTTAAGGATACCAATAGATGTAGTATTCTTTCTTGTGTAAGGATTTTTTCCCCGGTTGAATAAATCTACATTAAAATTAAAGGATGGATTTTCATTTAGTTTGATATTGAGAGCTAGCGATACATATATATAAATTTTTTTTTGAAGGTTCACAAAAAAGGGTGTTTTTAACATTTAATTAAACACGCTTCTCACATAATAGAATCAAGGTTGAATTGTTTTGTAAGAAAATTTAAAACCTTCTCTCGCCATCCAGTTGTTAAGTGCGCTGCACGTTCTCATCCTGACTCCATTAATCCGGAGTGCATTTGGCCATTTACAGGCAGAGGCTGGAACAAATGAGAGAGATGTACGACCGCGCTGGAGAAATGGCGTCCACTCATCAGGACGGTGATGGAGAGGGGAGTCTGACTGGAAATGACCCGTTCTACGACCGTTTCCACTGGTTCAAGCTTGTGGGGAGGTGAGTAGCCGAATATGTGCGCCACTGCTCGTTGTTCTGGGTGTTGCCTGTTTTTCTGTTTTTGTAGCAAATGAATTATTCAGTTCTAGGCATGGGCTGGTTACCAATATCAATGTAAACAAAGGGTTTCACCATAACCATATCGAGAGAAGCAGTGCTCCCCCCCCCCCCCCCCCCACACACATGTGTAACCTTTCACTGCTGCTCAGCTGGCTTCAAAAGAACGATGTTTCGTGTTTTCATTGTTTACGTGTCTTGCTGTTTTTAAGAAAAGCAATCAGATCGTGTTATGCGGTTTAGTTTAAAGTATTTGTGTAAAAACAGGGATGCAGGGAAGTTCGGGCATTTTCATTAATGGTTATCATACTGCCAGTATGGTTTACCTACAGGCCCATGCCTAAACTGTACTGAAGCATTTAGGATTTATTCATGCATTTATTTTTTTTTCCATCATCTTTTCTTGTCATTGTAGATTCATGCATCAGTCATATCACATCTTTCCCATGTCATGTCATTTATATCAGCCGATGTTTTGTTCATCTTTTAAATATGCCGAGCCATTTTGTTTTTGTCATATGTGATTTAATTTGCTTAATTTGACTAAATGTCCCATTTCTTTTAATGTCTTTTTATTTTATTTAACATCACATTTTGAGTTTTGTGACCATTTTATTCTGTTCCTTTTATTTCTACCCTGCATCACATTGTGTTTGCTTTGGTTGCCATTCTCTTCTTGATGGACCCTATAATTCATGTTAACATGAGGTTGGGATGTTCTGCATTTTGTATTTTATCCTCTTTTAGGCTTCATACATGAGGAGATTAATTTCCTAATCCATTGATGTGGTGTTTCATTTTGGTTTAAAATAACGTTTCTAGTATTTGCTTTGACACCTGCGATTAGTTTAATACCGGCTCTTTATGAGATGAATCCTAATCTGGAAAGCTCTTTTAGTAGCTTGTGCTTGAAATGAATGCATGTAATTACTGCAAGGAAGAGTGAATCTTTAAAAAAAAAAAAGTTTTTTCATTTTATTCATTTGGCTTTAAAGCTGGGTTCCTACACAGTTTGGACAAGTATGGAATTTGATCTCAGTATTTTCCAGGTCTGGATAAATATGAAAATAAAAAACATATATTAGGGCTGGCGATATAGGGGGGGAAAAAACAGCATATTGATAAAATAGAAATTAGATTGATCGATATTGATAATTTTCAAAAAATGCAAATAATATATTTTAAGTGCAGCTCTACCTATTTTTTTTAAAAAGAACACAGAATTCAAAGACAACCCTTTATTCAATCAAAATTTTACCAAAACTGTAAGTCTTAAAAAAAGAATAAGTGCTTTTAGAAGCTTGATGACGGAGTGTTCCTGGGTCTGCAATTGCGATTGGTTAGGAAGATGTAATGACTGTAGTATTAACCTACATGATAGACTAGAATGCAAAAGGAAGGAAAACTGTCCTCATATTGAACTTTTTATTGACCCCCTTTTTTCTATTGAACCACACGTCTATGGATCAATATATATAGTTTTTGAATTATCGTCCAGCCCTAACTTACATATTTGTTTTTCTCAACTTGATTTCCCCATCCCGTTGTCCTTTGTTCCTTCCTTTCTTCCCTTTCCTCTTGTCCTTTTTTTCCATCTTTAGCCTTGTCCTTTCTACCTTCCTCCTATTCTGTTGTACTTTTCTCTTTCTTTCCTTCCTTTCAACCTTTCCTTTTCACTTCTCCTTCCTTCCTTCCTTCCTTCCTTCCTTCCTTCCTTCCTTCCTTCCTTCCTTCCTTCCTTCCTTCCTTCCTTCCTTCCTTCCTTCCTTCCTTCCCTCCTTCCCTCCCTATTTTTTCCTGTCCATATTTGAATCCACTTTAAAAACATCTTATTGGGAACTCATAGTGAATTTTATTGTCTTGAAAAGGACTGAGAACTCAGGAAAGTTTGGTCTAGAGAAATGTTTAGGAACCCTGAAAACCCCCAAACATAGCGAGAATGCCTCAAATGGAATAGGCACACTGATGCTTCACAAAGGTTAGGTGTCCTTTTTCTTAACTCTTCTGTGACTCCACTGTTACCTTTCCTCGGTTCCTGCCGCTGTTCCCAAACCTTCACCCCCTCCAGCAGCTCGCCCATCTTTAACGGCTGCGTCAACGAGCACCTGGCCGACCGCACGCCCTCGCCCACGTTCTCCACCTCCGACTCTGAGATTACCGAGCTGGCGGACGAGCGCCAAAGCGAGATGTCCGACTTCATAGACGACGAGGCGTTCGTGGACGACACCAGCTCGGACGCCGGCACCGAGGAGGGCTCAGACATCTTCAGCGACGGCCAGGACCCCTTCTACGACCGCTCCCCCTGGTTCATCCTGGTGGGAAGGTCGGTGATCCGGCCGTTTCCACGTCCTCTGCACGCGGAGGCTGGGACAGGAGAGCTGTTGTTGGCTTTAACTTGGTGTACGATACACAGTTTATTGAAGAGATGCTAAAGTATCAAGTGAAAGGAATAATTTACATTTTGTTAATTTATTTAATGAGTAAATTGGACGCTCAAATCTAATGATAGTGTTTTTTCCTCTAAGACTCAGAGCAGCTCGAAATAACTGAATCATTTTCATCCTTCTCTGCTCTGAGGTTGGCTGTTTAAAATCTACGTTTAATTTGGACTCGGTTCCTTAAAAACGTTGAAAAGCCAGCATCATCTCGTGCCGTCCTCCTCCTGTGAGATGCCTCATCCTCCACCACCACACTCCGCTGACTGTATTAACTCCCATCTGTCCGTTAAAACTGCGTATTTGTTGTGACCAAGCGGACTAAGCACTTGTCCTTTTTGTTTGCTTTTTCAGTGTTTAAACCTAGGTTCTTTTAATTTTGATTAGTTTTGTTTCTTTTTGTTACTTTTAAATCTTTTTGTTGTTGAAATGTATTGGAAAAAACAATCAGTTTCTTTAGTGGGTTCAGTTAACAGCAATTTAAACGAAAACAAACACAAAAAAACACATTTAAAGTCTAAAAGCAACATTTACTTTAGTTTCAATATTAACCCTTTAAAATTGTAATTTTTTGCAGCAAGAACATTTTCGAAAAATCAATAATATCCTTCAAACTATGTTCTGTTGCCGGCAGCTCTACTTAATTTTTTACTTTTTTTGGGGAGGGGGGGTTTGGCTGTAATATCATTAACTCAGGTTATAAAGGAGCAATAAGCGAAATTTCATTACTTTAGATGGAAGTAAAAAAATGTGTTGTGAAGAACTAAAAGTATCTTTTTAGATGGGCTATGGTCTGATGTCACACTCCATCTCTCTGTGTTGTTCTCCAGTTTCTTGTTTACAAGCCGGGCCGGCAGCGCGTGAACAGCTGCCACTCAGGGTTTACCCCCTCCCTGCCCACAAAATGCCACCGCCAGGCACAAAATGGCGGAGAGCACGCCTAGCGATCAAAACGTTCTCTTGCTAACAGCATTATAAAGTTATGAGTTACTTTCTTCTTCACTAGACATGTTCCTTTGAAAGGTGATGCTGTTCTGATGTGTTTTTATCCTTTGCAAATATGCACATATGAGGAGATGGGTGAGAAGGGGAAATGGGTGTTGAGTGCTGCAGCTGTAGTGGAGGTAGAGAGAGGCGTGGCTTGATACACATCTTGTTATGGTCCACAGGCGGTGCTCAAGCTCCACCTAGTGGTGAAAAAATGCCTGTTGTTCCTTTAAGGAAATTAGAGCAGTTTGGCTGTGGAAAATTAGTTTTACCTTTTCAAAAGAGGAGGTCATGCATTTGGTCATATAGCGTTTAAACAGCTCTCCATTTACAGGTTTTAAGAAATTGAAAGGAGTTGAATAGTATACCTGGTTTCACATAACTCTGTCAGTGCTGGTAATACCTTCAGGTAAATTTGTACCCTGATTTTTTATTTTTTATTTTTAACTCACTCTGTTTGGGTAAGTTATTCACTTGTCATTTTGTAAGCAATTCATTTTGGAGCCATGTACTTAAACTGTACACTTTCAGGTTTTTCTTTCTGTAGCTCAGCATCTTCGTGAATTGTGGAGATAAACAGTGGTACAAGAGCTGAAATCTCAGCTCCAACTGTATTTAAATGTACATATTGTTTTCTGAATACTTTATATTGCACCCTGCTTCCATCTATTTAGGTTCTGACCCCCGTTTAGTACAAATAACTCTTATGAAATGCGACCTTATCAGATACAAATAGCTGATTGTCAAGTTCTAACTTGTCAAGGCAGTTAGAAAGTACCCTCGAGGCAAATTGATGCCTGGTCAGAACAGATGTTGGAGGATGGATTGGTTTGCCACTTAGCAACGTTGGCCGCAGAAAAACCAAAAACGTACAGAATGGAGAAGGTGCAGAATTAACACCACCTCCTGTAAACACAACACCTTGGTATCTCAGAATAAGACAGCACATGGGTGCAGGTCGGTCCCTGCAGTGGCCCGCATCACTGTGACTTCAGAGATTTTACAGATTGATGTCAGTGCTCCGCTTTCAGCCTTGAGTCTTCCAGCTAGGAGAGCAAGGGATGCTCTGTGGTTGTCGGACAAAGACCCTGTAACTAGGGGTACGGCAATTACGAATCAAGACTCAGAAAATACGAAAATTCAGTAAAAATGCCCCCGAGAGACTAACAGTGCCCAAAACAACACCATAAACTGGTCCTTTACAGCCTTTGGTGCTGCTACCGGCTGATTCGTCATTGCCCTATTATCCTGTACGAGGGACAAAAATGTAACTCTTAGATATAGTAAATGGACATTTTAAATATTAGTCATCACAGTAACTTAATATTTTGTCAGTGTTATTTTTGCTTTTCCTCTTTGTCACTAATTTTTCACAGTATATATTTGTCAGTAACTTGTGCTAAACACCTTCACGGTTTAAGCCTCTGCATCGCACATTCAGATGCTAAAGAAATGCCAAAGATGTCCGTGCTCACGTTCCCCTCCTCTTCTTTTGCTCTCAGAGCGTTTGTGTACCTGAGCAACCTGCTGTACCCCGTGCCGCTCGTTCACCGAGTTGCCATAGTTACAGAGAAGGGCGAGGTGCGAGGCTTCCTGCGTGTGGGGGTCCAGGCCATAGCTGGTGAGTAATTAATGAGATGTCTAAGGCTCAGGATTATTACAGCAACTGAAAATGGTATCATTGGTCTGGCCTAGTTTAATATGAGTTTATACAATCTAAACACAAAAAGATGTAGTTCTACCTTCTGCTTTGGAAGCCTAATGGCAACGTGTGGGAGAGCCGTGGGGGATCTGATCTGCCTGCAACGCAGCGATTCCCTCAGATCCTTCATGTATTCCCTTTCATGTGCTCTGACAGTGTAGGTTTGTGACAGACTGCGATAAAAAGGACGGTTTGTTTCTGTTCTAGCTGACGAGGAGGCTCCAGATTACGGGTCAGGGGTAAGGCAGTCGGGGACTGCCAAGATTTCCTTTGATGATGAATACTTCAAAAAGGTGAGCCCCGGAGTCAGATGAAAGCAGCTTAAAGCTCACTCTGCTTTTCAACTTGTTAAAGAAACTTTAGAAAAATGCATTCCACTAGACCAGCTATATGCTAATGTCTCCTACCTCTGTCCACCCAATCAGAATGACTTTCCCTCTACGGTTATGACTCGCTCCGGCTTGTCCCTGGAGGAGCTGCGCATTGTGGAGGGTCAGGGTCAGAGCTCAGAGGTCATCACACCCTCCGAGGAGCTCAACAGAATCAACGACATGGGTACGGCTGCCAGACCTCCACCCCGCCACTCGTAAATTTCAGCCTCTCTGCCTTCGCACGAGGACACATTGGGCAGATGTTCCTTTTAGGTTTAAACACTTTGTCATTTAAATAAAGCTAATGCAGGTTTGTTTGTTTTTTTGCTTTTTGAGAGACATTTTTTAATACCTAAAGAATGAGTGAAACGCAGGAGCTGCTCCACAAATCCGAAGCTCAGAAATGTGAATGAACAAAAGAGTAGTGTAGAACTGAGACGCCACCAGCTGCAGTTTTGGGTCACTTTTAATACCTCACAGCTCCTGCTCACACGCCCCTGTGGTCTTCCTCAGACCTTAAGCTGGGTAACATCCCAGACACCAAGCTGGGTCACAGTGACGGGCTGGCAGGCCAGCTGGAGGTGGGAAGCATCTTCACCTTCCGTGTTACCGTCCTCCAGGCCAGCGGCATCCCACCGGAGTATGCTGACATCTTCTGCCAGTTCAAGTGAGTCAGCGTTTTTTCAAAACTAAGCTGCACATTTTAGATCATCTGAAATATCTTTTTATGCCGCGCTTAAGATGCAACACAACAGTAATTCTTTACGAAGCATTTCATGTAAGAGAACTACAACATGGCTGTTTTAGCGTTCTCTTTGCTTCACTACATTAATTGACTCATCGCTCTGACGTGTTCACATTTGAATTCAGTTTCCTCCACCGCCACGATGAGGCTTTCTCCACCGAGCCGCTGAAGAACACCGGCAAAGGAGCGCCTCTGGGCTTTTACCACGTCCAGAATGTGAGTACAGACACATGCGGGAAAATAGTTTCTTTTGTCCAAACTCCGTGTTGTGACCAGAAGCATAAAATTTGTCTTTTCACCGTGGTTGCAGGTTTCGGTGGAGGTCACAGAGTCTTTTATTGAGTACATTAAAAGCAAGCCCATCGTCTTTGAGGTATTTGGCCACTATCAGCAGCACCCGCTGCACATTCACGGCCAGGACCTGATCAGGTTGGTTCCATGAAAAGAAATATTCTATAGAAATGTAGAACGTAAAAATCACAACCGCACACTTCTATTTTATCCACATTTAATGGTAGACCAACACAAAGTGCTGAATAATTGTGCAATGGAAGGAAAGGGAGACACGGGTTTCTTAATAGTTTTGCAGATAAAATTCTGAAAAGTTTGACTTGAATTTGAATTCAGACCCGCTTTTTATTCAAATACCCCTAAATAAAGTCCAGTGCAACCAATTACCTTTAGAAGTCTCCTGAGGGGAGAAGAGATGTACCTCTACCCACACGGTACTGACCCGGGGAACTATTTTCTGTTGGTCTTTCCTGTAAAATACCTTGAAATTTGTGATTTTAATGTGAGAAAATGTGAAAAATTTCAAGGGTTGTATTTATGCAAATGATCACGGTTCTTATGAAGGCTTTTTTACAGTTGTTTTTCATTTAAAGTACATCAGATGAGGTGAGTTTTTCATCAAAATTCACGTTTTCTCTCTCATTAACAGGCCTCCAACGCCGTCAAGGAAATACTACCCTATCCCCATGCCTCTGTCTAAACCAGGTAACAAGTCATTACGCGACACATTTCTATAGTAAACTGTTCTACCACCATCATTTCCCCATAACTTTGAGTTTGTTATATAACCACGCCTCACGTGTCCTTTTTCATTTCTCGCTTCCTTTGGATCTCTTTGTTTCCCATTGAATCATTTCTCTGCAATCTTTAATCCTCTTACCCGACTCTGTCCTCCCTTTTCTGCTCCTCTTCCCGCTCCCCCTGAACACACACACACACACACACATACTCGTCGATCTTTCCCGCCCGCTCACACACCCACGACTTCACACACCCAGACCACACCCGTAAGATCGAGTTGATCCACTACCTCGTGAGCGGCTATGTTAACAGCAGGGTGCTGGATACGCTGTCCGAGCACGCCAACGCCCTCGCCTCCTCTGCTGTGGCCAGCCTGGAGGACGAGGCTGACAAGCTCTCACACTTCCCGTTCCTTTCAGCACTCCACGACCCCGTGTTCACTGTACCTAAGCACCACGGTTGGTACAAGGCATGGCGTTGGACGCCCCTCCGCTGTGTTGTGGTTAGACTAGCGCTTTGTTCTTGTAGTGCTCTGTGCCTGCAGGTACACACTGGAGCACTGCAGTGAGTGCACTGCAGACACGTTTAGGTCCCGATGCCTCGGCTCAAACCTCCCCTGTCGCTTAGAGACTGACCTGAGCTCCTACCTTCCTGTAGATGCGGCATAGTTGCAGGATTTTCAGTCGTGTACCTTTTGTGGCTTTAGCTGTTTTATAACTATAGGAGTTTACTAGTTTTAAGATGTATATAGCAGAAATTAGTATGCACGTCAGAGATTAGCTGGTTTCCAGAGCTGCATAATCCTGATGATGTGTCAGACAGCTGGGAGCTGTCAATATTGGTGTAATCTGTGATTTTTTTAACTCCTCGTACCGTCTCGACTTTTCAGTCACACAGTACCGGGCCATGCAAAAGTATTCATACTCATTGAACTTGTCACATTTGTGATATTCTATTCTTTAATTATAATGATAATGAAGGAATTTTATTTCAGGCAGACACCAACTGAAAAAAAGAGATCGTAATCAGAATTACAAGAAAATCACAATCGACACATGCATATTCATCGGTATGAGCACCAACGGCATCTTATATATCCGTATAAGAATTAAACATAAATAGAAACTACTAATAAAAAACAAACAAACAACTATCCCATTGTACAAACCTGCAAGTATAACCTCAGATGTGACCTTGATTAGTCGTAAGTGTCTGAAAAGGGATATGAAGAAGTCAAACTTATTTATTCATAGCCCTTCTCCCACAGTTTAATGTATGGAAGGAAAATAATGCGTGGATATTTAAAGAAAAGAAAGTGTGGCGTGTCTTTGTATTGAGCCTCCCTGAATCAGTGGTTTGTCTCTACCAGCCAGAGTGTCTGTGAGCATCGGTCTTCATGGGCTTTGGGTCTGGACGTTGTTGGGCCATTTTCACACACGAGTATGCTTTGATCTACCCAGTTCAGTCGTAGCTCTGGATGCATGTTGAGGGTTTTTCTCCTGCTGAAAGGTGAACCTCTGCCCCGAACTACGACTATTTCAGCCTCCAAGATGTTTTCTTGAAGGATCGTATGCAGTCTGAACGACTTTCCCACAGCATGATGCTACCACCACTATTCTATCGTCCGATAAGTGTGTTTAGGGTGTTGCTTTTCTGCCACATGTGGGCAGCCATCTTTTTAAATTGGTTTTTTTAATAGTGCTCCATGAGATGTTCAGAGTTTGGGATATTATTATATATAATGTGACCCTGCTTTAAAGTTTCCCACAACGTTGTCCCTGACCTGTCTGCTGTGTTCCTTGGTCTTTCTGATGCCGTTTGTTGACTGTTGTTCTCTGAAAAACTCCTGAAGGATTCGGCCGTGCTTATGCAGAGGTTAAATTACACACCGGTGGACTTCATTTGCTATTTGGGTTCAGGGGTAGCAAAGTAAAAGGAGCTTTTTTGCTTCAGATTCATTTTGTGGTGGTCTATCACAAGATCAGAATAATAAGATATTTAAATACATGGTTGTGATGTGACAGGATGTGAAAAGATTCAATACTTTTGCAAGGCGCTGTGTGTGATGCACAAGACTCAGCAACATGCTCATACCACATGTCTTTGGTCCAAAATGTGCGATTAATTGGTGTCCCGTGCATCGATGCGTCGTTAAGACTCATGAAAGCCCTCAGTTGACGATACTGAGCTGATGGTTGTTGTTCTGCTAGTTCCAGCCACCAAGCTGAACACCATCACCAAGTCAAACCTGGGTCAGTGTGTCAGCAAGTACGACCTGCTCGTCTGGTTCGAGATAAGCGAGCTGGAGCCCACTGGAGAGTGAGTGCCTCTCTGCTTTTTTCTTTTATCTTAGATGATTGAATCCAACCTCTAAAGGTTTATTAATGCATTGATGCTTATTTGTAAGGTTTAACCGGACCTTTCTCCACAGGTACATCCCAGCTATAGTGGATCACAGTGCCGGATTGCCCTGTCATGGCACCTACCTTCTGCACCAGGTAAGCCGAGCTCCTCAAAGCCCCCATGCATGCAAACTCAGACGAGTGTTAGTTGGTTTTCTTTCCACTTACCGATACTAATCAGAATGTGATATGTCTAGGTCGTTTCTACTTTTCCTGCCCTTTTCAGGCTGTAATCCTAATCTCCTTGAATTTTTCCTGCAGGGAATCCAGCGGAGGATCACGGTGACCCTGATACACGAGAAGGGCAGCGAGCTCCACTGGAAGGACGTTCGAGAGCTGGTTGTGGGTGAGCAACCTCGATCTAAATGAAACCAGAGGGTAACACAGCCTGTGGAAGTGTAGAGATGGGAGGATACGCGCTTTATAGGAGGAATTAGTAAAATATATACCACACCGCTTTTTGTGTGGGGAGACAAGCTTCTGTTTTGCCGAAGGCAGCTTCTCTCTATTTATATCCTGCAGCTGATGGACCAAATAATTGCATTTCAAATCTTTGACGGTCAGCCTCTTCTTCAGGCTATGTGCTGGGCTCTGATGAAAACGCTTGTAGAGTTGTTGTTTTTTAACGTTCCCCCCCTCACCAGAAGAGATTGTAGACGGATGTACTGATGTGTCGTCCTGCTGTATGACCCAACAGGTCGTATCAGGAGCAAGGCGGAGGTGGACGACGGTGCAGCTGATGCTGTCCTGTCCCTGAACATCATTTCTGCCAAGAACATCAAGTCCTCCCACAACACCAACAGGTACACGGACCGGACTCTGAGAGTTAGTTTGGCTCTGCTGGACTCAAAGCAAGCCTGACCCCATCCGTCGGTGTTTAGATTTTCTGTTTAAAGTCTGTTTTTCTCTGCTTTTTATTGTGTGAAAACGTTCGTGTCTTCTTAGTAGATGAGAGGAAAAAGCTTTCATTGCATGAGATTATTTGTCTTTTTTTTTATGGTGTTTGATGTGCTTGATTGTTTCTGTTGCCTGACTCTTTGTGCTTCTCTTTTTATTCTGTGCACTCTTTCCTCCTGCTGCCACCGGACTCATGATTGTCCTCAGGCTTTCTATTGATAAGGATATTGATAGGTACCATTCATCAGAGAGCATAAGGCCTTCAACAAAGGACCTTTATGCTTCCTTTTAGACCTATAGATTCCTAGAAATAAGTCCATTACAGTTTCGGCTTTTAGACCTCTTCCCTGCATGTTGCATAAGATCTGTCGTTGTTTCCACTGACATTCAGTTCCTAAAACTCTGCTAAAAATGTTGATGGACTCATAAAGGCAATCTAAATGCAAATGCCCCCACTAGTCAGTACTTCTTTTATAGATTTCAAAATTTGTGACTTTAATATAAAGCAAAGTGATGAGCTGACCTATCATGGTCCCAATTTGTTTGGTTTTCATTTGTTACCTTAAAATTCAGCAAGGTCACTATTCGTGGGTGAATGCTCCCCCTGCTGGTAAAGAAGGGCACATGTGGCCTCTTTGAAAAGGACTTGGTTTGTTAAGAAGTTCAGTATATTTAAATAATTTTTTTTTTTTTTTACGTTGATGCTGTGTAGTTGCGTTATGTGCTGCAGAGTAGCACAGTGAGTTCACTCTCTATGTTCCAGCTCATACTCTGAGGCTTGTATTGTCTTTGTGTCTGCTCTGTGTTTGTCCTCACATCCCGTCATGATAACAGTGTGAAACGGTTTAGTTTTCCACCATCCTCCCTGCTTAGTCTGTCAGACCTGTGTACATCCACGCGTCGGTTCTTTACCAAAATCCCAGCTTTCTGTGTCACAATGACAAAACGCGACACGGGTGTTTGTGTGAGGCGAGCCTTCCCCGAGGTCAGCTCATGTTCCTTTCTTTGGGTTTTCTCCCCCAGAACCTTCTATCGTTTTGAAGCCGTGTGGGACAGCTCCCTGCACAACTCCCTCCTGCTAAACCGAGTCACCCCTTATGGAGAGAAGATCTACATGACCCTGTCTGCATATCTAGAGGTTTGTCGTTCAGCTCTGCTTCATGGTGTCCTACCTGCTGCTGGACGTCCGCTCACTCCAACGGCCTCCTCTCTTTACAGCTGGACCACTGCATCCAGCCCGCCATCATCACTAAAGACATCTGCATGGTGTTCTACTCCCGGGACGCTAAGATCTCCCCTCCTCGTTCTCTCAGGAACCTCTTTGGGAGTGGCTACTCGAAAACCCCTGACTGGTAAGCCTGCAAGCGGACGTACTCATGATAAACATTCTACTTCTTCTTCGTCTTATTAATATTATTATTGCAGATCTACCAATCAGAAATTTGAGACTAATATGTAAAGCTTTTGCGGTGTAAATTTGAAGTACAAGAGATATTGCACTGTGTGTGAGAAAGAAAGAAAGAGAGAGAGAGAGGTATTTGTGCTAAAACAAGTTTTTACTGTCAGAACAAAATCAGACCAAAGTACAGTGGTGCCTTGGATTACTAGTTGAATTTGTTCCGTGACGGCGCTCATAAATCAAATTATGTCAACAAAACAGTTATAAATAACAAGCATAGTATTGTATAAAAACAATAAAATATAGTTAGATAAATAGTTTTTATCAAGTATAGCGCAGCATAATGTACAACATTTACCTTGGAGATCAGGCAGCATGAAAATGCTGACGGGGGTGGAGGGGAAGGGCTGAACTGAATCTTTGCCCTCTCTGCCACGCTGTCATCGCTTTCATGAGTGATTTTCAATAAAAACCTGTCCAGTTTCTTCTGTTGCAGTTCTCCCCTTCAAAATTTCTCTGATCAATTGTCATACGGCGCTGAAACATGCTCAGTTGCAACTTTTTTCGAGGGTCTCTTTTTTTTTTTTTTTTTTTTAAGTCTTGAGTTTCTTCCAAATTCCTAATGTTTATTTTACCTCTCTTGTAAAGATGAGCGCCTCCTCCGTCTTACCCATTTCTTGCAAAACCTCCGTGTGCTGCTGCGTCTGTAGATGTTTGGTTTCAGCATTCAGCATGGCGCCCACTAGTGGTGCCTATTGTTAACTCTAAAGTCGAGGCAAAAATAAATCGTCTGTGGGACGGCTCGTATCTTGGAAAACTTGTAAGTTGGGGCCATCATGAGTCGGGGTGCCGGTTTATTAGAGTGCATGTTTTAAACTGGCTTTGGCATCTCGTTGAAGAGATTAGTATGCTAGCCATCAGTAAATGTGAACGGCGCCATCTGTATCTCTGTGTATTCCCATGAGAATGAGGACCCTGAGGATCTGTGAGATATTCAAACATGTTTCTAGGTGCCGTATTTTCACGATAGAGGATGGATAAAACAGAACAACTTTGCTGTAACACGGTCAGCCTCCTGTTAGCTGCTGCTCTCGCTGGATGCTTAAACGTAGCCTCAATGAACAGCAGATATATCTCTTTTAAAAAATTGTTACTTTTTAAATAGCTTCTTACCCCTTTTGATCTTCCTCTGTATTATTATTTCCGCACTTCACTGGTTCTTCAAATAGCCAACTGAGTCTTGTTCCTGCAGCAACAGCCGCCGCTCTGATAACTAAACATTACAACCCCGGTAGCACTTTGGTACGGTGTGTTCACTGCTTGTGAAAAGATTGGATTTTTTGGTTTTTGACCGTACGATCTCTTGTTGGGGCCGTTCAAGCTGAAATTTGGCAGGTTCCAGTCACGAGCAGCGTTCTCGGTGCATCGCCGCGTATCACCGGGCTTCAGACCCGTGAATCTGATTTTGTTTTTTGCTGGTTTGTTAAAGCAATCGTGTCACCGGCATCTATGAGCTGAGCCTGTGCAAGATGTCTGACACCGGAAGCCCGGGTGAGCAAGAGAAAAATTATTTAGAGAAAGATCACAATGATGGTGTTTCGCCTTGGTCTTAACAAACCACATTCTGCGTTCCAGGGATGCAGCGGAGGAGGAGGAAGGTTCTGGACACCTCAGTGGCTTACGTGCGAGGAGAAGAGAACCTGGCCGGGTGGAGGCCCAGAGGCGACAGCTTGATCCTGGAGCACCAGTGGGAGCTGGAGAAACTCGAGCAGCTGCATGAGGTGGGAACTCAGAAGGCAGATTTCTCATTCACACATTGAAATAACTTTAGATGATGTTGAACCTACTCACAAAAAGGTTGGAAACTCATTATGGACTAGTAGGTGAGAATATGCTGACTGCATGTGAAAGAACTAAAAGAGAAATGTCCCTCTTCCTTTTCTTTCTGCTGATTTTCTCAGTTTCCTCCACATGACCGTGTTGCTCTTCTGTCATGTTCTTTTGTTTCTGTGAAAATGTAAAAAAAAAAAAGTTAAAATAACTCCCAATAATTAAGAATTTTAAAAGAAACGTACCTCACCCTTCCCTCTTCATGAACAGGTGGAGAAGACCCGCCACCTCCTCCTGCTGAGGGAGAAGCTGGGAGAGGCGCCTCCGGTGGGGCCGACTCCCACCACCAAGTCCATCAGCGAGTCTCTGCTGTCCCCCAGCATGAGCTCGGGCACTCTGTCCACCTCCACCTCCATCTCCTCGCAGATCTCCAGCGCCACTTGCGAAAGCGCCATCACGCCCAGCGAGAGCAGCGGCTACGACTCGGCGGACATCGAGAGCCTGGTGGATCGGGAGAAGGAGCTCGCCTCCAAGGTGAGAAAGGGAGCCTGTAAAACCAGACGGACGGGGGGGGGGTTCCCTAAGCTGCCGGGAACTGACGGGTCTTGTTGCGTTACAGTGTCTCCGTCTACTGACGCACACCTTCAACAGCGAATACAGCCAGGTGGTGAACAGCATCAGCGACTGTAAGGTGAGGGATCACTCAAATGTTTTCCCCCCGCTGGTCGTCGCATCTGAGCTGTTTGGAAACATCAAACAAAACCGCGACTGTTTTGTTTCTCGCCACTGAGTAAACACGTGTGTAACGTCTGCCTTTCTCTCCAGCTGTCGGACATCTCACCCATGGGACGAGACCCATCGGTGACCAGCTTAAGCAGCGCCACCCTCACCCCGTCCTCCACCTGCCCCTCGCTGGCCGACTCCCGCTGCAGCTCCTTAGACCAAAAGTAAACGATATTCTATTAGTGTTTCTGATTTATTTGTTAACTGCAAGAGGATGGGGTTTGTTAGCTGATTTAGTTTATTAGTGGATAGATATTTTTCAGGTGCTTTTAATATTTGCAGAACAAATGTAAACTTTTAACATGAAAAGCAGTTTAATATAAGTTAGAGAGTGACATATATGGCCCATCCTTTTCATACAGTTTTTTTTAAATCTGTCTTAATTCCTCCTGAGTTACTGAACATGTTTAGACCCGTGGCACCAGTTGTGGGAGAAAACATTTTAGTATTTAGAACCAAGAACCACAATTAAGAGTCAATAATTTTCTATTTTGTAGTTTATTAAAACGTCACCAGGAGCCTCATCACAGAGGACACACAGCAGTCTGGGAGTGAGACTCAAAGCTCCTAGTCCTATTATATTTACAAGCATGGCAAGTAGGGCTGGGCTATATGGCTTAAAAATAAAATCTCTGATTTTATTATACCATATTAGATTAATCAATTTTTTTCTCTCTTTTTCGCCTCACAAAAAGAAATGTTTTTAAAAACTTGCTTTTATTTCAAGCATTTTGTCTGGGCCTTGACCTGAATTCAAAGTGCCACTAAATCCAAGCTGTGGAACATGCTTGTGAAACAAGATGGCGGCACTGCCGTTGTAAAGAATGAAAATATAACAAAATGTTTGCTGCCTGTGGTTTTACACAATGAGCTAAGAACAGGCATCACTTCACTTGTGTAACTAGCTTTAGAAAAATTAAATTAAAGTGCCTCTTATTATGGTCAAAAAAGTTTCCTCTTTACAAAATTTTGACAATATATTTTCCTAAACATATATTCAGCATTGCAGGCTATTCTCTTCATTTGAACCCAACCTTCAAAAACCTTTAAATTCGACTTATCGCCCAGCCCTAATGCCAAGTTTGATAGTTGTACAACATAATCCCATGAAATGAACTGATTGCATAAAAAAGTCACGCAATTGTTAACAAAATAGGCCTGATTTTATTTCACATGGTGCACATCTTTGACTCTAACTCAGTATTTTGACTTTTAGGACCCCAGAGAACAACTCCCGTGCCCCCAGTCCTTCCTGCTCGGACTATGAGAACTTCCCAATGGTTCCCACTCTGGAGATGTCCTACCTTGCGCGCGCTGGAAAGAACGAGTTCCTAAACTTGTTGCCTGATATTGAAGAGATGAGGCCGGGGTTAGTAACACGCCGGCGGCTCGTCTGATTTGGTTTTGCTGGTGTGATCTGCGTTAATTGTGCAGGAAAAGATACGATCGAATGCTAATTAAAAAGATCTCGCTCATCTTTAAGAAATCAAAGTAAGGAGGACTTTTTATTTCGTTATTTTAGGTCTGTGGTGTCTAAGAAAGGTTTCCTCAGCTTCATGGAGCCGCGCTCCAACACGTGGGTGAAGCACTTTGTGG
This sequence comes from Fundulus diaphanus, assembly GCA_037039145.1. Taxonomy (NCBI): domain Eukaryota; kingdom Metazoa; phylum Chordata; class Actinopteri; order Cyprinodontiformes; family Fundulidae; genus Fundulus; species Fundulus diaphanus. The sequence continues at coordinate 26,177,219 of CM073129.1, read as the reverse complement.
TCGTTCGCCGCCCATACGTTTTCATCTACAACAGCGACAAGGACCCGGTGGAGCGAGGCGTCCTCAACCTCTCCACAGCCCAGGTGGAGTACAGCGAAGACCAGCAGGCCATGCTCAAGGTATGGCAGAATCATCCGCGCTTTCTAAAGGTTCAAAATGTCTGTTTCAGCTTCTTTAAATACATCTCGGAACAAAGTTAACAGAACTGTTCCTACTTTGGCAAATCAGACGTTTACATGCATATTAACTTTGGGCTTTGGATGATTTGTTTGAACAGCTCTTTTTCCAGGGTGGATTGATTATACAACATAGAGGTTTGGTCTAAAAAAAAACTAGAACTTGCTGCCCAACTTTAAATTTATGTGGATTTTCCTCAATTATGCGTAGAGGCTCACAAATGAACCAGCTACCCACTAATAATTCAAGAAGTGTCCCTCTGCAGGTTGCAGAGAATCCTGATCCTTTTGCCCGTCAACAAGCTTCGGGCATAGTTCAGTCCGGGTATTAGACCACTCCTTAAGCTGGAGTAGTAGAAGTCATTTAAAGTAGATGGTTAGAAAGTAAGCCGTCAAGTTTCAACAGGATTGGGGCTGGGACCATACCTGCAGCTTAATGTTAACCCGCTTCATCCGTGCCAAAACCAGTTTGAGATCGTTGTTCTCAACTGTGTCAAAGTGGCGACCATATAACCCAAACTGTGACCCTCAGATGATGGCTAAGTGGTAAGGATGTTCAAGAACGACTCGGGGAATATCCTGGAAAACCCAATGTTACCGTCTGCAGTGAACTCTGTGTCACATCAGCATGGACTGAGAAGGTGCCAACCAAGAAAGAAGGGTGTGATCCAGAACCCACACCCTCCAGCACCACTGAAATGTATAGCTGCAAGCATGGAAAGGCCCAAAGCCTTTTGGACAAATGTTTTACGGTCACAGGAGACAAAGAAAGTCTGTTCTGTCGACCATGCTTGTGGTAGCATCATGATCAGAGTCTGTATCTTGTGACAAATTCTTCAACTTTACCTCAAATCAACAGCTATGTTTTCGAGGCAAGGACACTGCCCGGTGTCTCAATTGGACTGAAATGCTTATCAAAACTAGTTCTGCAATGACATCAGGCTCACATCAAGCTTCAAGAAAGATCTGGACCTAAAGCAAAATGGTTGGAGTTTGCTTTAAAACAGGGTCCTTACCAGAAAACCAACCACTTTAAATAAGAGGTCGAATCTCCAGCGAGAATTATACTAGAAGCTTGTTGGTCGCTACTTTCTCAACAACTTCATACATTCATCCAAACATTAGCGCGAGCGTGTGAACATATTTTAAAACTTGTCACCCACTTCTTCTAAAAGTCATGCCCTCACCTTGGAAAAGTGGCTGTTAGAATGCCTGATTAAAAACACCCAAACAAATATCATCCAAGGCCGTGTTGAGCGCATGTAAACCTCTGACTGCAGCTACTCATCACCAGGCTAATTTTTCTCAGGAGACGAGACGTAATCTGATAAAACTCGGTCTCGTGATATACCTCTGGTGTTTGCAGACTCCCAACACATTTGCAGTGTGCACAAAGCATCGAGGGATCCTCCTGCAGGCCAACAACGAGAAAGATCTGAACGACTGGCTGTACGCCTTTAATCCTCTGCTAGCAGGGACGATAAGGTAATTAACGCTTCACACGCCCCGCCTAAACTCCCCCTGCAGTAAATGCTCGTCTGCCTCACTGCAACATGTCGTCCCCTCAGATCGAAGCTGGCGAGGAGGCGCAGCGGCCTGATGAAGAACTGAGTGGAGCGGCCCGCAGGGACCCCACGGCTCCCGCTCCCTCTGAGCAGCCTTTGAACATACAAAGTGTTAACATTAATTAATCATAGCGAGTCTTAAAGGTTTCCTCTTGTAAGTAGACATGTGGCTTAAGTCTCTACTTTTCATGCGACTAAAAGTTTCAGCTCCATTGACCTTTGCCTCCCCCTCCCCTCCAGCAACAGAAGCTCTTCTTCTCCTCCTCCCCCCTCCCCTCAGCTTTTTTGGGTTTAGATTTTTATGACGGGTCTGATTTCTTTCCGCTTTGTCGTCATTCCTGAGCTTCCTGACTTGTAGCATGTTGTAGTAGTCTACTTGTGTGTGCACGGCTCTCCAAAAACAAATCTTCAGTTTGCCAATCATCTGTTAAAAAAAAAAAAAAAAAAAAAAAAAAAGGAAAAGGGGAAACAACAAATCTCTTATCAGTGTTATTTGTCTCCTAAAATAAGTTCAGTTTAACTTTTTGTTTTTTCGTTTATGACGATGTGCTCGGATAATAAGTGCAGCAGCAGTCCCCAGGAGAACACCAAGTTTTCTCACTGAAAACAAGTGAAATCAGATTTAAAATATAAAGTGAAAATAGACAAACACATATATATCCAAGAGATCTGATAGTGAATGCTCTGCAACATGAACTATTGCTTTTCTTTTTTGGACTTGAAGAGAATTGCATCAGATCGCTGCCTCATCAAAACACATCAATCTAAATATGTCAAGCTAAATCCAGTTGAGCTCAGCACAGATTCATCCGTGTGACGTTTGGTTCCCACCCCTCAGCCTCTGTACATACACCAACTCCCAGATAGTGTCAGTCCGTGCATTTGTGCAAACATAAAAAAACAACAAAACCAAAAAAAAAAACTACCAACTGGATGAAAACAAGCAAAAATGTACAATTTCTGTACAGATACTTCTTCCAGAAATAAATATTTTGCCGTTTGGTATTCCACCATAAGAAAAGAAAAACAGTTTGGAGGATGCGAGGGAAATAAACGGGAGAGAAAGATGCTCCACAGAGAGAGGGTCATTGCTACTTTAAATCGCACAGGGATTGCTGTAATACTCAGATCCCGCTTTAGGCCGTTCTCTCTGCTTCTACAGCTAATATAAACTCAAACCTTGTTACCCGACTGTCACGTATAAGTGAAACTGAAGACGTACCGCGATGAGAACTAAAGAAGTTGCTGGGTTGCAAGAGCGGTGTGACGATGAAGCTGCTCAGACACAGCTTGAGGGTGGATGGTGAAACGTCCGCTTGGTTGGGTAAAACCTCTAAAATGAAGTTCTTTTTTCCATTTCAGCACCAACAAACACGACCACTTCTACATTTTCTGTTCAGGTTCCTCAAATGAAACTTCTCCAACCCATCTAACTCTCTTGTTCTTTTTTTGGTCTCTGGCTTTTCATTTCCAAATCTTTATTTTTTTTTAAATGTAAAAAAAAAAAAGGGCATTTCTTTTTATTTTGTTTTTAACCAGCATTTATTGGTGTTGCGCCTTTTTATTTGCACATTAACTCACATCTATAGCAAGGCAGATGATGCAGGATTATGTCCGAGCTTCAGGAACAAAGGACGAGGACACATATCAAAGCTACACTGGATGAAAAGATGAATGGGAGGAGGGTTTTGGTCGGTGAAAATGTTTGCTCTGCCATCGGCGCTGATGCGGCGCCTCTGTCTCTGCGCTTGTCGGCTGCACAGAACGGCGCCGTTAGACTCTGGCCTACCAACCAGCAGTTTGCCCACTGTCCCACCTGACATGAGAGCAGAAACAGAGCTACCGGCACTCGTTTGACGTTTAGTGTGAACATTTGCTTCAACCCAGAGGTCAGGAAACCTGCTGGGCGGAGAGTGGTTGAAGAAGCCGCACTAGAATAGGAACCGTGCATCTATGCATTTAATAGGGGAATAAAAGTGCTGCATATACGAGAACGCCAGCGCAAACGTTTTCACCCCAGTGGCTGGTTTGCAGAAGTATATTGTTATTGTTTATGTATTTATCGTTTGGAAATGTACATATTAGTTTGCAGCTCTTTGCACATATTAATAAAAAGGTTCAACTAACTGATCAAATGAAGTCTGTGCGGTTTAGTTGTTCTGCTCATGATTAACCAAATGAAGGTTTGGCAACCTGAACCGAGAGAGAGTTGAATGTACGGTTTAAAGATGTTTGGTTTGGCTGCTGCTTTTCGCCGTTTAATTAAAGGGACCTAAAGATGCAACCCGCTGCACCTTTTTCACAAGGAGGCGAAGTTACATTGGCGCTTCCTCTTTATCAGAAAGCGGCTTATCAGTCTGCTTTGGTTTCACAGAAATATTTACTAACTACCCACGGTGGCCAGGTGTCTAATAAAAAGTTGATTTTTATGAGTTTATTTAATCTAATATCAGGGAATATAACACATCGTAGCTCTAGACTTAAATTATAATAGAACACTTTAATGTGACTTTTCTTTTTTCCGTTGATGCCTTTCAAACAAAACTAGTCCTGATATTTTCCATCAGCCCACCCCCACCCATCCCCCTCTGACAGCATCTTTGGGATTTGTGCATTAAAAAGAATAAGTAGGACAAAACATTTTGCCACTGTACATTATTTGTCAGGCTGGTTTCATTTTCATACTTATTTTGTAAATATCTATGTTGTATGGAGCTTGAACTAAACTGTAAATATGTTTACTGTATTTGTAATAATTATAATCCATCCGCTGTATAGCATAGATGTGTCATGCAGGTATCCTAACTCTGTGTATGGTAATCTTGCACCACTGAACTGTTTAGTGAATGAGGCAACAATATAAAAATAAAAAAAAAATGTGCAAACTGCATTAGCTGAGTGACGCCTGTTCTGTTTGTTTCTCTTTGTTCTCAGACGAATAACTGTCTAGCCTTTATGAATGAAAGCAGGTCATGTGAAAGCGAAGCGATTAGTAGAAAAATTACTGAAACGTTGCCGTTTCTAAAGTGAAGCAAATATTTTAGATTTTTTAGCTGGAAAAGAAAATGTATAAATCCTACAAAGTTTCCTTTTTTTCTATTCTGCACAAAAGAAGAGTGCGGAGATAGTCTCTTCATCGGTCTTCAGTTCTCCTCTCTAAGTTACGGGTGTCCAACGTGCGGCTCGGGGCCCATGTGCAGCCACTGAAATGATTTTTGCGCGGCCGCTTTCCACAACGCAAGAAATTTGTCCCACCAGCATAAATTAAAAAATTATACCTAGAGTTTCACTGGCAATTTTAAATCTTTTTAAATGAGAAAATACTAAATGCAGCCAAGAGTATATTCACTGCTGTTGACTGTCAACTATGCTTTCGTTTTAACTCTATAGTTAACAGGACCAGATAAATCCACCACGTTTAGAGTAAAGAGTGAACCATATTCTGTTCCTGTTGCTGAGAATAGATCAAGAAAGAAAACTGTCAACCCCAAAAATTAGGAAACTGCATTCCTTTTTTTAAATGGGGCAAACGTTCAGAACCCTTTATGTTTCGGATCTACAAACATTTACGGATTCCTTTTCTACCTCAATCAGGCTATAGTGATTTGGTCGTCTCATTAAGATATTGCATAATAAGCTTATTGATGAGTGGATACAAACAAAAATTTAGAGTATAATGATTTTGCTTCCCTTTTCATGAGGAAAATCTGAATTTTGTTGCCCATCTATACTTTCAACTTTGTGATTTTGGCCTTTGTGTCAAAAACTCCATTGCTCTATAAAATAAAATGAATTTCAGAGTTTATAGTAATTTATCAGAATTTCCAAAGATCCTTTTAAGATTCGGAAAAATAATTTTATTTTTTGGTTTGTAAAGTTCTTGTTTTTGTTGTTGTTGTTTTTTTCCCAGATATTGACAGGAAAACATCTAAAACAGGACAGTGTGCCTTAAGGAACAGGGTTGAAAATCATGGCTCTAGATTAACCATGGTCCTCTCTCTCAGGCTCTTGTCTTCTCATCTTATTCTACTGGTGCTTTTTTATGTGGCACTAGTGGCCACAAAAAAAGAGGGGGGAAACATGTGACATGGGTAGGACTCAATCCTGGGACAGCTGCGTTGAAGACCAAGGGCTCTACGTGGGTCACGCTCGCTACCCCTGCGCCACTTCAGCGCCCCATTACCCACATCATCACAGATCTTACACCGTACTTGGTCATGAGGAGCTTCACCACAGATTTCACACCAAACCTAATCTTGAGTTAAAACCCAGTTCCAGTTATAGTCCAAATTGTATTTTTTTTTTATACCAGACTCCACATGTTTAGTGATGTTGGGTAATTTTTTTTTTTTTTTTGTGGTTTCATCCAAAGCATCCAGCTGGGAAGTAGATGACGTCTGCTGGCTTTTATGGAGAATTGTGACCCCAAAATGCCCTCCTTTGATGTAGTTAGATTTTTATTTTTACTTCCCTTGATCCATCGTGCTTTCTCTACAATGGCAAGATCAATATGGCTCCTCATCCAGTCTGGTGGGCAGAAAGTTTATAGCCCAGGTAAACTGGATATCGTAATGCCTATTAGAAGCTCTCAAAAACTGCAGTGAACCCAACAGGACAAAAATCTACTCTTAAAAAGGCTTCAGTTGCAGTTACTGTATTTTAAAGGGCTTGATTCATTGTCTGGTTGATAACGATCTTAAAATTGTCATCATTGGGTTGATAATTTCCTAACATGGGTTTCTTTTTAACCCCTTTTGAGAAAAAAAAAATGTGTATGTGAAAATATAAACTGCATTAAAGGTTGGGTTGTTTGTGTTCAGTGTGAGATTATGTTGCTTCAATAAAAGATTTATGATAAGCCTTTTTACAAGTCTTTACCAGGTGTATGAATGAGCACAGCCCTCTTTATGGTTTTCTTTAAATCTGAACTGTTCACCCTTAGTTATTCTGCATTTTAAATTGTTCTGACATTCAGCTGGTTTAAATCCAAAGTCACTTTCATGTTATTCCCCATAGTTTGACATGATAATTCTGTATTCACTTTATGGTTTAAAACAATAAATTCTTATGTCAAAGACTATAACAAAGCTTTGGTATTATTGATCTCTGTGTATTTTCAGATGCAGCAACCAAAAAAAAATAAGTGTTTATTTAAGGTTAGCAAGAATTTACTTTAGATCTGTTTGAACCACAGACCCAGATTAACTCGACATCTCCACATGACCTTAAACATCAGCTGACAGAGCAACAGCCTCGAGTCAGCTGCTGTGGTTTTAGCTATGCCAGTTGCAAAAAGTTTTATAAATATAATTTCTACCCAAGAGATGTGAGCACTTCTTAACACTAATCTGAGAAAAAGCATAGCTCATATTTCTACTGCAGGTGGACCAAACGTCTTTGTATTTAATTTCCTAATCCAGTGCCTCTAAAGCTTTGAAAGTGCCCCCCTCTTTTACTAATTAAAGCCCAGTTAAAGAAGACACTTGCTTCTCTCTACTTATGAAAATCATTTTTATTTTGTGTAGCAATTATGACATATGACAATTTAAAAAAGTCTCAAATTTAATTTCATTGCTTGAGATTATTTTCTGCATTTAGGAAAATGGTTTTGCATCAACTCCACTTTAAACAACTCGACTTTCCTACAAAAATATACTTATTCTTTTTTTTTTTTTTTAGAAACAAATAGAATTTAAATAAACATCACAGAATTCTTTATTTTCTATTGAAATAGTTTTAATAGTTTTTGTCTTTAATTTTTCTGACCACCAAATAATCAAATTCCGCATATTTAAATATTTTCTCCTATCATAGTGCAATTTGTTTGAGATTAGTTTTCTCAATTCACCAATTGTGTAATTTTAAAATTTGAATAGTGTGTCTTATTTTTTGTCGTTGTATAAGCAGTTTAAATAACAAACATATTTAAGGAATGTGAAACCATTAATGAGTAAAAAGATGATTTACTTCCTATCCCTATAAAAGCATGGGAGATCATTTACTGTTGTAATAGAGGAAGTATCTTAAAACGTTAAATAACAGCAATGTTTGGTATTTGCAATATATTACAAAATATATATTACAAACCCCCCAAACATCATAACCATGCAAAAATGGTGTAAATAGGACATTTTCTGTATGATAAATAATTTCAGTTAAACAAGAGTTAACAAATGAATATAATTGTTTATAAAATGTTAATATTTTTGTCTCTCAAAAGAGTAAAATTATAAGCCTAATCCAAGAGCCATTCTTTTCTTATTTAAATTTATCTTTTTTAAATTTAAACTCTTTATTACTATTTTTGAACAGGCGCACTTTAGCCAAGCTAAAGGACTTCAATATGGTTGTAATATTAGTACTAAACCAGCCAATAGGAGACGGGATGCCTCTGCTCAGTATTGTGGACCAATTAGAATTCTCGGCCAACATGCGTTTTTTCACCTAGACGGCATTTGATTGGTGGGCGCTGTACGTGGGTGTGCGTAAGCAGCTCTGTCATTTTAGATGAGAAGGTGGAAGGAGGAAGCGAAAGCCGAGAGAGGAGGACCTAAAGAGAAGCAGCACGACTCTCATTTTACCACTTCTCACCTTCCAGTTAATTTAACCGAGGAAAAACATGGCTCAGTAAGTTTTCTAAAGACGCTTTATTAAAGTAGACAGTGCTGCGACGTTTGTTGTAGTCGAGGTTGATATTTTAGATTTAGCAGTTCTTTGGTCTGTTTTAACAAACATTAATCGTCATTGTTGGGTAGTTTAAGGTTTTCTAGCTAAGTAGCTAAAAAAAAAAACAACTTTTGTCGTACGTAGAAATTAACATGTGACATGACATTCAATGTGTAAAATTACACGGATTAGAGACTTAATAGAACGTACTCTGGGAAATGAAGTCGTTTTAGACTTGGACCTACATGATCTAGATTTTAGTAAAGGAGCCAGGCTTGCACTAAAAAAAGTGATGTAAAAGTCTCTTTTAGTGTGTTACAGCCTGGTGCCAGTCTCCCATCAGGTTTTGACATGCTATGTGACTCCTATTGTTTTCACAGAGCAGACATTGCACTGATTGGGCTGGCTGTCATGGGCCAGAACCTGATAATGAACATGAACGATCATGGCTTTGTGGTGAGACCCTGACTTCCTTGTGTTTACACTTCTCCTGGTACATCATGATATTCAGTTGAACATCTCTGTTCAACAGGTCTGCGCCTTCAACAGAACCGTGTCCAAGGTGCATGACTTCCTCCAGAACGAGGCCAAGGGCTCGAAGGTGATTGGAGCCGAGTCCCTGGAGGACATGGTGTCCAAGCTGAAGAAACCCAGGAGGATCATCCTGCTGGTCAAGGCTGGGCAGGCTGTGGATGACTTCATTGATAAACTGGTTGGTGGATTTTTCCTACCAAGCGTCAGGAGAAAGAAAGAGTTAGGTTAAACTAAGTGTGCTTAGACACGGGGCTTTGTAACATTCAGATTGCATTAGTACCTTGAGTGAAGAAACCACAATTTCAAGACATTTACACGATTGATTTATGCGGCATAGAGCCGGATCTGTTTCCTGTCAATCCTGCATCTCATTTAACAGATTTTAGCTCAAGGATCAGTCGGCTTGAAATTGGAATCTGCCATTTTTTCCCCTCCAGAATCTTCTCTCATTTTTAATCGGCGGGTTAATTATATAAGATTTCTTTTTGCTGCTCATTGAATGGATTAAAAAAAAATCTCCACCTTGGTCTATAAACACAGCAATGCACAGCATTTACTTTGACGCTTTTTTTGGAGTTCAATTAAAAATGCGGTTAAGATTGGAGACTGTTGCCTTGATGCACGAATTAGGAGTCTTGTAATAATTATTTGTTTTCTATTGGATTTAGAAGTTCTTTATTTTATCTGTGAAAATTCTTTGAAGAAAAAACGTGAATCATTAGATCAGACATATTAAAAAAAAAGACAAAAAAATCTGTATCAGGCAGGAAAAGCCTGATTGGTGCATCTCTACTTTAAACTGCAAGAACAGTATCATGCAAAAAATGTTTGCCGTTTTGAAGCATTTTTTATTTTTTATTAAATCCTTCATACGGATTAGCGCCAATGCCCGCTTACATCCACTGCCTTCACAGGTTCCTCATTTAGAAGCCGGAGACATCATCATCGATGGAGGCAACTCAGAGTACAGAGACACGACGGTAAGTTCCTGTTGATCACAGATTGGCTGCAACGGTTTATTTCCCAGCATGTATCCTCAAAGTTGCTCTTGGGTTTGCGTCACACAGCGACGGTGTAAGAGTCTGAAAGAGAAGGGCTTTCTGTTCGTTGGGAGTGGAGTCAGTGGTGGAGAGGAGGGAGCTCGTTATGGACCCTCGCTCATGCCAGGGGGGCACAAAGAGGCCTGGTGGGTCCTAAAAAAAAAAAATACAGAACTTTTTTTTTTTTTTTTTTTTTCATATTGTGATGTTATGAAAACTTCCTGTTTGTAATAAGCTGGTAAACGTGAACACCTCATTATTTTTTTTCAAGGCCCCACATTAAAGACATCTTCCAGAGCATTGCTGCTAAGGTTGGGACAGGAGAGCCCTGCTGTGATTGGGTGGGTGCTCCCGTTTCTTCCTCCATATGTCCACGTAGGGCACAGCAACGTGCGCTTGTGTCGAGTCGTCTGACAACGCCGTGTGTTTCCGGGGCAGGTCGGAGACGAGGGCGCGGGTCATTTCGTGAAGATGGTCCACAATGGCATCGAGTACGGAGACATGCAGCTGATCTGTGAGGCCTACCACCTGATGAAGGACGTCCTGGGCATGGACCATGATGAGATGGCACAGGTGGGCCCGCATTACTCCCTGCTGACGGACCAACACAAAGTAGTGCATCGTTGGGAAGGGACCGGGACGCATGATTTTTCATTTGTTTTACAAAGAGAAATCTGAAATGTACGGAAGAGGATTAGGGCCATTCAAAAAAATAAGTCTATTCAATTCTGACTTTATTCTCATTATTCTGACTTTATTCTCTGAATTTTGAGAATAATTAATAATCAGAATTGAATAGACTTTTGAATGGCCCTAATCCTCTTCTGTAGAAATGTGTATTTGTATTCAGAGTTAAAACTTTGAAACGGCATTTCACTGCAGTTTGAGCTGCAAGTCTCAGGGCGTACGCCTCTGTCAGCTTTGCTCATCTAGACAGTAAAACTTCTGCCCTCTCCGTTATCAAAGCAGCTCCACCTCAGTCCGACTGGGTGCAGAGCGTCTGCGAACATTACTTTTCAAGTCTTGTTGGTTTTAGCTTCATTCCCTTTGGGTGTTTGTTTTTGGGTTTTTTAACGGCCAGGCGTTCGACAGCTGGAACAAGACAGAGCTGGACTCCTTCCTGATCGAGATCACGGCCAACATCCTTAAGTACAAGGACTCCGATGGGAAGCACCTGCTGCCCAAGATCCGCGACAGCGCGGGACAGAAAGGCACGGGGAAATGGACGGCCATTTCAGCCCTGGAGTACGGCACACCTGTCACTCTGATCGGTAAGAGGAAACCAGGAAGTCTCCTTTTCTCCTTTGTCTTCCTGCAGCGCTGGTTTCTTTCAGTAAACTCTTCCTTAAGATGAAAAACACCAGAGGATTAGGCCACGCCTGTTATGAATGCAGCATCAGACGACTATTAAAGGGCAAAGGTCGTACACAGAACAGGTGTTTCTGTTAGATGCGATCAATATGAGGCCGCAGGTAAGAAGATTGGAGGCTTTTGTAACGGCCTGCTCCTCTTCTGGCGACATAAGAAGGATTTGGATTCCTTTACTGCTGCTTTGTTGTGATTATCGGCCAAAGAAAAGACGCGTTGCTCATATTAAACGGGGAGAAAACACGCTGCAGAACACACGGCTGTACGTAGAGCAGCTCAGAGATCGGCCTCATGGAAAGTTGGCTGTCGATCCTTTTGTAGCATGAGCGGGACCGTTACCAAACCCGTCCAGGCTTTGTTAGGATTAGGTGTATTTAATGCTGTCTGCTCGGTTGCCGTCGGCTGCTGCACACCCAGAGAGCCCCGGTGTGTGAGAACTGATCCCGCTTGTGTGGAGCACTATCCATGGGAGGATTTCACATTCTGCTCTTGCATCATCCAGCCGGGCAGTCCATTTTCTGCAAAGTCATGCTGAGTCGTCACAGTAGAAATGGGTTTTATTATTTATAAACCTTACAGTTTATCTCTTTTTTTTTTTTTTTTTTTTGTCAGGGTGACATGCCTGGCTAAAGAGTCACGTTGGTTTTCCTCTAACAGTGCAGCATTGACAAAGTGGTGTCGCAGCAATGCGTTGTTTCCTTCCTGCCCTCTTTATTTGATCTTAGAGAATCCAGGAAACCCAAATGTCTTCCTTCCCTGACTTTTAGAGACGGAGAAACCCAGAGCGCTGTTCAGAGTGTAAACATGGTCCGTCTATACTCATCCGCCTTTTCTCTCCTCCTCCCCCCCTTCCTTTGCTTCTCAGGGGAGGCCGTCTTTGCCAGATGCCTGTCCTCTCTGAAGGAGGAGAGGGTGCAGGCCAGCCGCAGCCTCTCCGGCCCCCAGGGGGTCAAATTCAGCGGCAACAAGGCCACTTTCCTGGAGGACATTAGAAAGGTAGTTTAAAAGCGCACGGTCTGCGGGCCTTCCTGAATTACACTTCTCATTAGTGGTCCATATTTGCAAAATGGCTTTGGCTAGAAAAAAACAAAAACATGGATAAGAAAGAAAATAGTATTTTTTTTAATAGAGCTGGTGTAGTAAAATGAAATGATTTAGGATTTGGTGTCAAGTTAAAATCGTAGCTTTATAAAATATATTTTTAAAAGGATTATTTTAAAATTGTAATAAATGTAAAGGTATGGACACAAAGTGCCTGGTCTCAGTAGTCGGTACAATAAACATGTGTATAAGTAAAGTTGGGCAATATGGAGCCAAAGTTGTGCTGCGTATTATACTTTGTTGCATTTATACATAAATGGCCACTCCACAACACCAATCAGGGTTGAGGAGTGCAATGTGTTGCTAAACGGTACTCGGGACGTGTGTTCAGTCGTGTTAGCTGCAACACAACTATAGAATTTATGGAGCCCAGGGTAAAAAAAAATGCTTGAAAGAAGGAAAAGTAACAAACCAAGAAACAAACATCAATGCTTGGAATTTACTGTTACTGACAGGACAGGAGGAGTTTTATCCGTTTATTTAATTTCATCTTAAACCGGGGGTTTGAGCTTTGTTTCATCGCGATCGTAAGGATGTCTTAGAAAATTCAGTGTTGAAGTTTGAATCGGCTCCTCTTACCCAGGGCTCCTGCGCGGTCCTTAAATATGAAATAATCAAATAATGGCAGAAAAACAGACTGAAAAATGTAGAAACTGGAGTCTGGGGGGAAAAAGTCATTTTGTTTTGTAAATCCGATGGGAATGCTGCAGCTCTGGCAGGTTTATTACAGTATATTTAAAGTTTTATAGGGAGCTCCAGTTCTGTTGCATTTCTTTTCCTTTGAGCTACTTTAAACCAACCGAGTACAAAATGTCCAAAACTGTTCGCTCTTTAACTTCCCGACTTTCTGCCCGATCCATTTGAACGGGTGGGTGTTTAGAGTCCCTGCGTTACATCGCAGGCTTGTGTTTCTGAAAGTCAAGTGCGGTTTAAGTTGACGCTTTTTGTTTCCCCCAGGCTCTCTATGCCTCCAAGATCATCTCCTACGCCCAGGGCTTCATGCTGCTGCGGCAGGCGGCCAAAGAGTTCGACTGGTCGCTGAACTACGGCGCCATCGCCCTGATGTGGAGAGGAGGCTGCATCATCCGCAGGTGCGTTTCATCCTCATAGCTAACCCACACGTTTCATTCCTACTTTGCTTTTAAATAAGTGTTTGGTAGCTGAAGAGGCAACTTTATGCGAATGCAAGCACAGAGATATACTTTTTATTTTATTTGTATTTATATGTTTTTTTTTTTAAAGGTTCTGAGTTCAGTGCAACGTCGGTCTGCAGCCTGAGGAAAAATAAACGTTCTTGCTGCGACGTTGAGGAAGTTAAATCTGTTCTGTTTATTGGTGTTGTGTGTTGTAATGTGGGAATTTTAATGACCTTCTTTTACAATCAGATGGTGTGAAGAATGACAATGCAGTGGTTGCAACACCGGCTATCTGGTGAAAAGATGGTGCATGAATCAAATGCGACACACCTCCAGGGTGGCACCTTGCAGCAGAGTTGGGCTCAATCAAGGCCAGCATTTATCGGTTTTTGTCTAAACCTCTCGCTCTCTCTCTCTCTCTCTCCAGCGTTTTCCTCGGCAAAATCAAAGAGGCTTTCGACCGGGACACTGACCTGCAGAACTTGTTGCTGGACAATTTCTTCAGCAACGCTGTGCAAGACTGCCAGGTATGAGGAAGTCGAGCAAGCACAGACTTGCAACAGCCATATTGACCAAGACGTTTAAACAGCTTGTTTCCTGCTTCTTTTTTTTTTAACAATGAAACGCAGTGAAGCAAAACTGAGACTAGCTGCTGTAACTCAGCTGTCTATTATCTCTTGACATTTTGCTGTTAAATCCAGACTGCTTGAAGTCTGTTGAGGTGGATTCGGCCCAGAGCCTGGCAGCAGATTTCAAGCCGTTACTTAGTGATGTAGTATTTTGATTGAGGCGGATTTAAAAAAATGTTGGCCTTGCAGGCAAATGTGAAACCCGTCATTGCTGACCAGATGTGTGCCGTGTTTACTAAGCCTCACTAGGGTATCATTTCACCGTCTGCCTGCAGGAGTCGTGGCGCAGGACGGTCGGCGTTGGCGTCCAGCACGGCATCCCGATGCCCTGCTTCACCACAGCTCTGTCCTTCTACGACGGCTACAGACACGACATGCTGCCCGCCAACCTGCTCCAGGTAAACACGGACGGCGCTCCCACTCAGCAGATGGTCGGGTCTTAAAGGGGGAGAGCAGATTACGCAGAGCACACGTAGGAGCCGTGTGTTGAGAGCTGGGATTCTTGACTTGACTCGTTTATTTGTTACGCTCAGCTTTTTCACGTTACAACCACAAGCTACCGTGTTTTATGTAATGGAGCCGCACAAAGTAGAGCATAATTAGGTGAAGGAAAACTGATGAGTCGTTTTAACCCATGGAAATCTGCAGAGACGGGGGAAACTGGTCCGAGTTGATGGGTCGATGGTTGAAGCTGAATCAATGCTGTAAGAAAACCTGCTGGAGGTTCCAGAGAGCGGGGTCAAGGTTCACCTTCCAGCAGGACAACAGTCCCGACCATGGTTTAGATCAAAGTATACGTCTGGTAGAATGGCCTAGTCCAAGTCCTGACCTAAATCCAGTGACTCTGTGGCCAGACCTGTGACTTGATGTTCACAGCTGCCCCCCAGTCCAGTCCGACTGAGCTTGATCAAAGAGGGCAAACCGTTGTCCAGATGCACAAAGCTGGTAGAGACGAAGGTCCGCTGCTGTCATTTAAGCTAAATGTTGATTTTTGTTTTTGTGCAAAGTATTGGCCATGCCTAAAACCAGACTTGAAACCAAAGGTGACCGTGCCTTTATGGCAGCGGCACAGAGACTCTGGAATAACTTGCCTTGGCATATTCGATCGGCAGGCTCCGTTTGAGGTTTTTAAATCCTCTCTAAGAGCACACTTCTTCTCCCTGGCTAAATTTTATTTTTAAATGTATTTTATTTACTTTGAAACATTTATTCTATTATATTTTATCTCCATTCAATTTTTTTTGTTTGCATTATGTATTTTAGCTTTCAGTTTTTATTTTATGCTCTGCAACTGTGATTTCTGTACAGCACGGTTGTTTTAAATGTGCTTTATAAGTAAAGGTTGAGTTGAGTATTGATTCAGAGGGGCTGAATACAAATGACAAATAATTTTAAAAACTGTTCTTTTCAGGCGCAGAGGGACTATTTTGGAGCCCACACGTATGAGCTGCTTGCAAACCCCGGTCATTTCATCCACACCAACTGGACGGGCCACGGCGGAAACGTCTCCTCCTCTTCCTACAACGCTTAATAACCAGCCTCACCTGGTTCGAAAACACAAACAAGATGCAAGGTTGGGTAAAAGAGGGCGTTGCTCGGAAAAGAAGACCCCACGTTTCACATTCCACCTCAGCAGCCAGCTTCATCCAGACCTTTACTCTTCAGAACCCTCTCACAGTTTTTCTTATCCAGAAGTGGGACCGTAGATGTGTTGCCTTTCTGTTTCTGCTCTTTTCTGATGTAAAAAGAATTGCAAGAGGGGGAGGCGACAAGAAGTTGACTTCATCTGGATATCAGGCTAATGTTCATCAGTCATGTTGGGCCCAGAGTTAACACTGGATTAAGGTGAAGCGTTGCGCTGATCTGTAAAAGGCTAAATAAAGATCTCGATCCCTTTATAATTAGCTTTGATGGTCCTTACCCTGAGCTGTGAATGAGACTGAGGTTTGTTTGTGTGTAACTAAATTAGGCAACAGCTCAGACTCTTCTCTCAGCTTTTCCCTTTCAGGGATCCCCCCACAGCAAGTCACCTGTCTCCATCGTACCCCAGCTTCTGCATCTTCCTCTCTCACTCCAGCTTCCTTCGTCTCCTCTTTCTCTCCATCCATGAATCTCACCTGTGGTCTCCTGTCTGGCAGTTCCAGCATCAGCATCTTTCTCCTCTGGCTTTATCTCCAAAACGTCTTACATGACCTGTCCCTCTGACCTTCTCATTCCTGATTCCACACTCACCATTGCTCTGCACTATTGAAACCAAGTACTTAAAATCCTCCACCTTCTTCATAACTGCTCGCCGTAACTTTACGGCTCCACCTGGGCCTGAGCTTTCGTTCCTCTCCCTTCCAGGGCAAACCTCCTCCGCCTGTTTCCTGCTCTCACCGCAGATCACGATGTCATCTGCAAACATCATAATCCATGGAGATTCCTGTCTGAGCTCATCTATCAACTTGTCCGTCACCACAGCCAACCAGAAGGGGCTGGTAGCCACTTAAACGGAGAAACGCAGATAAATAGCATATAAACCTCTGGCATTAAATGGCAGCATTTGTATGGAAATTTTATTGACATCATCTAAAGAATCATATTCAAAGCCACTTTTTTTATTCCCGTTTGAGTAAAAAAAAATATAACAATCTAAGCAAATGTGAAAAAAAAAAAAACTACTACCCATAAATCTGGGCTTTGGTGTGATATCATGTATTGTCCAGCAGGGGGCCGCAGTGCCACTTTAGGCTCTTATGGCCTCATTCGCCCAGATTTCATAGGATTTTAGGCAGTTTTGCTGGATGCTGAAGTATTTGACGACACTAAATGAACACTTAAAATACGCCACTCCGGAAAACAGGATTACGGCAGAAATGGAGGTAAAAACAACTAATAATTTCCCTAAAGCCATGGGTCTTAGATTGTTTCTTTTAAAGTCTAAAAGATCTAAAGGTTACAGTTTAAAGCTTATTTTGATCAAACCTAAAGAAATAACACCCACACCTGCCAACTAACTAACCATAACATCGTAACCCTTAGGGGAATATGTACAGATGTGAGGCGATCTGGTCCAGTCAGATAGTAGCTTTTAAAGATTTTAGTTTCTTCCTACAGAGGCTCCAAAATCCACCCCATCCTTCATCATGAGATTTTTGACAGCAGACAAAAACAGATTTGTTGTTGTCAAAGTCTAAATATACAGATAGACTCAGCTTTTTGTATACACCCTCACTAATACCTGGATAAATGCACCTTAGCAAGTAGCACCTGCACCACACACTTTTACTAGCCATCAACAAGCTTCTGACTGGTTGAGTGGTTCTCACCTGAAATGGTGGAGCTTAGTAAACTGGTTGATTTCCTGTCATGGATTTTAAGTACATTCTGTAAACTTTCAACTGGGCTGAGTTTGACTCATCTTTTCTGGGCGTTTGCACCAGCTTTCACTGGCATGGCCCCGATAGTCTGGGTGAGGATCTCTGCTTTCTTGCAGACCCCGGATGATTAGCAGTTGTTGCATCGGAGCTCAAGAGGCTATAAGAGCTCAGCGAAGCATTGTGGAGGTGAAACTATGACTCGTGTCTGCATTGAAGAGAAGCCAGACAAAGAGATGATGCATAATGCATCATCATCTCTGAAGTGATTCAGCAGTGTGACACAGAGGTCAAAACTTTGTATATTATGGCTCCACAAAGTGTGCACATATTGAAATCTGATTATACCATTCAGGGTTCTGTCTAGGCGGTCACCATCCCACATCTTGACGGGTTAATATGTGCCCGCTCTGTTAGGTGAACGCTCTCCAAATGTATCGGATTGTGAGACCAAAAAGTAGTTTTATTCAAGTATACTACGAGTATACTTATTTCATACTTAAAATGAGGCAGTGTGCTGGAAGTTTACTTTTTATAAACTATATTTAATTTACTTAATAGTATAGTGAAGTATACTTATATTAAAAAGTATAAACACAACCCTAAGACAACGTACATTGATACTAAGATTTAAGCTTATAATTGAGTATCCTTAATAAAATTAACTTTAAGTATGCTAATTTTTGCTAAGGGATCTCTTGTCCACATGCGTCTTCAGATATTCGTCTGGACTCCAAAACTTCCACCTTTCTCTCATGAAGTCATTCTCTTGCTGATTTGGATGTTTGTTCAGACTTCACTTTTCTATCAGATACATACTCCACACACACATTTCTCTTCCAGCCAATGATGCAGCGTGTTTCCCATTTTGCAGGGCTGACAGTGCACTTCTGGACCTTTTCAGACAGAGACTTTGCTCAGCTCTCTAAAAACAACACCAGTTTAAGGATCAAATAGCTGAGTAGTTTCCTGAAATGCTACATAATTGGGGGATAAATTTGACTGAACTATGTGACAGAGTAAAATGTCTTTAATATTTGATCATTGTTTCCACACACACCTACAGCTATAGATCAGTTAGCCTCTGTGGCGTGCACAGACATTTTAGGGGGCAGGTGCTCAGGAGGGGGTGGGAGGGCACTTTTTAGCGTGCGCAAGGAGGTGGCTCATTTCGGGGCATTGTTTCAGTGGTTTTTAATGGCTCAGGTTTTCAAAAGATCATTTCAAAACCGACCTCAGTAAAATCTTAATAATATTCAGGGCAGTCAAACTTTTTTACAGTAGCAGGCTACACACTATCAGGTAGGAGGGTGCACTTATATATAGATATATATCTATATATATACTTCAGGCTGAACAGTGGCTCTGTGACTACTGTAACGAACAAACAAATAGCAATAGCGTAGTCGGTGTTGCCAAATTAGGCAGGTTTCCAACCAATTAGGCTTTTGAACACATTGAGCTGGAAAAAAATAGCTTACGGGTAGATTGTAAAAAATTTCCGAAGCTTTTCATAACATTTGTTGGGCTTTTAGAAAGAATTACTAACAAAATATATCAAAAGCCATTATTTATTTTTTAAATAAGTTGAATCTGTCGATCTGACATCATCAATGAATAATAGTTATAATGAATAATATTGATTGTTATAATAAAACAAGAAAAGACTAATGGTTAATCAAGTGTTTGGTCAATGTAAACGCCCAAGAGGGGTTGAGTTCTACTTAAAAATATTTCATGACTGCGTGAAAGAGAAATGTTTAATTGAGCTATACTGAGAGAAATTAAGTTTATATTAAGGTAGATTTACAACTCATGTTGGGAAGCTATAATTTATTTTTTCTGGGTGAAATATCCTGATTATTAAAGAGATCTTGTGTGTTATTTGGTTGTTTGATTGTACATTTTGTTTGGAGCCCATATGTGCAGTTTTTTTTCTTTGCTTCAGCACAGTTGTGTGCTAATGGCATGTTCTTATGTGTTTAATAGTTCTGTGCTTTTAACATGAGAGAGTTTGAGATTTGGCCTTTGGACTAACAGTGACATAGGGAACCTGTAGCGCTGTGTCTTAACTCAAAAGTCCAGCATAAGCTACACGCTAATAAACATGAGCGCTGGTGTAAGGCTGAACACTGACTGAAGTAACAATTCTGACTAGAACAGGTTCTGTAATTACAGCACCTATGAGAACAAGGAGCAGAACAAAGCAGAGTTCCCTTCTACCTGCAAGTAACTCAAGTCTCTTCAGTTTGGCAGCTTTAGTGCTTGATTCTGCTCCTTGTGCTGCTAGCTGCCCCCTAGCTAACCCTGCTAGCTGTCCTAGCTAACCCTGCTAGCTGTCCTAGCTAACCCTGCTAGCTGTCTAGCTAACCCTCCTAGCGTGAATGTTTACTCCAGTTTAGACTTCAGTGCTGACATTTCAAACAGAAATCAATAGCGCTCCTTCCAGCTCGCTCTCTGCTTCGTTGTCACTTCTTGTAATTGTTTGGTAATCAGACCAAATTTCCATCCCGCTCTACCGACACCAACGGTGACCACACCACAGCCGAACTGCGGCGGCGACTGAAGGCCAGTGTTGCCAACTCCTCAGTAAGGAAAGTAGCTATTGGCTGTGCTAAAAGTCGCTAGAAGTCGCTGAATGACGTCATCACCTAATTTGCATAATCTGCCACATGATGTGATGTGCATGTTATTGACGCTGTGGGAGAAATAACGTTGTTAGAAAGAGACAAAAAGTGATTAAAAACACTCAGAATATATAGAGCTACTTTCTTCTGTCCATTAATGTTTATTTTTTTTATTTTTTTTATTAATGTTTATTTTATTACAATACTAACCCTCCTCCTTTACCCGGGCTTGGGACCGGCAAAATAAACCATAAAGAGACACTATGGCAGAGTTACAAATAAAAAAAAATTCACCCTTTTTTTAAACGTTTTCTTTTTTCCCTTGTGGTCCACTAAGGAGCCTAGAAATCCCGGTAAAACATGAACGTGTGGCTGTGTGAATCTAATGCCGTTATTTATTTAAGATAAAATATTTCAAATTCAGTTATTTATGATCAACCTGCGCCGTCAATCCCAGCGCATGCGCGCTTCATTTGCAGTCTGGACGCTGAGGGTAAACATGCTGTGGCTCTGACTGCAGCGCTGAGAGAGACTCCTGCGGGAGCGGGAGAACGGGGTTGGGACGGGGGAGGCGCCCCACGGCAGCACCTGCCGCTGGAGGACAAGAGTAGGAACGATACGTGCTTTCACGTAAGAGTCTCCAAAAGTCACCAGTGACACCAGAAAAGTCGCTAGATTTGTCGCTAGTCGCTTTTTTGAAAAATAGTCGCTGGAGGGGTCTGAAAAGTCGCTAAATATAGCGACAAAGTCGCTGAGTTGGCAACACTGCTGAAGGCTATGACTCGGTGTCCCGCCCCTCTCAAGCTGTGATTGGCTAGCATGTTGCCTTCAGTCGTTGATTTGATTGGTTAAATTGTATGATTGACACATCCAAGATAGTACTAAAAGGTCGATGGCCACTCCGAGGTAAAAAAAAAAAAAAAAAAAAGAAGACGGCTTCCAGTCCAGGGTCTGCTCCGCGCTCAACTAGAAGGCACAAATATCGCTCCATTATATAATCGGGGAAATGTAGGCGGCGGCAAGAGCTGCTATAGACGGCGATTTGCCGCCGTTGACCGGCTACTTTTGACTGCCCTGAATATTAATAATAAAAAAAAAAAAAACGAGTTTCAAAAGGGCATTTTCGTTGATAAAGGGAAAACTTCCTAGTGCTTTAGCACCACCTAGTGTCTATGTATGCACGCCCCTGGTTAGCCTGTGTGTTTGTGTCTACAAAGTGACAGCATGTCCTGTGAGTTACACAGACATTCATGCTTCATCATCCACAGTTAGGCTCTGTGGAGCAGTCAGCAGTCAGATCGCTGCTGATGTTATGATAACACGCTCTGTTTGGTCTTTTCTGATCAAGTTTCTACATTAATTTATAGAACTTTATAAAGCATGCATTGTTTTTCTACTCACTGCAATGAAGATTAGGTGATTCTCATTTTTTTGTCCATCTTTGGAAGCCACATGTGGCCATTTGAAACTTCAGCACATAAAAAAGAGAGATACACAGATCAATGTTTCATTTATGAAGCAATCATGTAAGGGTGGTTTAAGCACACCCTGGATCTGATTTTATGCAAAATCTGCATCATTTCCACAGCAGAATCTACCAAATGCCTGCCAAAAGGTTTTCCTTCAGTTCCTTTTTCTTTTTTGGTATGTACATACATAATATAATATGTATATATATATATATATATATATGTGTGTGTGTGTGTGTGTGACTGTATCACAGGCATCATGAAATCAGAAGATTATCAAGCAATTCAAGAGAGAAATGTCTTACCCAGTGTAAGGAACCTTGGTTTGAGGCAAACATCATGGGTCCGCCAGCAAGATAAAGACCCAAAGCACACCTCCTAAAGCACACAGGAATGGTTGAAAGGGAAAAATGGACTGTTTTAAAATGGCCAGCAATGAGTCGTCATCTCAATTGTATATATATATATATGAATATATATGAATATATATATATATATATATATATATATATATATATATATTCATATATATATATTCATATATATTCATATAGATAGATATTCATAGATATATATATATAGATATATATATATATAGATATATATATATAGAGAGAATATATACATATTAAGGTGTTATTAAAGTCCATACAAGTTTAAAATTCTAAAGTACCACTCATATTTCAGTTGTGTTGTGTCTTATCTACAGCTACATCATCGAAAAGGAACACGTAAATATCTATATGTACATATGATTTTCCCCACGGTGGGACAGAAACGGATCTATTTTGTATTCAAACACTCATAATAATTTGGCGCAAGATGCATTAAAATCGTGAATATCACGATCTCGGGTACGTGATTTGGTTTTGGTGTCGGATTGCGATTTAACTCCGCTTTGATTACGGCGCTGCCTGCACCGTCACTGAGAAGGGGATGGCGGTCATACTAGTAGGTGGGGATTAGTAGTTGCAGGTTAAGACTATACTTTCAGGGATCATTTCTATAGTTTCTGACTTGAGAAATGTGTTTCTAAGTTGTATGGTCTCGCTAACCACGATGAAGAGTTATTGATACTCCATCCTGAGCGCGAAGCGGGAGCAGAGAAATGACTTCGGTCATGTGCTCTGCTTTATTGATGACCGTTCACTGTCTTCTCGGAGACAGCGAGGGTTGGAGTATGATCAGAGTGGTAGTGCTATCTTGTTAAATGACAATAACAGCTACTTTGGTTCTTTGAGCTATTATGGTAGCACCACAAATATCTACAGGAAGAATAAACAAGTTTCCCATGCTTGTATTAGAAAGGAAATTCTGCATAACTGAGATCCTTATAGTAAATAATTCATAGCTATGGTTAGTGAAAATGACTATGTAACATTTACCATGATGCTCTAATTTATGAAGATAATCCTCCGCAGGAGATGTAGTCCCGTAATCATAATGTAACGTTTCAACCCTTACAGGTTGGGGTGTAGCTACAATCATCCGCCAGCAGGTGGTGCTGTTGCTTTTGTGATTGTGTCACCTCTTAGAAAGTTGGAAATAATTCAAACTGCATAAACATTTCCTAACACTGACTTTATTTTATTTTTTACAAGGAAAAATAGCTAAATGTGACAAAATACAAAAGAATATAGATAACAATTGTTTATTGATGTGCAAAAAAAACAGGTGGAGACAATTTACAGCATAGTTAACAGTTTATTAAAGTTTAGTACTGTAAGCACAAAATTTTGTTACGTGCTTTATCTGACTAGTATGACCGTGGGAAGGTCCGCCAGGTCAAAACTCAGATTCTAGTTCCTATATATATATATATATATATATATATATATATATATATATATATATATATATATATATATATATATATATATATATATATATATATATATATATATAAACAATACATGTTTCAAATTGTCCACAGCCCAAGATTTGCGTGACATATGTAAACACCTGGTTTTAGACCACAATAATTTATTAGTATGGTGTAGGGCCTCCTTTTGCGGCCAATACAGCGTTAATTCGTCTTGGGGATGACATATACAAGTCCTGCACAGTGGTCAGAGGAATTTTAAGCCATTCTTCTTGCAGAATAGTGGCCAGGTAACGACGTGATGCTGGTGGAGGAAAATGTTTCCTGACTCGCTCCTCCAAAACACCCCAAAGTGGCTCAATAATATTTAGATCTGGTGACTGTGCAGGCCATGGGAGATGTTCAACTTCACTTTCATGTTCATCAAACCAATCTTTCACCAGTCTTGCTGTGTGTATTGGTGCATTGTCATCCTGATACACGGCACCTCCTTCAGGATACAATGTTTGAACCATTGGATGCATATGGTCCTCCAGAATGGTTCGGTAGTCCTTGGCAGTGACGCGCCCATCTAGCACAAGTATGGGGCCAAGGGAATGCCATGATATGGCAGCCCAAACCATCACTGATCCACCCCCATGCTTCACTCTGGGCATGCAACAGTCTGTGTGGTACGCTTATTTGGGGCTTCTCCACACCGTAACTCTCTCGGATGTGGGGAAA
The DNA here is from genome assembly GCA_037039145.1 of Fundulus diaphanus. NCBI lineage: Eukaryota > Metazoa > Chordata > Actinopteri > Cyprinodontiformes > Fundulidae > Fundulus > Fundulus diaphanus. The sequence continues at coordinate 26,153,004 of CM073129.1, read as the reverse complement.
ACAGTAAAGGTGGACTCATCAGAGAACAATGCATGTTTCAAATTGTCCACAGCCCAAGATTTGTGCTCCTTGCACCGTTGAAACCGACGTTTGGCATTGGCACGAGTGACCAAAGGTTTGGCTATAGCAGCCCGGCCGTGGATATTGACCCTGTGGAGCTCCCGACGGTAGTGATGGTGAGATGAAGCCTCATGAGGCATTGAACCACTTGAACCAACTGGTTTGAGAAAGGGTTCATTTCTTGATGCTTCATGTGCACACGACACCACCTACTGGCCAGGTGTATAATCACAGCCAGCTGTATCTTAACACGTGTGATGCATTGAATTTTTGTCTATTATGACTCTTGGGAATGACTTCACAAAAGGTGTAGGACGAAATAATTTGTCTACATAAATTTTGTATACACATGTGTATAATAAAACATTGTTTGAATGTATTCTCTGTGTGTAATTATTCCCAAAATAGTAGTGTCATGTGATATGGCATGTTGTGTAATAATGTTTTTCTGTGACTCTAGAAAAATGGCATGGGCTTAATCAGGCAGAGGACAGTGATAGTGCTTGTGGAACTAGGCAGGGGGTAGTGAATAGGCTAATGCTTGTGTAACTTGGATGATTTCATGCATTTTTATTAAGAAACAACAATTTCTCCACAGTTTTTGGTTTCAAATGATTTCTCTTTTTTGATACTACTTCTCCAGCCTTTGAAAAGACACGCTCACATGGCACAGATGATGCCGGGGTGCATAAATAAATAAGTGCAAGTATGTACAGATTGGGGTACAGTGACCAATGATTAGCCCAGTACTATACGGTCCCACATTTTCCCCTCAGCAGCAACACTGAAGCACACAGAGGTTCCCGCTGCGTCTTTACGCATGATCCAGCTGCTGATGTCTCCTCTCTTTTCAGCTCAATGCAATTCTAGACAGTAACAGTTTATAACCTATATCACCTTTCACAGTAACAGGTTTCTCATCTCAGTCGACCAGACAAATCTCTATTGCTCTCCTCAGTGCACTCTGGGCGGTGAGGTGGGAGGATTTTACCCGATGGTGCGCTGCGTGCGAGGGATAAACAGGGGGGAAATGCATAAATAAAAACTGTAAATGGCTCCTATACAGTGATCATAGGAGCTGACCGGTCTGAGATCAACCTCCTGATGTTACAAGTTCTTTAAAATGACTCTTAAAAGTGCGCACCCAAATTACAAGTAACGTAATTTTGCGCACCTGAATTAAAGCGCAAGGCAGCAGCGCACTGAAGCGCCACGGTTCTGTTTTGTTTAAAACAAAAGATCATGAAACACAGCCATAACTCTCCTAGTGACTTTAATTGGCACACTTTGCTACGGGTGTGAGGACATTAAACGTAATGATTCACGTTTTGAATGGTGAACGGTGATAAAAGCCCCTGGGTTCGAGGGAAAGGAGGGGGGAGAGGAGCAAGCGCTGAGGCACAGAAATACGGTGCATGTAGTTAAAAAATGCAGAATTAATAAAAACAACTTATAAACAGACGTAGCGTTTTAAACTGCATCTGGTTAGCATAACTGTTTTATGATCCAGAGTGCAGCCATCACTGGTTCTGAATGAAGGCAATATCCCCCCCCCCCCCCCCTCCCCTCCTGCGTAGGACCTTACCGGCTCACTTTCACCGCTGGTTAAGACTAAAATTATTCATAACTCTGATCGCTCTTCCTGCTGCTCTGTTAACATGAACTGCAGCAGGAATTACTGATGGCCACAAGCTTTAAAAGAAGCTGAAACATCTCAGCAGAAGGCGGAGTTTTTATCGTCCGCTGCCCAGATGGGCGTTAGGATTTTTATGCGGGAAAAATGCCATGTTTGCGTGTGACCGTGTGAAGTCAGTAACGGTCAATGCGTGATAGTTGAGAGCACTGATCTCCTATCTATCTATCTCTCTCCTAAACTCTCCAAACACCAAACTAACTGTCTCAAACTAAATAACCACTATCCAAACTCTGCTATCCAAACTATCAAAACTCTATCCACTCTCTCAACTGACCGCAACTCGCCTACAACAACCCACATTTTGAATGGAGCCTGTGGGGTTTCTAAAGCTGTCAAACCCCGCGCCGAAATCTGAACCACTTCCCGAAGCAGTCACGTGGTACAGCCGGGCAGCGAGGCTTCGGACGTCATCGTTTTCGGCTCCTCCCCTAAATGAAGCAAGCCTCGATACGCGCATTGCGGAAACGCCCCCTCCATTACTCGACACACGCCTCGAAGCCTCGGCACATCACGTAACATCACTACCCGACGGACAGTTTTGGTGGAAACAGGAGAGTTGAGGTGCACATTTAATTCTGCCGTGATTTGGGGAGCCGTGGTTTTATGTTTTTTGGATACAATCCGGGCTAGCACCCGAACATCCCTTTCAGACAGCTTCCTCTTGCGTCCACAGTTAATCCTGTTGGATGTGGTTCGTCCTTCTTGGTGGTATGCTGACATTACTCTGGATACTGTGGCTCTTGATACATCACAAACACTTGCTGTCTTGGTCACAGATGCGCCAGCAAGACGTGCACAAACAATTTGTCCTCTTTTAAACTCTGGTATGTCACCCATTATGTTGTGTGCATTGCAATATTTTGAGCAAAACTGTGCTCTTACCGAGCCTGACATGGTCATACTCAATTCTAGTCAGAATTTGAGTCTGATACTGCTCCATAGAGCTGTGATTATGGGGCGTGTTTCGAACGAACCAGGAAAAAAAATTCCTCTGCACTCAATTGGATAGACCTACAACCAATAAGAGCAACGGAGTGTGCGCCGTATATTAAGTGACGCATAGTTGAATAGTCTGAATTAGCGAATGTACAACGTTACCTACTATGTTTACAACTTGGGATTCATATCATGACATTGCGAGTTATCTACTAAGTCAAACAGTCAGATGATCTCTTACCATTTGTAAGTTAGATGAACTTCGTCCACGACGATACCCATAACGTTGGCTTGAAAAACATCGGAGCCTAGCATGTCCCTCCACTTGTTGTTCAGCAGCCAGGATTCCGGGCTTCCGAAAAAGGAGCTGGCAACGACCGCTGGCTATATCCACCTCGTCGTTCACGCTGAGTTGCATTGCCGTGATGCCCATTTCAGTTGCTTCTTTCACGAAACGAATTCAACCCAAGCGCGCTTTGGTGACGTGGTTGATTACGTTACTGTTGATCATCTGTCCATCATCGTATAAAGCCCGCCCTGACAATTTGATTGGCCGCCAGATATTGGGCGAGCATACTCGCGCTAGTATTGAGCAATGCCAGACCGAACTTCCCGACCTAAAACGTTGTGGGCGGGACTAAGTTCGGAATGACACCCAGGCTATGTTTCACGCTTTTTCCCCCAAAATGACACAGGGTGCCATCCGTTCGTTATATAAACGGCATCTTCAACAAAAAAATTGTATTTTGTCCAGAAAAAAAACACAAATTAAGAGGAGAAATTGAACTCCACAACTTGAAAAAGAGAAAACTTGCACTAGAGATCGAGTTGCTTCAAAAGGACCTTCAGAGTAAGTTCTAATACACCATTTGACAGTAGTATTGCTGACTTTACATAACTCTCTTATTGCAGGCAAAAGATGACTTGCTGGCTTTTCTTTATAAAGAATTGTTTAAATAAAATGACAGGAACTAAGCATTATTTGTTTCGTCTTTTATTAAACATTAAAAAATGGTGTTCCACAATTCTGTCCCGTCCTCTGCCACTAGGTGGTCCAAGTGCACTGGCTGGATATCCCTATCTCCTCCATTTATACAGCTGCGATCTAATCCTGTTTACATGAAATAAGCCTGCTCGCGAGCAGGTTTAAGTTTGCGCACATGTTGCTATGACAGCAAGTCCGGAATGAGTTTCGAAGAACCAAACGATCCAAGATCATGCCAAATCGTCAACAATCAAATCCAGCTAACTGAGTTAGCGAAGTACGAAGAATGGACCCCAGAACAGAACGTGACATATATATATATATATATATATATATATATATATATATATATACCTTCCCACGGTCATACTAGTCAGATAAAGCACGTAACAAAATGTTGTGCTTACAGTACTAAACTTTAATAAACTGTTAACTATGCTGTAAATTGTCTCCACCTGTTTTTTTTGCACATCAAGAAACAATTGTTATCTATATTCTTTTGTATTTTGTCACATTCAGCTATTTTTCCTTGTAAAAAATAAAATAAAGTCAGTGTTAGGAAATGTTTATGCAGTTTGAATTATTTCCAACTTTCTAAGAGGTGACACAATCACAAAAGCAACAGCACCACCTGCTGGCGGATGATTGTAGCTACACCCCAACCTGTAAGGGTTGAAACGTTACATTATGATTACGGGACTACATCTCCTGCGGAGGATTATCTTCATAAATTAGAGCATCATGGTAAATGTTACATAGTCATTTTCACTAACCATAGCTATGAATTATTTACTATAAGGATGAAAGGATCTCAGTTATGCAGAATTTCCTTTCTATTACAAGCATGGGAAACTTGTTTATTCTTCCTGTAGATATTTGTGGTGCTACCATAATAGCTCAAAGAACCAAAGTAGCGTTATTGTCATTTAACAAGATAGCACTACCACTCTGATCATACTCCAACCCTCGCTGTCTCCGAGAAGACAGTGAACGGTCATCAATAAAGCAGAGCATATGACCGAAGTCATTTCTCTGCTCCCGCTTCGCGCTCAGGATGGAGTATCAATAGCTCTTCATCGTGGTTAGCGAGACCATACAACTTAGAAACACATTTCTCAAGTCAGAAACTATAGAAATGATCCCTGAAAGTATAGTCTTAACCTGCAACTACCAATCCCCACCTACTAGTATGACCGCCATCCCCTTCTCAGTGACGGTGCAGGCAGCGCCGTAATCAAAGCGGAGTTAAATCGCAATCCGACACCAAAACCAAATCACGTACGCGAGATCGTGATATTCACGATTTTAATGCATCTTGCGGCAAATTATTATGAGTGTTTGAATACAAAATAGATCCGTTTCTGTCCCACCGTGGGGAAAATCATATGTACATACAGATATTTACGTGTTCCTTTTCGATGATGTAGCTGTAGATAAGACACAACACAACTTAAATATGAGTGGTACTTTAGAATTTTAAACTTGTATGGACTTTAATAAGACTTATAGATTGTCTCTGATTACCCAGAAGCCATTGTGGTTTCATGCGCCGCCTTTTAATTGGTCGCTTCGTTCCCACGTGGTGACGTGTTAGCCTTAAATGCTAACAGCAGCTGTGAAGCCCATAGACATATATTATGTCTATGGTGAAGCCAGCACTCTTCCCCATAGACATAATATAAAGAATAAACCCCGCATTGACTGTCGCGGCGCAGGGAATTACGACCGCCATCTTGGGGCGGTCGACTTGCTACCCTAACCTGCTGATTCAAGCTGAACATACTAATGATACTTCAGCACTGTGCGGCGTATTTTTGTTTAAATCGATGGACTATTGACGTCAGGGCTCGAGGGATAACTTTTACAAGTAAGATTAAAAGATATTGTTTACATTAGAATGTGATTTTTCTAATATTAGATAGAGAGATACAGGTCTACACGTCCAAGTTTTTGTGACTCAGTCTCTCCAAAATTGCATCTACTTAACAAAAATCATAACTGGTTGGAGAGGAGAGGGAAGGAGATAAAGAAGTAGGTGGCAGAGAGAGAGAAAGAATGAGCTGAGCTCCTCCGAGCTGGTCTGATCTGAGCTGCTCCCAGCTGGGGTTGATCATCTGGTGCTTGGGCTGGAGCGGAGCTTGGGTATGCGCTGTCAGGTGAGGAAGCTTGCTGACGTCAGTCTGGCCAGCTGCCTCCACTTCCAATCAGCACCAATTAGAAGCTCTACACAGGGACTCAAAGGCCTTGGGCCGTAACAAAAAAAAATAATAAAAAAAAAAAATAAAAAAAAAAATATATATATATATATATATCTATATATATATATATATATATGTGTGTGTGTATGTATGTATGAGAGGCTGTGTTTTGCAGCATACATAAATTCTGTCAGAATATTCAATTACTTTTAAGAACAATTACTGAACCATTTGTTATAACAGCTATAGCTTTAAAGTTTTCAGAAAAAAACAACGTAAAAATTTGTTCAATAATCAGCGAGTATAGTTGACTAAAATTTATTCTGCACCAGGTTAACACATTACACCGAGCGGAGTTGTCGACCGCCCCAAGATGGCGCCCCTAAATCTCGTCAGCGCCTATAGGCGAGAGCGGTCGATGCAGGGTCTACTCTTTATATATGTCTATGCTCTTCCCCCCGATTACGTAAGCCATGAGGTATCTTTGTCATTTGACGTAAAATTCAAATTTTTTGGAGAAACTAAATTTCAGGATTTCATTAACAGTCACAAAAATAAACTTACGAAAAAAGAATATATGCAATGAAACTTTATACTAGTTTCACTTTCTGAAACAAATGAAACTCACAAAACTAAATGGAGAGAAAGAAACCCGTCACAATACTACCAGTTCTCTCTAGAAAAACATGTTTACCAAAACTGAGACCACAACTTAAAAAAACTACATTTTTATTTTACAATGCCACACTAGTATCTCAATACACAAACTGCATTTGTTGCGCTCAAATCATTAAACTGTAAACTCCCAATACACTTAGTGAAAGTAAACAACTATCAACACATCCTGCTATTCTAATACAACTTCTGACTACATTAGTTTAATGTTTGATACTCACATTTACTAATAACTTGTGAAGTGAAAGATGTTTATGAACATGATCTAGCGAGGTAGAATTTAACAGTTTCTGAAGGACAAAAGTGAAATTCCAAACTAGCAGGTTGACTTTGGTCCCAATACGTAACAAAACAAAAACAAAAAACAGGCCATCTGAATATAATTTTAATATCATTGCTCTTAGTGGGTGGTCGAATTGTTTCTTGCTAACGAGGCGGCGTGGATCCTTCCCAGAATTAAGGCGATTCCGTCTTCGTCTTCAGCGTGGCCGACTCCAAACCAGGGCTCAGAGGAAAATCTGGCTTTTCCATATCCGACGATCCTAAACATGTGAATTAAAGTGTTGGCAGTTCGATTAAAGTCAAAAACAAGTCTTTGTCAAGAGGGTATTTTCCCTAGTCAAATTAAATTTTATTTCACACTTCCCTTTGATTCACAAAACATAGAAAATGCATTCGAAACCACTTCAATCACAAACTTTCAATGGGAACGATTCAAACATTCACCAGGAACAGCTTCCAAACTTCAGCACTCTTTCTGCGTTCCCCCCCTTCACACAGACTTCACAAACAAAGTCACATTTTCACACGAAGAGGGTGGTAACAAGGAGAAAATAAGACAAGCATTCACATCAAAATTGGACAGCAAGAAAAGATCTACTAAAAGATACAGATATTTGTAGCACTTGACAGTTCAGTGTTTTTTTGTTGTTGTTAAGAATCAGGGTTGGATAGAAAAAAACGATATGAGAAAGCAGAAAACTCAGGGATCTTGAGATGCAAGAAATGTCCTTGTGATGGTCACTGAGAACACACACGTACTTTGCTTCTTCCTCTCACACTCGCACAAAGCCACAGGTTCTTCTCATCTCTCGCAGGCATTTGTCTTTCAAAAAAAATAAAGCACAAACAGTACTTGCTTTCCTTCCTCTTGCTCACTCTCATTCGGTCCAACACCAAATCCACTCATCGAGATCAAAAAAAGCGACAGGGGCAGACAAGATTTCTAAATCCCGAAAAAAGAAACTAAAACAAAAAAAAAAGAGGGGGGGGGGAGGAGAGGGAAAGAAAGGCAGCACCCACCGTCTAACACCGTATACGCAGAGTGAAGCTGTGTTCTCGGACGATAAAGCATTTACACGTGGGAGGAGGGGAAGGGATACTGAGACCTGCCGAACATTGCAGCCAATGATGCGACTCCTCCCGGGAAATTGTGAAAGAGTTGGTGAACTGCGGAAGAAACGTTCATGAAGGCGTTTCCAAAAGGAAAAAAAATAAAACAAAAAATACAATATAATGCATAAATATATATTTAGCCAGCTGACACCGGACTGTGGGGAGGCCTCAACATACTCGTGCATGTCTATAAATAGTTATGGTGCATGCACGTAACATGTTCTCACAGACAAAACTACAGAGCTGGGAGGATTCCACAGACTAAGCTTTTCACCCACTCGATGCATGACTACACAGCCAGTCACACAAGTAGAAATGTTTGCTTTAATAAAATAAAAAGGCAGTGTTTCTCTTGTTTGTTCCTTTTTAAATAAGATATAAGCCATTCCTTCCTGTAGGTATACTTACCAGATTGGCCTAACAGAAAGAGAAAACGTCAACTCTCCGCTATCTACATCCCCCAACTAGAAGACTTAGACTCCATTGAGGTGCCAAAGCCGGAGCTGAAGCCGCTGCTGGAGGCGGTGTTAGTGCCTGCAGCCCAGCCGAGGCTGGCGGAGCTGGGGCTGCTGTAACTGGTGCTGGCAGAGCTGTACGTCTGATCTCTGGTTGTAGAGACCGTGCCTGCCGCTGTGGTCAAGCCCTGCTGGTTAGCCAGCATGCCCATCATTCCCCAGCTACTCTGCAGCGCTGCCTGAGCTGCTGCCACCATTGCTGGGTTCAGGCCCAGAGCCCCAAAGTTGACCCCCCCGCTTCCGCTGCCTAGCCCACCGCGACTACTGCCATAGCCCTGACTGAACCCGCCAGCCCCAAACCGCCCCCGATCCATCATTTGCCTACTGTTATTGTGTTTGGGCTCAGCGTTGGAGATGTGCACGCTGACACCCTTGATGATCAGGTCCTCTCCACACAGTGCCTGGGCGACCTGGAGGAGAAGTGAGGGAGAACAGTTTCCGTCAACATACTATTCTCCATACAGCTAATGCAGTGCCTTGCAAACATATCCACAGCCCTTGAACACGTTGTCACATTACAACCACAGACTTCAGTGTATTTTAAGGGAAATGAAACAGACCAACTATAAAGCAGCTCATGCTTTTTGAAGGAGAACTGTGATTGGCTCTTTGCTGCAGTTACAGCTGCAAGGATGCTTGAGTACGTCTCTACCATCTCTGCACTTTGCAAGACTGGCATTTCTGGCAATTCTTTGCAAAATACTTTAAGCTGGACCAGACTGGATGGAGAGCATCTGAGGACATCAATTGGATCAGTCTCTTTTGGATCCTCTAGCAGGTTTTCTTCCAGGATTGCCCAGTGTGTAGCTCTGTCCATCTCTGCATCAACTCTGTCAAGCTTTGCTGTGCCTGCTGAAGAGAAGCATCCCCTCAGCATGATGCCACCACCTCCATGTTTAACGGGGGGGTGGGGTGGGGGATGGACAGTAGTCTAATCTGATCCTAGCATCTCCTTCCACTCAGTTGCTGAGTTCTCTCCATGGCCAGGTTTGTTTTAATAGCGACTCTTGCACAAAGGGCAGATTTGCAGAGTACACAACTAATAGTTGTCCTGTCAACAGACACTCCCACCTGAGCTTTGGATCTCTCTAGTCCATATTGTTCTATTTCCAGATGATATTATTGCTCTGTGAGATGATGAAGTTTGGGAAATTGTTTTATAGCCTAACCTGTCATTAAACAACAACCTTCGCAAGTTGAAAACACACTAAAGTTCGCGGCAATAAAGTCAGTAACAAAGGTTTAAGAGGTATGGGTACCTTTGCAGGGCGCCAAGCTGTTTACAACTATTCTCGATTCTTATTGTAACATGAAATATCTTAGCAGCAGCTCTTACCTGATCATCAGCAAATGTGACAAACGCAAACGCCCGGAAAGGTTTGGGAATGAAGACGTCGGTGACTTCACCGTACTGCATGAAGTACTGCCTCAGATCATCTGTCGTCATGTCCTCGGTGCAGCGGCCGACAAAGATTTTACGGCTGCGCATCGGTTCGTCGGGAGATGCCTGAGGAGACGAAGAAGCCCAGTCAGATTTAAATACATGCATCTTTTTCATTTTCAATTTATTGTAATGGCTTAAAAAGTGGTTTTCAGAACGTTTAAACACAGAACAAAAATAAATGTGGTTAAATCCTAACAGTGAAAGAAATCCATAATTTCGCTTGTGACGATTTAAAAGTATTTCACAGGTGATTAATGGTGTCCAGCGTACCTTTGAGTTTGGAAGTTTGCAGTCACACCATCGTCCGTCGATCATGTGTCTCTGAGCAATGACTTTAGTTTGTGTCTCGTAGTCAGTAAAGCGGACAAACCCAAAACCTTTTGAGTTGCCAGTTTTTGCATCTCTCTTCACCTGAAAGGAGCAAGAATGCAAGAATAAAGACCGTTTTAGAATGAGCCCCTGATTGATTCAGAGCCTAAAATAAAGCAGTGGCAGCATTTACAGCTGGATGAGATATCAGTACCTGCACCATGATGACCTCCCCAAAGGTACTAAAATAATCCTTCAGGTCTTGTTCTGTTGTTTTCCACGGCAACCCGAGGACTATGAGATCTGACGTTTTCTGAAAACCTCTCTTCACTTTAACGGCCGACGCTGCGTCTATTTCCTCCATCTTCCTCTTGTTATCTGAAGAATAAATGGATTCTGACATAAGAAGAACAAAGTGAACATACACAGAAACAACCAGAAATCAACACCAGTTATCCAGTCTTAATTCATAGCAAAGCTGGTAAAGCTGCTTTTTGCTGATAGTTCTTTTGAATCTGATTTTTCTAAACCTACGAAGGCTTCCTGTCATTTTTGGTAACCAACTGAACCCTTGTTTCGTTCCCTGGCGTGACCATTTTGTGTCGGCCCACTTCTATCCCACCTTCAACCAAACCACGTCATACAGCTGTGACCCTTTTCAGATCCGTTTAGTCCTCCAGGTACTTTGGGATTTTTGAAGAATTATTGACATTAAGGTAATAAAATGCTTAAATTTCACATGTAATTGATTTATTTTAATCAAAGTTTCAGAATATTTTTTATTTCAACTTAATATTGATTAGACTAATTCCGATGATTGTAGTTTGAATCCTGATCGGCTTATTAAATATGACCAATAATGGCTTCAAAACAACCATCTAACCAATAACTAAGTAACCTCCAGCTGGGGGATTTTATTTATTGATCACACATCCTTGCAGAAGATTATGACCACATCGTCAGAAATGACTTCAAATCATTAGCTGACAGCTTTTTGAACCTGAATAAGTTGAGTGCAAAAGGCCCAAAATGGCAAAAAGACCTGCTTCTAAAGTTCATTTATGCTACAATGATTTATTTAAGATCGAGTCAGTTCCATTAGGCATCTGATAGGTAAAATGCTTTTATCCATTTAAAATCCCGGATGCCAGCCTGACCTCCAGAGTTCTTATAATTAGGGAAAAAATGAGGGGTGTTGAATTAGATTTTATTTAGCTTCAATAACATCTCCTGTTTTTCTTTGATAGCATTTAAACATAAGACTTCAAAACTGTGTGAACATGGCCTCCTTTTTAAAAGTTTTTGATGATCTTTATTGATTCAGGAGACTCTGTTGTTCTTTTGCCAGACGGTTCAGTTGACACAGCCGGCCACAAGATCTTAGCCCTGACAGCTGGAGCGTTGTGGCCTTTAAAGACCAAATGTTCTAGCCGGGGTTGGACAGAGCGGTTCAGAGGCTTACTTGTCAGACAGGATGTCTTCCATAGGCTCGGATATTGGTTTGCTCATTCAGCTCCCCTAATTCATGGAGTTCCTACGACTTCAAGTCCAATTTTAGGTTCCATCTAAATGCCCCTTCAGGCTTCATCTTCAGGACATATAACATCTGGCTTCATTCGTATGCTGACTGGCACTGCTCATACAGATCTGGGTGTCTTGAACTTTGTCAAACAGCGATCCATTTTTAAAGTGAGGCTGTTATCTAAAGTTAAATCTGTGTTACATTTTATTAAGACTTTGAACAGGTGATCCATATTTTAAATAGATCCTAACTGGATTACTGTAACTCTTTCTACATTGGACAAAAACGCCTCACCTCGCCTCCCGACACGAACTGAAACTCACGGATGTACCTTTTCCGGGTTTTCTTCTCTCTTCTTTGACTCCCTGTTTTGTTTTTTTAATTAAGAACTGCTTTAAAATAAGAAAAAGTTTTACTGTTGACCAATGAGGCCCTGAATAGATGGGCTTATGGGTACCAGGCTGACATCCTGCAGCCTAATTTAACTTTTGCTTCTAGCTTTGCCAGGTCTAGTCTTGCTTGCTAAAGTTAACGGGCCTTTGCAGTTGTAGACTTTTTCTATTGTACTATTAAGATTGTTTACATCGTGCAATGTAAGGCTTTTTTTACTTGTCTTTACTTTACTTGTCTGTTTTTGGTGTTTCCATTACTGTAATACTTTATGTATAGTGCCTTTGCCAATCCAACAGAAAAAAAAAACATTCAATATAAATAATCTTAAACTTTTTCATGAAAAGTTTGAGGGATTTATGCAGGAGTATTGTTACAATTGATATGTTTTTGTCTGCACAGTAAAACCCAGCACTGTGCATATTTCACAAAGATGTTAGCTTTGGTTATTTTTTAATCATAAAGTGACACAATAGGGCATTCCTCAAATGACATCAAATGACTTAATTTATACGCATGCGTTGCGGCCATCTTGTGGTCGTACAAGCAGAGCTGTAACGCTTGAATAGTTTACTTGTATGAGTTCAATAGTGAACAATCTGTCCTGAATATCGCCTCAACAAACAATAATATGGCAACAACAAAACACGGCTGCTGCGTTGGTATCTCATGGACTGACTAGCGATATGGTGAGCTTCAGTGTTACATTTAGTCCGCTTATTATCAATGACTTTGGGCTTGTTTTTCTCTAAAGTCACTTGTAAGTTTTGTGAGTCGGCGGTTGCGGGTTTCTTGGGTTCGTTTCTGAACGTGCTGTCGCTTTTTTAGGCTTCTTTCCAACAGAACCCATTATTCTGGTTAACACGCCGTGCAGCAAGAGAACGGGGCTCAACCCCCCCATACCCCGCGACAACTACTTTATCAGCAGGAAAAGTCCTGGTGTGTATAAATACCAGCTGAATAAAAGCATTTGTGTTGATTAGAAGCAGCTGTGGTGGTTTTCTTGCTGGTCTTCTGCTTCTCTTCATGGATCAAGTCGACGTTTCTGTCAGTGATCTTGTGTGTGTGTCCAGGTGAGACGGGATCACGGAGTGTCTGATTACCGCGGGATGATTGACTGTTTTTAAGTCGATTGCTCTATAATAAATTAAAACATAGGCCTGTAATAATACATGTATTTTTTCTTAGTATCAGCTGTAATTACACGCAGATTCGGCGGGTTTCTTCCTCGGGTTTGATCCACTGAGAGAGGAGAGCCTCTCCTACCTTTCTACTACTGCTACATTTCAACCAACGTTTCAGCTGTTCTATGCTGGGTTTCATGATTGAAGCAGGTTGAAATGAAGCTCCTGGGACATTGTCGTCTTCCAAAATGATCAGTATTGTGGTTGTAGCCTCTAGTTTGCACTCTGCTTGTCCGACCAGCCTGGAAACCGGGCTGTCTCCGGGCAAAGGTGACGTCATTTGAGAACAGCCCCATCGGTTCTTAGCTTTAGCAAGACCAGTTGTTTCTAAGCCTGTTCCTCAGGAACCACCATCCTGTCGTTTTTACAGGTAACCTGGCCCAGCTCATTTGGCCAGATAGCTGTATCACTTCCTCAGCCAGCCAGCCAGCTCTGCAGGAGCCTGTTACTGGTCCACGTGTTTGAATCAGGTGTGCTGTAAGCGGGGAACATCTAAAAACACGAAGAACAATGGGACCCGAGGAGAAGGATCGAGAACAACTGGCGTGTTTGACAAAGCATCACTACTTCCTAATGCACTTAAACAGGAAGTTAGGAGACGCACAGCACGTCCCATACAGCGCATGATAGCTGCTGAACCTGACTGCATGCTCACTGTAAACACTGGGCTCAAGTTTGCAGGCAGCGTGTTGGTCTGCTTGTAAACAACAGCAAAGCGCACATCCTGTCTCACCTTTGGGGTAGTTGACGACATAGACCAGGTTTCCCCAGCTGCTCTCTGGTGCGTGGAGGACCCCCTCCACCAGCCGGACCCCCCTCATGCACTGGGACTCCGGGTTTCGGTACCGCAGACCACAAGCCCCCGGGAACTGCGCTGCCACCGAGGACAGCAGGACCGTCCCGTCGTCCTCCGAAGGGATCTCCATGGGCTCCTCGTTCTCATCCTCAGCCACCCGAATGTACAGCTCTGACATGTCGCTCCGGGACGGCCGACCGCTGGTCCGAGAGCAGTCAGCTGATGACGGAGCACAAGTTGTTGGTCAAACCACTGAGGGGGCAACGCGAGTTTGAAGGTCTCAAACCTGGCTGTACTTTACTTCTATCTGACCAAAAAGCGCAAAACAAGGGGAGGCAAAAGCGGACAGACCGTTCTCATCCGATGGCTGTAACATTCAAAAGCTGGCGGTCATGGAAACCGAACGTTTGCTCACAACGAAACACGTAAACAAGTTAGCCAGCTAGCCGAAGAGCTAGCAAACTCAAAAGCGGCCCGGAAAATGAATGACTATGTTTAATGTCAGCGGACGAACAAGTCTTGTTCCAGCTTACACGTGTGACCTCGACAACGCAATGTCAGCAAAACAGTCCACAAGTTGTTGCTTTCTGTGAAATTTGTTGAACGAACTCTGCACGGCTACACAAAGCTAACAAAATGGCCGCCGACGGCTCACCTTGTCAGGATGACATCATGGACTTGGAAGGGCGCACTTTCATGTTTCTGTAGGGGGGTCGAAATTACAAATAATTAAAAAATGTTCACGTAATATTAGGACCACTGGAAACAATATTTTAAAAGTTGCTGAAAATCAAAGGATATTTCTTATTTGAGCGTTGTCTCAATGCATTATTGTCTTACAGGTTTTGTTTAGCTAATCTTTACTGTAGGGGTGTCCCCTTCAAAGGCGACTCAGTTTAAAAACCCAAACAAAAGGCGTTCTGGTGTTTTGAAAACATGATATAGATTTTAAAAAATACGTGTCAAAATAAAAAGCATACATTTGTATAAAAATGATAAACAGTTAAAAAGACGGTACACAATACAAAATATCAATATTAAAAAATATTATTTAAATGTGTAAATCTCTTCCAGCTATCTGTTTTTCTGCATAACTTTATTTAAAATGCAATGCAATGAGAAAACAATGGAGCCAACTATGACAGTAACCCTAAAATCAAAAAGGAAAAAAGTGGGCCCCATTTAATTACTCAAAAATAATGATCCAATGTAACAACATGTTTTTGCTAGCTGTTGAGAAGTTCTTATACTAAAGCATGCATATCCTAGAATTGTTAGAAGAGGTAAAAACAGTAGTTACAAATACACTGCTCAAAAAAATTAAAGGAACACTTTTTAGAGTATAAACTCAGTTAGAGCATTGCTCTGGTCAGTTCAGTGGTGGGGGGGTTGTTAGTCAGTGTCAGCTATCCTGGTGAAATCAACTAATGGGGCAACAATGACATGACCCAAATTCGGGAAAGTTTTTTCCCCCTCATTTTTTTAAACTGTGTTTCAGTAGTTTTGCCATTACCATGAGGCGATACCTGGACCTATTGAGGTCGCACAAGCGGTCCATCTCCACCAGGATGGCACATCAATATGTGCCTTTGCCAGAAGGTTTGCTGCGTCTCCCAGCACAGTCTCAAGAGCATGGAGGAGATTCCAGGAGACAGGTAGTTTGTCTAGGAGAGCTGGACAGGGCCGTCAGAGGTCTTTAACTCATCAGCAGGACTTGTTCCTTTGTGCAAAGAGGAACATGATGAGGGATGCCAGAGCCCTACAAAGTGACCTCCAGAGGGTCACTGGTGTGAATGTCTCTGATCAAACTATTAGAAACAGACTTCATGAGGGTGGCCTGAGGGACGGACATCCTAGTAGGTCCGGTGCTCACCGCCTGTTACCGTGTAGCTTGACTGGCCTTTGCCAGAGAACACCTGAGTGGGCAGGTTCAGCACTGGCACCCTGTTTTTCTCACAGAGATTCACTCTGAGCTCATGTGGCAGGCATGAAAGGGTCTGGAGGCGCTGCAGTGAATGTTATGCTTCCTGCAACATTGTTCAGTATGATTGGTTTGTTGACGGCTCAGCGTTGGTTTAGGGAAGCCTTTCCATGGAGGGGTGCACAGACCTGTACGGGATAAATAAAGGCATCCTGACTGCTGTCATTTATCCTAAGTCTACATCTGTTTAAAAACTTTGATTTCAGAAATACTTTTACTGTTTTAGCAGACTCTAACTTTAAATTAATTTTACCACTCATGAGTTGAATTTAATTTAAATGTAGTTTTGTCTAAATATATCTATGAATTATATTTAAGGCACTGTCAAGAGTTTTTTAGGCAGCTGATTCTCTTTTGATTTTCATCGGCATTCTCTTGCTCTTCATTAGCGTCTCAAATCAAAATAATAACAATGATTATGAATATGGTATTTTAATAGCAGCAATGTAAAGCTTTTTGTTTTTAAATAAAAGCAATCCGATCATGCTATACATTTCTGTTTTACAGTGTTTGTTAAACCTGTGATACCGTGCAACCTTGGTTAAGTTGTTCCTATTTTCTTACTGGAATGACCTGTTGAAGACAGGCAGAAGAAACGGGCAGCTGTTCGACAAGAGCTGAGCTGGCCAGTATGAACGCTGTGATTTCCTGTCAGTATTGAATTATCTGGGCCTGATTGCACATGTTGAGTTCATTTCATTTATATACGCTAGCGACCCACATATAATCTGGGAAAGAGGCAAAGTCAGACCAAAACACATGTACTTTTGTGCGACATACATGGCTCTGCAACATCCCACAATCCTCAGCTTACGGCGTGACAAGACAGGTTATTGGGAATGGGTGTAGAAGGAGCATCTAATAAAAGTATAGTCTTTTGTACAGATGGGAGGTGACTAATCACAGTCAAACCGTGTTAGAGAATCATTAATCAGTGCTCAGGTCTCTCTCACATGGCTGTTAGCTGAGCTTTGGCTGAGAAGGTCACATCACAATGACAGACAGGAAGCAGAAGTGACCAGCATGTTCTCTCTATTGCTTGTCTTTTACCATAAAACTGTGGTGTTTTATGGTAAAAGATTTTTTAGTTTGATGTCTCTCTTATAAATGAGTTCTTGGATTTCAATTTGACAATTTAATTAAAGGTTAAATGAAAGAAGGTTAAACGAATAAAAAGGGTAAACTCACACTTAGAGCCTCACATCAATGGTAAATATAATCCACATTTTCACAACGGAAGACAAATAAAGTCACACAAAAACGTTTTATTCAGTTGTAAATACTTTTGCTGGAAGTTACGTTCTACATTTCCTGATAGCAGCTATCAGAACAGCGCCATCTGGAGTCACAATGTCTGATAGTCACACAATTAGAACCTACTGTAATCTTGATCGTTGTTGAGCTAAGCCTTCTGTCTTACTTCTGCACAAAAATTGTAAATTAAAAGAACTTCATAACACAGTGGTAAAACATTCTGGTATTACATTTTGTGTAATATTAAACTCTGGGTTTTAATAGCTGAAGATCAGAGAATTTGGTGTAATGCCAGAATCCAAATCCATCCTGACCAAGCCTGCACCTTGATTTTTGGGCCCTCTCATTTTTATGTTGCAGAAACCACAGCAAGCTCTACAGAGTTGGACAACGTTCAGAATTTAATTCAAAGTAAAATGCGGAATTTGAAAGAATTTGGTATTGTGTAAATTTTAAAGTTTTCCCTCAAGACTGAAAGAGATCCAGGCACAAGAGTCAAAAATGTGACCATCCTGTAAATTTTAGGACATGTTTGGAATCTCAGACCAAACTACTATGTTACAGGTAGCATTCATATCACCCAATTCTGTCTAAAAAAACAACAAAAAATTTTCACTGCTGATATGATGAGATGGACAAAATTAATGATAATATTGAGTTCAAAAATAAAAATTTTATTCCACATTTCTTTTTGATAATAAACAATGTTTGTACGCTACTCTCCTTACTCTATAAGTAAGATAAAAGAGAGATTGCAGTTTGCAATTAAACTAAAACTGAAGTATTTTGGTTTAGGATTTTACGAACTCATCGGCAAAAACAAAATAGACCTGAGATGTTTCAACAGATGTTTGCTTTTGTTGTTTTTTTTACTTCTAATAACACGCATTATCCTCTTTCATATCTTTAATGATAGGATTCCCACCAAATACGACAGTACTCCACATTTTGAAACGATTCCTGGGTTTAACCAGACGAGGAAGGAGCTACAGAGAGACCCCGGCCTTTGGAGAAACGTCCCTAAACCAGTCAGACAGTCTCAGTGAGGAGGAGACCAGACAATTTGTGACTTCCCCACGACACAGATGCTGCGGATCAAGGTTGACGCTGTGGTACTGGTGGTAAATCTTACTGCTAAACCTTATTATGATAATATCAGGTGGTGTGATGCAGCAACAACATTGTCAAACACAAATGTTCAAAACTCTAAGCATCTATAGGGAATCATTATGCAATGACACATCAATCTTTTTTCTACAGCCTTGTGCAGACAACAAGCGTCTTCTGCAGGCGTTCCGCTGAGGAGATGGGCTCACCTTCAAAGAGACAAAACACAAAATGCATCGGAGCATGGAGAACACAGTGCCATGCGAAGGTGAGCGTGCCGCTGATGAACACAGTAAAACTAAAGAGGTGATTAATTATTGGACGTTATTGTGACCATTAGCCCCTCCGCTGCATTTAATACAGCCACACTTGGCTCTGTTTTTGTTTGTCACTCACTCATGCCTAACTTGAACATTTTGTGCCTAGTTTTCTTTTTAAACTTCCGCCTAAATGAGATTTAACAGGGTAAATGGTTAACATTGGGACCCAAAAATCTACCACTGAACACGTCTTTGTCTTGCCAACAAATCTGGTTTAACTGAGAACATCTGGAATATCAGGTGATCTCGCTAAGCAGTTTGCTCTAGACCCACAGACGTTCTGCTGAGTCAGCACTGCGGCTGTTTTACTGTGCGGTGTGACTGGTTTGCAGAAAGGTTCAGGTAGATGCCAGAGGTTTCACAGTAACATCCACAGCAAAGCTAGGTAGCATTTTTCCAGCAGAACATTACATGCATTAAGGCAAGAAAATCTATTCACTCATATCGTCAGTGGTCCTAATACAGTACCTTGCAAAAATACTCGAGCCCCTTGACATTTTTTATGTTGTCATATGTATTTTGTTGGTACTGTGGTACATCGACACAAAGTAGAGCATAGCAGTGAAGTGGAAGAAACATTTTCTTTTTTAGCAGGGACAGGGAGGCTGTTTAGAGTTGATGGGAAGATGAAGGGGCCAGCATACAAGGCAATCCTGGGGGAAAACTGTTGGTAGCTTGAGACTTGAGACTGTTGGGGAGGTTCACCTTCCAGCAGGACAACAACCCTAAAACATACAGCCTGAGCCAACGTATGTTAGATTAGCTCACATACGTTGATTTGATTTTTAAGAGAAAATCTGTGGGAAGACTTGAAAATTGATGTTCTCAGACGCTCTCCAATCAATCTGGCTGAACTTTAGCTATTGTGCAAAGAAAAAAAAAAAAAAAAAAAGCCAAGACATTGAGTCTCTAGATGTGTAAAGTTGGCATAGGGGGCGACAAAAGGGGGTTCCACAAAACTATTAACTCAGAGGTTGTAACCTGACATTATGTATAAAAAAGGTTCAAGGGTGTATGTGAATACGTAAGTAAAATATAAAATATCATTTTCGTTTCCTTCTGTTTTTTCCTCCTTTTTCAAAATCCAACTTAAACTCCAGTCCGTTTTCAGTATTTTTTTATTGCATTTTTCAACAGTTCAATAAAAATGCCCATCTTTGCTGCATGTTGCTCATATTTTACATTTGCTAAGGTTGATTAAACAAGCAGAAATATGGGGAGAGTTCTGCCAGCTGGTGGAGATAATCCAGACGGAGACAGGGCAGACAATCTGAAATAAACAGCACCACACGCACACAAGCACCAGTCTCATTTTGTACAAGTGACAAGAATAAAACATAAACCATAGTTGCAATGAGTTTATTTTTTCTTCGGTATTATAGTCTAGTTGATTCAATTTGATTCTAATCACCAGATAGCAATTTTTTTCGACGGAAGCTGTCATTGTTGCAGTCTTCTTAACCACCAGGAGAGGGCAGTATTGATCGTTTATTCAAACAGTTTTCTTAATAGGCCGCAGCTTGCCTTCAGGGCCTTTTTCCCAGCGAACCAGTTTTGCGAGTTTTCGCACCCACATAAGCCGAGTAATTTTTAATTATACTATAAATCATATATTATACTCAAAACATGTCATAACCAAAAAAATAAATATTAGAGGGCGATGATGTATTAACTCTCTTTTGCTGTGTTGTCGTGGCTTTCACCTTATGAGAAACCTAAATATGTGTTCAACAGAATTGCATATTTGCAATTAAATCTGATGAGAAGAATTATGTTTTTTTCCTCCTTATACCAACGTTTTTCTTGTCACCTTTGTTATCACGACCTCTTGACGTGCACCAAAGCTTCTGTAAAATGACAGCAGCGCAGCATGACACAGTTACATGCATCATATACAATGGGCTGTGGGGCAGAAATCTAAACTTCCTTGTGCCTTTGGTTCCCATCTGCTCTGTGAACCTATGAGCAGGAAATGGAATAAGCCATGCAAAAAAAAAAAAAAAAAAAAAAAAGGCACACGAACATCCTCCTCCGTTTCATGTGGCCTCTCCGAGCTATTAGCCTTTCTCTGTATCGACTGTTAAGTGTCTTTACAAAGCAAAAGAAGAAAAAAATCCCTTTCATGTTCAACTGTTTCTTTTTTGTTTTAATTTCAGTTGGAGCATATGGTTCGCACATCTGGGGGATGCTAAGCATGGTAGCACTCAGCCCCCAACACACACGTGCACCCGCTGCTCCTGTGAAGTGATCCCAATATGGTCTTCATTGTCATTGCAGATAATCACTCATCATTGTTATAAACAGGTCCTGCTCATTGGTCTTCTCAGGTTTTCAGTGAAACAATTCCGACTATTTAAGGCGTTTCTTCTGAAGGACTTCGAGCAGGGTTCACCTCAGTTTCATGCGTTGCCGCGTTCGACCGTGCATCTGCCGTGTGTTCTTTGAACATTTCTGCATGCTCAACCATGAAAGCACAAAACCACAGAAAATCTGCACAGTCGTAAAACAAGAAGGCTCGGTGCAGCTTCCGTCATGTGATCAAAATCAAGCAATCAGGAAAGTAGGTGAGATTATTTTATGTCGTCCCCTTTCAAACAAATGCATTAAATCCCAGTTTGACGGAAATAAGGAGTCAGTAAATAAGATTTAATGATGCCAATATGAAGTCACTACTGTGTGCAACTTTGCGCCATTAAATGACACTTCTGCCATGCACGCAGGGTTCACATGCCAGCGGAGAGACTCAAGGGAGGAAGAGGAGGTTGGAGGAAGGCTATGTGTGGCTCTGAGTGGTTTGCCGAGCCTCTTCATCTCTTTCGGTGGGTAATTACAGAATCATGGGTCAACCACGCATGTAACCACAGTTGCGTTGCACAGTAGCAGATGTCCTCTTGGCATTATCCAGCAAAAAAAAGAGAGGGTAAATAAAAACAGATGTGGCTGGTTGCTATACAGTTCTTGGCCAAACTTGTGCACACCACTAATTGTTCCCATGTGGGCCCGCTGAGCTGGAGCGGTGCAAAGCAGGGCAAGACAAGGCAAGGGGTGGGTAGAGCCTGTTTGAGAAATGCTGGTTTTCTTTTCTCAGGAGGAGAAATTTATGAATGGGACAGGGAGTCCCTGATGGCATAGCTGTGGTGGTGTGTGTTTATTTTGTCTTATGTGTAAAAGCACACTGTCCTTGTTCATTTCAAAATCAGTTTCTTTCATCAGAGGATTCATCAGATCCTCCAGGCCTCCTCTTGTCACCCGTTACCCGGTCACACTGTTTTTTTTTTTTTTTGTGTGCCTGTTGAATGTCAGCGAGTTCCCTGATTGGATGTATGCCAGGCGTGCTGCAGGCCATATTAAAAACCCAGGAAGAGGTTCGATTGCAACGATATCCTGCCTTTGCAGAGTATCGGATTACTGTACAGAACTCACACCAGAGCTTCGGCCTACAGCGTTGATACTCATATGTCTACATATTTACCCAAGTGCAGGTGTGTGTTTGGATTTTATGTGACTTTATAATAGGCTAACAAAAATTGCCGTGATTGTGAAGTGGAATACAAATAGTTTTACAAATAAAAACATATGAACAGTGCGTTGTGCATTTGCGTTCAGCCCTACTGAGTCAATATCACATGTTGGAGAATCCCTCTAACAAGGTACATGTAATTTTGTTGTATGGGACACATAGTGACAACAAAAGCTTCTACTAACAGCTTTTTACATCTAGACACTGATGTTGCCATCCATTCATCTGCACAAAGTGGCTCAAGTAGTCACTTTGAATGGGGAGCATCTGAGAACATATTTGAGGTTTTAGCAGTTATTCCCAAATTTGGCTTGACCGAGCCGAATTGATGCATTGATCGGCACCGTGCCAATGTAGCTCTCGCTGTGTGTTTAGGATTGTCTGCTCTTTACAGCCTCTAATGAGTATTTTCCCTGGGCTGTCCTTTGTTTAGCTCCATCCATCCCTGCCCCTGCTGAAGAAAAAGCCTCACTATCGTTGCTCCCCCATAAGAGTCAGAAATGGGGAGTGCACGACTAATAGTCGACAGATTCTTCCACCTAAAATCTGGACATCTG
Organism: Fundulus diaphanus; assembly: GCA_037039145.1. NCBI lineage: Eukaryota > Metazoa > Chordata > Actinopteri > Cyprinodontiformes > Fundulidae > Fundulus > Fundulus diaphanus. The sequence goes on along the minus strand of CM073129.1, from coordinate 26,130,160 downwards.
CATCCCCTCCACAGTCACCGTCATCCTCTTGGATGCTTCTCTGATTAACCATCTCTTTGACCGGCCTGTCATTTAAGGTATAGACGGCCATGGTTTACAGGTCCTCTTTCCATTTTCAGATGATGGACTGAGCAGTGCTCTGTGAGATGTTCTGAGCTTCTGTAACCTAACCCTGCTTTTAAAATATCCACAACTTGGCTCCTAAGCTGTCAGCTGTGTTACCTGGTCTTAATGAAGCTGCTTGTTCTCTCATGTTCTCTAAGAAGCCTCTGAGGACTTCACAGAACATCTGGATTCATACTGAGATTATGTTACTTACAGGTGGACTAAGGTGCCCTCCTGTGGCTCAGTTTGTTGCACTGTTGATCCAGCCTTGGGTCTTTCTGCATGGAGGTTGCATATTCTCCCAGTGCACGTGTGGGTTAGGGTCCTCAATCTAAAAACATGACTGTTAGGTTAATTGGTCTCTCTAAATTGTACTTAGTTGTGAGCATGAGTGTGTGCATGGTTGTTTGTCCTGTGTGTCTCTGTGTTGCCCTGTGATGGACTGGGGTCCTGTCCAGGGTGTACCTCGCCTCTCGCCCAATGTCCAGTTCACGGTCCTGCAAGGACAAGCAGATATAGATGATGGATGGATGGCTGGATGGATTAAGGTAACTTCTGAAGGCAACTGATTGCACTGGAATCACAGGTAAAGAGTGGCAATAATAAAAAAAAAAAACTGAGAATAAATCTTTTGCCTCACACTTTACAGCTACGTGCTAATTGGGTAGGTCTATCACATAAAATCCTAATTACGTATAGTTCAAAGGGTGTGAATGCTTTTCTAGATAGTGCACAGGTGATCCTGAGGCACGGAAATCATATGTTCAGAGTGATGTTTCATCTTCCGTGGAGCTGGATTGCGCGCCATGCTCTTCTTGCCACAAACCCACGGCCGCATACACTTCTGCGTCTTCCACTGTGAAACAGGCTGCCAGCAGCGTGCGCCTCCTCTCCCTCTCTCATTAACCGCAACTGTCAGATCCTCCAGATGAGGAGCAATTAAACCAGATAATAAACACTCGCCATCAATTCCTGTTTGTTGTTGTTGTTGTTGTTGTCGATGATGTCGAGCTAGGGGCTCCTCTGCTGCCACCTCGGTGCTAACTAGTACTTGAGTAAAACACAGGAGCAAGCAGAAAGGGGAGAGTTCCCCATCGTAACAGGGAAGAGGCCTATACCTGATGATGGCGGGGGGAAAAAAACCCGACGTGCAGCAAATGCGAACAATTAGATCCTAATCAGACGCAGCTCACAGAGGCTGTTCTTTCATCCCTGGGCTTCGCAGACAAAAAGCAAACAAAGTGCAGCAAACTGTCAAGATAAAACGCGGCTCTGGCAGTGTCTTAGGGTTTCTTGGAGGGCAGAGATCTCAGCGTGTGCTGCCGTAGAGGCGCTTGGCGTTTAGCTCTTCCATTTGAGCAATAGCGCCTCTCTTCATCAGAGTGGGAGAGGCCGAGAGAGGACGTGTTCGGCGAAGGGAGTCGGACCTGTTGTTTGGACGGTTATTTTTGAGGAACTCCCTCTGTTTGTTCTTTAATTTAACGCTGCATTGTTGACAAATGTTTGAACCAGTGCGTCTTCTAACGAGCTGAACTCTGCTTGACCTGAAACACGTGACAGAGCCCCCGTGGTTCATTCATCATTGTTGAGCATGTGAAAAAAAAGCATAGTTCCATGGATGGTTTTCCACTTAAATTTGAAGGCAGGACAAAGCGTCCTTCTTCAAAGACAATACCCTTTCCTCTAAAGGCTATAAAAACATGTATACAGCTGTACAAGGAGTTTCCTGATCCAAAGGCAAAATACGCTGTCAGATATTCCTATTACCAGTACGGATGTCGTGGCCTTGGAAAAAAGGCCCAAGAAGAAAATGTGGCCTGTTCAAAGAAAAAAGAGAGAAAAAAAAGATCTGATTTCCCTTTTGGTGTGGAAAAGGTGACGTGGGCACTTGTTTTGAAACCATATTTCCCACAAAAACACCCTCAAAACTAAACAAAATTGACAGTGTTGGATTTATCGTCCTGCGCTCTTTTGTCTTCAGCCACCAGTGTTTGTACCTTTGCCATGGCAACGGAGGGGTTATTTATCTTTACAGGCCTTTTACAATAACGTCCCTTTCCTGACCAAACAACAGAGGAAATATCAGGTCAAGCCTCTTCCTCCCTATCTAATGATCGGGTCAATTCGGCCTCTGTGCTTCAGATGGATCGCTTGCATGTGTCCAGGTCGCTCTGTGTACAGTTTCTGATTAAGATTTCCGTCGTCTTAGAGTGTGTACATTTTATTTTAAACACTTTTTGTTTCTAACATGTCACAGGAAAAAAGGCCTTTTCTATTTATATTCAAGATGTTTGACAGCTCAGAAAGCCAGTTTAGACAGAAACACTAGATGGAGACAGAAAGCTGACTCCTAGATTAGAAACGACCTCAAAAGAAATTAAAGATCACTTTAATTGAATCTTTTTATGCTTGCAAAGTTAGAGAAATGCATCTGTCACTGAGAAGTAAAAATCTGAGACGAATCATAAGGATTTTTACTTGCTTCCCTGATTAATCAACATTTTTTTTTAGACAAAATACGTACACTTGTCTGCAAAGCTCTTCCTCTTGATTTGTATGTATGATCCGTAGGCGCTGCCGGACTCGTTTTGCTGGGACACGGGGCTCAGGAACAATCTTTTGAAAGAAAAAGTTGCCACTGTTAAACAGCAAAGCGCCAAAGGTACAAGAAAACCTGACTGCTTGCAGGGAAAACATAATGGAATAAGAAGGGACCAAAGAATTGTGTAGAGTAATGTTTGTGCAGATGTGACTGTATTGTGAAGTCAGGTGTACACAAACGGCCCTATAAATGTTCAGAACATTTGAATGTTACATGTCCAAACAGACAAAATTGGACAAAATGCCTATTGCACGTATTAGATGGGACGATGGTCTTACAGAAAGATCATGCTGAACTGAAGAAGACTTGTAGGCATTGATTTAGATAATAACTTCAATGGGAAATCAGGTGACTGTCTCATTCTTTTATGTATCTGGAGCACTTTGATGGCACAAATGTTTTATTCAAAAAGATCATTAAATATACATTCATACAGTTAAGGCCAAACTTATTCTTACCACGGGTAGGTTATGTTTAAAGTAATCTTTTAATCTACCAGCATGTTTCTTCTGACTGTAAGTAATATAACAGTATTAGAGTGACCCAACCAGAGCTTCGACTTGAATCTGAGAGAATCTGTGAAGGAAGCTAAAGATTAGGGGGGATGGCAGGAAGACCTTTCTATTCGCTTGGAGCTAATCGTCAAAGATAAATGGTCAAAATATCAGACGACACATGTACCAATCTGGTCAGCATTTATGTGAAGGGTGTGATCGCTGTAATGCTAATAAATAATTTTCCAATGGTCATTAAGAAGGGTGCAACAAATTTTTGGAAGGCCCTTTTTTTTAAGGGGGCATAGCATTAAATATTCCCGTTTTTAGCCCTTAAATACATTTTGTTGTGTACTTGGAGTCTCTAGGAGTGCAGAAAATGTGAATGTAACAAAACAAAACAGGTTGCTCTCAGACGCAGTGTAAAAAGGGGGAAAGTGGGGGTAAAATAAAGAGGAAATTAGACCAAAGCATTGCTGTTTCACTTTATATAGACCACAACTGAATGATTTCAAAGTGAAAAGGAAGAATTTAAAAACACAATATCTCCCCTTTAATAAAAATTATCTACTGTACATAAAAACAAATCTTTATTTTTTCAAATGTGATAATCATTTTAAATTGTTTCATTATCTTTGAGAGATGTGTCTTATTTTCTCTAAGAAAAAAAACACTTAACTGAATCAAATTTATTTTTAAATCTGCCTAGGGTATGACTAACTGGATATAAAGAGTCTACATCCCCTGCACTTCCTCGGCGATCTGTTAAAGCGTCTTTTGATTGAATTTCATCATTCAGTTCTCTTTAGTAGGAGTCTATCAGGAGCCAGATCTCGACTTGACAATATTTAACCACTCCTGCTTGCAAAAGTTCACCAAAACCAGTTCACCAAATCAGATTGAGAACATCTCTTGTCTACAGCCCTCCAGGCGAGCACCTTAAAAGGTTCCTCACAATTATCTAGACTCTGACTAGACTTTAATTTTCCATTAAATAAATCTTTCACGTGTGGATTTAGAGGCACGATTGGAGTCACAGTGATGCTGAAAAATACAACCCATCTCCTATAGTTTCATCCATTTTGAGAAAAATCCCAGTTTCATCTAAAACAGTGACCCCACAGCATGATGCTGCCACCACCATGGTTCACTGTCGGTTTGGTGTTCTTTTGGTGATGACCACTGTTTGGTTTTGGTTTGGCTTGGTTTCACCAGGCCATGACACATTCCCCCACAAAGTTTCGGGAGATGTTAGCCAAAGCTGCGTGTTTTCTTTGGAAGAAAAGGCTGCTGTCTCACAACTTATCTTCTCAGTCCAGACATATAGAAAAAACAAGAGAGTATAGGTAAACAGAAAGACAGACAGATATATGTGGTTATGTCTTTTTTTTTTTTCTAACCTGAAAGATGCACACAGCATTAGCGGGCTGCTTTTCTCTATCCTCATGAACAGCGCGAATAACAGAAGAAACTGACAAAGTAGATGAGGAAGAATTAGGCATAAAGGCAAGAAGTGCGCAGATAGAGAGTGCATGTCACAATTAAATTACTTAATGGGCCAAAGTCCCGCAATAGATCACATGCAATTTACATCAAGAGTCACTATAATAAAGACTTTGTAAAACTTACATTGAAATTCAATTAGAGTGTTGAATACATAACCAAAGCCGTGAAAAATGAACTCATTGGGGGTCCCTTTTCATTACTTGCCCTGAGGCAAAAGAGACCATTAATTTAATACATTCCATGTTTTTTCACATGAGCATTTTTAAGTTGGTGCACATTTCCATCCTAATGCATCCAACACAAAGAGAAAGCCTGCCAAAGACTGCATTACACAAGCTGCAAAGGAACACCCCCACCGCCCCAACCCCCACCCTCCAACCCACCCCACCCAGAACCACTCCACACACCATCACCCCTTCCAGTTGTTACCTTGAGTAGTCGGACCACTTTCAATCAGTCAGGTTTGAAAAACGACCCTTCAAAAACAGAAAATCAAAACAACAAAAGAAGAAATTATGATATAGTATTATTGATTTGTAGAGTGGTGAGTGTTTCTGCAGCGGCAGGTGCCGTCCCCGTGGTACAATGGCGCCGCTCAAGTTAGACTGTAAACAGCTAAACGGCGAGTCTTAATTAAGATATTGCTGTTTTATCTCGGAACAGTGGATCTGCACACTTCAGTCGGCCACGAAACGGAGACAAAGCGGGGACCCTCGTCAGAAGTTCCACCCTTAAGAGGAGAGCTAATTAACAGACTATTTCATTAACTGTTCCAGCTTGGTAAATACAAGTTTACCAGGGGTCAATAGATTTTACAACACATAATGATTTGGAATATAATTACTGTGTAAAGGGAGCTGTGAGAAATGCCTTCAAAAAGTTGTTTGCGTGTCTGTCCCGGCATGTCAGAGGGCAGGTTGTGTTGTGCTGCCGTCGGCTTGATGCACCGACAGTTTATCAGACTCCCTTTCACCTTTACGCTGTACACATCACTGCCAGCAGACCCACAAGAAAGCTGCTGCTTTAAAACAGACCAAGTAAATACAGTTTTGACTCCGCTAGTTTTGATTTGTCCCGCTCCAAATTGCAGGCCGGATCAAGTCCAGGTTGTCCGTCACATTTTTAAACGCTTTATTGCAGAGGAAGAGAACGCACTCGGGTTTTGTCATGTACTAATTAGTTTAAAATGAACACACTTTGTTTTTTTTCCTCCCATTGTTTTTCCAGCTCTATACACACAGCCCGCTAATGGATCCAGCTTTGAGAACAATGCCTCATATAGTAAACTTTTCCCTTAATGAGTGGATGCAAACAGCAGGGCTGCATGTGAAAAGCCATAAACACATATTTTTTTTATTTTAGGGAGAAGAATGAGGGTGACACTGGAGCCAGTCTGGGCGAGTCCTTGTAAAGCAAGGAAGTATAAAAAAATATTTAAAAAGTCATGTATTATTTATTGTAAAACTGTGAATGTTAGAGCCTCTTTTCCTTGTTTCAGCACGCATTTTTCCATTTGTCTTGCGATGCTAAATTTTTAACGTTTTCCTCCCACATTGCACTGATGTTGTGTATAATTAGGGACTTTAAAGCAAAATCGCTTCTGACACCGCCGTGTTCACAAATTAGGGGACTTCAGATCTGGAGGATTCATTTGGGAGAATGGCTCTTGGAGAAATACAGAGATGTCTAAATATTACATGTGCTGCCCGAGAAAAGTGACAAAATCGGCTGAATTCACAGAAAAGATGTGAAACCTAATTAAGAAAAAAAATAAACACTTGGTTTATTTATATATGCTTGGAAAGCTCATCATGTTTTCAAGAGCAGGCTGTGCCCTCTACAAACACGCATCATCTGCAGGAAAAAAAGAACAGGAAACGCTGAAGTGCATATTTGATTTATTTATTTTCACCCAGACGGATACTCAGAGCTTTATACAGATTTTGCCATTTGGAGGTTGAAATAATGGATGGGGCACTCATCAATTTTTAATTTCGCTGTGTTGTGTGAAGGGTAAACATGATGTTTGAGATGTCTTTTCTGTGCTGAACTGTGTTTTCTTATTGTGAGACTGTGTATAGGGAGTGAAAACTAGTCACGGAAGTAAAACAAGGCATTGAGGGTCAGACACACTGGAATTAATGTTTTCTAGGGGGGATTGTTGCAAATAAACTAATACAGGGTTATTGCCTTTGATTTCCATCAGAAGTCATAACTTGTAAAACAATTATAACTTAAGACGTTACAGCGTGAATATTTGATGTGCTAAATCAAATTAGCAGTACAAGCTGATAACAAGTAGGCATGGGTTGGTATGAAATTTTCTTGGTATGATAATCTTGAATAAAACACCACATGATCATGATGTTAAGACAAAGATTCAAAACAGCGATGATCTTATTGAATTTATCTAAAACAGCTTTCCAACTAGCTTTTAGCTTGCCAACAGTATTTTTAAACCAGCACTTTCCTAAGATATGTAATGGGTAGCACTTCTGGATTCCACACCATAACTATCCATGGTTTTTAAGAAAGTAATATCTCCAAATATCTGAATTAGTCTTTTCTGTAAGTATTAGAGACCCATGATGGCTTTCTTTCAGCCAGCTGACTGGCAGTGTGTAGCAACATGTGTGGTTGTGGTGTGGCGGTACAGCATTATTCTATAATGCATACAGCTGGGAAAACCAAATTATTGATACTTTCATTGGAAAGTATCAAGAACTGGCAGCAAATGCAGTTCACAGAGGTTAAAACTGAATTAATTCGTGTTCATAGTTCACCACCCTTTAAACTATAAAATCCCATCATAAAGTAGTTCATGAGGAGATAACTTTTCATACAGTAGGTATCAACCTTCAGTTTAAAGAGTAAAGCAGCACCATGTAAGTTTTGACTAGTTCTATTTTGTAGTCTTGTAGCCTTGTAGTATTAAATGATTTTCAGGTCATTGGCTCCCAGTGCATTTTGAAGTTCATTTTAATATTCTTATCTTCGTTTTTAAGTGTTTGAAGGAGCTTGCCCTACCGTACCTCTCTGAGCTTTTTCATCCCTACTTGCCCTCTCGGCCCCTCGGGTCAGCTGAACTGCGTCTCCTGGAGGCACCGAGATCTAAGAGGAAGCTCAGAGGGGGCGGGACCTTTTCTATTGTTGGTCCTCAACTGTGGAATAACCTGCCTCTGCACATAAGAGAGGCTCCTTCACTGCCCACCATTAAAACTCGCCTTATAACCTACTTTTATTCTTTGGCTTTTATCACTAGAGAGACGTAGTGTTTGTTTTAAATTGGTTTCATTGTTTTTCTTTTTTATGCATTATCTTTTTATCTTAGTTTTTTTAATGGATGCGTTTTACCTTGTAGCTATGTACATCACTTTGTTTCAACTGTATAAATAAAGACGGTATTGTATGGTATGGTCAGTATAGAGCACTTGGCGTGTACTACTGATACTGCTAGTGCAGGCTACCCTCGTCTATGCAAGTTGAGAGGGTTAGATCCGTCGGCGAATGCGTCATGTGACCAAGAGCGCCGCTTTATGGCAGTCTGAGCTCCCCTTAAACAAGAGCCCTAACATGCTTCTACTTTTCATATCGTCGAGTCAAAGTTTGTCATGGCTGAGGGAAACAAAAAGAGGAAAACTATGTCTGAGGAGGCCAAAAACAGAAAGCAAGACAGGGACAGGAAAAACGAGAATTTGCTTGTTGGTGTTTGATGAGAGAGCAATCAGGATGCAAGACCCATTGTCAGGACCTGGCTCAAATGCCATAGCAAAAAGGGAGACACGCCATGCATAAGAACTGTAAACCAGCGATTTATTTAAATCATACTAAGGTTAAAACCAAAACGTTTGTTATGAGGCTAGGAAGTCAGTAAAATCAGTGGTGTATGGTGTGCGTAAGTAGAGAACGTATGCGGGAGAGTTGTAAAGAACTACAAAGCAATAAGGCAGCAGCGTACCTGTGGAGGAGAGCAGAGAGAGGTTAGTTGGCACCCAGGGTTTAAAAAAGCTGAGGGAAGGGCTTTACCTGGTTCACAGGTGTCCTAAGTCAGTAATTAGTGTTGCAAGAAAGGTAAGTGTCCGACCCTAATCACAAGGGGTCGTAACACCCATTGTCTTTTTTGCATGTTATTATTAGACTGGTAAGTTATTTTTTGCCCTGTTGTATACAGAATATGTCCCGGTCTGTTTTTTTAGTTTTGTAGGAGCTAATTGTTAAGCTTCCGGGCTACACACTAACATGAGTCCATTAAGAAAACAGAAATGACACTTACCCAGTCAGACGTATTTTTGGTTCTCTGATGTAGGATTTAATCTAAAGGGGGTGAATGTTAACCTGACTCTAGCCAGATTGATATCACTCCGCCTAGCTCCATCTAGCTTCACTCACATCCATCTGGGACCTCTCCCATAGAGAGTCATTTCTCCAACCAATTTTATTGTCCAGCCAATCAGGACGCAGGGCTGGAGTTTCATAGATGTGACGTAGTGGAGAAGCGACCGTGAGACTGTTTTGATTCAGACAATGGCGGCTCGCATCGAGGAAGCAAGCGTTAGCATTGATGCTGCTATTTCTTCCGTGTTGTCCAATCTACCTAATATTGTTTCATTAAAAGAACATCAGAGAACGGCTCTGAAGGCTTTTGTCGGTGGAAACGATGTTTTCGCCCTTCTCCCGACCGGATTTGGCAAGTTTTGTTTTCCGGGGCGCGCCCGTGGCAGGGGCTCCCGAGGCGGAGCGGTTAGCGCGAACCATATTAGGAGGCCTTTGGTCCTCGACGCGGTCGGCCCGGGATCGACTCCGACCTGTGGTGCTTTGCCGCCTGTCTTCCTCCCTCTTCCTGTCAGCTCAATGTCAATAAAACACGTGCCACTAGAGCCGCAAACACATAAAAAAAAAAAAAAAAAGTTTTGTTTTTTCCTGCGTCGCTCTCATCAGCGTCACGGGTTAGCTTCGGTGTGAGTGGTTGAAATAGCACGTCGATAAAGATGACAGACAAGTGGCTTATCCAATCATATGCAAGGATTTTTGATAAGGCCCAGCCTTCAAAAAAGGCAATTCCTATGGAGATGTCCCAGATGGATGTGAGTGAAGCTAGGCAGAGCGAAATACATCTGGCTAGGGTCAGGTTAGGTGAATGTAGCCTTGTCTTTACAAGTAACACCATGACTTCTCAATCTGCTGTTCCAAAGTGGTCTGCTATCAGCTTTCAAAACACGGAGGGAGACTGTTTAATTTTGTGACTGTGCAGTGTTGCCAATGGCCTTCAGGGGTGCTAATCTGGAAGTTACAGGTCTAGCAATAAAAGTGACACGGTGCTGCTTTAAGTTTTAAAGTGAGAGCAAAAAGAGGATGTGACACGGACAAATATATTATGTGTGCACAACAGCCTGAACTGCACTCGTTTGCACACACACAACAGTCCCCATGCTCTTGTCTTGAAGGGGAAATATTTAGAGTCTTTTCTGCAAGCAGAAGACAAATATTTTCTTTGTCCCCAGAGCAAGCATTACCGAATAGAGAGGCGTTTAATCACTTGCGGATGAGCTGTGCGTAGTTCAAATTCATTATGAACCCCCCTCTCAAAAAAACAAAACAAAAAACTAATTGTAAACATCAAAGTTCTCTAAAAAGTTAATTCTGCTCATGAATGGGCTCATTCAAACACATCTGGGCACCAAACAGAAATCAGTTTAGTCATTTTTGTTTCAGTCCTCCTGTTGACCTGTGAAAGAGCTGTCGGTGCATTTGTTATCATCCTTGCTGATGACAAAATACAACATTCTTTGCAAAAATAAATATTTCGTAAAGTATCTGTTTATTTAGATCACTCTTTTCAGCTTTTCCAATAATGCTTATTCCAAAAGCCAATTGTGTCCACAAAAAAAAAAGATTTCATTGGTACTTTCTGGAATATATACAAGTGTATATATTCAACCATTATTGTTAATTAATTTGCAGCCTTCAGAGATTTAAGAACAGTGATGTTTAATGGCAGAAAGCTCACACAAGGGAAGTTGTCTGGGAGTAAAACTGAAAAACAGATCTCAGTTGGGACACAAACACAAGCTCTCAGATTCTGCTGATAATTTGGGAACATTTTTAATAAGTCATAATTATACAGAGGGTCTGATTGGGCTCTGCAGCCCCTGAAAATAAAATATGTTGCATCGGGGCCTTGTGGTAAAGGATATTGCTTGCCGT